>OZ022263.1:32235369-33435369 GCA_963978885.1 Nemotelus pantherinus
GATCATTTCGAAGTTTTTTAGTTAGACAATATCTACTCTTCGCAAAAAAAAACTTTCATAATAGTTGCGAACATTAATAAAAAATTAATATTTTCGTTTCTTGATAGCGGAGGCTTAATTACATCTAACAATATAACTACCATGAATATTAATAAGTCGAATATTTGCAAATACAACCTGCAATGGCTCGCATGTAAATGAATAACTTTTGAGTAAATATAATTAGTCATCTGTAGATGATAAGGCAATAAAATCATACGGTCTGTAAAATGTATTTATGAGGAAATATCGAGCTAGGGTGTTAACAATGACTTGTTAGCAATTTCGAGGCATAAAATAATGTTATATTAATTTATAAGTTACTATTAGGAAACAAACTGACAGTCTTTTCAAATGAAATACAAAACTTCGGTAATAACGCAAGGTATTGAAGCTTCAAAAAGAAAGTGTTGTGTAAATTCCATGGGAGACCCGAATATTTAACTAAAAGGCAAAAAATATGGTAGTCAACGGTTCGAAATTCTACTGCTTTAGAAACTTATTGACCAGCTGATTTCTAATCGAAACCTTAATCTGGTGTTGAATACAGGGTCTTTTTCACTATAAAATAAATAAATTTCAAACGTTGCTAGAAATATATATTCTTTCCTTGTGCTTCCGCGCTAGTTGATCTATCCAGATCTCTCGATACCACCAGAACGACCTACAAATAGCTCCCCTGACACGAGTACAGCAAGTCGCGTCCGGAACTTTTTAATTCGGAGAGTATCTCGCCAAATTTTGGCCTCATGTAGCAAGACGGAATTTATCGCCACCTTCAGCAGCCTCCGTCTCATTTTACTTGACCAGCTGAATTGCCTAGAACCCTGACACACGCTCTACGTATATGATCACAATGCAGCAGCTTGGTATCAAGGGTCACTCCCAGATACATGACTTGTGACAATCGACCGAATATCATGAAAGCTTGAAGTCAGTGATCTAATTATTCGACCACACTGTCCCCAGCATGAGCTTATTAAGACTGGCCACGTTAATTTACAATTTTGATTTATCTTATCTGATAACATAACAATAATCATCTGAGAATTACTAGTATTCTTTATTTGAAGCTGATTTAGAAGAAAAATGATTTCAATTGTCTCGGCTTTAACCTGATTTACTTCTACACAAAATCAAAGCCCCAAAGGCAATAAGAGATTTTATGTTATTTCTTAATGTTTGAAATAGATATTTATTACTTACGAGTGCTGCACTCCGGCGAACGGGAATCCAGATTGTAAACACATCTGTATACACTTCTCGGGAGAGTTATTGGTTTTGAAATTAGTGTAGTAGCCCGAGAGTAGTCTGAACTCTTTCTCGTCCTTGTAACATCCTAACGCTCGGCCCGCCGTATGATTCCCGGCAGAACAAACACCTTGAATTCGTTTCGGATAGAACTTTCCACTCTGTATGGCACAAGTTAAATTGGCAATTCGACGCTTACAATCCAAACTCTTAGCACGATGCAGCGCTGATATGGCATCTTTACCCGTAATTTCACATTCCGGCTTGAACCCAAGTGCGTCCAAATTTAATGCAGCTGCACTAGCCGCCTGCTTCCCTTTGACATACGTATTCAAATTGCTGTTATTTACGTCTTCGTCATCAGCAACGGAATTATAATTCCCTGGGTTCTTTGAACGGGTGTTCACCTTGGTTTTCGCCTCATTTTCTCTATTGACCTGAGGTATTCGAAACGATTTGTAGGCAAGGAACACTTGTATACCCAGTATAAAGAAGCCAATGAGAAAGAATGGCCTGTAACGTCGCAGCCAACGGACTGCCAATATTTCAGACATTATTGTCGCGAAAGTAAGCAACTAATTTTTTGCGGAAATTCGATCATTGGTATATCAAAGGACGGTGGATTCGAGTTGAAATTAAAGACATATCAAAGGCTACTTAATCACAAACACAAGTAGCAAAATCTATTTAGTTGTAACACACTGTACAACGATTTGACATAGTGCGACGGGTTAAAACGACGAAATTTGCGACGGATCCACGCTGATTAGCTATCACAGCTCAAACCGCACGGAAGGTAAAGTAACATTTGACATATCTTGAGCGATTTCCGACTTCATTCAGTGGTTGACTTTTTTGTCAAACAAGAAAATCAAGTGCTGCCAGACACTTGAAATTTGAAGTTATATTGATTTCTGCTAGGTAGCAGTTTGATCGCTTATGCACTTTTTAAAACGTTTTTTTTAAAATGTTTAAAATTCTTTTATTCACCGGTCATTACTATAAAATATTGGTTAATATAAGTAAGTATGGGGAAACTCGACTACGGAATCCCCACAGTCGTAAGATCATATTGCTGATAGATATCTGACTAACAAGTAAAGATATTTTATTTTTGTGGGTGTTTATGTTTGGTTTTGTTGTTCTTTTTTGTGCTTTTTTTGTACCACGTATCACGTATATTTGAATGGCCCCTCTATCGTTTATTCGTCCTCTAGTGGAAAAAAATATCAGCTGAGATCTATCAAATCGTGTTTGCCGCCTTTTTTCTCGCAAACGTCACAAGCAATGCAAAAAGTTTATATTTGTTGTTAACAAGTTTACACCAACATTACAGTGAATAATTTTCAGCATTTATGCAAGGCTGAATTCAAAACAGTGGATGCGCTTATAAATTCAGTGATTATGCCGGTAAAAATTGTAGAATTGCAAATTGTAAAAATGGAAAACTTTATTAGCTGAGCACTTGATTGTAAATACAGTTTTTGTGAAAGGTAATTAGTGTGTTGAGCTACTCATGGATATCAAAATTAACTGTCCCGATGGGAAGAGGAGCTTCAAGGTTAGTGAAAATTCGAAATTTGATATTACTTACAATTGGAAGATTGTCCTTAACTTGTACAATCAGGAAGATACTGCAAAGAAAAGAACGTCCATTATATACGCGAAAATTATAGCTTTTCGGAACCCTTTTACTCTGCATAAAAACAGGACGAGAATAAGTCCTATTTGGGACAGTATGAGTAAAAGCAGAATAGTCAGCCTGGCCCCCATATAACCTTCCGTCTTCTTCAATCATAAATATGTTGAGTGGAACGCTTAGTAAAGTAGTCCACCATCTAAATATGAGAACTCCAACTGCTCAACTGTACAATACCATTAACGCAAACCATAAGACTGAACAAGATAAAAGCTGTTTGGAAACTAGTCCACAAAGAAGAAGGTTTGGAAACTAGTCCACAAAGATAAATGTTCAGAGGCTCGTATAATTATGAGACAGATTTTGCTCATAATTATGGGCTACCATCAGACCGAATAGAGTTTTTAATAACTCGATCGTTTGACGATCTCTTTGCGGGAAAGCAATAAGAAAACTTCAGTTCTATATTACTTTGAAGCAGAGTGTGGTGTAAAATATTGGAGCTTGTGTTAATTTTTCTGGACCATATCTGTAATTGGCTTTTTTGATATTTGCAAATTTTTTTTTGCACTTTACTTTTTAATACTACATGCAGATAAAAATGATCTTTGTTTTGGATAAATTATTTTTGTTGGAATGCCTACTTGCTTGCTAGTGACCATCGGGAAACTTTTTTTTGAAATCATTACTATTTGTGTGCAATGTTCTTAATGTTGTGCTTAGCCAACCTGGTTGTATAGCATGTATATTAAACTGACACTCTCATCTTTACTATTCAAAAATAAACCTATACATACTAATGTTGGGGATTGTGAAGCGCTGGAGTTCGGTGACGATATTTAAAAATAGTCAGAGTGCGTACAAATACACAATATCAAAAGTATTTTTCAACTTGCGGCTGGTTTTTCACATGTAGTATCAAACACTCTAAAAATATTAACTTATAACCGTAAGGATAGCTCCTTTACCCCCTTAACTCAGCGTCACATTACAGAAAAGAAATACATGAAATTGAATTTCAAGATCTCAATTTCTGTAATATGTTTTAAGAATTGCATCTTAAAACAAAAAATTGCAAATTTTATGCGGAGATTCGCAAAATAGTTGCATAACAAGAAACCTTTCTTTTACTCTAAGGCTCGTTTCACACATATGAGGTTCCATTCGGTTCGGTTCGTTTTCGGTCGCTGCCGACAAGTGTGAAACGATAATTCGGTTTCTATTCGGTGCCTAATAAAAACCGTATAGAACCGAATATTCCCTGAGCACGAATAGGTTTCATTAGGTTTCTATTAGGTGTGAATTCGTGTACAGGGAACAGAAAGCAATCAAGGCGTTCACACATGCACGGTTTAGTTTCGGTTTCAAACTGATTGGATCATTTGAATTTTTTTTAAATTTATAAATTATCAGTTTAGATCTCTTAATTTGAAATATTTAGACGTTTTACCTAGTTTTATTATCACCTATAATTTTTTTGAAATTATCAGTCGCAGTTTTTCTGATAAAATGAGCGATTTATATATAAGATGTTGATGTGGATCGGCTGATTTGTCCTGTGCAATCTAAAATAGCACTGTGGGACAAAACTTGTGCAAAATATGAACATAAATTTAAGACGCAAGAGGCATGGAAAAACGACTGTGTGGAAATTTTTGAAGGCTTTAATGAATTTTTCAATGAAAAAACACAAAAACTAATATGAACCGTGTAGGGACCGTGTATGTGTGAAGGGGTTTCATTCGGTTCGGTTTGTTTTCGGTTACGACCGAAAACGAACCGAACCGAATGGAACCTCGTACGTGTTAAACAAGCCTAACTGGCAACAAACAAAAACTTAAAATTAGTTCAAAAATATTATTTACATTTTTTTTGCAATATGCTCGTACCAATTTTGTACAAACAAACTCCTGGAAATATTCTGGCAGCGTCTTAAAAATCCAAATCCTCGTCGGGATCTTCTTCATCAAAATCGTCCGCTGCATCAGGAATATAATGAATTTGAGCTTCAGAGGTCATGTCACTCGTTCTATAAAAAAACTGTATTTTTAAAAGTTCTAGTGAAGTCAAATCTTTATGTAAATACCGTTCATATGCCATTTTAACAGAATTTCTGGCGATCATTTCTTCCTCTTCCAGTTCAATTTTAAACGTTGTTTCTGGTTTAACTTCAGGTTCTTGTGGCTTCGTTATCGTCCTTTTGATTTCTTTCACTGTGAAATCACCATTTCCCAGTTGATATTGATAGTTCTATATTGGGAACCATGTTAAGAAAGTAAAGTTTCGGATATTTTAATTTTTCACCTTATTCGAAACTGAGCCACCAGTTTTTCTAGTGATGATGGCAAGATGCTTCAGATCTGATATTGTTACAATTTGGTCTGATAGATATTCAACAAATGACACAGCCAACCGATCTGAAATATTTTTGGTAGATGCCCATAGAAAAACCTGTTTCACATTTGGGTTTTTCTTGAACTTGTCAATCAATTGGAATATTGACTTTAACTTGTACACACATAGTAGTTTAGATAGTGGTTGCAGTATCACATTTGTATTCGTCGTGAAATTCACTTCTCCGTCCGTTAAATTAGATAATTCACTGTTGAGATTGTATGGAAGGCTTAAAGGATGTATCTCGACGGTGGTTTGTCCCTGCTGCTTGAATAAGGTTTGAACTATCTGTTCTGAGAACCTTTCCATGCCGACTTGGTCTGAAGGGTAGGAATTGTAGAATTTATTACACACACTGATTGATTTGAAAGCATACCGACAAATAAGACGAACTTTTGTTGATTTAGAAGTAAGCTAGAAAGCATAGTGAATAAAAAATCGGCCGGTCTAAAATGAGTGAATGAGAACAATTCGCATTGTTTACATTGGCTTTTGACGTCTCGCTATGGTCGTAGCGATAGCCGTTCGAGCCGGCTGAGCCGTTCACTTTGTCATCAAAAGAGTCATCTCGTGTTAATCGGACGTACGACAAGTTTAATTTGAGGGCTATGTTCACAATAGGTATGTTCCCGTATACAAATTGTGAACTGATAAAAAGAGTAAATTTGAATGAAATGTCATTCGATTTTCGTTCTAAAATAGTGAAAATTGAACACAAAATGAAAATGTGAGTTGTCCAAAGTGAAAATAAAATGTTCTTCCATGTTGCTATAACATGTTTAACAATTTTCACGCGAAAAAATTGTGCAAATAAATTCGAATGGTGTTCGAATGGTGGCTCCAAATTTTTAGATTTCCACGTCGTTTACACAGCCCTGCCACATATTCTACACTGTCGACACCAGACACAATTGTGAATATAAATTAGCGTGCGCTGTGAATTCCATCCATTAGAAGGAGGGAAAATTGTTTGAATGAATTAAAATTCGTCAAATGCTCCACGATAGTCAAAATTATTGTAACCAGGTACTCGTATGTATGTACTCGTATTTTAGAGGTCCATGATGTAATTTATAGCATCAATTGATGTCAGGGTTGGCAATGAGAGAAGCTTATGTGCTACCACGCAAGAATACAAGAAATAGGATGCTGCCAATGAAGCATCTAGAAATATTTAGTGCCAAATTCATCAACAATAAATTCTGTGGAGCAAGCCTACCGCAAAATAAAATATTCGGTGCGAGCTCTTTTGACCGAAAATAGCCAAATCATGGGAAGAGTAGTATCGACCATAAAATCAATTGTTGCTACAAATTACGTCATAGACCTCTTTGCAAAGCTGATGTCAATGGTTTTGATATCACCGAAAGTTTTTTCTCACCAGGAAGCTTGATTTTAATAGCCTTCGCAAAAAAATTAAGAGACGATGAATGCCTCCTGTATTTTGGACCTTAGTCAATCGAAATACAGATTTCCACGCCGGAGACGAGTCGTTTGCAAAAGCTGATGAGTTTTCGAGATTTCAATCAAAGTTGAAGAAAACATACTTTAGTATATGCTACACATTTATTTACATTTATTAGTTTTGTAAAAGTTGTCTCTCTAGTCTCGGGACTAGATGATTTGTATATTGTACATAATAACATTTGTGTTACAACAGCTCTTAAATTTATTATTTGATTTTATTATTACACACATAATATTAAAGTAATAAACTTTTAGTGTTATGGATACCGTTAATACGACATGCAATCTTCAATTCTCAGAACTCGTTTGTGGTTTCGAATTATCTACTGCAGTCTCTAAGCATTTAATTGTCGGAGTTGTTATTAGAGTAATAGATAATACATACATTGGATTTTCTTAGTTTGGTATTAGTATCTATTGCTTTCCCTATCGGAGTATTTTCCACTCATTTTGCTAACAGAATAACGGTCAGAGTATCCGTCATATTTATCCGCTTTGTAGTTGATCTCCTGCGGCGTATAACCAATGTTCTTTTGCCAATGTTTCGTCCAGTATAGATCTTCGTTGCGTACTTGAGATGGTGTCTTTACATCTCTACACACATACACACAATAGATCATACTTCCGATCAAAGTTAGAAATCCGAAAATCAGGAAAATGATACCCAGGATCCTGTAAATGTTTGAGTTAAGCAAATTATGAAAATAAATAGGAGAAGTAAAAATTGATGGATACTCACCAAACAAATAAGGGTTCGAAGAATTGTATGACGATAACAAAACCAAGCGTAACGAGAATAAGCCCCAAGTTGAGTAGCAGCATAAGGCAGCAAACTCCTTTAACGTTGGGGCAGAATGGATTGGGCGCTGACATCGCCTCCACTTTGGCACCTCGTAGTCTCTGCGATCGTTGACTCCGACCAGTTTTTGCAGAAGACGCTACCGAATAGACACTCCTAGGACCACCCCGTGATTGCGACCGATGTGCGCTATACCGACTGTTAAATGTGAAATAGTGCATATGAGAGGCTAGGGCTAGCTTCCGGTTCGTTTGAACAAAAATATATATACGCAAAAGATTACCTTATTTCTGATGGCGCTTTGTATGCTGCACTAGTGACATATATATCACTTCCGTTATCACCGCCGTGGTCGTAACTAAGAGCTGAAGGTGCTCGGGAAGGTATCCGTATCGCAGGTGAGCTTAGCGATCTAGGCGCACCATTGTCAACGCCATTCACTCTTGACTTTCTTGGAATATGATGCGGCGAGGATGTTCGTTCGTTCGTCACTGTATATTCTGACAACGTTCGTTCTGAAGGAGCTCTATGACTTTCCTCGCCGTCTGTCGAATAGCCTCTGTTGGAATGAACGTAAGGCGGGTCAGGTGTTAAGCGACCATGAGTAGCGACATAGTGTCCACTTTTGACTCTAAATGTTAAAATAACAGTATTAATTTATCTAAAATAAATATATTTCACTAATATTACTTTTTCACACGTCGTTCATGCATTTTTATGGTCGGTAAATTTGTTTGCTCTGCTCAATTTTTTTTTTTAAATTAAAATAATAATATCTTAGTCTATTCTAAGAGGTGGCACCGCGCTAGTGTGGCAATTACACTTGCGAATATAATTCTTTTGTTTATATCAAAAGAATTCTTCTGCTGCTTGGGCATCCAATATCCATTCTTTCTGAAATAAAAAAAATATTATTCTTAAGTTAATAAGTTGATTCGAAATTATTTAAGTGAGTAATTTTGATATAATTATATTTTTCTTAAAAATAGTGTGTTTTAAAAAATATATTCATAAAAATTTCGAAGACAAAAACCTGGTGCAAAAGATGGGTGTTACAGAACTGAAAAACAGAGGTTAAAGTTGAATTAACTATACTAACGTTTTTTTTTTAGAGGAGTTTTTGAGTTATGTTAGCTTCTAAACGTTAATCGTTGCTGGTTTTGTCAGCGTAGGCCAATGACTTCAAATATCTCCACACGAGAGGTAATCCGACAGAGTCCATTTCTCGAGATAATGCGATTTCTGAATTTTGTCTTCAATAAGTGGATGGTTGCGGTCGCTGGGTAGCACGTAACGCCGTCTTGTTGAAACCACGTCTCTCTCACATCCATAAAACGCTAATTCGGGAACAAAAGCTGGTTTATCATCGCTCTGTACGAGCTCGCCGTGTTTATCTTTGAAGAAATATGAACCTATGATAACACCTGTATGCAGTGCCCAACATACATTACATTTTGTGGATTCAACAGTGCCTCCATAACTTGACGGAAATTTTCCTCGCATCAGTTGCGGCAATTTTGCTTATTGACATAGCCACCAAGCCAGAGATGAGCGTCGTCGTTGAACAAAATTTTCTCGTAAAACAGAGGGTCAGCTTTCAATAGATTTGCGGCCCATTCTCCGAACATGCGACGCATCTAATGGTCATAAGGCTTTACAATGGGGTGGCCTTTCACATTTGGAGTGGCCTTTCACCATGAGGTAAGGGGAATGCGATATTTTGTCTCCCTATTGCCGATGTTTTTCCTCCCTCTTGCACGTTTGTCTCATTTGGAGCAAAATGTCATACACTCACTACATGGAGAACTGGTTGTCAAGTTGATAGATGAGGTGCTTGGCGCGAATCGCAGGAGTAGATACAAAGCAGTGGTTTAAACTCTAGGCCACTCCATTATTTTACCTCCATTCTTTAGACCAAGATCCTTGCGTAAAATTTTTCACAAAGTCGACGGACAAATCTGGGCTGTCAGCAAAACTGGCTTTCACGGCTGCGAAATTCTTTTCAGAACAAACTGTTCTCAATCTTTTCGTTGGCTTACGTCCCAGCAATGTGAAGTGATTGCGAAAATTTAAAATCCCGTGCTGATGGACAATTATGCGGTCCAAAGAAACATGAATTGATATTTGAGTTTGCACAACTGAACACTGATTCTGAAAATAAATTTCCATGATTTTTAGATGCTGCTGCAGTGTAAATCTGTCCATGGCAATTCGTCAGAGCTTACTGAGTTAAAATGACAGTGAATTTCAAAATGCAGCACCTGTAAAAACATCTTTCATATCGGCTTGCTAGCTGCTATCGTTTTTCAAATGGCCTCTTTTTCATTGGAGTAAAAAGTTTGACAATGAAGAAAAGCAGAGACTCTGCTAACAAATAGATAAAATGTCAAGTATTTAAATTTTCGATTCTTTCTTTTACTACTTGTCTTGTCGCAGACGTGGGCACAATTAATTTTTCATATTCAAATGCTTATTGATATCAAATGTTACTTTTTTGTCCAAAATAAATTCTGGGCCATTCTGCGTTGGTGTGAAATGAGTGTTGATATGCTTCTGATATCTGCATTTTTGAAGCGAAAGCAACTTTTCACGCGAAATATCCTGTTAAATTTTAGCCGTAAAAAAATTGGACCTTATTACTAGGCTTTACTCTTGAAAAATATCACCCAGCCTGTAATATTCGTTAATGTATTCGCTGTGACATTCGGTATTAGTGGATATATCGTATTAGGTAATATCTTAACGAATATAATCTTTAAGATATTCACTAGGATTAAGTATTAGATTATATGGTGAGCGGTACAGTTCCACATATCTGCGCAGTTCAGTATGTCAAGATTGATGATAGCTTGTATAATGAAATATGTATGACTATGAGCAATACGGCTGCGGTTGAAAAAAAAGTTGGCAGGTACGTCATTTGAAAAATCATCTCAAATCACAGGGGATAGTCTGCTTTGAACTTGCTATTTTTATCACCTGATGTAACCACTCCAGCCAATCAGGTTGTACGCTAGATGACAAGCCATGGATTCAGCTTGGCCGAAAGTTTACATCCACAGAAGATTTACGTATGAAAGTTATTTGACAGAATAATTGTGAAAATTGATGAATTGATTTTTGGAAGCCGATTCTGAGATTCGAAAAAAAATCTGAAAAACATTAATTATAATGTTTGGTATAGGAAATTAACTGCTTTTTAATTTTGAAATACAATTTTTTTTCCTGTGTAAAACCGGAAGTAAACACTTTAACTCGTTATGTGAATAATTTGGAACAAGTTAATATATATCAAAACAAAGCATAAAGTGTACTTATTTTATGATAAAAATTTTCGAATGGTATGGCCTGTGGTTAAGGAGGTATGTGCATTTCAATACATAAAAGTCGCATAAAGCGTGGTACCGAGAGCTTGCTTGGGACAGCTAGTTGGCTAAAAACAAAAATTGATATCAAAACGTGATTAGTAGCGCCATCTCTTATTTGAAAAAGGTTTTATTTTCTCATAAAAACTTAATTGAAATATATGACGCCTATATACTATATATTACGCCAAGCCATTTCGAATTTTCCGTTATTTTTCGAGTTATTGTTCAGCGCTTGCAGTGACAAGTTTCGTTGATAAGTTAAAGAGTCTTAATTGGTAAAACTGGACTTGATGCCCCACACAGCTGTTATACGAATTTCGCCGATAGATGTCGGGCTAATATGTTTGTGTTTTTGTGGTTGTGCGTTTGCTTTTGGGGCTTCTTTTCTTTCTTTTTTTTCTTTTTCTTAATTGTTTTATCTTCTTCTTTATTTTGTTGTATAATTTTGTCTGTTTTTCTTCATTTTTTCAGCCCTTCTACCACCTTTTCGCCCTCTGGTGGTGGGTTTTCCCGGGTGTGGGGCATCAAGTCCAGTTTACCCTAAAGACCTAAGAAAAAATCCAAGAATATTAGCAGAAAACAATTTATGCCGAAGCTGCGGGAAAAACTGGTCGTAGAAACACCTTCAGTAATTAAAAAAAAGAACTAGTTTAAGAAACGAGAGTAAAATTGTAAAAATTGTGAAATAAATTCATTTTCCTAAAAACAAGTATTATTTTTTACTTTAAGTAAATTAACATTACCAATTTTTCATATTTTATCCTCTGTAAGCGATATAGTGATATATAATAGCTTTACTACAAATGTTTTGTTTTCACACTCATGAGTTGTCCCAAGCAAGCTCTCGGCACTACCCCTCATACGACTTGTACGTATTGAAATTCACCTACCTCCTAAACTACTGGCCATCAGATTTTAAAACTTTTATCATAAAATAAACACACTTTAAGCTTTGTTTTGATATAAAAATAAACAAAATTAACCTGGTCCAAATTATTCAAACAACATGTTGAAGTGTTTACTTCCGGTTTTACACAGGAAAAAAAATTGTATTTCAAATCTAATTTCAAAATTGAAAAGAACAGTTAATTTCCTATACCAATCGTTATAATTAATGTATTTCAAATTTTTTTCGAATCTCAGAATCGGCTTCCAAAAAAACCTTTCATCAATTTATTTTAATTTAAAATTATTCAAAAGAACATAAATCGGCAACTAAACCTCATAGAAAAGAAAAATTGCGTACCCACGTTCATATTCAGTACCATTATGCACAATTTGACCGAAATCCAGAGCCTCGACGTTGTTTCGTTGTCCGCTCCACATGATATGCCCCATATATTAATTATGTGAGCGTATTATATATTAAAGTTCTGTTTAAATGATTCGAAGATTCTCCTCGACTGTTAATATTTTCCGGGAAACTCATTTTTGCCACCATTTAATATTGATCTTAAAACTTTTTGGTTGGATAAGCAATTATTCTGTTCCAATGTTAGATTCTAGAGATGCTATAGTTACAGAGTGATTTTTTCTTAAAGAAATTAGATGCGTGTCAAATATATGGTTCAGTTTTCCAGGTGGCTCGATTATACAGTGTCCGAATTACTGGGAAAATGATAAAGTAATTCTTATTCGAATCTTAATTTGTTTGTATAAATAGTTGCCCTCAATGGAGCTTATGAACCAACAGTATTATTTCTAAGATCTGCTAGTTTCGGCTGTCAAAAGATATTCGACTGTGTACCCCATGGTGGCTGGATTTGCTATTGCTCAAGCTTATGCTAAATCATTTCTGGTACGCTAATAAATGAAAATCAAGCAAGGTTATACATACATACATATGTAGATGTATCTTTATGAAATGTAAAAATCATCTGGTTTATATCATGGATCTCATATTAATATTAATACCATCAATTTTCTATTGGATTATTTTAAGCAAGAAAAAGTTAATTTTAATACATTTTCACCATAAACAATATGCGTACCTCGCCTACATCAAGCAAAAAACAGACGAGAGGAAAATTTGCTTAGCAGAAGAAATCAATAAGTTCATCGGCAGAATCCTTAATTGGAAAAGTTTGTGTGTTTTCTTTCACTTTTTACATTCCAAGCATTTATTAAATTTTTAACATTTTCAAATGGATTTTAAGTATCGATACCGCTATTTGTTCTTCAGAGACATCAAGGGTATTCGAAAAGTTTTGATCGAACATCGGTAGATGAAGTGAAGAAGAGGCAAAGAGTAAGGAGTATTGGGAGGAGAGCGAAAGAATTTTCAAATCGTTTGGGAGATGGTTTTAATTTGTACTGAAACAAGGATGTACAGTAAAGTGGGTGATATTCGAAAAGAACCCGACGAACGACGATGATGAGAAACAATCGAAGCTTGCAGTTTTTCTGTTTAAGTTTCTGTTAAAGTTTACACAATTTAAAGTTCTTTCTGTGGACAAAAAAAAACTCTTGACTTACTTTAAGCAAAAATGCTGACTCGGCAAAGTTATTGTCCAGTGAGAAACTACTTGCATTTCAAGTATGGTAGAGTAGGAGAGCGATGTTTTTTTTAAAAAGTATTCGTGGAACTAATCCTTTCATGAATTGTGGGAAATTCACGTTTTGTTATGCGAGTAAGTCATTTGCCATGACATTTTTTAAAAATTCTTCGTTCATTAGAAACTCTTCTTCAGAGACCTCCTTGAATTTGTTTGTTTGAAGTTTCAGGATAGTCTGATGTGCAGCTTCATATATTGTATAGTCTCTACGAAAAACTTCTCGGTCTCACGGGGATTGAATTCAAATTAGAATACGTGATTGTGTGTTCAACGCTTTTATTCGTATTTCACTTTTCCATTCTCGTAATCCCAAAGATTCCGGTGAGGAATACAAAAACAAACATACGGAATCGCCATAATTTTTGCCGTGATCTAACTGCAAAGCATCTATAAATAATTGTTTTTAACGCTAAACTACAAGAATCAGTATGGAAGCATTAGACTAAAAGCAATATACTCGTATAGTTTCCCGTTGCCTGCCCACTTTCACAAAACTGTAATCCCTACAAATCTTGTGAGGAGGCTTACATGCATTCAGCTCGTTGTATGCTGTATATGTATAGATGTGCCTCATTACTAATTGTAAACCACCGAAATTCGAGCCAATCTCAAATATCTAGGTAATGATATTTGAATTGAGCAATTAGTACTCATGAGATAGCTATCGGCAACGATATTATTCGCAAACGAAAACCCAAACCAAACTGCACAATATATGAATGATCGTTGACGGACTGGAGAAAGCTAAGCTGTAGTGCATGGTGGAGTGCGTACTCATTAAAAAGATGTGGTGCGAAAAGAAGTGAGTTTATGGTATTGTTAACGCTGACAATGATCGATTGAAAGGTGAATGATCCGCAGATGTTTCGTTGCTTCATTCACTTTTATCGGTTTATTATGTTGCGCGATGGACGTCTGGCATTTTGTATGTCAAATTGATTCTTAAACTTTTTTTTGCCCGTCAGAAAGTGCTTATGCTTTATTTTCGAGAAGAGTGAAGGTTGCTAAGCTGCTTTTGTGCGATTTAAAGGAGATATATGACTAAAGTGGGTCAATAGTTCATTTCGAGTTCTTAGAAAGAAACTGAAGTGAAAACTATGACTAACATATTTGAATTTTCGAAAGGAATACTAAGATTGTTTGCAATGCAAATAGAATGGACAGCATAAAATTAGTATTAGCGCTCTTATTCACTGAGTAATGCAATTCTAGTATCTACTAATGAAAATATATTAATATGCGAGTCACGAAACTAGCTAACTTTAAATAGTGGAGCATTGAAGAAGAAAATAACGTGTTGGGCAAGAGATCGTCTAATTTACAAATCCAACTTACCGGAGTTTTCATTTCACACGAAGGGTGATCCAAAAGTAACGATAATCAATATAAACCAAGGTGATTAAACTTAAAAAACATATTTATTTTTCAACATATCCTCCTAACAGGCTAATACATTTCGTCCATCTTTTATCCAAACCCAGGATATCTTTAGAAATGTTTCTTTGCCTTTACTTTCCCAAAAACGCCCCAACAGCGGCCATCACTTCGCTATCATCTTCAAATTTCCTTGAGCCGAGGAAAGAGATAGAAGTCACTAGGAGCTAGATCTGGCGAATAGGGTGGATATTCAAGCAGTTCGATTCCTGTTTCTTGAATTGCAGCCATCACAACTGCAGCCTTGTGAACCGGTGAGTTGTCTTGATGAAACAGCATTCCGGCTCGCAGTTTGCCGCGTTTTTTTTCCTCAATAGCCTCCCGCAATCTTATTTAGTACTGAAAAAGAGAGCCTCATATAGTGGTTTCCTTTTCCAAATATTTCACCATAATAATTCCTTCAGCGTCCCAAAAAAACTGATGCCGAAGTCAACTCCTTGAATTCCTTCGGTATCAATGAAGATGTTTGCTTCCAGGTCATCGATTGCTGTTTGGTTTTTGCATTAAAATGATGCATCCAGGTATAGTCCATAGTTACGAAACGTGACAAGAACTTCTCCAGATCTACTTAGAACTTATCGAGATGCACCCTCGAAATGTCGACTCGTTTCTTCTTTTGCTCGTCGGTTCACATTTTCGGCCCCAACGCGCAGAGATATTCTTCATATGTAATTGGTGGGCAACGATTCTTTGAACACTGGCATACAAGATCCCTATGACCTCAACTACATGCCTGATGGTCACTCTTCGATCTGTCAACACGAAATCTTCAACTTTTTTCCCGTTGTCTTCAGTGAGTGATGTGGATGGACGTCCTTCGCGGTATTTTTATCAATTAATGTTTTTTTTAATTAATGTTTAATGTTTTTCACAGCTTAAACTCCTTGGACCAGCATGCAACGATGAAATTTGGAGGACTAGAGTCCCTTAATGTTTCCACCAAGTCGGTATTTATGCCTTTGGTAGATATTTTTTTTCAAACACAGGTACTTCATGACAACTCTAATTTCGTTTCCTCCATTTTGATGTTCTCTTTTCGACAATTTGTATTGAAATGAATGAACCTACATAAAATCGTGGCCTATTTATATGTTTTTTTCGGGCTGAGCTAGTGGTAGCAAATAGTAGAGGTAGCAAATTTTTTTTTAAATTTCATGCGAACTGGAAATAGCCGATTATCACTACTTTTGGATCAACCCTCGTACTTGATATATGAATTTAATATGTAAAGTTTAAATTTTGGTTACATTCCAGATGATGTACGATCTAGGTTACAGTACAAATAAATGTATATGTATATATGTATATCAGTAAATGCAAATGAACACAAAACAATCACAAATTTGCCACATAAACTATCTTATGTTTCTTACTGTGTTAAAATCACTCCATAACTAATATTTATTTGTTTAAACACATGATAAAGCTTCAGCGATAGGATAGAGTGAATAATAAGAATTAAGTGGTATAAGTATTTTAAGCGCCCAGTGTGGGTTTCTACAAAAAACTTTAATTTCGCTACAAAAAACTTTAAATATATATTTACAGTTTTTTTTAAATATATATTTGAAGTTTTTTGTAGCGAAATTATCTCACAAAACTATAAAAAAAACACTTGTAACGCTTTTGTCTAATTTCAGTAAATAGATCTATGCGAAAATCACGAGTTCGAGCATTGAAGCAAGATCACTTCAGTGTTCTGCGTAGTATATCTTAATGCGCTGCAATGAACTGTATGTACTGAATTGATTGGTATGCAGTGCTTGAGGTTTTGAGTAATACGCTTGAGTTTTCGTTGCGTCGCTGTAAATTTTATGTCAAAGCTCTGTAGTTAAAAAAAAACAGTTAGTTAGTTCAAATAAAACCACTTCATGCATAATGGCAATGGAGTTTTGTCTTTTGAAAAAAAAGTTAGGTTTTTGGATATTCAAATATCAAATCTTTTGATTGTTAAATATTGATCGTAAAAAAATTTTTTTGTTTATGCAAAGCGGTTTAGCAAGCCCTGCCCATTCAAACGAAGCACGCCACCGCTAAGAAAAATGTGGAAGCTGCGTGACGAGTCTTTTGTTTAGGTTACAAAATGAGTCAGTTTTTTGTAAGCTTATTATTAACATAACATTTAGTAACCGCCCATATGAAGCAACATTAAAACGCTTAAGGGGTTAGTCCACTGTTAAACTGCTCAAAATGAACTTTTTTTTCAAACAACTACCAACAAAAAACTATTCAAGATATCGATTTGAAATTTTACATACATCTTCATTGAAGCTAAGAGTTAACATTTTCATTAGAAAAAATTATTAGAAAACAAAATGGCGGCCGCCCCAATGGATCGCCGCAGCACCGCCAAAAAAAAAAAGCGATTTGCGCCTCGTAAATTCCTGGACAAAATAAGCGTCTGTGAACAAATAACTAAAAAGATTTAATTAGTTTTGAGTATAAAGGACTGCACGGGCCTAAATTTAGAACAAAAAAAAAATTTTTGACGATCTGGGAAACATTTTTTTGATTAAAAAAATTTTTTTTATTAATTTTTTTGATTCAAAAGCATACCACATTTTTTTAAATCGCTTTAAGGCTCTAGATTTAGGCCCGTGCAGTCCTTTATACTCAAAACTAATGGAATATTTTTAGTTATTTGTTCACAGACGCTTATTTTGTCCAGGAATTTACGAGGCGCAAATCGCTTTTTTTTTCGGCGGTGCTGCGGCGATCCATTGGGGCGGCCGCCATTTTGTTTTCTAATAATTTTTTCCAATGAAAATGTTAACTCTTAACTTCAATAAAGATGCATGTGAAATTTCAAATCGATATCTTGAATAGTTTGTTTTTGGTAGCTGTTTTAAAAAAAAGTTCATTTGGAGCAGTTTAACAGTGGACTAACCCCTTAATAAAATTCTCATTATTAATGTGAACGGAGGAGATATATGCTTAGCTTCTTTTACTCACATTTATAACGAAATTATTAATGAGCGATTAAATTTTGTGTCATATAGGCTTAATGAAGCAGTTACTTACCAAAATGTTGCTGGCATTTATCAAATATTTAATTCAGATTTGTCGCGTGAGTAAACCTTTTTCTAAAAAAAAAACTCTGTTTGATTCGAGCAGCAATTCTCAAGCTATATTTATTTTGCTTATAGAGTCATTATATTCTATCTAAATCCTTCCAGAGATTTCGTGCATGATAACTGATTCCGTGTAGCAGATATCTATTTTCACGAGAATGGATGAGTTTATAATTTGCAAAAGAAATTTATAATTTGAAATTTATAGAAATTTATAATTTGTGCCTTCATTTAAAACCACCCTCAGGCATTAAATTGATTTAAACTGTCTAAAAAGCAATATTCAATGACTGGACATTCATTGCCTTTTCACATCCGGTTCTCTTTCTAATGTGGTTCTCCGTTTCGAATCGAGGGATTAATTTGACTCAGGATTACTGACACACTTTTTGTCCTCTCTATCTAAAATAACTTTTTAGCACAGGAAAATGCACAGTAACAATTTCACTGCCGTACAGCGCTCTGTGAGACATCGAGAAAAATTCATCTCAACAGAAAAATGCAGCGATAGGGGTAGTGTGTAATTGCATCCATGGATCAGTAAAATCGAATATATCTATTAAATCAATTAATTCCTAACATAATTCCACAATTATCCGGTAAGCATTCCAGAGGATAGCTGAACAATTCTTGTAGCGTCGGTACTTGATTGCATACACATACATTCTCCGCCTGCGACCAGGAAATTCAACGATGGTGCTTGCTGCCACTCGATAACCTCTTTATCGCACATATGAATGCAATGCTACAATGAATGGATAAATTAATTGATATTTGGCTCAGAATTGACTTATGCAAATTTTTCGGAGCAGAACGATGTAGTTGAAAATTGTACACTATTCGTGAAAAAATATCGAGAAAACGAGAAAGAGGTTGTTATTGTTTTTTTTTTGTAAACAAATCTCAGTATTAATTAAAAGTTTGGATGAGGCTTTGATTTTACTTTGCAGGTTATAAACTGAACTGAAAAAGAAATAAAAAAAGGAATATGTATTTATAACTGCTAGCTTTCTGGGTTTGTGGATTAATCGTTAAAGTTGTATTAACATTAAATAATGATGCATCTTTCATTCAATTGATGTAAACCGCATCAGCAGGGTATTTGATGTTTGTTTCCATGCAACATCATCGTACCAATCGTACAATAAACTCTGCTGAGTACTGTTCTGTCTTTCATAATCCAATGAAACTATGTATGTCGTTGCTTTTAATTGTTCATTACTCACAAATAAATGTTTGATGCTCTCAGTGCATAATTACACACCAGATACGAATGCAGTTGCAACAACTAATGAGAGCACATGATGGCAGTATGCCGTCCCGGCCACATATTGATAAGGAATGCCACCATGAAATGACACTAAAAGGCTGTGGCATCCTGACGTGCGTATAAACCAGGTCGTCCTTCGTGAACGCTTGACTCAAACAACTATTATTTTCCTATTGCACAATGCAGAGCAACTAATGTCGTGAAGCTGTCATTATTCTTACCGTGACAACTTCCATAAGACACTAGAATTACCCAAGTATCTTCTCTAGGAGTTTGCTGCCGCGGCAAGATGTTATGACAGTTTCAATTCTTTACGATGCGCCGTGCAGATAAAATTCTCCGCGTTATGACGGCTACGTGAAAATATGTATGGTGTTGCAACGACAACATTACTGTGCTTATAAGTTGTCTCGTTGTATTCCGAGCTGGTTGGGAACAAATTCGAACACATCGTGATATAATTTTATCATTTTGTTGACATCATTGCGAGGACTTTTGGAATTCTTCAAGTCGTTCCTCGTTTTCATTATTAGTTTGTTTCTGAGAAGATATAGCGTTTAGCGGTTCGCTGAGTTTGATCTCAGGTATCAAGAAGAAAATGTCTTATCAGAATTTATGTGGAATGAAAGGCATAAGATTATGTTCTGGTATGTTGGGAAACTATGGCAGCATCCAGACGAAAATTGGATTTTTCTCGTCAATGACTTATGTTCACGAGAACTGAAATTATTACGAGTATAAATTAACGGGCATAAAATATAAGAATCAGATACTTCATTCATGCGACTTTAAATCGCTTTACAAAGATGAATCAGTGTGAAATGTAAAAAAGATCTTCGCTGAAATACGTTATTATGCAAGTCGTGGTAAGAATTCATGAGATAAGTGGCTGTTTTGTTCTAAACAGATTGGTGATAATGATGTTATAATTTCTACTTGATGTATTGCAATGCATTTTAATAGTTCGGTCACGCTGCGCGCAGAAATTCATATTCATGAAAATTCTTCAATGTTGGCAGTAGAACCGAGTCTAAAAAGAAAATGAGAGAATTGGCAACGCAATCAACACCAACAAGCCCAGACTTTTAATATGGCATAAATATCAATTTTACAGAATTTTTATACTATAAATATTCTGTAAAATTGATATTTATGTCATATTAAAAATATGCTAATATACAATAAGAAATATGCTCATAATATACAATAATTATATATAGGGGGATTCAGATCAAAGTGCCATATACCACGTGATTCCTTGTGGTGAGCTGATGAAAATCTTGTGCCACATACGAGGGGCGTTCTATATATTCTCGGTATCGGGATGATTTGATATTATTGTGGGTAATTAAAATATATCATTAGCTAGCAACATTTTCTGAGGGTATTTATACAAAATTTCATGTTGATAGCTTCATTAGTTTGTTACGACCTCCAGTCAGAGACGACGAAATGAAGAAGAAAAAAGAAGAGGAAAGCTGGCAAAAAAAGTGCTGCTTCTTCACGACAACGCACCGGTTCACACTGCGCGGCTCTCCAAGGCTGCTGTACGAGAGTGCGGGTTCGAGGAAATTAACCACCCACCCTACAGCCCAGACCTGGCCCCTAGTGACTACTTTTTATTCCCAAATTTAAAAAAAGACCTCCGGGGAAAGCGATTTGCTGACGATAAAGAGCTCAAGTCCGCTGTAAATGAGCAGTTTTCAGGCCAAGAAGAAAATTATTTTTTCAAGGGAATAGAAAAACTTGTTTCCCGATCAAACAAATGTATTGATATCATGGGAGACTATATTGAAAAATAAATTGTTTTCAAGATTTTATCTTTTTTCTAAAATACACATACCGAGAATATATTGAACGCCCTTCGTACCACAATATTCTACTTGCTCAACGAGAATGCACAGTATATATTAATGTATTGAAATTAAGGGAAACAATCTAACTTCCACGAAGAGACGATCACAACAGCTATTTAATTAATTTCAACAAATCGACACATTGGATCGATAGACATTCTAATTGTACTCTATACCGAAAATTACGACTAGATTCGAACTAGAACTAAATTCGATTAAAATCGTCTACATTTAGAAGAGCTCTTTTGTTGCTTGCACTCAACATCGTTCGTTGTGCTGACAGACATAGCAATAACAATGATTTTTTCTCTCACAAATACTAGTACTTATGAGGAAGGCTGAAAACTTAATAGAGTACAAAAAAGGTGTACAGTTTTGGCGCGATTTTTTCGAAACCAAGCGATATCAAACCAAAATGTTTAGTTTTATTTATTAGTGAGAATTGTCATTTCTATTATTTCTATTTCTCGACTATTTGCAACTCGTAAAATAATAAATCTTTCCATTTCATTAATACTATACAACTTATTTGTCCACTTTTTTGCGGCAAAATTTCGATTTTTTTTTCAGCGAATCCCTTCTCAACGCTAGGATAATAGTTTTGTTTAAAACTCCACTATATTCATAGTTATTTAAATATTATGTGTATTTTATACAAATTATGTCAAGCAATATTTTGTACAACAATGTCAGTATGATTTTGCTTGTTTCTATGGATTCTTCCTTAACATACAATATGATAACCTATTAATTAGCAGCCTCATTATAACTATACTGAACTCAAATATGATTTTGACTTTAGGAATTAATATGAATAGCAAAATTTTATAGTCACTCAGATAAATTTGTTCGGTACAAATAGAATATGGGAAAATCGCCACCAATAAAAGCCCACGCTGGGCGCAAAAAATATTTTTAATAAAAAGTAATACAGCACTTTCAAAAAACATTAGAAAAAGGTTTCGTTCGTTTTGAAGTTCAGTCCATATCCAATAAAAAAATATCCAATGAAATTCAACCATAATACGAAGTGATAGAATATATTTGATTTAAACAAATCTCAACCTAGATTAGACACGTTAGTGCCCAGAATTGGTTTTGTTTTGAAGTACCTAAGATATGTGTTGTGCTATTAGGATTATTTACCAGATTTTTTCAGCACACTGCATAATATTTATATTTTTATGGCCTTGGAAGATGCAAATTCAACCCCGGTATCGTCGAAATTACTATTTGTGCCGGGTCTATTTTAACGAACTACGAGTCTGAAAGTAACAAAAATGTTTGTCGCGAGAGCTCTCGATGAAACAATCAAATTGGTAGTGGCGCTCCAAACAATCAGATTGGTAATGCTCCGGGAATTTTCGAAAAGGGACATCCTTTGTGTAGGCATTGATTAAAATGTGTAAAGCTTAAATTTACAGAAATTTTTTCCCCGACCCTTCGCCCACATAGTTTTCCTGGTTGATTTTTCTCAAAAACTTTAGAACAAACATACTATCAGCCATCGAATATTTGCCCCAAAACATTATGTTACGTTGAATTGAGAAGATTTTGAAAATATCGTATGTTTATATGAGGACCAATGACTAACGAAACTCGAATATTGCTTTTGCTTTGAAATATTACAATACCAGCTGTGAAAGTTTTGTTTAAACAATGATTAATATCTCGTCCATCGTAGTTAATTTCATGTGAAAAATTATGTTGGCTCTTGGATATTATAATATTTTATAATAATCACTTTTAACTCTAATAATTCAGTGGATAAAATATCGCAAGCTTTTGCTATTTTTTGAATAAAGTGTTTGCCACACTATCAAGGCTATATATACAACAGACAAAAGACTCCTAAAAGCCATTGAGTATCATTTCAGAGAAAATGCAAACGATGTATAAATTTCAGGCTTTTCTGATCCTACTGATTCGATTTTCTTCATCCCACAAAACCAGTAACTCTTCACCAAATCATCTATTCTCTGAATACCCGCAATGTGTGCTCTCGGGAACTTATGACTGGATCATCAGTTAAAAATCATATTTTCAAGATGTGGTCTTTTAGAGTAGTAAAAAGTAAAGTGATTCCACAAAAACACAAAAAACCAGTGCTTTATCCACCAGGCTACTCAAACTCAAGCTAAAATAGAAGTTTGTTAAATGTGCAGACCATTTTGTGATTGTGGTGCCAACTTCTTAAAATGTACTTCGATTTATAAATTCATACAATACGTTGAACATATTGTACAAAAATCTTCTGTGGAATAATGTGTGCAAATAACAGTTCATTTTCAAGAAAGTAAGAGATAGCTTTTTAATTTTCATGAAACAACCTGAAAACTTTCGAATACCATTTCGAACAAGTATCTTCCTTACATGAAGTAAATTGTCGCTTGTCTCATGAACTGACATCTCCATATACTCCAACTTGAACAATTAAAACGAATTCTCAGCCATGACCTGAGTACAACATCAGTGGTTTTTCTGCTTGCCGCTCGTACATACATATTGGAGAAAAAGTAAGTGTCAATTGTGTTTGGAGCATGTTCAGTTCAGATTGCAATTGCAGCCATGTAATGAATTTTCAAAACTAGAGTGATAGTAACTGTTGAAATAGCAAACAAGTTTTCGTGTGTTTTTACGATGAGACATAAAGTAAATTATTGGAACGTCGTTTAGACAACGGTATTCGTTGTTTACAATTTGAGTTTTGTGAACTTCATAGCGTACAGCATTACCCAGAATCATCACTTCAGTTCGAAACAATTAACATCGTATAAATAGATTCATCCATGCATGTAGACTCTGCGGATATGCAACTCAGAAAAGTTGAATATTGGCAAAGAGATCCAATGAGCGAACTTACGCTAGACCGTTTCAACTGCATCTGAGTTGCGTAACATGTCGAGCATACCTTCGAGCAGTATTGTAGTATGCTGCAGTAGAGCACTTTTGAAATACACTTTTCTGAAGATTAAATTGTAGTCTGGAATCAAATATTCCTTCCAGATTTATATTAAGAGATAGAAAGTTACCCCAACACCAAATACTGAAAATCGAAAGGCTCAATTTTCAATAAATGAAATACTGCAGAAGAGATTCGGCAAAGATCTTATTCTTAAAAGAGAGAATTTGAATCCACTATTGAGAGAGTAAATATAAGTGAGCATAAATGCACCAATGATGAATCCTTGTGAAACAACACATGTAAGATAGAAAAAAAGGCCTTAGAGAACAAAAAATGAAAGCTGAACCTGCCAAAACTATATTGCTTAACACGTTCTTATATGGATTAAGTGAGTCGCTTGGGTCTATAATTCATGCAAGACTCCCCGAGACTCTTGCCATAGCCTATTCTTGTCTAGGAACAAAATATACTCTAAATTGGGAAAAATCAAGAAGAAGAATCCTCGATTGTTCCGTGAATTCTTTCTTCCGACAAAACGATTTCGGCTCATTGCCACTATGCAACGAATTCGATGGTAAATATAAACAGTAAGCAATATTGTTAGTAAATCAATTTTACGACGCCAAGACGCATGAGAATAGAGATATAGAAAGTGATTAGAAACATTTTGAATGCTCTCCAATTTCATTTCTCCAATTATTGGCAAAGTGGCAAAAAGCGAAAATGCCACCAGACTAACTGAAAGACCGACATGTAAAGACAAAACAGGGTTTGATGAACATGTAATGCACACCATCTGGATCGCTGCTGAAAATTTGTTTCTGAAGACAGATTCAGCCAAAGACTTAAAGGAAACAAAATATATACTAAAGAGTTCCAAGGAATAAAGGAAGAAGAAATGAAAGTTTCAAAGTTCACAAAGTGCAATTAAAGCTGAAGGACATATTTTGAGGGCTTAGACAAGAGCTTTGGGCTGTGAATTCATGTGCAGCCAGAATAGAGCGAAAGTGAGTATTGCGAAAGTCTCAGTGTTGAGAAAGAATTTCCGCACAGCATTGAACTACACCTTCATTAGTTTCCATCAGATTTCCATCGATATCTCCTACTTTGTCCTGTGATTTTGCATAATTAGTAGCACATTTAGGAATGTAGATGCATACATTTACCACTTTATTTAACGAAAAAAATTCTGTTTTTGCGAAAATATATTTGACTTTCAACTGACAAAACCCTAGTTGTAAAACCGTATTTGACTTTTAAGTGACATGATATCAATAGTTCTTTTATCATAAGCACACCACGTATAGTTTCCTTTGTATTCAAATCCAATTATTCTCACTTCCAACAATAATATAAGATCATTGAAATATCATAATATGTGCTCATTAGCCCTAGAGATGTAGTTGTTTGCAAAAATAAAAATAAAAACAGTATCTATAACAATCCCAAACAAATAGTGCTATCTATTATATTCACATACCGAATCGATTTCTTTTCGCAGATAATAATGAAATTCAATCCACGCCCGTGAGCAAAGTCAACTTGAAATTATTGTGCACATATTCCTGGGTATCTCTAGGTATCCAATAAATATCAGCCAGTGCTCAACGTAAATGGATTCAGATACTTTCATACATACGAGGCCGTTCAACAATTTATTTTGTTCATTTTCCAGCTTGAAATATTCAGAACAATCCTGAGATCTCAGTTAGCTATAAATTATACATACATACTTAGCAGATATACTATGAACCTCTGGGGCTTAAGAGTGCAACCGCTGTCGTATTTAGTGATGGGTAAAACCAGCACACTTTACTGTGCTAGCACACTTCGCACACCACACTTAAGTGTGCTAGCACTGTGCTCCCAGCACTGACACAGTGCCGCACACTGACACAGTGCCGACACACTGACACAGTGACGACACACTAGCACAGTGCCGGCACACTGACACAGTGCCGACACATTAGCACAGTGGCGACACACTGACACTGCCGGCACACTGACACTGCCGACACACTGACACAGGGCCGACACACTGACACAGGGCCGACACACTGACACAGTGCCGACATACTGACACTGCCGGCACACTTGTACTGGCAGACACACTCCACGGGAACGAATGCTGTACGAGTGGCGTTGATTTTGCCCATTAATATGATGTGCTTCGGTAACAAGGCGTTGTTTGCATTGCAGAATGTGTACAAATTTTGCGGTTTCGAAAGCATTAGCTATTGAATGCATTAGCTGATGAATGAGATAATTAGGGAACGAAAACAGGCAGATAAGATTTGTTATTCGTATATTTTCTGGGTGAAAGTTTTGATTTTGAGTACACTACCGACGATTTGTGTTTTTCTAAATGCAAACGGGATGAAAGTTTAAACACAGATACAAATACGTTTACTTGCGGTACATATGAAAAAAATGCTTTCACGTTGAAAATATTTGTGGAAAATAGGTTTTGAGCAGATAGAAGGGTTTTGTCGTAACATGCAACGATAAAATGATAGCGATAAAATGATCTGCTGCAGATAGAAGGTTTATGGTAAGTAGTGCTATGTTTTTAAATATTCAAATATTAAAGGAGTTTTTAGGGCAAAAGTAGCTGAAATCGGTCAATTTTGGGTTAGAGTGATTTCGGACATAACGGGCCAAGACCTATTGCTGTGATACAAAGATTTCGGTTTTGTAGGGGAGTAAGGGGTTTTTTGGCCATAGTTTGGCAAAAACTGCCTTTACGGCGCTTTCGATGATTGAAAGTGGTCGGGGAATGCAATAGTAATATTTTAAGGACGAACAAAATTTTTGATAGGGAACATTGGGCAAAAATGTCCAATTTTCGCAAGAAATTTTTTTTTGGTCTAGCATGAATTAGGGGACCTTTCTGAGTTGTTTTGGGCGAAATTTCCATACAAGTGTTGGAAAAAGCGGTCTAGTTTCGAAGATACGGCAAAAGTAGCTGAAACAGGCCAATTTTGGGTTAGAGTGGTTTCGGACATAACGGGCCAAGACTTATTGCTGTGATACAAACATTTCGGTTTTGTAGGGGAGTAAGGGGTTTTTTGGCCATAGTTAGGCAAAAACTGTCTTTACGGCGCTTTCGATGATTGAAAATGGTCGGGGAGTGCAATAGTGGTATTTTAAGGACGAAAAAAATTTTTGATAGGGAACATGGGGCAAAAATGTCCAACTTTCGCAAAAAAATTTTTTTTGTTCTAGCATGAATTCGGGGACCTTTCTGAGTTGTTTCGAGCGAAAGTTCCATACAAGTGTGGGAAAAGGCGGCCTAGTTTCGAAGATACGGCAAAATGCAAAGCCGGAGAAGCTAACTATCGAACCAAACAGGATCTGAACATTTTCTTACTTAGCACTTTTAGAGCTACTTTCAATTTTTCCGGACGGTTTTCCGGAAGATATCATTTTGCCGTATCTTCGAAACTAGTCTGCTTTTTCCCAGACTTGTATGAAAATTTCGCCCAAAAGTACTCAGAAAGGTCCCTGAATTCATGCTAGACCTTTTTTTTTGGAAAATGACGTTTTTGCCCAATGTTCCCTCTCATAAATTTTTTCGTCCTTAAAATATCATTACTGTACTCCCCGACCACTTTCAATCATCGAAAGCGCCGTAAAGGCATTTTTTGCCAAACTATTGCCAAAAAACCCCTTACTCCCCTACAAAACCGTAATGTTTGTAACACAGCAATAGGTCTTGGCCCGTTATACCCGAAACCACTCTAATCCCAAATTGGCCGATTTCAGCTACTTTTGCCGTATCTTCGAAACTAGGCCGCTTTTCCCCAAACTTGTATGGAAATTTCGCTCGAAACAACTCAGAAAAGTCCCCGAATTCATGCTAGACAAAAAAAAATTTTTGGAAATTTGGACGGTTTTGCCCAATTTTCCCTATCAAACATTTTTTCGTCCTTCAAATATCACTACTGTACTCTCCGACCACTTTCAATCATCGAAACCGTGGTAACGGCAGTTTTGCCTTACTAAAGCCAAAAAACCCCTTACTCCCCTACAAAACCGAAATGTTTGTATCACAGCAATAGGTCTTGGCCCGTTATGTCCGAAACCACTCTAACCCGAAATTGGCCGATTTCAGGTACTTTTGCCGTATCTTGGAAACTAGGCCGCTTTTCCCCAAACTTGTATGGCAATTTCGCTCGAAACAACTCAGAAAAGTCCCCGAATTCATGCTAGCTACAAAAAAAAAAAAAATTTTGGAAAATTAGACGGTTTTGACCAATTTCCCCTATCAAAAATTTTTTTCGTCTTTATAATATCACTATTGTACTCCCCGACCACGTTCAATCATCGAAAGCGCCGTAAAGGCAGTTTTTGCCAAACTATGGCCAAAAAACCCCTTACTCCCCTACAAAACCGAAATCTTTGTATCACAGCAATAGGTCTTGGCCCGTTATGTCCGAAATCACTCTAACCCAAAATTGGCCGATTTAAGCTACTTTTGCCCTAAAAACTCCTTTAATATTTGAATATTTAAAAACATAGCACTACTTACCATAAACCTTCTATCTGCAGCAGATCATTTTATCGCTATCATTTTATCGTTGCATGTTACGACAAAACCCTTCTATCTGCTCAAAACCTATTTTCCACAAATATTTTCAACGTGAAAGCATTTTTTTTATATGTACCGCAAGTAAACGTATTTGTATCTGTGTTTAAACTTTCATCCCGTTTGCATTTAGAAAAACACAAATCGTCGGTAGTGTACTCAAAATCAAAACTTTCACCCAGAAAATATACGAATAACAAATCTTATCTGCCTGTTTTCGTTCCCTAATTATCTCATTCATCAGCTAATGCATTCAATAGCTAATGCTTTCGAAACCGCAAAATGTGTACACATTCTGCAATGCAAACAACGCCTTGTTACCGAAGCACATCATATTAATGGGCAAAATCAACGCCACTCGTACAGCATTCGTTCCCGTGGATTGTGTCTGCCAGTACAAGTGTGCCGGCAGTGTCAGTGTGTCGGCACTGTGTCAGTGTGTCGGCCCTGTGTCAGTGTGTCGGCCCTGTGTCAGTGTGTCGGCAGTGTCAGTGTGCCGGCAGTGTCAGTGTGTCGCCACTGTGCTAATGTGTCGGCACTGTCAGTGTGCCGGCACTGTGCTAGTGTGTCGGCACTGTGCTAGTGTGTCGGCACTGTGTCAGTGTGTCGGCACTGTGTCAGTGTGCTGCCGACACACTTATAAAGTGCCGCACTCGCACAGCACACCGAAGTGTGCTAGCACACTGTGCTAAGCACGCACAGGTGCTGCCCATCACTAGTCGTATTTCAATAAATCGAGCTCGTGCTCGATGCACGGATTTACAGAGTGTTTCGCTAAAGGAGTCTAATTAAGTAAATTACTATGCAGGAGATATTTGCGGATAACCCACATTGGCATCGGTTCGACACTCACAACGAACAGATGCCAAGGCAGGGCTACGTTTCTCTTTCCTTTGCACATTCAGTTCAGTTCATGCATCATCTCTACCTACACAATAGCTCATTATTTCACATTTAGAATCAGCCATAGCTCATGGTCTGAGGTTAAACATGTCAGGTGGAAATCGTGTTGTAACCCAGTAAAGAATTCGGTAATATCTGGCAGGTAAACAAGAAGTTCGTTCAATTATTTGAATCTTCTTTAACTAATAAATGAATAAAATTAACTTTAATAAAGGATCGAATTTAAGGCTTAGAATTTAGGATTGAAAGCAGCCAGTGTAGATCTCAAGTTCTAAATAAAACGGTTAGCATTTTGATTTCACTTGATTAGCTGGAGTTAGAATAAAGTACGACACTGCATGCAGACCTGTTTTTCAAAGTAGACTTGTTAGTAATGCGCAAGTAAAACCACAGAGAAAACTTCTATAAACGAATCATAAGTAATTTGTTGACGAAATCTGAAGCAAGTGTCATACAATGCATATTATTTAGCAGGTGCAATAAAAGTGTACGCTGTTCAGGCGGCGAAACCACGCATTAATATTCTTGCCGTCAAATTAGGAATTTCTATCAGAAAATGTTTTTTCAAAAACTTTCTGTGTTTTGAAATAAAATTAGGCAGATTATTTAGTGCTGCTGAATACCACTGAAGTTTGAAATATTGTTATAAATAATATTATAAATAAATAAATATTTACTCATAGAAGGTCTAATTTGCGATCGCTTTTTCTCTTCTTGTCTATAATAGCATAGACAACGTATACAGTGTACGAATGATGTCTTCGTACAGCAGCTATTTGAAACTCAAGTGATAAAAAACAATAAATTGTTACAAGAAATTTGAAAAAGTTTTAATGCAGATTTATTCATTAAACTTTTTTATTTACTTTAACAACAAAAACTAATCCATTTAAATTATTCATTACAAAGTGATTAACTTAAAATAAAACAAAGTCGACAATTTGCCTCCAATAAAGTCTTCGTACATTTACGAAACAGTTTATGAAAAACCATAAAAACTATAGATACATTTTTTGCTAATATTTAGTTGGGTAGCATTTGTTTTTAATCATGGCTTTAAGGTGGTGTGGCATCGATTCTACAAGTTTTTTGCATAGATTGACTCTATTTTCGCCCATTCCTGCTGAAGAGCCTGTTTCAACTTAGGTTTCGAGCTAATATGATGAGTCCTGATCCTTTTTTCCAGCATCTCCCACATGTGCTCAATGGGATTGAGATCAAGACTTTGCGGCGGTGTTTTAAGCAAACGTGGAGTTGGTGCTGTATATGGCAGCCAGCGGCGTTGGAAACTTCAAAATAATTGAAGGTGTGCTGAAAAATTGGGTGAATCAAAAGATTTTTACATTCAACAAGATAATGATTCTAAGTACATGGCCCATAATACTAGGATGTTCTTGGCATACAAAACTCCACATTTGCTTAAAACATAGCCGCAAAGCTCTGACCTCAATTCCATTGAGCACATGCGGAACATGCTGGAAAAAAGCGTTAGGACTATTAGCTCGAAACCTAAGTTGAAAGAGGCTCTTCAGCAGGAATGGGTGCAAATAGAGCGAAGTTATGCAAAAAAAACTTGTAGAATTGATGCCACACGGCCTTACGGCTTTACGCGATCAAAAATAAAGGCTACCCAACTAAATAGCAAAAAATGTATCTATAATTTTTAAGATTTTTCATTAACTGTTTCGTAAGTGTACGAAGACTTTATTGGAGGCAAATTGTCGACTTTGTTTCATTTTTAGCTAATAACTTTGTAATGAATAAATTAAATGGGATTAGTTTTTGTTTCTAAAGCAAATAAAAATATTTAATGAATAAATCTGCATCAAAACTTTTTCAAATTTTTTGCAACAATTTATTGTTATTTTTTATATCTTTTTTCCAAGCAGAGAATATTTGATGCCTAAGTAACAACCTAAGTAATAAATGTCCAGGATTTTAATCGAATCATTAATTCTTACGAGTACGTAAAAGCGATCACTTTATTCAAATTATCGCTTCATTAGTCGAATTTCAATATATCAAGCAGAAAGCAATCATTTTCGAGTACCACTTCATTCTCTCTTTTACTTTTACACAAAGTTGCCTGGTCCCCGGCTGTAAACGACTTCACATCCGCATTACTTCGATAAACTGAACAATTACAGGTCGAATTCAATCTTTTGTCGGAATAATGATCTGATAAAAGCTTTGCGAAAGTCACAGATACTTGCGAGTTCATTGCCATTCTTTGTACCGCTTACCAGGTATGCGAATGTGTAGTACGTATATACTGACTAGCGTAGCATTGCACAAACAAGCATCTACGGTTTTTCGCAATAAAACGCAAAAATAAAATGTAAAATTACTCACGTTATAAACAGATAAAAGTACACTTCTTTGGCCTGCAAGTTATTTTCTCTTGTCACGCTTGTTCGGCATCGGCGTTCATGCTTTAACGGTACCCGTAGTAAGAAAGCAGTTGTCTTTAACTGAGAGGCCATCGGTCGACATCGAACCAGATTCGAGTTTAATGGTTAATGCTGTGACTCGTAGCCATTAAAAACGTTGTTACCATTATTTTAGTTTCTGGCTAACTAGGTTTGAGCAGATAACGCTATTTCCGACCAGTTGAAATCACTAGATATTGTAGAATTTCTTGGTAAGAGGTCAATTATAATGCAGCTGAGATGTGCATTTACACTAAGGTAGATCCTGTGCTGAGTTTGAAAGTAGGTAAGTCGACAATACAGCAAACAAATTGATTGATAATTTGTTTTACAAAATTTATGATCACAACTGGTGTGATTATGAAGCAGTAACTTTATATAAATGTTGGTAATAAAAGACTGAAGGATATAAATCGCTTTTGTACTCCATTCCTTTTGAAAGACAAGAAAAGAGTGCTTTTGTCAGTTTTTAATGTATGATATTTCAAAACTCTTCATATTATTCAAAACCAAAGCCCAGGCAAAAGATACTCGAACTGTACAATATATTATTTCTGTAAAATCGTTATCATTCTCTCATGGGACGTTTCAGTCAAACCGTTCAAACGAATACAACCATCATCACGGGATCCATCTCAAAAATGCAACAATATCAGAAAATCTTATTTATCATCCGAAATTTAATATAACCATTCTTGGAATGTCTGCTAATATCAAGGTTATCTTTCCGCTCTGAGCTAAACATTTCAAGCGCGCAAAAAAATAATTTTACTCTTGCGAATTCATATAAATACAGATATGAGCACAAGGCAACGTTAAATACAAGTAATACAGATATATAGAAAACATGGAGAGATTTGCATATATCCTTTATATTATAGCTCTTTGGCTAAAAGAGCTACAGTATGAATATTTTTTCTTCAAATAGAGAATAACGTAAATGATATTGATATAAATTCGGAAAGTCGGTGCCGAATGAAAAAAAATGCAAATGAGTTCACACATCGCAATACTTTAAATGACATATTTCCCAACTGCAGTCTCTTTGAAATGCAAACATTTTGAGATTCGCGTAAATTTCAAAGCGATCCATATAAAAAAATACTTCTAGTACACAATCCATTTAAATTAGGAGATCACTGTATGTGTGCATTTACCGATTTGCACTTAGAGTATTTGAAAGTAATATTATAAATATGTATAAATTTTGCTCAAAAGTTAAACTGCATCTGAAATGTGTGTAGCACTTAGTGGTAGCAATTTAATTTTTTTTTTATTTACATAAAACAGAATGCTGAAAAGAAATGTGAAAAGTTTCATGAAATTTGCAACATTTTTGCCCTGAGTTTCTCTCTTGAGAAGATATTTCACAAATATATTTTAAAGATTTATTAAAAATATTTTTAGGATTAGCATTTTGGAATTTTCTTTACCCTTATGTAAACGCTAGGTGGCAAACATTCGCAAAACTTTGTATTACGGTAACTTCCGAAGCAGAGTCTTTAGCTCTTAACGAAATTCGCAGGATGCATTTATTGCTTATCATTCAAATAATCGAGCTTCCTTAAAAAAAAATTCTTATTGGAAATACATAAGTCTAACACTGTTTTTCTATTCATGTTTAATACACACTGACCAGTTATCTGCCCTTAAATTGTCAACATAGAAGTGGGAGCATTTCAAGGGAGAATCCTATGATACCAAATTGATCAATTCTATTGTACATCCTTTTAACTCAAAAGTAGCGAAGATGTCAAACAAGCACTACAGATACTAAAAGTTTGTGTTGTTGATCTTACAACAATTAAACAATATTGACGATAAATGTTGCTTTATTATTGAATCAACAATAGCTCATTGATGCTCTGCTGAACTAAATACGCCTTCCGACAACAGAGAGTTAAGCTAGTTAAGATATAGTTCTTATTTAGATAAAAGCGAGGCCAAGTCAATTAAGAAGATCTAAATATCTAAAAAGGCTCAGACTACTGTATGGATTTGGTAAGAGCTAAGAGCACCATATGGCCCAGGGGCGATATTATGGATATTATTATAGTTCGCTTCGTTATATGTACACCAAGCTAGCGTGGGACATTATGGTTAGAGAGCATGAATCAAGGAAACAAGATTACGACAATGGGCGGTCGCTGTTTGGCGCTGCATCTTATTTCGTCACGTACCGGAGACCAGTGAATTATGGAAAAATAGTCGAGTGTATGCATTATGTTGGTTTTTACTTTTCATTGTATAAATAGTAGACATACAGCGCTGCCTAAATGATTATTTGTCATAAATGATCATTTAAGTGCTGTCTATTATATGGTAATTCTAACTAAACATCGGTAAAAGACGAAATTAAAATTCATTTAAATATCGCTTAATGATACTTTAACTTTAGTCGTTTATCCTTGAATGAGCTCACAATCAAAATATGCGAAGTTCTAATAATTCCTTTGTGAAAAGTCATGTATTTAAAGAATTTAAACGTCGATATTGCACCATTTGTACTCTAACTTAATTAATTACACTTCACTTCAATTACACTAATTACACATACACTTCAAGTACTTTCAATTTCTTCATTTAAAATCAGCAATTTAGGTGCCCGTTTGCCTAGACTTGGACACAGCCGAAAACAGTACTCTTCATTCACCTAAAAACCAGTTATTTCGGGATGATTTCTAGGCGTGTTTGCATCTTATTTCGTCATAAGTAGGTGTGGTCACGCTCATGTAGTAACCTTTAGTACTTGATACATGGTCAGAAAGCAACCAAAAATATGTACAGTAATCACTTGACTTACGTCTCCCTTGTTATACGTTTTTTCGACTTACGTTGTTCATTATTTTGAGACCAAATCCTTGAAATTACGTCGTCCGTCCCTTGATTTACGTCGCCGTTTTCATAGAACAGATTTGTTTTATGTACAATTTGTGTTTTATATTTATAACAATCAAATGGATAGAACTAAGCGACAACATTCTGCTGGGAAACCGTACCCGAAGAAAATGCGAAAAATGGTCACTATTGGCAAGAAAATAGAAATTTTAAAACGTTTCGATGAAGGTGCAAAATCGACAGTTATAGCAAGTGCTATGGAACTCCCCCCAATAACTGTTCGAACCATTATCAGCAATAGAAAAATAATAAGTGAAGCAACTAAAATAGGGGCATCCACAAGTGGTACAATAATGCATTGGGAAAAATGTTGATTATTTGGATCAAAGACCTGAATTATCAAAATATGCTGGTAAGCACGTTAACTACTAAGGTGAAGGCAAAAAGCATATTCGAACAAGTAAACTTGGATCGCGGAGACATTTTCGTTGCCAGCAATGGATGGTTTGAAAACTTCAAAAAAAGAAGTAAAATTCACAATGTAAAAGTAACAGGTGAAACGGCTAGTGCGGACGAAGTCGCAGCGAAGATCTTTCCAAAAACTTATCATGATATTATTGAAAATGGAGGATATTGCGCACAGCAGGTGTTTAATGTTGTCGAGAGAGGCCTGTATTGGAAACGCATGCCCTCAATAACATTTCTTTCGATTGAAGAAAGAAGAGCTCCTGGCTTTAAGGCAGAAAAATCCAGGATTACTTTGCTTCTTGGAGGAAATGCATCAGGTGATTTGAAACTGAAACCTCTTGTTGTTTATCAATCCAAAAATCCAAGGACATGGAAAGGAAAAGGAAAATCTACCGGTTATTTGGAGGCGCAACAAAAAGGCCTGGATTACTTCTAATATATTTCGTGATTGGTTTGATCAATGTTTCTGTCCGACAATATAGAAATATTTGGAAGCCAATAATCTTTCCCCTAAAGCGTTACTAATCATATATACAAAAATGTACAAAGAAAATTATCCCGAAATATTAAGAAGTGCAGAAATTTCAAACGAAGTCTACACTTCTATCAACGATTAGCAGGTGCTCGAAGAAAAAAGAAAACAAACTTTGTCCCAAACGCGAATTTCGACCTTCTTCACCAGTAAACCAGTCAACCCACAAACAGTAAAAATAGAGGCTATTCATTCTGTAGATGATAACAATTAATGTGTGGCTTTTTAGTGTTTTATGTCAATTATGAACATATTTGTATATATTTAGAGAAAGCCGCCTATTTTCTTCTTCGTATGTTTTATAAATACGTATTCCGGTTGTTATTTGTTGCCTTCATTTCTATTTGTAATTTGACGTGTAGTCGTGTACAGACACTTGATGAAGGGTGCAAGTAACAGCGAAAATACGCAATTGTATACGAAAATAACACTTCTGTAGATGAAAACCCACGACTTTCTTTAAAAAAATGAATTATGTACAAACTTAAAAAATAAATACATTCCTATTCAAAAATGAAAATTCATACATTTATCGCCTGAGGTTCCTTCTACCCTCGAATTACGTCGTTTTCGACTTACGTCGCAAATTCTCGGAACCTAACTCCGACGTAAGTCGAGGGACTACTGTATTCACTCATTTCTGTATGTACTCATTTAGTTAGCACCAGAGCCCGCCTTTCGACTGTTGATTGACTTCTGCATTTCTACTTAGAACAAATTGACCTTCTTCACGCTTTTGAATAGCTCATGCAGCAAGCATACTCGTTTTTAAAACTAAAATAGGTCAAACAAACTTATACATTTACACCTGCATCGGTGTCAGCATGTATTATTACCAGCAAACTTTCCGTTGCATTGCACATAAACTGCCTATCTGGTTTTCGTTTCATTTGTCGTATCTTAGGTACGGTGTTGAAAAAAGTAATTAAGATCATTTACCGCTAGGTACTAGCATACCTACATTTTGCTGAGTGTTTTCTGTCTTTTGATATTTTCCACATAAAAAAATCGACGCAATTCAGGGCGGCTCTTATTGTAGGAATTTTGGATATATTTTGTCTATTGCACTGACTTTCTAGATCGTCTAAATTAAAAGTAAAATTAATCACGGTTCGGATTTCATCTTCATGCAATCACGGTTAGTGGTCTTACATCGAAACCTACATTCATTCATTATCTACGTGTAAAGACTTCGACTTAGGCAAGAAATGTTAATTATTTTCACTGGTTTATCATTGAAACTAATGACTAATGAATTTCGAAAATCATTACTATGATCATCATAAAACTGATTGTTGCGAAATTTCGAACTAGAAATTTTGATTGCACTACAAATAAAGCACTTCAAAACATTGGATCCAGGTCATTTCGGCACATGTAGATATCCAGTGTTTACTAGACTTTTAGAAAGTAAAACTCTTTGGAAGCGCCATAGTCTGTACTTTCGGATTCTGGCTTAGATTCGCGTGTATTGTTTTGGTTCTATTGTTCTGTTAGAGCAACTTGCTAGCGTTAGTCTTGGTTAAGTCCACCTTATACTTGATGATGATTTTTTAATGTAAAAATTTGCTTTGTTGATTTGTAGCAGCTAGATTTTAAAGCCTAAACTTGTTCAATTTTCACATAAGGCTATTTATTCGCACAAAGCTTATCGTTATCAGTCACTATTCACCACTATTCATACCAAGAGTTTTCATAGAATGAGATTTTAATAGATTTACTTTTCTTATGAACGGCAGAGCCTATTTTATTCTTTTGTTTGGCTTTTAAGGTGTAGATTTTATTATTTCTTTGATGTTTCCGCATTGGAAAAAACTCAGTTCTTACGTAAGTGTGCATACACTGAAAGAAAAACTCTTGGTTGGTTCAACCATTTTTAATAGTATTGCAACGATTCATTCAAAATCGTTAAACGAACTACGGAAAATAGTTATTTTTACTATGTTAATATAGTTAATTTAACGATATAAAAGTAGTTGGTTCTGGTTATACAAAAAATATCACAACGTTCATGAAATCAACTGTTTTAATTGTTTCATAACCACGAAGAACAGTTGATAAATAGAAAAATATTCATCAATTCACTCAAAACTTCAACGTTTCGAATTATCAACAGTTTTTATGGTACTTAAACTACTTCGCAATAGTTGATTTCAGCAAACGTAATTTGGAATTATTCTACGCAAAGTAGAATGGTTTCAACATTTGGACGTTTTTCATGCTCCGAATGAAATTGTTTATCAACCACGCGTCATGGTGCATAAAAGTAATCAACGATTTTCTTATGGTTGTTTTAACTATAGCCCTAGTTGATGCAAAAACAACTAAGGCAAACTATTGATTTTTCATACTCCTCATACTCATGCTCCTATTCTATCATAGAAGTTTCATATGATACATGGCAAAATTGTGTTCGGTTTGCTGTTCGATATAATTCATATGCAGTGAAGCCTTTATATTACCTTGTACGACGCTATTTTGTTCACAATACAGCGTTTTCCGCTGTGGCATAGCATTGGGCTGCGGCAAAGCGCAGTCAAAAAATTAGAATGCACTGTTTTGTATGGTAACGCGCACAATAGCTGCGGCCGAATTTGCGGCAGCGGCAGAATTTGCCAAATATCTAATTTTGCCGCACCGCTAGCGGTGATACCTACCATAGGTTGGCATCACCTTTAGGTTGAATTAAATCTGTTTGAATTAGGTTGAATGGTCTGGTGGAATAGACAAGCGATGGCTGATGTGTATTGTGATAAGCCAACCTAATCCTCGCACAACAGCATTTAGCAATACAAAAGAAAAAAAATGAATTTGGTTGGTGCCTTGGTTGCATTGACAGCAGCATTGTCGGTGCATTGTGATTCACCAAATTCAACTGCGGCATTCACGCCTCCCCTGCCTATATTTCGTAATATGTATGGAAAAAAAGTAAGCAACCACAAACAATGGTTGGAATACCATTGTTTGTGGTTGCTTACTTTTTTTGCACCACGGACGTTGTTTATCAACCACGCGTCATGGTGCATAAAAGTAATCAACTATTTTTTTTATGGTTGTTTTAACTATAGCCCGTAGTTGACGCAAAAACAACTAAGGAAAATTGTTGGTTTTACCAAGATTTTTCTTTCAGTGTAGCACTATTAGAGCTGCGAAGTTCCTTCAGTAAGCGAACAAGCTGCGACACCATCTCCCGGATACCTGCTTTGATGGTCCATAATTTAACTATACTTTGCCATTGAATATTAAGGTCTTGTATGTTCACCTTAAGAAACTCCAACAAAATGTTTGATTGATTTACTCAATTAAAAAGTTTTTGATTGCTAGTTTTGTGCATTAGCAACGCAAAAACTAAGCAATTCGTTTTTATTCAATGGTGCTAAGGTACTAGCATTTAACACGTTTCTCATCGCGGTACTTCCCAACAAGATAATATATTCTGAAAAAAAAACTATTTGGACACCCTGGAGCCAATGATTTATCGGTGATACGTTAAATTTTTCTCGCTTCTGACCCAAAGATTCATGATACATGTACTGGAGATCATTAAAAGATGGAAAAAAATTTCGAAACTATCCTTTTCATGTTCCAAAAAGAGATAACATAAGAGAGAACAATGCTCTAAACTCAATTTCAAAGGAAGGAAATATACTTTTATTTAGAAAAATTGTATTCTGTGAAATTAGATCGGCCCTTTATTCAAGAGCATTACCTCCATCAGTCTTGGCAGAAAAATTCTGTGTTCGATAGTGATACATTGGGATGGAGAATAGAAAATTTGACACTCTGGTGGGACACACTGATGACTGATTGATGGGATTTGGACATTGTGAACATGTTAAGAAGTATTAATACTTGAAGATGGATGTGTTTAATACTTAAACTAAGTATGATCCACAAAAGCTATTTTTGATAAGCTATTTTAACTTTTGTTGTTGTGGTTTTGGTTTCAATTTTCGGAAACATATGACCATGGAGTTTCTACGGAAGAAATTTTCTCTAACGAAAACCAATATAAACATTCAACCTTTCTCACTGTAAGTGTCAAGGGTTTGAAAAATTTTATAAAATGACTTTCGACATGAATCATAACACTTATGGGTCTTCTATTATAATGTCTAATTTTAACGAGGAAAATAATAATTATAATGTCTAATTTTAATGAGAAGAAACAAATAATCATTAGTTGTATATTTCAGTTTCATAATTTATTCAACATCTCCTTAAAATTAACGGAAACAACAACTAATTTTTCGAACTTAAAAACTGTGCTATATTATTTTTTGATTAATTCTTTTTAATTTTTGAAATTTCATTTTCTGAAACAAATAAAAAAAACTTTTCCTAACGGAAATTTTCCTGTAAAGGACACTCTGTCAGCGCACAATTCGTAATGTTAACGAAAAATAAAATAATTTTGCATAAATTTTGACCTTGTTGTGACACTCTCTATGCAAAGGACGTGTAAGTTAAATTCTTTTGTTCTAGTGGACTTATGTCCATTGAAAGTTAACCGCATATATGGGTGAAAAGTTGTAATATGCCAGGAAATCAGGCAATCAACCACAAACTTCCGATAATTCCAGCAAGCTATTGTATTTAAAAGGATCCCATTTCCTTTAATTTGTATTTTACAGTTCCTGTTAATTAGATGTTGTCATTTTTTTTGGATAAGTTAGTTACGTTTTTAATAGCAAGTGGGTCAATTTGTGGATATTGTATAAAAAGTGGATATTATTCACTACAGAGTAAAAAATTCTAATAGGTTATTGTTGATTTACGTTTAAGTTCAACTTCCGGGAAAATCATAAGTATAAGTTGTATCTCAAAAGTCTTAAAGAGCTATATAAATAAGCTGATTTCAAAGAGCAAAGGTTTGGTGATTTAATTGGCAAAACTATTTTTTAGTAGTTTAACCATGGTAGAACTTAGAACATCTTAACTGTAACAAAACCAAAAGAAAGAGTTCGAGAAGCTGCTCGTAATCTTGAAAGTATAAATTTAACAACTCGGCAGATTCGTTAAAATACGGCATAAAATTGCATTCAAGTTAGTCTCTCGGCCTATTCAACTAGAAGCATATGAAGCATAGGACATTCTCAATATCAGTAGGATGGGTCTCATCAATATCGATTAGATGGGTCTCATGGATATCAACAACACCTTGTAATACAAAGGAGATGCCGTAATTCAGGTAAAAAACTGGGAACAATTTTCCTTCAAAAGAAAAATCTCTCCATTCACGTATTTCAAAACTTATTTGTTCATAAAATCCTAAGCAATTCGCGTTTAAAAACGAAGTTTAAAAGCGTGGGCAACAAAATCGACATTGAAGGAGTGTCTGAGAAATACAAACCGAAAAATTAGGCATCAAGATTGAAACATTTTACTCTATATTTTTTTACTGAAGGAAGGTCTACGTGGCCTTGCTGGCGAATAGTTATTTTAGAGTATGATTTTCAGTACAGTTAGAACCGAAGTCGTAGCATGTGTATGGCTCACCTTATCTTGAGCCTGCTAGTTGCCTGTCTCCATGAATCTTTATTTTGAAAAATAAATGACACATACCATTGCGTTTCTGATGGCTGTTTCTGATTTTCAGGTTCTCTCTCCTTAACTTTGACTTTCTACGCACGTTGACGAGTCTCGCCTGAGTCTGACTCAGCCAGTTTATCTTGAGAGCTCATATATGAACAATGCCGTTTCCTTTTCCTTGTGGAATATCGCGGCTTCTGTATGGTCATGACGGATGAAATTAGACAGGTTTCCTTTTCAAGGGCAAGTCCGCTTCATGTTCCAAGAACGTCCATCTTCTGCACAAAACTATCTAAGTAACGAAGTAACATCCGTTTGGTATTACTTAAAAATGCCCCACTAACGAGGTCGAATGTATCTTCACGCCAATTTCCAGAGAATCCTGCTCAGAGGAAATTATAATTTTTTGTCCACTCTGGTGACTATTTTTCGAAGCCTTTCTGTTTTGATGTTCGACTCAAAGCAAGAAGGTTCTGTCTCCGAAATTCAAGTTTCTCCTGTAATTTTTCAAATTCACTATTTGGTTAGAGGATATCATAATTGTTCCGATCTTAATTCTGTCGAACATTTTGGAAAAATATCTCATATTACACTCGTATAAGATCTACCTGGCACAGAGGCTCATACCACGAAGCCATGGCATGTGTCGAGAGCATCCGGTTTTTGCGTTTTAACAGCTCGAAGCTTATCCTTATTCGTATAGAAAATTCTTATTTTTTAAGTAGACTTATATATTGCCGTATTATACTTATTATAAAAGTTAAAAGTTATAAAAATATGTAGTAGGAATGAAAAGTTCCGCTATATTTTGAAATGAGATGAAAAAGGTAAAAACTCATTTAAGGCTGCCATAAAAAAATTATACAGCTTATGATGGAATTGCAATAGTGATACGTTCAGCATGGTTTTGGCTCAAACGTTTCACTTCTGAGGAATTTGATGTTATAGATAAATCACACTGAGATCGACCCATGACCCGGAAATTCAATGAAATCTTTATAAAAGTCGAGAAATTATCGAGATCCCGAGAAATAAGTCGAAAAATTGCATCGAACATTTGCCCGCAAAATATTCGTGTTTTTTTATGCCCAAATTTAATAGACACATAAAAAAATCTTGAATTAGAATTCCTTAACAGTTTGAAATGTGAATGACTTTGCATATGGTGCGGAAGTCTAAAGATGCGTTTCATGATGCAAAAATTGAACATTTCCGTTAATATGTAAAAACAACTAAAGCTCACACCTAATAAAGACATAGTTATGTGAATCAGCCTTTCGATGATTTCTTGCTTCGATGCGATAATTTAATAAACACCCACCACTTAAAAATTATGAAACAATTGTATGCCAAGTTCAAAACGTCTTCACATGAAGCGGAAAACGAAAATCGAAAGTGATTTTCCCAAAATGGTTAAACGATGCCAGCCAGGTTAATGCTTCACAGGCACGAAAAAAAATCGCTCCCGCCTAGCCATTCTTCACGATCTCATGAAGCGTTTCGAATGGATAATTATAGAACGCCTGCGCAAAGACTATGCCGAGGCTAATTGCAAGGTCAGCTGTATTTGGTGATGTATGGCAATACTGCCTTGTTTTGGGCATTTTTCTTTCAAGATAATTGTGAGGAACTCGATTTTGGCTTAAATCAAAGCAGATCCATTGACTGTAAACTCGGTTGATATGTGGTAAGTAGAAAATAAGCCTTTGCTACAAACCAAGTGAATAATAAGCATGAAGAAAATAATTTGCGTGTCTAAAGACTATTTCCCAAATTTCATCTATACAGCAATTTATTTGCTTTATTTGCACTTTTCGTAACCGAACTGAGTGCTCGCAAAAATCGCATTCAATCTCTCGCAATCAGGGAATCGTTAAATTGTGCGTTAATTCTTTGAGGGCAGTTTTTTGTACGGTTTGGAACATAGTTGACGTCATTTGATGCGATAATGGTTCAATTGAACAGGATTAAGTCTTTAACCTGATTCAGACTGTTAATTGAGTTGACCTGAGAATACCAGCAGATGCTCTCTTTGACGAAATGTAATGCCTCGTATATCACCATGTATTTATGTTGTAGATACATCACATTGGGGTAGTACATACACATATTGCTTTCGATGGGAAATGTTCCAGATTGTAGACAATGTTTCCTTCGTTTCAACAAAGAGGATTTTTGCAATGACGATGCAACTTGTGATGCTGGTACACATCAATCTTAAACTGCTTCAATTGTAGTAGGTATTTTCGTTGCATCTTCTCAGATTGTTGAAATTATTAGTTGAATGTGACGTAATGAATACTACAAGTCACTGCCGAATTTAGGAAAGGTTATAGAAACCTTGCAAACAGCAACTAATATTAATATACTTCAGGTTCCAGGTATTTGATCGATACAGGATTTGCATCTTAAACCAAATTCAGTCAGGTGTCTGCGAATTCCGAGTATCCAAGTGAACAAAGTATTGCAATTGTGTGTGGGATTTCAGTCTACGACTGGTTGATACAATGTGCAGTGGAATGGAATTTCAAATTTTGTATTATTCGGTGAAATAGTGCTCTATTGTGAAGTTGCCCCAAGGAAAAGCTATGTATATTGCGACTTTGGTTGTTTATTTGTTGTTTCGTATCTATTAGGTACTCGTTTCCTGACTCCATTCATCACTTCGTTTCGCGAGGCATTAACAACGAACCCGATAGAAGTACTTCAATTCTAGTGCGTCCTGAACACTCAAGTTGTTTTGCTAGTTTGCATTCAATTCAGGGTTGATGTGTAAGCATGAAAGCCATTGGGTATATTTATCGTATCCCATTGTCCTATAGAAGTGCATGGAGCGTTCTGGTATTTTCGTTCGCTTGCTTAAATAAATCTACATCGATCTTTATAGAAACTAGGATAGTTATGTGGGCGACAATGGAAGTGATAAGGAGTGGCACCATCATGAATACAATTGAAGTAGGTTCGATTTGGTCGTGAACCACATAATTAACTTTAGACTTATTTCAGAGTTTGTTAATAGATTTCATATGAAAGTCTGATATTCGTTCTAATGTATTCTAAAATTTCACTGAGACAAATCATTGCGTAATGAAAAAAAATACCCGAACAGGTGGTAGTGATGAAATTTAAAAGGGTCTAACTCGTTGGTTCAACAAAAATCAGTCCGAAAATGTCATTATTACAGGCCCATCGAGTAAAAAAAAAACGGATGGAAAATTTAAATATTAAAAGTCTTAAATTTATGTCAGCTAATGGCTGGGTTTGGATGACAGCAAAGAGATAATATATACATATTTTCAAGACGTGAAACGGCAGTAGCACTATAGGCCAGAAACATCCGTCTTTGCATTAATGATGAATTTTCTGAAGACGACATCATTAATGCTGTCGAAAGTGGTCTCACTCTCAGTGGCAGACAGGCAGAATAACCATTCGAAGAAGCAAATTCAAGCAATGACAAACTACAAAAAGATAGAAACGTATTTTTGCGTTTGTATCATGAATAGAAATAAAAAATTCATTCATGCAACGGGAAAGCTCAGAAATCCATATTATTTCCGTGCAAATTCTATCCTGTTGCTTTGCTTTTATTAGAACCAGGCATGGATGATTGGAGAGTGATAAATAAACATCATACAGAATTTCCAAACTAAGATCAAAGCTAGAAATCAAAATCGTATTGTTTTTGGATCATGACTAAACTAACAGTTCATATTTTTTTCGTAAATACCTTAACATTTAATCTGGTGCAGTTAGAATTCTTCCATATTGTATTGTAATGCGAATTTCAGAATGTATAGTTGAAAGCAACAATTACTGGCTATTTAAGCAAGATAAAATTCATTAAAAATTAAAATAAATTATAGATTTAATCCCTAACAGCAAATTTGCAAAGTAAAAACGCAGTAAAGGCCATTCCTTCAAAGAAAGTCAGAATACATTTTTCCACATTAATTCGTTTTTTTTCTAATAGTAGTAAAAAAGTGGCATTAGCTAAATATTCCACTTGTGAGTATATGAAACGAACCCCTATGATGTTTGGAGATTGTAAATTCTGGTGGCATCAAACTTGCTAAGAATTACCAATTCGTGTTTTAAAAATTTTTATTGACTCTACAATCCTATTTACCTAACTGAAACGCCAAATGCATCGATATTGATCTTCGTCTGAAATTGATAAGGTTCCTCATTAGTTCCATAATAGACCTCGTTTTTTTAATGGAAGAAACAGTCGGTACAAAAAAGGAAACATTATTTTCGAACAAAGTAAATACATCTGATAGGAATTTAAGTTGAAGTCAAGCGTGAATATTCACTCATCAGACCTCGAGGTATGCCACTTTATATACCACTTTGCCTTGAATCTAGTTAATATGGTAGTTGAATCACTGTTTTAAGTATGCTGGGATACAAAAAACAATTATAGCAAAATACAACAATAACTAACACTCATTGATGCTGAGCAGCCTTATTTTTTTCTGATCTTCTATCTGGCCTCTTTCAGTTTAGAATAAATCACTTTAATTTATAAGGCTTGGCGTTATCGTCTCTATGTGATTTTAACATTGATTTGTGAAATATTTCTGAATCTATCAGAGCATTTTTCTAGAGCGTACGAGGCTAGATTGATTCATAAGTAATCAATGTCATGTTGGTATTGGCAGAATTGTAAATTATTTTCAAACTAAAAGCATAGTACTGAGTTCGATTTCACGTGAAATTTTCATACAAAATTTCACGTGAAATGTGCTTCGGCGAAAATTTAGCTTGAAAATAAGCCAGAGTTGTACTCTGTTCTTAGCATGAAAAGTTGCTTTGAAGTTGCTTTCGCGTTGAAAACGTAGATGGCTCTGAAACATGTCTCCAATCATTTCACGCCAATTTAGTTTGTGCAGTTCATTCTTTCGAGCTAAAAAGTGACTTTTGGTGTTCAATTTGAAAATGGAGCAGTGCAAATGTCTTTCCAATAAGAAAATCGATCGAAAATTGAAATTCTTGACATTTCATCCGTCAGAAATGAGCATTGTCTCTGCTTTTCTCCATTGCCAAAATTTTCGCTCGAAAGAATGACCAGATAATGGAGACATGTCAAAATTTCACGTGAACTCGAACTCAGTACTATGCTTAAAGCTATACGTATGTGAAATTCATCTAGTTGAAAAATTGAGTTCAGAGAAGACTAGAAAACGATCCAATGAAATAAATATTCTTATCAACTAAATTATTTTTCCTGTTGATGATAATTCCTGAAATTACATTGTCTTGACGATCCCTCCTGAAAAAAACGTGGGAAGTTTACAGTCACTCAAAGTGAAAATGATCCACTCGGTGGAAAACAATTGCAACGTAATTTAATGATAGAAAATAAAAAAAAATGGACTGTTGCTGCTTAAACATGATTACTTCAGATGTGCAAAATCAGTTTTAAATGTGTAGTAAATAAAAAATTTATTCGATTGGAAAATATTACAATATAAACAAAAAATGTATATTCCATAGTCAAAATGAAAATGATCCATCAAAATACAAAACACAAAAAAAATATAAATCAAGAATTTTCTTTAACAAATTAACATTTAGTGTGAAGGCCCTTGGCGAGCCTAACAACTGATAACCTCTTTGGCATTGAAGCAACAAGTTTTTTTGTGAATTCTGGGCAAATTTTCGACCACTCCTCCAGAATGACCTCCTTTAATCGATTTCGACTGGATATTTGATGCTCCCTAATACGCTCTTCTAAATGGTCCCACAATTGTTCGATAACGTTTAAATCTGGTGATTGTGCTGGAGTTTCTCTAACTTTGGGACAATGATAGAGCATCCATTCTCGAATGAGTAACGACTTATGTTTGGGGTCGTTATCTTGATAGAACTGGAATTTGTCTTTAAGACCCAATTTTTCGGCGCTGGCAGGTAAATTGTCCTTCAGAATTAGGAGGTACATAAATTTATCCATGTTACCGTCAATAACGTGAATATTACCGACTCCATAAGCTGCCACACAGCTCCAAACCATTATCGAACCTCCACCATGTTTTACACTTGGACGAAGATTCTTCAAATTCAACTCTTCATTCTTCTTTTTCCATACTCGAACCTTCCCATCCGATCCAAAAACATTGAATTTGCTTTCATCAGCAAATATAACGGTATTTCAGAAGTCTGGGCCATGCGATATGAATCGCAAATTGTAGCCGAAGTTTCGGATTGTTCGCACTTATTAACGGTTTTACTCGTGGGGAGCGACTGTTAAATCCTTGTTTTCTTAGGACAAATCTTATTGTTTCGTCGCAGACTCTGATACCCAAGGCCTTTTCAACGTGTACGCGAATTTTCGGCGCACTAAGCTTCGGATTTTCTCGGATAAAGTCTACTATCCACCGTTCGTCACGATCGGAAAACGCTTTTTTTGACTTTTTCGAACCTTATTACTGATGCGATTGTCTTTAAATCGTTCAATTGTATGTTGTACAGTTGACGCACTCTTGTTGACAATCTTTGCTATTTCGCGTTTACTTTTTTCGAGCTTGAAATGATGGATTACCAGCTCCCGTTCTTCGTATGTCGTATGGCGACCCATTTCGAAAAAAAACTTGCTCAAAACGATAAATGTGCAACAGGTGACTGCACTCAGCGAAAGACTAAAGTCAACTAAGGAAATGTCAAATACATGTCAATAGCTGATTATAAAATCTTAGTAGTGAACTATATGAAATAAGTACAATGGATCATTTTCATTTTGACCCCATATTCAGCCTTCTAGCAAAGATTGACCCGTAATTTCAAAGGTAATGTAACCATTTCGCGTATAACTTGTATATTTGTTGCTTACACATTAGGAATTACTTTTGCCTAGAAACAAATTAATTTCCAATAATATAAAATTGTATGCGATGCACATTAATTTATTTTCACTGGGTGGATCATTTTCACTTTGAGTGACTGTATATAAAAGCGAAAAAATCAGTTCAAGTTAATGACTTCTGTCGCCGAAGCAAACATAACTTTTTTACTTTGACTTATAGGATTCATTAGTTCGGTTTTCGGGAATGTTCGTTCGCCTATTGAGAATATTGAGACTCTCCTTTTATGCATGAATTTAGCAAAAATGGGGTCTTAAACAGCCGAATTGAAAATTAAATACAGCAGAAATTTGTAATCACCGGAATCAAAGACGTATTCAACGAAGCACTGGGAAATAGGAAAACTTTCTATTGATCCGTTCATACAGCCAATCTATAACTTTGAGGAATTGTGTACGAAGCGTAAAAATCAACACCCAATTCTCAGGCCCAATTATATAGTCTGGTTACTTTCATAGGTATGTGTACATGCTCTAAAAGAATCGGGTCTTTACCTCGCTCCTAAAATATTGTTGAACGAATTTTTCCTTTTGTACAGGGAACATTGCATGGAGAAAAGGATGACTGAAACCGTTTGGAGTAAAGAGTGATCAAATTGCTTAGTTCTATCACACCCGAAGATAAGCCGAAACAATTCCATTTAATCGACATTTCAGTCAATAAACTTATGTTGTTCACTTTCATGCTTTGATCACATCTCAAAGAATTAAAAGATCCAGCAGGAACTCGAAAGCGCTGGACTTGTAAACAAACACTACGATTAAAAAGATCCGTATAGCTTTTAAAATGCTCTTGAAAGCCTATGTGAAAAGCCAGGTTTTTATGATGATATATGTGGGACCATTTCTCCTATAATTTAGACTCGTCAGGATCACAACATGCCCAACTTGAATTATGTATATGATTTTTTCCTTGGAGGATTTCAAGAGTGCAATATTTTTGCTGTAGTAACGAAATTTGATTAGATCTGCAGTGGTGAACCGTAACTACAAAAGTACTTGATTTGCTTTTACTTGTTTGCATTAGTACTGAGAGTGTTTTTACTTCGCGGAAAAAATTCAACATGTTTGTTTACATTTCTAGTAATGTAGGTCCAAGTATCATTTTCCCCAACTATTGTACACACTTTTTCGTCTGAAATCCATTTTACATTATAGGACAATATATTTTCTCTCCTGCCGACTGCATCTAATCTTATAAAAATTAGAACTACATTCTTTTACACACACGAGTTCATTGTATGACCGTTGCTTGGAAGCCAAATGAATATTTTTGTGTGAATTACTAACGTGTCTTAACGAACAATAGAGTCTAGCAGATGACTGCACGAGCATTCAATATGAAAATGTTTTTGTTGTAGATTCTTCTTCGATCTCCATTTAAGTATACTATTGTTATTCGTAGGTTCAATAGGCTAAGCTGTGTCAGTTCGGTAGTCATATGTAGCTGAGTACACAATACATTTTCAAAGTATTCGAACGTATAAGTTGCATGATTATCAAAGTTGAATGTGTCTGCACGATGGTTTGATTACAGTTACAATGTAGATACCAGTTCTGCAACATTGTATACAAATGGGTCATTTGAATATATTCGAAACACAAAAGATATGTACACCTACACACAGCCATATATATTTTATAGATTTGATAGCGTTCTATTTAAATTTCCAATTTACTGAATATCCAAACTAATGCTTCCATGTTCATACATTTTAACCACGAAACCGAGGTGTTTGTCGAAATAGATTGCCATCCAACAAACACCTGAGTCTGTTTTAGAAATTATTTAATAGTAATAATTGGATATGCAAATTATCAAAACACGCGAAACTGATATCCTGGCCATAATAAAACATTCACCACTCTCTTCATTATACTTACTATTAACATTTTCCGCCGAATCACCAATGAAAACAACAATCTGCATATTTGCTTCAATGCTATATTTACTCTACTAACATGGAGCCCCATTTATTTACTTTCCCAGTAATAGTTGCTGTCAGCGATAAAATCTAAATTATAGCGATTTGTAAGCTGCTGCGTTTCGAATGCATATTAATTTGCAGTTCGTAAAACGTGGGTAAGAGGATCCGATAGCCTAGAAAATTATAGAATGTTGCCCGAGTGTGCTATTGGAATCTCTGCAAAGGAAACTGACTATCGAAGCGAACGGACACAACATGAAACTTTGTGGCCGAGCTTTGAGATTGCCGGAAGAACCCATTGGTCTACAATCAAAACAAATTATCACAAAACAGGGCGAACGGGCTATAACCGATACAATAAATAGAGAAGTTATAGGTGTATGAACGTGAGGCTTCAACAATAGTGGAAGGTTGGACGTTGGCTACAAGTATACTAACAGAGTGCAGAATACAATTATAGACACGAACAACAGCAAATCATTTTCAGTGTAGACACTTGAACATTGAAGTTGATATTAGGTATTTCATCGAGGTAAAGAGGTGCCGTTCAGATTATGAAGGCTATTTTTTTTGTTTGGGAAAAAAACTATGCAAAGAAAAGTGATTTATACGCATTGATAAATTTGATAAACGTCTATATGATCTGATCGCTGTTTACCTCCTGCTCCTCTACTTCTTCGCTCTCATCATCACCATCATCACACTTTTGTAATGTTGGGGAAGGTACTAAAATCGGGTGATACTCAATTTAATTTCAAAATTTCTATTGTGCTACATAAGTCGGACACTGCTCGGAAATTGTCCGAATCAAAGTCATCCACATTTTAAAGACATAATTATCAAGCATTGACGCTATCACCTCCCCTCTTTCAAGAATGATCCCGAACTTTTTCTGCTGGCGATTTCTGGCAAAGTAGTCCCAACTGTCAAGTAGTCCCACTAGGAATTAATTTAATTCTGTTTTCTTTGCAAGTTTTTATCTCAACTCTATTCCTTTACTTTTCTATTTTTCGTCAAATTTTCTCCCACTACTAAAATAAGTTTCAAATAGTTTTTGCCCGAAGAGCTAGGGAATGGAACCATTGTCTCATAACTTTGGCCATTAGCTATTACGTGAGCATCGTTCGAGTTTTTTCAAGATCAAATGAGGAGCAATGATTCTAGCAGCATGGGGATCACACCAAGCAGCACACTTTTGAATTACAATTGAGTATCATGTGCCTCATATGAATTTGCCTGACTCCAAAAACAAATATTTTTATATTTTAAAGACGATTTTCGGATATTCCGACTTTTTGGATTTCCTTGGTGCTAGTTTATACATTATGATTTGCACAGCAATACTGAACATAAATGTAAAAGGATCATCGAAAATAATAGCATGAGTGAAAACGTAACCAGCTCTATTAGCCAACCGTTAAAAATAACTTGTTTGTTTTTAAATGTAATATAACCTCATTGCACGATATTTACTTATTTTTTTACTTATTACAATATCACTCTCACTAGTTGTACAATTGAAGCTACAATCCCACTAAACTTGGAATAAGCTTCAAATATGAAAAACGATAGATAAACTAAAAAACTGTGTGCAATACTATAAGTTCGTTTCCTAACTTCTCGGTTAAAAACTTTTTGGGTTAAATCTTGCAGCTGTCGCGAGAGGGAATTCACGGAAAAAGATAAATGTTGAAATCTGTACAGTGCACGCATTATGATAGAATTCCTTTCTGGGCTCATAAGCTTCTACTATTACTGTAATAATCGACACACTTTCTAACATATTATGAATGCGATTCGATGGAGACATATCGGTGTTAAGTAATAATATAGAGTAAACAAGTCTATCGGCCTGAATAAAAGTCACTAAGCAACTTAAGACACTAAAACTCATTTTGATTGTTACTACAAACATCAAAACTTTATGATTTCTTTTACTACAAACAATAAAAAAAATCCATGCAAGGCAACACTCTCAACCACACTGCACATGAAACATCTATGATATGCTAAGAGCGAAGTGTGAACACTTGTTAGAAAGAGTGTGAATAGAACGACATGGAGATTTATAAAGAGAATGTTTTTCATTTTCTAATGAGCTTCTGATATTATCGTTTTGCTTGTACAACATGAAATCGCTCTGGAAAATATAGTTACGATTGTTCCCACTGTCGAAGCTTTCTCATTTGTATGAAATCGATTTTCCGGTTTTTGGATTAGCTAATAAGCACTTGCATTCTCAAGCCGTATATGTGATATGCCCGAAAATTGATTGACTGGAAATGTTGCATAAATGATAGACCTATACTGCCGTCCTTAACATAAACCTTATATCTGGCATTTTATTTCATTTTTGAATTAACAGCAGATTCGAAAATACATACTCTATTACATTCTGCAAAATGTGAATACTCTATCTATTGTGGAAGTATGTAAAAATCAAAAATGAAAAATCGCCCCATCTACAAAAAACGTAGCACTACTTAGCATAAACCTTTTATCTGCAGCAGATAGGAGGTTTATGCTAAGTAATGTGTAGACAGAAAGTTTATGCTAAGAAATGCTATCATTTTTTCGTTGCATGTTACTACAAAAAATATAAATATTTTCAACGTGAAAGCTTTCCCTTTAGATGTACCGCAAATAAACGTATTTGTATCCATGTTTAAACTTTCGTCCCGTTTAAAGACGTCCGCAGCATTCAAAAAAACAAAATTCATTGAATATCTCGATAGTTACTGAAACGCAGATAGAAGGTTTATGCTTAGGACGGTAGTATTTTGACCGATTGACATTAATCTATGAAATATCTTGAATTGCAAATATTTTTATTTTAAATTAATCGTACATTCTTAGCCTAACTTCAAGTTTAATTACGAGGAAACTTAAAACCCAGCGGCTATACTATTTTAGTCTGCTGGCTCTGATTGGTTTTACTTTTTCATATATTTTCTCGGCACAATAATTTTTTTTCCTTACACACTAATGGTATTACCCAGCCTGTACAATAGCTGGGATTATCTTGGCAATGATTTTCTTGAATACTACCTTACATTAAAAGTATGATCGACCTTATAGCTAATTATAACTAACTGAGTCTAATTAGACCTAAATCGTAACCTAAGTCTTAAATCTAACCCCTTCTGTTCATCGGGTAACCTATATAATTGAAAAGCGCATCCGTGAGCCGCTGCTGCACTGCTATCTTCGCGGGGCATATGAAACATCTTAAACTATCATAAAGCTGAGGTAACATTTTTTAAAAATAAAACTGATTTCACTTCGCCCACAACCCATATTAGTGTTTTTGTTTGAAAAACTATTAGCCACTTTGCAATGTTAAGTTCCTATTTTCTATGAAAATTTCTATCAAAAGTATAGACCATCACAAAATAGCTCGAAATAACCAATCATCGCTCAAATATCCTGTTTCTTAATTTTAACACCATCACCATAGTTCATAGAATCTAAGAACATATACTGCTTCTTCCTCTGTTTTTCCAAAGCAATGACCATACTCTATAATGAAATCAAGTTCAAAATATCTAACCTAATTTCACACAAAAGCGACCTACATACCCAAATACTAAGCTTCCTGTCAAATGAAGTTCATAAGAACTTCATTAAGAACGTCATAATTATATCCGATCCTATCGAAATCAGGGGTGTGTTCAATGTGCATGCTATAGCTGCTCCAAAAGCATAGCATAGCATCACGTTAGCAAGTGTCAAAATTCGCAGTAGCTAGGTGAAGCAGCTATGGATATTGGACAGCCAAGAGCTGCTACGAAGGCAGCCTTTACGCAGGAAATTCAAAAATAATTTTGTTTCAATTTTTTTATTGTAATTTTTGCATTTTCGTGGATCAGTTCAATACTTCCATTGCATTTTGGAAACTGTATAAAATCTAAGAGTTGTCAACATACAGCTGAAAAATCCATTAAAATTTTCCTAACATATTTAAAACGTATCACTTATTTCCGGCTTTTGACGCCATATATGAGAAAAAGAGCAAAAAATAATCATTGAAAATTTGATAATACAGGAATCGGAGCACCCGGCCTTTTACGCTTCATGCTCGCCTTCTAAAAACTCAAGATGAACTGCGCTGTGTACAAGCCAACTTAAAACTCGAGTTGAGTTTAAGTGTTTAAAAGCCCGTATTTAATTTATCCTGTCACTATTTTCAAATTTATTAATAATCTCCTGTGTCACAAAAGCGCAAAAACTTCTTTTCATTTCAATGATTTCAATTTCCAATTGAAAATTACGTTCAAATTGCATGTCAGCTGTGTACGCACGGCCATTTTGCCGTAGCTACTTTCTAGCTATCCTCCAGACTACGAGCAGCGAATAGCTGCTACCTTAGCAGCTATTCCGGAATCTTGGACAGCCCGACTGTCAAATAGCAAGCATCAGAAAGTAGCTATTTCGTGACATTGGACAGCCAGAGCTGCTAAATTAGCAGCTAATAGCTGCTATAGCATGCACATTGAACACACCCCTTATGTCTGTCGTAGATTCCAAGTAGCTTGTACGTAATATAACTGTAGGTACCTAGCTCGATCTTCTGTTGATGTATTTTTGCCTCTTCGACTCGTTTAAAATAAATGACTTGTCAAATTTAATCAACGTCTGCATCGGTCATTCCAAACCAGACTATCTACGGTCGTATAGTTTCTAGGGCGTAAATACATATAAGAGCCGACAAACAGCAATTTCCCCACAAGTTTCATCATACCGAATGAAAAGGCGATGTATTGGCAATGGTGAAGACGACGACTGTGATGATGGTGCGATTCTAAGCATTACAATCGGAAACGAAAATTAGGTGGACCATTGACATGGCGAATGCACATTCATGCCAATCCATTATTAAATATCGGCTCTCTCGATTATAGGCAGTGATAATTCAGTAGCTCACTGATAATAACTGGAGTCCACACAGAGATTTCAGATCTAGCTAATGAGTGCTGAAGTTTAATCAAGTCTACCAGCTACGTAATCCTGCTCCTTTCACGGATACAAACCCATATTTTCTTTGAAGAAAGCTCTATGAAAATCTGTGTATACCTGCGCGTATATAATTTCCGTATGAAGCTGGAATCATCTATCTTAATTACTCTCGTTGAAATGATTTTTTTTTGCGGGAAATACTTTTGGCGTTAATTGATGAATGCGAATCTATTTTACGAAAATTATCTGAAGCTTTCAGCGAATCACAGTCTGGTATCGTTGGAATGGTTTTAGATATAGCTGGCTATTCTTCTATAGGTTATTCTTCGATGTAATCATATTATTCACTGATAGCATTACTTTGATCACGAAAGGTAGATTTTCAGAGGGTCACTTAATTAGTTTCTGATTAGCAATCAGAGCGAACCTTAAAACAAGTATGTACATATATCATCTTAATAAATATTGAGCAATAAAATTAATTGAAAAACAATGCGTTAAAATGACTCGAAAGAGTGATTTTTGAATGAGTCGTAATTGCATGAAATCGAGAAATATTTTCGTGTAGGAATTTGAATGGTTTTCGGTTCATTGCATTCACTTTTTTCCCATTATAAAACCAAGCTGAAATTTTGGACGAAACTTTCAATTAAGTTTTTTTTCTTCATTTTATTTTCAAACCAAAATTCAAAAATGATGCAAATACCCAATTTATTTAACTCAATAGATACCGCTTCAAAAACCTTTAATGTTCAAATAATTTGAAAATGATTTTTTTGCTAACATAAATCGCAACACCTCTATTGCGATTTTAAGTACTTTTTGCTGCAGAGATTTTAATTGGAATGTAAAAAACATCACCTGACTTCAGCCATGCTTCTCCATATCATATTCTTTTGAAGAGCAAATAACGTGCTTCTATTTGCAGATGCTTCGAGAATTCCATAGCATTAAACTTACATTTTGTTAGCTATTCATAACGATATCTGATGTCGATAGATACAAATGCATTGAGCTGCTGTTCATTTCGACAGGTGTGCAATTATTCTAGAATTATGTTCAACAACTATTCAGAGGAGTAGATTGTCATAGTTGTTAAGTATCGACTGAGGAGTAGTTTAGTTTGTTCTCCTGACTCATTGAATCACAGGTATATTTGAATGACTAATGATAGCTATCCCGGACAGTGCGACTGGTTTAGCTTAATTAGTTGGGTGTTTTGGGAAGTAGTGTTGGTTTATCTTGAAAATAATGGCCCTTGACGTCGTTTGGTGATTTTGCAAATTTTTGGTGTTGTAGTTTTACATTTTTTTATTTTCCAGTTTTTCAGTTTTTGAAACAAAGAACATTTTCTTGCGTTGCAGGCATTCAATTAAAACCGAATTTACACTGTAGATTAATCTTAATGCAAGCCAAGTTTCACAGATTTTTGGTTGCGAAATCAGGGTGAGGTTAAAAATTGCAATTATTTTAGTCATTTTTGCAGGAAAATATGCTCCCATTTATTTTCTAAGTTGTAATTACGCTGCAATGGATTTAAATAAAACATGCAATCTTTAGACCCCTGTAACTTCCGATGCAGTCATGGAAAAGATGCACTGCACAGAGTGAGTTCAACTAAACATGAAGCAAGTTCAATAATTTTTCGATAATGGTACTCGCAAAAGGTTGTGAGAACGGGTCATTCGTATTATTTTTGTACGACAAAATGTTTCTATCAAATTTTCATATGATAAGTACCTTACGATAGAAATAAACAACAAAGGTTCATTTTTCCTAAGCTTTAACACTTTTGCTTGTGCCAACCCTCAAAATCTTTTCATATTTATAACTTCCGATCCAATCATTTGATCAAAACGAATTTCTCGGAATAAGTTGGTATCAATAAGAAGCAGATTTACTTTCGGCATAAGGCTACATGCACCGTTCATTTTGTCATTACTTTGCCAAGAGTTGCTAGCATTCAATTTTCATATAATAAATAACGGGTGATCAAATTAGTATTACGCGGGGCATTCAAATATAAACGAGATTTATTTTTTAATAAAAATGTGTTCAAAGAAAATACATAATACATGTACATTATTGTTCTATATAACCTCTCAATAGCTCAACACATTTTCGCAATAGTTTGGGTAAATTTTTAATCCCCCGTGCATATAACGAAACGGGCTGGTCTCGGAGAAAACTGAGCAAGAAATTTTCGACTTTTTGTTCATCTTGAAAATGTTGGGCCCAAGTGCGTTCTTGAGCGGACCAAACAAATGGCAATCACAAGATGATAAACCGGGACTGTATGGAGGATGTCCCAAAGTTGTCCAGTGGGTTTCTGCTAGTTTAGCAGTTGTTAGTGCAGCTGTGTGGGGGCGGGTGTTGTCTTGAAGAAGAATGACGTCACGGATGGGTTGCCCTCGGCTTTTGTCGCGGTAGACAGCTTTAACTTGATCTACAAGCTAGCAATAGATAGATTATTCTTCAATCATAAAGAAAATAAACCGACGAAACACCACCGGAGTCGAAAAAAAAACAGTCGCAAGAATCCCAGCTGACAGCCGCGTTTTGGCTTTTACCGGTGGCCGCTCTTCTCTCATCATCCATTCCATACTTGTCTATTTCGATCCCGGTGTTTAATGATGCACCAATGTCTCGTCGCAGGTGACAATGCGTTGCAGAAAAGCCTGTCTTTCAACCTGAAAGCCCTCAAAGAGCCTTACTGAAATTTCGGATCGAGTGTTTTTCTGGTCTTCGGTAATGAGCCGTGGAGCCCATCTTGCTGAAACTTTACGAAAATTTAACTCTTCGGTGACTATGATTTGTGTACTTCCAACACTTATTCCAACTTTTAAATAAGTTTCATAAACCGTTTGACGCCAATCTGTAACGATGATTTCTCTTACGGTACGAATATTGTCCTCCGTAATGCTGGTCCGAGGCCGTCGATCATGAGATTCGTTTTCGACTCTTTCACGTGCACCAGTAAATTATTTGGCCCAAGCAAACGCACTGGCCCTTGACAGTTTATTCAACAAACTGAGAAGAAAGGCCTTTAAAAATTTCACGGGGTTGAATGCTTTCGTTCACGAACAATTTTATTATGGTGTGTTGCGCAACAGGTAATTTGACTTCGACCCCACTCATTGTGCTACTGGTCTTTGACAGGACTCGGATGGCTATACGATGGATTGGACAGTGTTATCATATTCCCACCACTGCATACTGACGCTCCTATCCCCTCTCTTTCATTATAATTTCTTCAGAACAAAAGTCTCGTTGATATTTGAATGCCCCTCGTATTTATTTTTTCATTGTCAACTGTCCGTAATTTGCTTCTGATTTCCACCCAAAATTGACATTTATGCTCAGTATATTGTTGGGCAAATCATAATGCAATACATAATTTCACAGCATAGATAAATTGCTAAAATTTATTATAAAAAAATAAAGTTTTAATTCGAGCTACGTTTCGCGCATTGCATCAAACTTACGGTCAACATAATCGACCAACAGAACTTATAGTAGTATTCCTAATTTGGTTGAAAAATTCGAGGCAAGTGGTAGTTTTTGTGATGCTAAGAATCCATCCCGTCGAAACCGTAGACATATTGCTGAAAATGTCAATGTTGTGATCCAAAGCGTAAATGAAAACCAGAGTCATCAATCTGACGTTGTTTTCAACTTGACTTGGAATCTATGACATTACATGGAATATTCTTCGCAAAGTTTTGCATTTGAAGGCTTGTAAAATCCAGCTAACCCAAAAACTTAAACCAAATGACCAATTTGGCAGGTTGGGCTTCAGTGTAACTTGACACCTGAAAAAATAATCTTTAGCGATGAAGCACATTTTTGGTTTAAAGGCTTTGTGAATAAACAAAATTGTCGCATTTGGGTTGAAGAAAACTCACATGATGTGCTGCAACACCTTTATAATCACCAAAATTGACAGTTTAGTATGATTTATGGGGTAGAGGTGTGATTTATATTTATGGAAAAAGCTAAGATAATATATAAAATACTCAATAACAATATCTTCCATATTTCCAATGAGACACTGTGATTATCACAGCTATCACACAAGATTTAAAGATAATCTCAGGCTTGATATCTCTAGAACGAATAGAAAACATAAAGATCCTATTAGATTAGCAATGGAAATCTTTAACAATTTACCTAACTCTTTGAAGAATGCTAGATCTTTTCCCGTCTTTAAAAGGCTGCTGAAGAATCACATTAGAACCATGTAAAGTAAATCTCGTACTATTTACTACTAGTTTTTTTTCCTGATTGCTGTTTTTTTAAAATTTAATAAACATTTCTTTTTGCATCCCTAATACCAGCACTCCGTTGCTGTCTGGGAGCAGTCCTTCTCGTTTTGTTTTCTTCTTTAAAATCCTTTAATTTATCTTTTTATATTATAAAAGAGCTTCTTCTTCTTCTTTGCATGTTTTTTTTTTATTTTTCATCTTTTCCACTAACTTCACATCAACTAACTCTATCTTACTTTCTTTATTCTTCATTTCTGCTATTTATGTTTTCTTTTTAATTATTATATAATTTAATTTCAATTTAAATGTGTCGAGAGTTTGGTTTGGGATTCCTTTCCTATCCTATTCCCTTTCGGGGGATGATGATAATTTTAATTGCTTGTTTCTTGACTAAGCGGTTTACTGCTGCTAGGAAGAAGAGGCTCTGCAATAAAGCTGACCCCATTGTGTTATTGTTGTTGTTATTGGATCGAAGACGAAGATTTTGAAGACGAAAATTGCAATGCAGTAACCATTAATGGAGAACGCCACATAAATATGATTACAGAATGTTTTAGTATGAGTTAGATAGTTTTTAACAAGATGGTCTAATATGCCATACTTCTCGTGACACAATCAATTTATTGAGTGAAAATTCAGTGACCGTGTAATCTCTATAAATGCCGATGTAAACTGACCACCAGTGCCATGCAATATCACTTCATTGGTTATTTTCTCTAGAGTTATGCTAAATCTTTAATTTACTTCAATGAGCAATAAGCACTTACTGATCTCAAAACCAATATTATTCGTGCCATTGTTGAAATATATTTCAATTGATGTTGAAAAACAGCCCAGAAGTGGTGTTCCGGAATCGAATTTTTGAAAAATCTATTTCAATGCAATCATTTTTAAATAAAAGTGTCATGAACCAGTATCAAAAATTAAAAAAAAAAATCCACATACTGATACTGCGTGCCTTTCACCTTCACTTTCAATGGAATCAAGCAGAAACTGTTCGCAATGAAATTTTTGCGAGCGACAACTCTCAATGTATTTATGCTCCTCTAGCTTCTGAAGCAGTCATCGGCAGGGGTGGATTTGACCATTTCGCCGCCCTAGGCTTCGGAAATATTTGCCGCCCTTTTCGTGAATTATATTATATGTAATAATGCGCGATTTTTTCGATTCCCTAGATTATTTCGCTGTTTTTCGTTGTGCTCGAGCTCACAAAAAATGAATATGAGAAGAAAACCGACACCGGTTTGTTCGTAAAAATTCCTTATTATTGCGCCCTTGCCACACAAATAGTTGTTAAAATACACACACGATAAAGAATCCAAAAGTACCTAAAAAAAGATCCCAAAGTACCAATTTGAAAGATTTCACCTTGCAACCTTGTTGCTATATGTAAAGACTTTCGACGAAAAGAAAAAAAAGCATGCCAAACATACGAACAATTGATCAAATCATCAATCATTCATTTATCAATAATTTCAATTATACCCTTCTTATTCACTTCCCTGAAAAATCAACGCACGCATTCACCTCTGATAAGCTTTGTTGAAGAGGTATTATTTAGGTTCATTTTATGATCTTTTTAGGTTGTTTTTAGATATTTTCAGATACTTTCTATGTATTTTTTTTTTTAAGGTATTTTTGAGTTTCTTTGATCCTTTACCGTGATCGCATTTCGATATTTATTATAAGTCAAACTTTTCAATGCCCGAAAAAAATCATCAGAGGTGAATTTGTTGTTGAATTCGGTTGCCTTCGTTAGGCTCATTCAACTCAGATATATGTATATGACAGGAAAAAAAAATTCCGCCCCAAAAAAAACGAAAATTTGCCGCCCTCGGCCCGGGCCTACTGGTGAACATCCGGTAGTGAGTACAAGAAATGGATTTAGTAAACATTTAAATTATATTCAAAAAGAAAAATCTACACATTCCCTCTCCTTATCTTCGATAATGGGTAAATTATTCTGCTTTTAGAAATCTTCTCCATCATCAAATTGAAAAAGTACGGTTTAGGAGATTACCAAACACTAAGATGTGAAATATTTTAATGTGAGAATGGCTAGAAGCTTTCATTTAACTAATGCTTAATATCAAATCTATTAGTCTTCCGCTGCTCATGAAATCTTAGTTTAGCATTTTCAAGGGCTTATTTCTTACTTATGATACCTTCCGGGCTTTCATTCGTCGACTCTATTCATATACCGTGTTAATTTTCCTCCCTTTTTCGCGCAATCACGCACAAACCACTACGCATTACATACAATTATCCGTTAAATTATTTCTTGCCTAGGCCGATACCATTAACATCACTATTGTTTTTCAGCCCGATTCATTACAATGCTACGGCTAAAATTAATGATCGACATCAATCAATTAATAGAGCTCGTGAGTTTTGCCATTCACAATGATTTTTCACTTGCAAACAGGCTTTTTGCCATTATCTTATGATCATTAATTCGGTTTTCTCACAACAGAGACTACTATCTAAATTCATTAAACTATTCTTTTGATACTTTTGCATAAGTAATTGAAAAACATTTCGGGGCTGAATATTTTTCATTAAGGAACTCATTAGCTGCAAGAAACACATGTTCCCAGGCAATATCTTTTCGATATACGGCAAGTTGAGTAATATACCCGATTGTTTCCACGGTAAATTAATTGTGTAGTACTAAACAATGGCTTCGGGTGTTTCAATGATGTTAATTCTGATCGCTTATGCCGCGAAAAGGCTTTTTATATGTTTTTTTTTGTTCGTCGTGAAGTCAATATCCAATAGTATAAGCCTATTGTCCCAGCGAACCGTTATATATTGCAGTTGCATAAATAATGCACACGTTCGAGTAGTCGTTGTTGCATAATGATACTTTTCATTTTAATAATTTTCGAAGAAATTTACTCTTAGAAGAGTATTGTTTGGTTGGGATGGATGCATTGATGTATATGTGATCATTCTTTCACACTTATTGGGCATTTTAGTGATATTTAAGGTAACGTTATAATTCTATTAATGAATAACTTTCGAAAGAACCAAGTATTCAAAATGAATCTTGGTCGCATTTCAAAATTGGATGTGATAAAATAAAAATTTGACGAATTTTTAACCCTATACGGGGCGCAAAGTGCCGAGCAAAGCCTAAACAAAATTGTACATTTCGGCTTGCGATATCTTCCAGCAGAATCAGCTTATGATTGCGTTGATCCCATTGATGGATGCACCGGAGTAGTTTCTATAAATATGTTCGCAACAAATTTGGTGCGAAGTGTAACCATTATCAGAGATTTTCGTCATTTTTGTACCAAAAAACGCCACCATTAACATTTTCGAATGAAAATAAGTAAAATTGTTTCAATTTTCCAAGATCTGAAATCTTTGTGGAGGGCAGCGCCAATCATCTTTCTATTCCTATTACTTCCGATACAGTGTTACTGTTAGTATTTACCTTGAATATGATCAAAAATTGCTTCTACTACTACTACTTCATGAACTTACTATTAACAATATATTACTTAGAATTGAGAATAAACCAGTCTTAAATCAGCACTCGCCGTGTTTGAATCGAACAGTTACGAATTTTGCATCTGGCTGCAATTAAAAAAAATGGGAGAAATCCTTAGCTTTTATGAAACGTAAACGCGTTTCGTGGAGAAAGAGAACCAAATTGCTGAAAAAGCAGAGGATTTCTGCGTTTACCGAGTCCCACGACGTGTTTAATATTAGGCGTGTTTGTTTTTGCTCCCCCTATCCAAAACAGAACAATGCTAGCTTTGAGCTATCGGTGTACACATGGATAAGCCCACTTTCGAAATATTCACACTTTTGAGGGTGACCCCATCACGCCACTCATCCCTACCAGGTTTGCGAGCTGTGAACTCCAAATCTAATAGAAAGTGCGGAACGATGTAGACAACATCCGCTGGAGCGGGAACTCCCTCAGGCAAGATCCTCGCATGACCGAACTCTCTTCTATTTCATACTGAGATACAATTCAGTCTCACAGCAGTAAGATTTGGTTATTGTAAGATCAGTAAATTGGTTGGTGGCCAATGAAGCTTAGTAGGGGTGGTGCGGAGCGCTCCAGTTAACAATAGTGCATCTAACCTCCACACTTTTTCAAGCTGACGTTTGCAGGTAGCCTTAAGAGCAGCCTGCCACCAAAATGCCACCCCAAACAATAGAATTTACTCAACAACTGCGGTATAAAGCCAAGCAACAGTACGAGGTAATAACATTCACTTCTTAAAAAAATTATTTTGAAATAAGCAATTTAAGTGAATGCACCAACCTACCTGCTCTGGATTGTATTTTTTTTTGCAGACTGGTTAAACCTGATCTGACCTGAAGTGCAAAAAACGCAACTATTATTACCAGAATTATGACAATGTAGATGAACCTTACTGATTCTTCTGAATATATTTGTCACTAATTAATCTGTAAGTACAAACGTCGGATTTAGTTTTATTAGACTTTAACACTTTCTTAGATGCATTGAATATTTTGCAAAGATAAATTTTCTGCGGATGCTTTTTATCATGCCGGAAGGGATATGGTCCAGCCCAGGTGGTTCAATCTATTTTAAAGACTTTTTAAGGACAAATACGTTTTAACATTTTCAATGTAATGAAAGGATGAATAGTAGGGCCTAATTCCATAATTTAATGATGTCAATAAAATACGAAAGTTTTAGTTTCATCACCTCCAATATTCAACAAAAGCTTTACATTTTCATTCATCAGAGAAATGGAAAATATCACCTAATTTTACAGGCGTAAAACAATTTTTCCTATTTTCATTAATATTTTTGTAAAGTTCCAATAGGTCTTATTTTCTGGATCAAGACTAATTTCTGGGAATTTTTTTTCGCAATTTGAATGTTACCGATTTGATAATTTGGAGAAAAAAATCAAATAAGGCATTAGCCGTCCAAAATACTGAAGCCAAACAGGCAAGAGGATCTGATAAACATAGCATATTTAACAAATGTGGCGTTAAGGAACTATCAACTGGTGCCGCGAAGCTATATGGTAAAAACTAAAAACTTAAACTGAATCTAACTCAATTTAAGAATGGGCCTGAGTATTTCCATACAGCTGCTGCAGTAGAATGCTAAAACTGAACGATTTTGCTAAAACTGAAAATTCTGTCAAACTGAGCTTTCAGATAGTAGAAGTGATTAATGAACATGTTCATTATTTTCAGTTTTAGTTTTGGTGTTTTTGAGTTTGTGTTGGGCTGCAGTATTCTTTTAGTATATTTTTGACATTGACGATTATTTTGCTAAATCGTGTTCACTTTGCAATCGCAAATACACAAAAAAAGGTTTTTATGCTCAGTTTACAGGTTTTGTGTCTGTCATATAAGTTTTAGTTTGAGCAACCACCTACAGCATTTCCTTGCTGACCTAAATCGAAAATGACGTCATTAAGCTTTGATTACCTTAAAACCGAAATAAGTTTCAGTTTAAGTTTTTAGTTTCAACTCCCAGCCGCAGCGTACCTTAAGAGGTTAAATATCATTTAGAATTTAATTATACATAAAAAGATCGCTGCAATGCTCAAAATCGATTAAGGACATTATTGGGACATAGAAGTCGATAGGGGTCACAATAGTATCCACTTGAATTCTCTTTCAAAATGCAACAACAAAGGCTGCAATTTTTAAATACATACATATTCACCCCATTTAACGGTATCGTAATTCATAGTATGGGATTACTTTACCCTGAAATAATTTCAATTATGAGAGCCACTCAGTATTTTTAATCGATTTATATCAACAAACAAATTGAAATATTATTACCTGTTTGCGTGCTACTCAAACATTTTCAATAATTCAAGCATCGAACTTAACAAAAAAAAATGAGCTTGCATTTTCAGTGTTTCTACGGTTATGGTATTTTTTCAAACAAAATTAAACCTATTATCGACTTGAATAATATGTAAAGTGCTGTGTTTTAGTTTTATTGACAAAAACATAGACAAACCAAATAGTGACAAGCCTGTATAGCTGTTTTTGCTGAGTATTCAAATTAGCAAATCACATCTTAACTAATTCAAAACAATCAACTCACATAATTTAGAGCGTGGGCATGCGAAGGTCATTTCGTATATGGGGGCGCCAGTCACACACTGAAATTTTTGTTTGCCAACGTAATCTATTCATCTGATATGTATGCATCTATGTTATGTTTGTGAAACAGAAAATATTTTGAATAACATCGAAAATGACTGTACGAAATGTAGGTGGAAGAGAGAGGATTTGAGAGAGGTATTAAAGTACCTGTGAATTGAACAATTTACGGATTTCGTTGGCACTTTGCTGGTAATTGAGCTCATGAGCTTGCTGAAGGTTGAACTTGATTGGATTTCACTTGATTAATTAGAGCCCTCGAGCTTCAATGCCGTGGACATAAATGTGATCACTAAACTAATTGTTCTCTGGTCTAGGACTTAAATGCATGGATGGAATGGGACATACTGTACTATGCTTGTTGATTTGTTAGTGACAATGGAAATTATAATTTGATTTAAAAATTGTACCTACATACATGCGTGAGAAATTTTTTTGTAAGGCAGATGTTATGGAATTAACTTTATCAGAGAAAATTTGCGAGTATCGATTATGTAGCGTATGTGATAATTTTAATTTTGAAATATTAACATATTAAAACTTAAATTTAGTTTAGTATTTTTAAATAGATCAGGAGTATCGTTCATCGCGAAAAACTCTATATTGAAATTATTACATAAAAGATTTTGAGGCTGTATATCCTTAGCCTACAGTTTTTAATTTAAAAAACCAAGTACCATAAATATATTTGACGACCTACATATAAAATTTCCCATTACTCTACTTCACAAATGAGCAAAGATAAACAAATATGACAACCGCATTTATTACATTAATGAATCTTCAGCAGTAATGAACAGCAGCAACAATTCTTGGCAAAATGTTTCATTTCTTTGTCAGGAACTCTACCAATTCCAACCCTGTTGATATATAGGCAAAGAAAATATATATGTAGGTAGGTAGTGTAAAGCCACTACCTTTGTGGATTTGCCTTTAAATATGCATTCATATGTGCATATATGTATGTAGTGTTGTGCCATACCAAGCACCTTGGACAATTTGTTCACACCGTCGTCGATCATAAAATATTTTACAACTGATGTCATCCATGTGATGAGCTTTCACATGCTTTTAAACATGATTAAATTCTCGTTCCATATTCGTGGCACAATGCCAGCAACAGTACGAAATCAGAAATACAAGATGTTGGGGCACCTTGGATAGTGTTTTTATATGCAGTGAACGAGTTCGAAAGCCTATAAATTTCCCTGGAGTCAAAAATAATTCGCGTATTACTTTGAATTCGAATTGTTTTGTAGAAGTACTTTCGATATTCAGTGGGGTATAATTATGTTATCACAACCCTTTTCTCTACCACATTTCTGTCAAAATTTGGATCAAATCAACTTCGGTGTCGAGAATTCGATTATTCTATCGAGCAGTTGTAGAGACATTGACAATGATTATTTATTGCTAGGTTTTCATTTGAGTCTGTAAATCATATGCCTACATCGTCGGAGACGACAGGTTTAGCTAACTACATATACCGAACATGCATACAAGTTGTTATTGAAGTTGAATAATTGGTTTGAAACTGTAGCCAAATATGCAGATTTTTTTCGGTTACAAGCATAGAAGTTAGGTCAAACGTATATTTTTGATGGACTATAGTACGCATTTAGAAGGACATCGCTACGGTTTGGAAAACAATCCGTTTTCGATTTTGAAAAGCACGTCGTTGTCAACATCGTCATATTAACATGCTGTAGCAAATATCACAATAGTATCTACAGTGGGTAAAAAAAGCTAAGGCACGAACTCTTAGTAAGAACAAAAAACTTATTTTTAATGCGACTTGAATAATAAATGATGATGTCTTTGCATTTAATTAAAAGTTTTGCATGTTACAGGCACAGCGTAGTTTTATCTAAAATAATGTGTAAGTTCTGGAAAAAAATACCGTTAAATGTACTTAAAATTATGAAAATATGATATTTCTATTCTGTCTAGCTCGAAAAATGTTTTGTAAAAGTAATTTTATTGAGGCTGTTGTTAAAAATGAGTGTGGAAAGGAAATCGGTAGGTGCCGGAATCCGCGAATGTATTTTGCGGCGTTGGAAAACATGAATGGCGTATTCTGAGATTGTAATACTAATGGGAAAATCAAGATATACAGTTAGAAATGTAATAACAAAATATAAATCAACCAAATTGATTGAAACAAAGCATCGGTCAAAAAGGCCTAAAATCTTATCTGAGCGTGAAAAAAGTGGATTATCAGAAAAATTAAGAAAAACCATAAATTAAGTGCCCCAGTTTTACGAATTAAGGTGAAAGGACGAGTTGAAAAGAAAGTCTCTGCTCAAATTATTGGAAATGTAAAAAAGAAAGCGGATTTGAATGGCGGAATACTTTATATTAGTAAAAAAATTAAATTGTTAAATTACGTTTTGCTTAAGAGTACGTAAAAAAGCCAAAATCATTCTCGAAGACCATAATTTTTGTTGATAAAGTTAAAACTAGTGTTTTTGGATCTGTTGGGCGGCGATATGTTCATACTACTCCCACTGCAAAACACAGCGGAGAGAACATTATGTTATGGAACTAGGGCATCTGGTCCCGGAAATATAGATTTTCTGAAGGATACGATGGATCAAACGCGTTGCCTGGGTATTCTTAAAAGAAAAATTAAACAAAGTGCTGAAAAGTTAGGTATTTTATACAATTTTGGCCTGTATCAGGACAACGATCCGAAGCACAATTCAGAGCAATGTCAGTTTTCGGCTATTTGTAACTGTTCAAATGCTATTAAAACCCCCCCTCAGTCACCGAACTTAAAACCGATCGAGCATTCATGGCATCATCTCTAAACCAGAGTAGCATTACGAAAGGTAAAGTAGAACAAAGGGCTCCAAGATGTTATTATTGATGAATGGACCAAAATTTCACCCACTTTTTCTAAAAAATTTGCGAAAAAAATGCCAAAACGACTGCGAGAAGTGATAAAAATATTGGAAGAGCTACAAAGTATTAGCGCTATGTAAGTTAGTTTTTTTGAAATTGATCACTTTAAAACAATTGAAATAATTTCAGATAAAACTGCGCTCTTCCTTAATTTTTTGCGCTATTTTGGTACTTCACTGAAAAATGTTACGTTGATGTTCTGAAATTTGCCTCGTTACCGATTTTTTTTGATACTGTTCTTAAAGTAAACATGCAAAACTTTTGATCAAATACAAAAACACATTCAGTTTTTATTCAAGTCGCATTAAAAATAGGTTTTTTGTTCTTATTAAGAGTTCGTGCTTTAGCTTTTTTTTACCCACTGTATATTTCGTGTGAGCTTCGTAATTTCACATTTTAATTAGAGCAGCGAATAGATTCATCTAGTTTTTTTTTTGATTTCGGAAAATAGGCCGAAAACGAGCATACAACTGAAAATTTTAGCGACTATTTAGGGATTTACTTATACGAAAATATCTGATGCTATGAATTTAAGCAAAAGTGCCTCAGATGACATTGTGAGACATTAGAAAAATGAAGGATAGGCTCACTTGGAACGACAAAAATACTAACAAAAAAATCCGAAAGATGCTATTGCTTCAACTCTTTCTCTCTCTCTCTCTCTCTCTCTCTCTCTCTCTCTCTCTCTCTCTCTCTGAAATATATTGAGGTGTAAAACAAAGCACTGATCTCTATTTCGACTCAATCATCAAAAACACCGTATCCAAATATCATGAGCAAGATCGTTACAGATTCTATGGGGAAATTGTTGTGCTCTCTTCAACTGCTGCTTCAATTTTGAATATTTTCCCCATAGAAGAGAGAGATATAAAAGAAATGAAAATGGCAGTGAGAATTGAAGCAATTTGCCGAGGCTGAGCGTTAGTAGTAGTAAGGGAATTTGACATTCACTTACTCCGCGAACAGAAAGATAGAGTGAGAAAGATAGTAAGTCATGACAGTTAGTAACTCAGCAACAACAAATGCTCGTAGAACTAAAGTATCAGGGGAATCAAGGGGAATATCTGAGGTAGCAATTCTCTCGATTTGTTCTATTTATAGATTTTACCTTTGTAGTCAAAATGCTTCATTAAATTCCGTATGTGCAAGAGCTTATTTCATTTCCTTAGATCTCTCTGTTCTGAGATTTTCCTTCTACAGATTCTTTCACTCTGTTGAATATTTTCCCTCTCCCTCTTTCCATTGATGAGTATCAAATACTGCCAACAAGACGATTCGGATTTAAACCAATTACTTCACAGTGGATTCCTTAATGATAGTGCGAATGATTTGAGGTGCTTGCCTGATTGATGTGCAGAAAGCTTCTGACTCCGTATGCATTGAGGGCTTCCTGTGCAAAATGGTAAACTTCAACTTTCCAGCATGGATTATCATGGTTAGTTTCAGTTTCCTTAGAAACAGAACGGGGCTTTAGCGTTTTTTTGAACAGGGTTTTATCTGATGAGTTCCCTAGAAAATCTCAAGCTCTTTAAGAATCCATCCTTAGACCGATTCTTTTCAATATTTTCGCTGTATCTAGATGTTCAGGTATTACTATTAACTCCTTCTAGGGCGTCGTTGTAAATCTGTTCGCGGATTACATCCTCTTCTGGAACTCCCAACACAGCATTTTCTTTGTAACAGCTTAACTACAAAAGCAGCACGAGAAAAAAACTACTTAGCACGTAGTGTTATGTAACATAGCGCAACATTTGTGGTCGCATACTCTGTGCACATAATAAGGTAAATCAATCTTTCCTGCACATCAAACCTTCTTGGATCTACATGTTGAAGCTGGTACGGGAACTGGCTGAAACTTTATTCACAAATTTACAATCCATGTGAATATGAGTGTGAAGTGATAAGTTCCATCACTCACTTTACCCCTGAGCTAGGCTGATTCAAAGCTCGGTGCACAGTTCGTCCTCACAAAAAAGCAGTGCTCTTAGAAGAACACAAAAAGCCAGTGCTCTAAGTGTGCAGTGTTATACTTTTTGTGCAAAACTTTCACAACGCTAAACCTAAACTCCCCTAAAGAAATCCACCAGACGATCACGAAAATATTCCTGGAGCTTGCAAACCCTCAAAACAATTGAAGAAACTCTTTCACTTATGTCCTTTCAGAGGCTCTTACGCAGTTGAATGCCCGGTTCTAATTTTTTCTGCATTCATATTTGTGCATAATTTATACATATATAAGTAGTATGACGGGGCTAATGCCTCCGTATCTAATTCATCTATGAAAAGTTTCTTTCAAAAACTTAATTTTCGCTTATTCGTTGAAACTGTGGGCATACATTTTGCATTCAATCACCTATTAGAACAAGCCAAAATAAATTTAACAAGGCAGAATGAAATCTAGATTTAATAGTAAGCACAAACTTGTATCAATCCATTTATGGAGTGCTCGAAAAAGCCCCAACATTTATGGAAATCGCCTTCGACAGTGCAGTCTTCAAAGCGGCAATACCACCTCTGTTTGAACTGGCTAACATCTAACTGGAACGACAAGTCATCATGGTGCTTACCTTAACAACCTTTATATGGTAATTCGCTTGAAGAATTAAAGTTTCACTTTCGCTATCTTCTATCGTGTGGAAAAATGTTAGCTAGTCTTTGATGGTATCGTAACGCAGTCGATTTTGTAATAGAAAACCAAGACTATACACGAATACTGGCATTGCAATTTATTGTTTAACAACGAGATGCCAGTTAGCATTTGGCGGCTTCGTCATTGCGTGTACTATGGTCCCTGGTTGCTGCATGCATACCACGCTCGAATGAAAGACGCACCTTCAAGTTGCGGAAAATCTTTTCTACAAACGTGAAATCGCAAAATAAATAAAAGATTTTCCACTATTCTGCGTATATCGTGCAGAGTCGTTGATGTTTTATACATGGTCGATATAATGCACATTGGAACAATGAATAGAAGGATTTCGAAAGTAATTGAAGCTATAGTGCAAGATGATGACTCATGCGCGTAAAAGAGAAACGTCACGATAAGCAATCCATTCAAGAATAGTGATAAGGTTGTTGTCATTGAGCGAAATAGCGTAGGTAGCACGAAGTTGTTAAACAAATTTTAAAACTTCTTATGACTGCTGATGTTGAAAAGCAAAAATCAAAGCATAATAAAATAAATTGTTGATGTTCAAGGCCATCAATAACCACTTTGTGTGGTCAATAAATAGTATATTAACAATAACTATTGTTTCTATATTCAGATTTGGTATTCAGTAATCGAAGGCATTGGATGCATATTCAACGCATAGCAATAATATTCTGAGTACGCAAATCTAAATAACACTTTCAATGATACGGATCACAAATAAGTGACTATATCTTTGAAATTATTACTTATTTCATCATTTTTGTTACATAGCGAAATTTTATAGCTCTCAATTATTGGGAATTTCTCCAATATTTGCGACACCCATAGATTTTTTTCGAGATAAAACACTTTATTACTTAACTAACTTCAATTATAATCACTGTCCCGGTAGACAAGGCAAATATTCAAATACGTAATGCGAAAGAATAGAATACATCTTTGATTAGATCAATTTGTTTTAGAAATTTATATTTATTGATTGATGATAGCTTATTAATATGAGGCAACATTTCCATGAGCAAACCTCCAACTGTACATAATTTCTCAGTTCGCCTATCATCTTGCCAAGTATTATAATAAACATGAAATTAAAATCAAATTGATAACATGCCTAAATACATAGTCGTATTATTGCGTCGTGCCAATGCCTATCCATCCACCCACCCACCCACACTAAGAATGTGATTTGCTTATTGATCATTCAATATGAAACGTTTTACACAGTGTTTTGCCCGTAGCATGTATATCGAGCATTCATCATAAATGTGGTTTGGTGTGAGCATGTAAATGACATCAATCATTTTCGGATTAATGGATTCAACTTAGGCAGGACCTTGACTTCTGTGCCATTAATACTTCTTGCAAGACGTTCGAATCAATTACATATTATCGCTCTGGGCAAACATATGCAAAATGGAAAGGACGAGCCATCTAAAGTTACACGAAAGGAATCAATATCAATAAGGAAAATTAATGCTTGTGCTCGTATATTACCAAAAGTGAGTGTGTACAGTGTAAACAATTGCAGCACAAGAAACTATTTCTTCAAGTCAAAGTAAAACATGACATTAACATGACAGTGATAAGTTTATTCGATTATGACATTTCTCCATTCCGAAATACAATGGCCCACGTATTACCGTAATATCTCACCCAAATGCCGTTACATAAAGAACATACATGTCCACAAATCTGTTATTTGTAGTGATAGGTGTGAATTTCGTTTACCAAATCGCGTTGTTTAATTAGCCATTAGACCGGTAAATTTACATACTATTCAGGTAACGTAGAAAACGCACATAAGCACGCATGCTTGTGAAAATACAAAACAGATACAGATATCAATGAAGTTAAATATTCAGATATATGTATAAGTGCCGTTCGACAAGGTTTGGTTGGAAAAGCCGAAACTGAAATCGTCGCAAGTGCATCATTTGTTTATATTACGATAGGTTTTGTAGTGACGGGATGAATAATTGCTTCATGTGTTTGTTTTTCACAAACAAGTTTTTCTCAAAAAAGGTTAGTTATTTAATGTCCGATCTTTGAGTACATGAACATGAAATGAAGGAAGGTTTAAGCAACAAATTTTGTCAAATCGAGCTTACTACACTCCTCTGCAAAATGACCAGACACCCTTCGCTTTTAAAGAAAAAGGGTTGCTTCATTTACTCATTGAAATCCTTAATAATAGAAAAATTATTTCATTTCATTTCATCATTTAAAAATCCTTAATAATAGAAAAAAGCAAGACTGATTTGAAAAAACGTATGGAAAAAGAAGTGAAGATATAGTAAATTTGAGAACAGACAATAATAGTGTGGCTAAAATCACTCGATATACTGAATATGCTCAGAGATCCAAACAATTATAGGAAAAGAAAGAGCCTAGGCCGACTACGTGGGAATAACGTGAAATAATCAGTGGGAATAACGTGCAATTTTATGAGTTGCATCCAATTCGATGAACGTTGGAAAATTGCCGCGGAAGCTGGAATTAAAGCAAAAATTTGGAAGGTACAAAGAACTATAAAAATGTAATCAAATAGAAAAATTATCTCTGCTTACTGCAAAGCACAAAGAAGAGACATTCTGATTTGCTCGTGGACACGTTAAATGGAAAAAGCAATGCTGCCGTCCTCAGCATAAACGCTCTGCCACTTTTTTTTTTTATTTTTGAGTTTCAGATTCATCACCGGATTCGAAAACTATAAAATATGAAAATCTTATCTTTTGTGGAAGTATATTAAAATCAATAATGGACATAAACCTCATCTACAAAAAACGTACCTACTACTTAGCATAAACGTTATATCTACCGTAGATAGAAGGTTTATGCTAAGTAATGATATAATTATTTCGTAGCATTTTCCTACAAAAAAGTCATATCTGCTTAAAAACTATCTTCCACAAATATTTTCAACGTGAAAGCTTTTACTTCAAATGTACCTCAAGTAAACGATTTGTATCCATGCTTAAACTTTACAAAACTTTACCGTTTGAAGATGTCAGCAGCATTTAGAAAAACACAAATCATTGAATATATAGCGGCAGAATGGCGAAAAATAATTTTCACCGTCACTTATTTGCCAACTTTGACCAACTTGGATGGCTGGTCTCAGTTTTTCCACTGTGTGAGAAAAGATCCTTTAATAAAAATCAGCCTTCAAATGGGTGGAGGTAGACTTATGATTTAGTTTGGGGGAGCTATAGTTGAGTACAAAGCAAAAACAGAAAGTAATGAAGAAAATGAAAAGCAACAGCACATTAAAATTCAGCAAAATGAGGTCAAAATGTCTGGTGAAGATCTTCACTTACAGCGTGATAATGTGGCCGTACATTTCAAGAACGTCGTGAAGAAATATTTCGCTCAGTATAACATAAATGTGCTACAATTACCACCAAGATTGACAGGTCTTAATATAATTGAAAAAGTCTGAAGTCAACTGTCACGAACTGCTTACCGTATCGGGAAACCATACCAGACGCTGAACGAACTAAAGGTTGCGATTGAAGCGGAACTCTCTTCCGCGAAACTATATTAAAAATATTTTTAAAACTCTTTCAAATGGAATGCTTGAAGTGATAGAAAGTAAGGAATAATTAGTCCACTCTTGATTGTTAAAATAAAAAATAGCTAAGCACCGAAACATCCATTCTTTTTATTTCTATTATTTCAATGTCTTATCTCCATCTTTTTATAGCAGCCAATTTTCAAACATCTTAAAAAAGTGGATTAAATAGTAATTAAGGAATCTTTTTTTCCCCTTTGGAATTTCAATAACCTCTCGTTAGTTCAATGATCCATGTACTTGAGTTTTTCTGTTCTTTACAGTTTTGGAAAACATAGATATATTGAGAGGTGTCTAATCATTTTGCAGCAGACTGTACGCCGATTTGTTTATCTGAAGTTGTTCACACTTTGCAAATTTGTTTATCTTAAGTCAAAAAAATTGAAATGAATTGCAATAAAAAGAAACTTTATCACGATATGCCTATCGTCCTTAATGAAATCTGCAACAGGAATTTTACTAAAATATTGATTTGCATTGAAAGAATGCTTACGGTCTTTTCTTTTGTTAATGCTGAGAAGTTCATTGTCCTTGACATACGACTGCACCACAAAGAATCAGAAAAAAGATAAAGAATTGAAAAAACTACAAATGGGATTCGTTTTTACTGTACCGTTATTGTTGACCGTTATTGAGACAAATTCAAGAAAATTCATATAACTCACGCTTCATCTTTGATTCTAGGTATTTCTTCATGTAAAGTAAAGATTTGATGTCAAAAGTTGCCCAAAGTGGTTTATTCATTTATCTAAGAAACCTAAGCAAAAAAATGAACTGGAGGTTCATAATCAGTAAGTGAATTTACCTCAAAAACTGCTTTCAGCTGCTTATGTCAAAACCTGTGTAAACTTGTGTTATTTAACGACATTCGTATTGAGAATAGTATAGAGCAGGATAGGCTAGCTGATAAATTATTTGCTTGAAAATCTACTCCGGTCTTTATTTTATTTTTTAATTTGATTCCTATAAACGAAGTCAATTAGGTTTAAGTTATTTATAACGAACTATTAAGAAAGCTCTACTAGAAGTATTAACAAGAGTGTAAAATTTGTTTCCAAAACTCATTTGCTCTAGGTTCAAAATTACACGCCCACCTGGACCAAAAACAAACAGCTTGAGCCAAAATTAAATTTTGAAAAAAAATATCTATGAAGACTCAAAGCTCGGTGTGACGTCCCTCGTCCAAATCTAAATCCGAAATGAGGCCCACATCCTCGAAGAAAGTGCTCTACCCATTAGCCTACACGGGGCTCACTATGTTAAATAAGAGTGTTTTATGCATGAAAATGTTATTAAAACAAGCTTAAACTTCTAAGCAAACTACATCTTAAAATCAAAGTTGTCCGTTCGTGACCCTTTGCGGATCTGGCGGTGTGTGCTGAGCTTTGTGTTCACTTCCACTAGCAGATTAAAGTCTGGTATGTGGTCGAGATTGATTGCTCATCGCTGGATTCGAACCAGGAACCATACGCTATAACAGCCGGTGCTATATCTACTCAACTTCAAACCATACCTAAGTAAATGCTTCCAACCTATACCTAATTAGTTTTCACCATATCTCTTATCCTTGGCCGTAATCTAGTGCTAGATCTAATACTTAGTTTTGTGCCTTATTTCGACATTTTGTCAGGCGGACAGACAAATAGAAACAGGGCGTACACGAACCTTGACTGAATCACTACGTCCACAGCGCCCATTAATGGTTCATTTACCAACTTTGGTGCTTATGCGTTCCTTCCGTTTCATTCCATTTTTATGTGCATTAATCTACCTCACAGAGCGTACGAGCTTTTTGTGAGCTACACAAAACAATCCCTATTTTTGTTCAGAGCACTCTCCAGGCAACCATTTTTTTCGAAAAAGACCAAAGTTCGGTAACACCACCATGGCATTGCGACAGAAAAACTAGGATGATGAAAAATCAGCTTGGATATGTCAACTAGTGGTTCGGCGAAAAATGGTCAATATATAAATTTGATATCCGGAAATATGGCAGTTTTGGCCTTACATAAAGAAGTGTAGCATAAAGAATTCTGAAAGTCAAACTTAATTAAATTAATATTGTGTCAAAAGTATTTGCGCAATTTCATGAAAACATGAAAATATTTTGGTCCTTACTACGAATATTCTTAGACTCCCGATACGTGGAGGAGTTTTTGAAGACATATAATTGTCTGTAGCTGATTTCTTTTCCTTTCTTTGGTTTAAATGAGGTTGGCCTCGATGCAAATAACAGTGTATCGCTTAAGTGTTGATGGATTGCTACTTAAAAATGGCCCGCTGGAAGTGAGAAGTTAGTGACACCAATTAAATCGAATGATGATATTTTTATGAACGGTAAGATTAAGAAATAATGGGTGGTAAGTGAGATAGTCAGATAGGCTTAAAAGAAATAGGTGATTCCGTATTGTCACGTTGATGAAATTGTACACCAAATGGCGCTCTTACTATTTTAACCGATATATTTGTTGCTGGTTCGCGCTCCGAGTTACATTTCGCACAAGCTAAAATGCCAGTATTTGCCTTTTAAAATGGTTTTCCGAGAAATAATTGCAATGGTATGGAGTCTAACATGAGTTTCATCAAGTGTGAGAGAAAATAAACAAAGGCAGTATAAAAAACAAATAAAAATCTGGAGAATCAACTATTTAAACAATATTGCTTACACTTTATTTGAATGAGATCAAACCATGAATAGCACTCTCATTTATACCATATTTCAGCAGAAGAAACAATTTAGTACCTAATAGTTGCTTAACTAAAATAAAATAAAACTTCATTTATTTTCAATCGCTCCACTATTATCGTTGATTTGTTTAATAACAAAAGTTACAAACTATTTTTACCGTTCAAAGCAGAGAAAATTACTTTGATTGTGAACTGTGTCACGCAAAGTTATGGCGATAAAGACGAGGTCAATTAAACATATTCTTGACATTTCAACCAAAATAGCATTGTTTGTCCTTCAACTTCTGTTGGCCGGGAAAATTTAGTAGCCATTGTATCAAAAAGATGTTCGATAGTTCTCTATTCAACAAACTCAAAACTATTCACCTGATTGTCCGCTGATTCCACCGTTGTTGTTGTTGTTGGTATGTTGCTTTGAAACAAGTCAAGTGTCTGTTCGGCAGCGAAGTGAAGCGGCAGTGGCAGCTACAACTGCGACTACAGATGTTGCTGCAATCCGCAAAAAGTTGATCACCTTCTGCGGTTTTTAATCCACTAAAATGGTGAGTAGGATGACGTAGGTAATTCGAACATGCAATTCAAACGTGTGGGTAGAACATATCAATTTTCCCCATTCTTCGCAAACAATTTTTCACTTCACAGTATTCAATCAATTTGCACAAGTGAATATTCACGAAGCCATTTGAATCTTGAATTTATTGAACGGAAACAGATATTGCAAAACTTGACATCACATCATTGAAATGGAATGCACGAATTCAGACACAGACACAATCACAATCACATAATGTTTGTTTAGCTGACGTTCGCACTAGTTTAGGGAATTAATTCCGAATCGGCCTTTGTTTAGTATCACGTTTGGAACATTACCAAACATTCGGGTAGAACCATCGGAACTAGTCAAAACTAAGGAAGATGCAACGAATCGAAAGACTTGGAAAAGAAACCTTGCAAAAATCGAAAACCAGTCAAGCGACGCGCGTGATTTCAACGACGAGAGCAGTGTCATCCGCGACCAACTAATTCGCGGCTCGCACTAACTGCGGTTTCACGAACAAGATCGCAACAGAAGAGCCCCAAAACTGGCTCCACCAGCTCGATTCATAGAGCTCGTTGTATTCGTGTGGAGCATGAGGTTGATGTGAGAAAATATACTTACGAATTGACTTTAGTCATACATTGTGCGAAGCAGTTGAGACTTCGAGTCGACTTTTGAGAGCATGAAGTATTGCTCATATTAAAGTGTTGTTGGATCGAAATTTAAAAACGATTACAGTTATGAGCGCAAGTATCGAAACTTCCTTTCAGCTTCTTTTGAGATATCATTAGATTGAAATTGGCATTAGTATTTTGACAAATTTAAAGCCCAAAAGAATTCGAAATGTTAGTATTTTGTCTGCCAATTTACGCTTACAATTACCACATTTTCTTCTATAAAGACAAGTTTGAATTACGAAGTGTCATATTGACTTGTTTTATGTGTACTTCTATTGTTTTTTTAAACATGAGAAAAAATATATTAATAAAATCGACAAATAAAAATTTAGGAGTAATTTTCAATCTACTGTAACTGAAATTGATAAAATATGTACGAGTATTATTAAACTATAGCACCAATTCTCCAGTAGACACCATAATATTTATTGGCTAATAACAAATTACTATGATGATGGTAAAACGGAAGTGGTTACATGAAAATTGCATCGTAGAAACTTTTGATCGAAAATCTATCTACAGACTGGCATTAAGCTTATTGTATTTTTTCTTAGAAAACAAACACATATGTAAATCACTGAAGAAAATATACTTTGGTTCAAACTCGAGTGAAAGTTTGCTGCAATCCTCAAAAGTTTGTAGAAACTTCGAAACTTTGCACTCTTGTGCTTGCACATTGTCAGCAAAAACACTTTGATAAGTTGTGAATAATATACACATTATCAGTGTCTACGAGAATTTCATATGTATCTTTTTATATTATGAGCTGCAACTTGGGACTTATGGCCAAAAGTTTAATCTGACAGATGAAATTGACTGAATATTAGTATATTATGAATAAATTATCAGCTGAATGGAAGATATTCAGTTACTACGAAGAATCAATAAGTGTGCAAATGAAAAATCAACTCTATCAAAACGACAACTGACAAAACTTAAATAAATTCCAAGAGAAACGATTGATTTCATGCCGATATATTTGCCATAAAACTGATCATAGATAATCTTAATGGGCTTTTATTAACATTTTATGGATTTTTTTTTTTTGAAATTCACTAAGTAATAAAATCATATCTCTGTTTCATTTCAATAGAGATTTTTAACTTCAATCTACTTATTCAGCCGAATTTTTTTAACTGTGAACATGGAATGTCTCCAAAATGTAGTAATGCACTTTTTAGATTATAGTGGCACAATGAAGCTAGTTTTTTACAAATAACGAAGCCTCGTCGAAAATGATAGAAACACTACCTGCTTGATTTGCTTAAGAAAGAGCATTTTATCTGTTTTAGAAGTATGTTGCACTACTGTTTCCTTCCCAACGTTATGTTTTCGTCAAATGAGAGTTGAGACGAAGCGGAACTAATCACACACTACAGAAATGAGGTGCGAATACGGTAGTTTCTCACCGCATCTAGCATGGTTAGAAGCTCGGAAGAGATACTGAGACTGTATTGCGCCATACTCTAAGCCAACTCAGGCACTACAGTAAACAGGTATGTAATAGTCATGGCGAGCGGAATAGTTTCCGAGTCTATCTTTAAGCAACCATTCCATTCTTTACTGAGACAGTTATGGCTAGCACCAGCATTTGATTTTAGGGCATAAGTCGTTGAGGACAGTTCATGGATTTACAGAGGAGGCTGACGACCAGTTTCAATTCTATTCTTTGCCCACACGATCAAGTGCTGATTTTTGCAATAGATTCGTTGCTATTGAAGCAAAATTATGTCGCCTCTGAAATCATTTGACTATGAGGGTGTATTATTCGCTGAGACATTTAAATCGTTTTATCCATGCATACATGTCATAAAATTCATATCGCTATAATTGTGTCTTGCTGATTTAGGTAAGCATATTGCAGGTTCACTTAAATTAGAAAGACTTTGTGTAGCTTTGAAGCTTTTGTATAGCTGTTGCACGCGCAGTTTACTGCTGTAAAATATTGATAGTTTTAATTTCTCTTTACATGTTTTGGATACTTTCGTAGATTTCATCAGATCATTTTGATTTCGAATATCATACGCAATGAACACGTGTTGGCTTATATTAACAGTAAGTACAATTTTTTTAAATCAAAAAACTATGGAAAGATCCACAAATATATTTTGTAGCTTAATGTATCGGAGCATTAATGCATTCGAACGGATCGTAAGCATCTGAAACACCTACCCATTTGCGTTTTGGCACAATATTTTATTTAAAATTATATGTTGCTCGTGAATCAATCGATTTTCTTGAACTTTGGTCATCATTACTATAGATAGTACCCATTTACGTCGATGCCATGATCTGAGATGAGAGACTTCCAAGAAAAATCTCTGATAAAATTCTATCAGTGAAAATTAGCAAATTTACCATCAAGAAAGCCTCACTAAGAATTGCCAACGGCCAATAGGCCGTGATGTGAAAAAAACCAGTTCATCTAGAACAGGTTTTCACCCTTTTCACTACGACATCATGTGACTTTCCATCTAAACTTAATGCTCAGGACTTGCAATTTTGGCTTAGGGAGTATGTAGAGACTTGCTCTAAAAAAATTATGCTATCACTAATGCTATGCTCAAGCAGTTTCCACCGATTTTATTCTCTTGGATTTGTAATCACTTCAAATCATTTATTTTTCTGAAGCATGGAAAACAAGCGTGCTCATAATGATTTCCAAGCACTGCTAAAGACTCTACCCAACTGAAGTCACACAAACCTCTTAGTCTTTTGTCTTGCATCTCCAAACTTTTCGAGGGAATTCTGCTGAGAAAACTACTTCCAGTACTAGAAGATGTAAGACAGATTCCAGAACATCAACTCGGGTTTCGAAGACATCGTAGCACCATTCAATGGGTCCGCCTAATCACGTCAGATATTAAAGTAGTATTCAAAGATGAGAAGTACTATTTAAAATTTTTTTAGACGTAACTCAAGCCTTCGACAAAGTCTGGCATGAAGAATTGATCTTTAAACTCAAATCAGTGCTTCCAAAAAGCGTCCATAAAATACTCTCCTCCTACTTAACCGACCGCACATTCCAAATTAGATACAATATCTATTCTACAGCTAAATATTGTGTGCATTCTGGTGCACTTCAAGAAAGTGATTTAGGACCTGTATTCTACACAATCTTTACATTTGATCTACCAATAAGTGACAAACCAACTACAGCTGCCTGCACTGATTCGGAACCAGTTATGGCATCCCGAACCCGGCAAGTCTACACCTCAACTCTAGAAGAAATGCTCGTAAAATGGCTCATTACGAGCTTTATTTGTTCTATAGTCTAAAGCAAGCATTTTACTAATGTTCGTTTAAAATCACTTTGGCTAAAAATTCATATTTCCATGTAAGTATACGAGGGGTGATCCAAAAGTAGTGATAATCGGTTATTTCCAGTTCGCATCAAATTAAAACAAAAACATTTTTTACTACCTCATATACCTACTGAATCACCATTAAAAAAACAGATAAATAGGCCATGATTCCAGGGAGGTATATGCATTTGAATATGAGAAGAAATGAGTCGACATTTCGAGGGTGAATTTCAAAAAGTTCCAAGCAGATCTGGAGAAGTTTGTGTCACGTTTCGTAATTCGTTTCGAGCCGGAGTGCTATTTCATTAAAACAACGCACCGGCTCTCAAGGCTGCAGTTGCGATGGGTGCAATTTATGAAACAGGATTCAAACTGCTTGAACATTTATCCTATTTGCCAGATCTAGCTCCGAGTGACTTCTACATCTTTCCTCGGCTCAAGGAACGGGGTAATAAAATTTGAAGATCATAGCGAAGTGATGGCCGCTGTTGCGGCGTTTTAGGAGAGTAGAGACAACTAATTTTTTTTAAGATTATCCTGGGTTTGACGAAATGATGGACTAAATGTATTAACTTGTTATTAATTTAGGAGTGTTCAATATATATCGATATTTCAGAAATATCGATATTTGACTCCCGATGTATCGAATCAACCCGATATAATCGAATTATCAGATATCGATTTATAATATCGATGTATTTTATTCGATACAAGAAAATCCTATTCTGCCCGTGCAAACAAGTTGGTCAACAATTTTTCGTTTTTCGCTACGCGACGCGAGCTAATCGCTGATCGAGCAAGAAAAGAGAACGAAAAGTAGCAAACCGTTATATAATGGATTTTTGATATATCTGATATATCTCTTCTTTTAATTATTTACTGTTAATGATGCCTTATCTTTCCTTATGAATTCTACAGACAACGGTTTCAAGGCCAATATAGTCAACTCTTCACTGTGGGTGAGAGTTAGGAAACGTTATTCTCAGAAATGAATACATTCATTATGAGTTTAAAAATAAATGCAATTTTTCACAAGCAAAAATATTGCAAAAGTCTAGATATGATGCAATCTTTGTCCTAAAATATTTGAAATTTTCCTTTATAATATTTTCTTATTTCATAAAATCTATTTACTTTCTTTATACCCCTGGATTTAATTATAATTTGAGATTAGCTAGCCCATGACAAAATAAATGTCTTTATTTTCATAAGCAAAATTTGACCATCTCGAAGAGAATTCAAAGTAATAATAACAAAGTAAGACGTGGATAAATATTTCCCTTTGTTCACTTTGTTTCGAACATGAGGTCGAAGCAAATTTTAAATTTAACTAATAATATTTTTCATTAATTCTATTGGGATAAATATTGTTAAGTTGAAGAATGTGGAATTTATCCCAAAAATATTTTTTGCTTTTTTTTATCCAGTAGTAAATTCCATATTTTGCCAAGATTTGTACTTTTTGTAAATTTTCCAGAGATTCTATAATTAATGTGCTCATTTTTTGGAAAAATGAGATAATTTATCTGAACGAGCATTTAAATTTTACTGTGGCAGATATTCAAGAGAAAAATATACATAGAAACAATATCAACCCCCTATATTCAGCGAGTAATACCACCCAACGAAAGACCAAACCCAATAAAGAAAATAAATTAACCAACATATTACTTTCGATTCGATTTCGATGTATCGACAAAATCGATATTTACATTTCGATATATTGCAAAGTATCGATATAGAATTTCGATATATCATATCGGAAAAAATATCGATATATTTGTGACAAGAACGTCTCTAGTCTAATTACCTTGGCTCATGTTCATTATTATTACTTTTGGATTACCCCTCGTATATATGCATCATAAAACAAATTCAGTGACCATTTCTCGGAAACGTGCCATCCCATTGAGCTGAAACTTTCAGAATACATTAGTGTAAACGCAAAATAAGGTCCAGGTCTCACTAAATGTTAATTATTTTTAATCCTTTGGCGCTAGCGGCCATTTTAGTCATATTTTAAATATCCCTATAATTCTATCGGCAAATAACTTTCAATAAAACTAAGTCTGCGAACTGAATTTCGAGCGTGTTCCAAATGCAAATATTATAACATTTTGGACACTTTTAACCCTATGTGTGCGATAGGTGCATAATATAAGATCGAGAAAATTTGAAAATTTTTAAATTGCGAATACTGTTGATATAGCTTTCAGATATTTATCAAACTTCCAGGACGTATTGACGTTACTAATTTGCAGACTTATGTAGTTTTTTTTACAAACGTGCTGGTAGCCCTGTAGCTACGGCAGGTACTGAAAGTGAAGATCTTCAAAACATCAAGTCTCCTGAAAAATTTGCGTTTATTTTGAAAAAAGATTCTCATATAAATCCTGTATACACAGCCAAGGTAAGACTTTTGAAATTCCACATCGAACAAAGACGGTAAACCTACCCCAATTTACCTACATTTTTTAGCATCAGAAAATTCTGTTCACAAGAACTCGCGACCCGATAATCAGATACAACTGATATTCATAGAAAGTGTTGGTTTGAAGTAGGAGCAGGTTTGGTAGAAGCGATTTTTGAAATGTAGGCAACCATGAAATCCTGAAAAATCACTTCGAAAAAACTGCTTTTTACATGATAAATTCTACTTCAGTTAACAAGTTTAAACGAAATTCGCACAGTAGCTGAACCCAACTCTAAGACAAATTTGGTAAAAATTTGTTTGAAAAATAAGGTTAAACCTGCCAGCTACAGTAATTTTGGTGTCTTGAATTTTGGAAGTTTTTTGCGCTTCCTGTCTAGTTATGAAATCAAAACAAAATTCATATGGTAAATGGACCTTATTGTAGGCAATATTCAGTGGGAATCTGGTTGAAAAATCATTATAGGTTTGCCAGCTATGGTCCTTTTGCTTGAGCACCGACGTAATGTAGGTTGCCTCTCTCTTCTTTATCGCTATTATTATGGTCTTTGCTCTCATGAAATATCAAGTCTGCTTCCTTGTAGAGCACCTCCTACGCGCAACACCCGAGCCTCCCAACGAGCTCACTCTCATACCCTTCCGATCAGTGCCAGTCGTACCGTCAAATTTCACGATTCTTTCTTATCTAGGTCAATACGATTATGGAACAGTCTACCATCTACTGTTCTCCCCGCTGTTCTCCCCCGCTGTTCTCCCCCGCTATCTCCCGCAAACTCAACCCTTCCTTTCTTCCTTTCCTTAAATTTCCTTCCGCCAAGGCTGTGCTATAGCATAATAGGGCATCCCCTGTGCCTTGGCATCATCATAGAAAAAAAAAATATCTATAGTAGGCAATTTTATCATAAAATTTTCAAGTGGCAATGAACAAAACATATTAAGATTTCGAAAATTTGAAAATTGTTGAGAGTGGTAGCACTAAATTTCTTTCTTAAAACTTTCAACGCGGTCATCGAATCGAAACGAAATTCGCAGGTTAGGTTGACTTCAACGTGAAACAGATTTGGTATATTTTTTTGCTTTGTTGCCAGCAAAGGGCTACCAACACGAATCGTTTTTGTTATTTCCGTATCAATAAAGCCTAACGTTAATTATTCATATAGCGCAAATCTACAATGAAAATAAGTACAAAATGTTTTGAGTTTCCAAGTTCTGGAAATTTTTCGGATGGCAACCGTAATCATCTTTTTTTCGATGAAGTCACCGCATGAAAACGAGATTCATAAGGTAGGTTGATTTTGACGGGAAGCAGTTGTGGTTATGCTGTTTTCGAAGTTTTGTAACATAAGCAACCGACATTGAATACAAGCACTGAAAACCTTTCCATCCTATGGGTTTCAATGCATTCTTGTGATCAAAGTGGTACATAGCCCACGAAACAGACTGGCTGTAATAAGGCTGATAGAACATTCACTCAAAATCTATACGATTCCTCTATTACTCATCAAACATTAGTATTCTGGTGCGCTAGAATGTTTTTTTTATATTTTTTCCTTGAAAACGGATTATTTTATTTAGCTGCCTTGTTGGAACTTAAAAAATGATGAGTTGTCAGGTATATCATTAGTTGCAATTGCTTGGTATTGATTGTAATTTTTTTTTTTTGGAGAAATGTATAATTTTCAATAAATGACAAATGAAAACTGTTCGATTTTCTCAGTACTTCATATCAGTATTTTCAGAATATGCTGTCTCAAGTTGTCACAAAAAGTAGCAGTAATTTACTGTGATGTGCTTGAGGTGGTCAAAACTCGTCACAAAGGACCAGTCTTCACTCTTACAAATACCTAATAGTAATGCACTCTATGATTAAATTCGTATATTGACTCAATCGTTACTGCCTCGACAAGAGTTTACTAACCTTAAAAATACAAAGTAAAATTTTTACCGTATATGCACCAAATAAACTTGTTATCCACTGCTTATTTTAAGTTATTTACGACCATTCGCCCACAGGAGCCACTCAGATATCGACAACGAGTGTGAAGTCATATTAGATAATAATTCACATGTGTTGCTGAATTCCATTTCTGTTTCGGTTGGGGCTCAGAAAGGAAAAACAAGTATTTCTAGGCAACAGATGCTGATAATCTATAAATTGATCTTTTCAAAATCATTTCGATTTCGACAATTCGTTTCAAGGGCATTGACTTTGTTTGAAGAAATTACAAATCAAAGGAAAAAAATTCAGGAACTAAGGCGAATTGATAAAATGTAACGTGCTTGTACTTAACTGGCTTTGAACATTTAGAGTGAGCGATTTCTTTTGTGGTGCAAACGAAGTTTGCCTATTATTTGCAATGAATGTTATTTTACTCGAAAAGAAGTTCACTTTGGTTTCGCTTTCAATGAAAGTCATCCCACGTATTGATTCATAGATCAGAATGAACATGAATTGACTGATCCCCTGTAAAGCAATATATGTATACGTATACTCCAGCTGATATTATTTCCTATGATGATTTCATGCCTCTGACGATGATGAAGCACAATCTTGGTGAATGGGAATTTAAGTTTAAGATTGGTGAAAGAATTGAATTCGCAGGATATAGCGATGCAAGCTTCGCCTGAAAATGGAGGCATTCTCCTGAATATCTAGACTAAAAGGAAGGAAAGCAGTTGATAGCCTGTTCCTCATTGCTTTAGATATTCCTTATCTCACCAATGTTAGAATTACGTAAAGTAAATCATACATGTCAACAGCACAAAAAGTGCTATCAAAATGAACAAAGCACAAGTTACCACGTGAAAATTAATTCACTAAAAACCAAGCTCAAAATTGGTAAAACTAGCTATTGTACAGTTTTCATGGCTTGCTATTTTCTTCTAACCCTCTGAAAATATTTGGAGGGTGTGAATTATTGGTCCTTTTGTCAAGCGATATTAGAAAAAAAATTTGATCTGTTTTTATTGACTCCGAGAGCAGATCATCTCAAGGCAAGTTAAAATAGAGCAGCTGGCGAAAAAAATCGAAGAAGTAAGAGCAATTGTGAGGCAATTTCGAAAAATAATTGCTTCCTGGTTACTTTTTTGCCATCTCTATTTAGAGCAGGCTCATGAAACACAAGTTAGAGCAGCTGAATTGCTACTAAACACATTTTTCTGAGATATCTCAACCTAGAGCAACTTATTAAACACGGGTATTATTGGGTTGACTCACTAATACAGCCAAATTATCAATTAAATGAAATTTTTGAACTTCAGCAAAAACATAGTAGGATTTATAGTTATGTTTGTATTTGTTTCAAATTGAATCCCAAAGTCTACCATCTAATAATCAACTTATTGCGTTGATATGGCAATGTATTTTACATGCAGACAAAAGTCCTGTTTTTCTCTCTGAAGTACAAGAGCGGGAAACCTTAAGCTGTCCTATCATTTTAAGTTTGGATTCGAACATTGATTCCAACCTCAAATCATCAAAATCGAATCACCACGGAGTGTTTTTACCTAATTCATTGCCTTCATTACCCACGGCATTACACAGCACAAGGCTCTCTAAACTTAGTTTCACAATAAAGTAACCGTTTTCATGTTCCATATCTCTGGGTGTATTATCGAAAAAGATTTGTGGAGTTTTATTGTACCTCTTCAGAAGTAGGCAATAGACTTTTAAATAGCTGTTATCTTTATTGTGAATCTCTGTTGTTCAATTGTCTGGAAAACATGTGGGGGTTTCTTTGCTTTTGCAAACAGGGTCTAGCTGAATTATCGCATAGCTTACGGCTGGATGGTTTCTTGAGAGGATTTTTTTTTGAATTTCTAATAAAACGTTATTTTTGGATGTTAAGCAGTTGAAACCATCTGTTCGTCTCCCTTATAGGCACAACGTGAACATTTTGTACTGTAAGAATATACTTACATACATGGAACGTGTATGACTTGTGCCGGTCTAGTCTCAAGTATATATGCAAAGTTATTACGTACGAATCCACCATCAGCAAGTAATTTGCCTATGGAATTGTTCATACGTAGGTTGTGACTGAGAACTTGAAAGGACATTTGCGGAAGGTAGTTCTTCGTTTTCACTGAACTATGCAAATAGCATTTTCCTACGATTCTGAGAAGTAATGTGCCTGGTCTTCGTGTTTGACATTCTTTTGAGGAGTTTGAATCTTTGCTGATAACGATGAGAAATACGTTCTCAGAATTGTTCTGAATCTTGTTATGGTAGACCAGTGGCATTAAACGTTTTAATTAGCTTAAATCTTCTTTTATGAAGCCCATTTTAATGACCTTGATGAGTTGTATTTTCAAAAGTTGTATTTTGAAAAGATTTACTGATTTCAAAGAAAATTCGTGCAAAAAGGTTTTGCGAAAACAAATCGTATCTGTTGGCAGAGCTAAAAGTAAACTAATTGATTTTGATTGGAAGTAAGCATGTTCATTTTTAATTGCTTGGATACCTTTCTATTTTACGTCGGAAAAGCTTGTTTAAAAAAAAATAAAAAATATTAATAAGTTGATTTGTTAGTAATCAGAATGCATCACTTAGAAAGAAATAGAAAATATTGATGCTTAGCTCCTACGCTAAAGCATTGAGTTTATGATTTTTTAAAATATTCTAAGACTCCATTTCGCACCAAAAGCTGATTTAGATAGGAGGACTTCTTTAAACATAATGTAATGAAAAATAGTGAAACAAAAATATTCATGAAGATATTCCTTGACAATTCTCTATTTTTTTAAAATCTCTGTTAATCTTCCTGTTATTTCCGCAGTTTACTGTGGACTAACCTATGTGATGATTTGACATTTATTTCAGTGTTCTGCCTGACTACTTTCACTACATTGAAGCCTAAGTACATTGGGGTAGAGTTTTGCGTATTCTGTTTGCCTACTTTCTTCGAAAATCAGTAAAACTGACCGAAATCTTTCATTCCTCAGTGAACAATGTTTACAATAAAATCACACCCACACGTAATTTCGGAAATTGTGTTTTAACTTAAAATATATTCAATCCTTTGAAGTCTTCGTATCGTCTTTCGTATTTTGATGACATGAGCATGAACATTTGAAAATTGTTCTCTTTTGTTATTTGTTCATTAAGCGATGTTTAGAGTTCGCAGATAAAATTTAATTGAGAATAACTATGGTTACAATGAATGTATCTAAAAATGTTTTCGAAGTAATGAGTTCGATTAACTTTATAATTGGCAAGGAATTTTCCTAAGAAAATATAAACTGATACTCAAGAGTATCGGCTTTTATACCCAAGAGATTTCATTCATCTTTTCTCTTTAGGCTACGCTTTGAAACCATGAAATCAATAGATGAAGAAAACAATAAATTTATGATAGTCATTAGTCATAGAGCTCAAGTTATTCTAGCGAAGATACCGCTGAAAAGGTAAAGTCGCAAATTTTACAGATAAATGGAAGTGGAAAAATAATAGAACTGAGTTTCATTTGCCCAACCAGATTATTCGACCTATTTAGACGTATGAGCATATTTGTAGCCACCCGTTACACATGTCCTAAAAAGTATTCTGCAAATGCATACATCGCATTTGCTCTTCGTGCAACACTAACTTTTAGTCACGCTTTGAAGGCAATTAAACATTAAATGCAATTTTAAACGAGTACAACACATCTAGAAGAACGTTTTCGGGAAAATGAGAAACCACACGAGGATAACCAACTTGAATGACCCTGCAAGAGAATAGAATGATAGAAACTTTGTTTCCTGCTCCGGGTACCATTAAGACAAGTTTTAGCTACTCTGCAAATATACTTAGTTGGCTGCGGTATCGCAAGGAAAGCATTTTTGCATTTATTTCTGAAGAATTGTCCTCATGAGAGCCAAGATACTTATGTACAATGCAGCTCTACGGAGAATCCAAGTTTCAAGTAATTGTACATTTAACAAGAAAAGACATATAAATTCGCCAAAGCATGCAAGTAACTTTCTCAAAAGATAGGCAAGTTGTGTACGGAGAAGGTATGCATGACATAACTCCTTGAAAAAAAAGTAAGTATACCTGTATAAGTGCTTGAGCAGAAGTTAAAACCATCGGTATTAAATTGATGAATTTGTTGAACTTAGAAGATGTGAATTAAAATCCATTAAAACTCAAATGTTTGCAAAGTACTTACAAGTAAAGTAAAGTAATACAAAAACAACCCTTGTCAGGTTGGTATAGAGATTCATTCGCAAATTAAAATCAATGTGAATACACAAGAGTAGAGTGATAACAAGTGTGCACTGGAGAACATTTACGCTACATGATTTTAAGAGGGATCGTTATGAGTGCAGTTAAACATATAATTATGAAAAATGCAATATTATTCATTCAAAAGGAAAATATGTTGCAGGAATTAATTGACGTAAAAACACATTTCACCTTTCTACTCGATTCCCATTTATCCATTATTTACTTCATAAATGTATTGCTAATTGCAGGTGAAAACATATCAATAACCCGACTCAAAGACGAACTGAAATCGTGAATTAATCGTTAATCAATATCGACAATATTTCAACTGAGGTAAACCTCTTTATTATCTGACCACTGTGGCTGACTATTTCCCACGGGACTATATCAGCTAAATATGATATTTTATAAATGGCTGATTCGATTGTGTTACCTGCAAATAATATTCTGTGAAACACAATATGGTCGGATTGTGTTATTAGTATTTGAGCTATTTATTGGCTTGATGGGATTAAGTGCGAAATATGAGGCCTTATTAATTATTAATTAAATCCAGTGAATGATTTCAGTGATAAATTTCGGTATCGAAAATTGAAATGTATTGCTTATGCTATTCTTAGACTACTTTCTTTGCATAATCTTGCAGCTATTATTGATGTCTACTTATTATAATTTTTTTCCTGAAAACTGGCCACGAATCGTATTCTGGTTGACATCGAGTTGAGTGAAAACTCTGAAAGCATGCATTATTCAAGAGTCATCATATATTCTTATTCACCACCAAGCATTGAATTCAAGGAAAAGTATGTAATTACATACATTTATATGGATTTAATTATAGTTAGATATAATTATATACTATGTTATATCGACAGCAATGGTGCTGGAGTGATTATTATGTTGCTTTAGTTTCATGCAAGGATAAAATAGTATTTATGTCAATCACATCAACACGTTTCTCTGAGTATTGGTCGCATAATGCTGTGAAACTGAGCGAAAGCTGGATCAAATTTCATTTTATTAAATTGGTCTAATCCAGACTATACACATACAATAGAAATTAATCATTCTTATACAGAACTCGTTTAAGTGATGCTGTAAATAAATGAAAATCAAACATATAGTGAGCTTCGTTAAAGCATCTACTATTGCAGTAGCTGGTTCATTGAAACCATAATTGGTCTGATGCTGAGGAATCCACAAAAAGTTCACCCGGCTGACTGTTTATTATTAATGTTAATATTAAGTTGGCTTAATAAGTAGTTTGAGCTCCAAAATTCTCACGGCAAATAAGATTTTGGAATTTTGACGTTTAGAGTTTAAGATATCCAGCCGTAAAAAATTTAAGCGGTCTTGATGAAGAGGAAGATGTAAAGGGTCATACCATGTAGGACCGCGGATGCTGAAACGTAAGAGCCTCTTTTTTTTATGGACTCAATTTGGTCAATGTAAATTTTTTGATACGCCGCCCATACAGTGCTTGCGTATTCGACAATAGGTCTGACTAGGCTGCAACAGAGTAAAGGGAACAGCAGAGGAGGTTTTAATTTCAAATGACAATTCACCGCGAAAGGATACACATTGGGTTTGATTTGTCACGCAAGAGCCAACCTAATTTAATAACAAGATAAAGAATTCAAAGAAATGAAGCTTAGCTGAAAGCATAGCTTATCAAAAAATCTCTTCAAGTCTGTGTAGGCACTGTCACTTTGGAGGTCAGCTTCGATTGAGTTGGTTACATGGTGAAAAAATTCAAGCAGGTTGGTTGTGGTTGAACGATCTTTCATAAAACCGTGCTGATACGGAGCCATAATGGATTTGGAATGAAAGGCTACAATATCCGTGACTATGGCTTCAAAAAGTTTAGCGACGCAGAGAAGTTTCGCAATAGGTCGATAGTCACATGCGTCATTATGACTTCCTTTCTTGAATATAGGAGTGACGGTAGAGTTTTTCCATTAATGAGGAAAGATGCCTGCTTTTAAGGATGCGTTGAAAATATAAGACAACATAGGTAGTAGTGATAACACACAATATTTTAAGATTAAATTAGGTATGACATCTGAGATATGTGTTACATTATTGTCAAGATTATTGACAAATGCGATAATGGTGTCCTCGTCAATTTTTAAATCCTTCGTCTCCAAAGACGAGTCTGCTGAGCTCGTCAAGCAAGGTCAAACGTGTCTGGAGTTTGGCAAGTCCATATGACAAGCTTTACGGAAAACAAAAGCAAATAAATTACTAATATCAAACGGATCACCAATATATGAGTCCTTAGATTTAAATGTGAGTGGATAACCGTCGTTGTAAGTCTTAGAATTAGCAAAATTCCAAAATCTCTTAGGTTAAGCTTGAAGATTAAATTTTAGCTATTGCGTATGTCTCTGATATGTTGCGTATGTCTTTGAACCTGTCAAGCAAAACTGTTTCTAGGCTTATTTTCGAATTTTTTGAAATGACAAAGATGTGGAGACATCCAAGGAAAACGATCCTTGCTGTTATTAAGGGTAGTTAAAACAGCATAACAACTGACTGTGGAAATAAAACGCAGCTTTGTCTGGATTAAATTCCTGTAACACGGAGGACCAATGATAGATAGCAAACAAGTCACGCAATTGATCGATATTAGCTCGTCTAAAATTAAATTTCAGTCTAGATGTGTTAGATAATAAGTCATTACTAAACTGTGGTTGGAAAATGATGTTGAGTCCACAATGATCTAGACTCAAATTTAGTGTTGGCTTTCAGATAATCTTATAATTGAACAAATTTTACTTGTTATCTTGCGTTATATAAATAGCGCCCAACGTGGGTAGGCAAACTACTCCAAGTTGAATCTGTCTGAACTGAAAATTATTTTTGCTGTTGAGTTCCCTTAAAATAGCTTAGCTCAGTTGTTGCTTACCATAACAGTCCTGTGCTGCAGAAGAAAGTTTTTTCTGTTGAAATACTACTAGTAATCTCGCTTGTACCATCCGCAACTAATAGATTATCGAAGAATTGCTTCTGAAAATAACATTTGTTTTTGTTACATTCATCATTTGAATTTCGATGGTTTAATAAGTTCATGAAAGAATATTACTGTGCATATTGTGAAATTTACTGTGAAATTTGAATAGTACTAATTTTGTTTATGAAGAACTATCACTTTAATGATAATTTGAAACTAGTTCTAGTTTCTAACTATTACCGTTTAAATCCAATACTTTCAACGCCAAAAAACACAACACATAAGAATTGCAGCGCTTGCTTTCTTTAATTGTATCTTAAATCCTGATTTTCCAATTGAATCATCCAATTAAATCGTAATTTACAGGACACGTCAGTTTTTGGGTTACCAAGTCTAAATCCGTCCAAAGAGCGTATAGCTCATAGTGCGAATAATTCGTAGTGGCTTCTTTCATTTGAAACACATTTATAAAACTACATAGCATCCTTACACAAAATAAATCGCAACACATACTTTTTCCACACAAATACTTTTTTTCAATTCAAAGTAACAGCTGCGGTCAACTGTCAACTTGCATCAAACGAGATTTGATAAAAAAAAAAAATACCATAGCATAAAAATTAAAAGATTTTAATTTTCATGCGTGAAAATCTTGATTTTATCCTTCCACGTCCTATTAAAATTTATTCAAAAATCCGTTTTCTCTAGCGTTTAATGTTTGTTACAGTCAGTGGTTTACGCTTTGCATAACATTTCCAATCTTACGGAAAAACTGTACTGAGCACAATGTTGATTAGATACAGTATACAGCATAGATATCGTAAGATAAAAATAGCTTAGATCGCCGTCAACATTTGCTTGGCCAGTTTTCACGAGCATGAAAAACTCTGCAACCCATTTCAAATTGCTGATAAAAACGAAAAGCCTTCATCGTGATAGCATTGCAAACTGTTGAAAAGGTTTATTGTTCAGCTTTTCATAGTGCTATTGAGATGGCTTGTGAATCTACAACGTTCTATAGAATTTATGCACGAATTAGCATCGAGAGAGAATTATTCATGTTCTATAGGGATTTCTATGCTCGTAAATATGCATGAGCTGAGCGAATGCGCTCGAATGGGTGTTTAAAATCGTGATATTTGTACTAAAAATATTTTGATATAAAAATTCTCTGAAATCCGTACCAGCCTCGAGACGAGCTATGTGTCTTTTTTATTTGAGTGTCATCACAATAAGCTTAATCTGATTAAGATCCTTCAGACTGCAAACGAGGAGTGGAATGAAGTAGTCAATGTTTATATTTAGCATTGCATGTTTTCGAATTATTTGAGACACATATCTAAATGCTAAAGTAATCAAAAGTGTGTCTTTTTTCTTCTTATTCCGACAAGGATTTAGTCTAAGCTATTTATATTAATTTTTTTCAAGACCAGGAGTAATTCGATCTTTTCGATACTTTCGATACTTTCATCCAGCTACAATTCATTTGATGATGGTAGGTTGCTGATAATGTGCAAGCTTTAATTACAGTGAAAAATTAAGGATAGTTAACTATAGAACGTCGAAATCAGTTAAAGTGTCATATCGCTTGGTAAGGCAGAATCAAGAAAGTTGTTTTCTTCCACGTATGAAATGGGGTGAAATTATAGCATATCATTTTAAAAAAGCGATAAAAAATATTCTTCCTTATGATAATTTTATGCATCTCACATCCTTATCATAATAGCGCTGAAGCCTTCATTAACTCAGTTCCAATTCAACCATACATTGAAACTACTGTAGACTAAAAACCCAAGCAATTGGGTGTAAGCGAAATTTACATGCAGAAAAGGAATTTAAATTTTAACACAACTGAATATTTTTCAATGTATCGGTACATGGAATTTTGTATGGCTACACAAAAATCGGATTTGAGACATTACAAAATTCAATTTTTACGCCCATACACGGCAAAAAATTGCGATCATCCCAAGTCGGAATTATATTAGGATCTGCTGTAAACTCGGGCTACGTTCTAAGATTGCAGCAGTAATGTATACACAGATATCAAAGATATTCATCGTTTCCCATAATAATAATTTTTACAAATTTTAAAACCAAAAGCCACTTTCTCATTTGCCTGAAAAATAATTTATATGTGCCATAGATAATTGCTCATGTTTTTCAAATGTCCATGCAGACAAATATCAATAATACCAACATTTTCTCGAAAAATAGAAGGAAGTCAATGTTTGGACCCCTGATCATTACAATAAGTTTGTCACGACCTAGCTTATTGTTTATTGGAACGAAATCATGCATTAAACCCGATCAGTTTGATCAAATGTGGACACGGTTATTTATGGTCAAAGCAGTATCGTTGTATGGCTGAAACATAGACCATGCAATGACTTAGCTACGCAATAAATCTAATGAGATTGTATTATAGTGCATGATATAAACCGAATAAGAGCTTGCCATTTCGTGGCCAGCTAATAAACGGCCTTCCACCGACGGAATCTGCAGATCTGGTGAGCTGTGGGCTGTTGCATCATTAGAACTAGTGTTGTAGGTTGAAATGTTACATGTTACAGTCAAGCGATATTCCAACAGGCGGATTAGATCGTGGCAATACCTTATGCGATATCGAGGCTGAGAATATTTTGCAAATATTTTTATACATTCGGAAGATATAGGGTGTAAATGAAAGTCGGATGATAGCTATGTAAAATATGTATATCATACAGGTCTCTCAGGTTATGCGAATTAGAAGTTACGCGGAAAAATATTGTAGTATCCCTCGAGCTACGCTGTACTTGACCTACGTTTTTTCGAATAGTTTTTGTTTAAAAGAAAATATTAGATTATACTGCTATAATAGATTATATTTGGAATAAATTGTTAAAAATGTTCATTGAAGATTCATGGAAAAATGGCTACACGAAGCATTGAGTTCAAATGCCCCCATTGGTTTCAATCCGTAGTAAATTTGATTCAAACCTGAGGATATCGAAGCACAGAGATATTTTTTTAAATAATATATGCTTTCCAACAGCATACATTTATTATCAAAAACTGCTTTGCCTCCCACGCCATTAGAAGTAAGAGATGTAGATTAGCCTCCGCTATTCAAATAGCCAGATTTTCTAGTCATCCTGTATTATCTTAAATAATCTCATTCAACCTAGTATGTCAGGTTGATCATGCTAAGGATCGAGTGAGAAATAAAATTTAATGGGCGGCTAGACTCAAGATCACATATAAGAAATCTGCAATTGAAACAGTCTAGACGATATCTCCTGGAGTATCTGTAATTCATAGCTTTTGGTATATGATGTCGCTACTGAGAAATTCATCGACAACGCCAAAAGCTATAAATGTGCTCCCAGTAGATTAATTTTTTAAACCCAGAACAAGAGATCGATGTTCGCAAGCTATAAAAGATACGAAATTACGCACAGAAGAGTTTGTTTCGATGTGGATGATATTCACTCAACGTTACAAATATTTTTCTTAATAGATAATTTTTTGTGTTGTGGAATGAAAATGTCGTTAGCATCAGAACATAATAGTAAATAGGGTATGCTGGACGTAAACATCGCCTCACACTAAGTTGCTTTTAAAAAAATATGTTCGAAAGGACGAAAGAAAATAACCCGTTCGGCCAATTGATTATCTGTTGGATTTTGAAAGAAGGAAAATATTCATCCATTGTATTTTACTCTTGCCTAAGAACTGCTCTCAGAGGTTTGTTAGCATTGAAGTCAGTACCGCTAATGGATTTCAAAATGAAGTCGAATAGATTTATTTTTGGTGACCACTTCATGCACAGCTTGTTTATGAAACCCAAGCGTTTGTTATCTTCGAAAAATCCAAAAGCAATAATTACCAAAATTTCAGCAGCATTCTATGAACCCGTCTACCGAGAAAGGAACATATTGAATCATTTTGTCAATCTTATCGTTTAGCCGACCCACTAACTATAATTAATGAGTCGCTAATCTTTCGTTAAGTATATAAAACGGTATCCTCTATTAATACAAACATAATTAAAATTTTAAAACTTGAAAATGCTCCCGAGCATGTCTTCGGGAATGAAACTTTTAGTTGTTGAAGAAAATACTTTTTAAGTTAGTTTAAGCCCTGACGGCATCACGAATTCCCTTTTGAAACATTCTTCTTATTTTTTATCGCCTGTTTTACTTTATGTCTCTAATCTGCCAGCGTCCATGGGTATTTGCTTCTATTTAGAAGTTTTTAATCGTTACACCCATACACAAAAAAGATGGCTTAAATGTGGCCAGTAATTATTGTCCGATTGGCAAACTACTTAGAGTAGCCAAACATTTTGAAACAAATTAGTAATGCCATAACTTATGCCATAACAATCTTATAATCTTATAATTACAATCTTATAATGCCATAACAATCTTTCATACCTCTCTAACTGCATCGAATGTGTAGAAATTTTTCAATATCATTATTGCATCTATAGAAGATAGTCTGTAGGTGAACTGTGTTTACATTGACTTTACCAAAAGTTTTGATTTGCTGGATCATTCGATTTTGCTGGATACATTTTCCTTTTGCAATTTACCATATTAATTTTTTAGATGAATTGCTTCTTATTTGGAATCACGGACTCAACCTATGGGCCCTATTCTGAGAGTCACGTGAGGTGACTTCATCTCACCTCAAGTGACATTTTCCATCTATCGGCTATTCCAAGAGTCACATGAAGTGACGACAGTCACGTGAAGTGAGATTTTCAGTCACCCGATAATATCACGTACTTGTGAACAGAAGTGTTATAAAGTGATATTTTGAATAAAATGAAGAAGGATTCTGACGAAGTTTTGATCGTGAATCATGAAAAAAGTAAACAAATTTTATTTAGAAGATATTTATATTTATTTATTTTTATTTATTTCGTTAGACGATTGGTTGTTGTGTGTTAGTTTTTGGGGTGTTTTATGTTTGATTGGTTGTTTTTCTTTAGTGTGTCCTCTAGTGTCTCCTCGTGTTTTTTTGATGTTGTGTTTTTCTTGAATTTTTGATTTTTATTAGGCAAAAAGTAACCAACAAGCGACAATTTGAATGCCTTATTTTACTGATGGAGAGTCATCATTAGTATACCTGGTCCACTTGTAAAATACTATCTTCTCTTTTATTTCACTAATCATTTGCTTATCGTTGGGAATTTCCTGTTTGCGTTCAAATTTTCTTACTTCCAGTTGAATTTTATTTTTTTTTATTCTACTACCTTCAAGGTAAGCTGCACCTGTGATATAAAGGGATGGAAAGTTTGTGCGCCAACGACATGCGGTGTTCCCAACCCGTTCCCCATATAAGTACTGACCGTGCCTAACACTGCTTAACTTCGATGATCGAACGAGAACCGGTCGATGTCAGCGTGCTATGAACGTGGTAAATTTCAAACGTCAATGTTCAGGCGTTGCCATGCAAACACAAATTCGTAGTCACCTCACCTAGAGTCACTTCACGTTACTCTCAGAATACCGTTTAGTATGTGACGTGACTTTCGTATTGACGAGGGATCTCACGTGAAGTGACTCTCAGAATATGGCCCTATATCTTTTCGTGGTATGCTATCTTTGGATATCATGGTCTTTTCAGGTGTGCCCTAAGGCAGTCACTTGGGTCCATTTCTTTTAGTTCTGTATATTAATGATTGGCTGCTCGTCTTGAAGAACTCATCTATAAAATGTATGCAGAATATGCAACATTTTTTTTAGAAAGGTATCCAATTCGCAAGACTGTCTAAACCTATAAGCTGATCTAGTTAGCATTTCTAACTCGCGAATCGATCGCTGATCAGCATTAGCTGCGTTTTTCTTCATCCAGAGTGGAGTAGGTATTCGGCATGTATAAAAACGATCCACAGTAGCATACAAATTTATTTGATTCCTACAAAGTTGGCAGCAGTGTGTTTATTAGATATGTGCCAATTTGAAATTGAAAATCCCAGGGGGCAAAATGTCTAGATAGAAAATGAGAATCAGGATAATTTCTTTTTAAGAGATGATCGAAGAATATTTCGACTCATAATCATATTTTTTAATCATATTAATGTTTCCTGTTTGCCACGCTGACAGGAAAATTTCGGGGAATTTATCACAGCAGCCAACTGTTTCAGTTCATATGATTTATCGAATTACGTTCCACAAAGTGCAAAAGTACGAAAACGAAATCCACTGATTTCACATGGATTCGTACCCCGGATGTTGTGTTGTTTCGCGTGCATTGCCACTACCCTGCACCAATCTGGATGCGAAAAGAGCAGCTATTGACAAGTGTTCTGTTATATCGTGCACGCGTGAATCAAATTCTGTAAAATGTGGGTACTCAACCTTAGCACATTCAGAAATATTTATTCGAAAAAAACTCTATACTATGCATTCGTTTTTGCCATGAAACAAGGAGCGTACCAAACACCTACAACATTATGAGCAGCGAAAAGGGATTAAAGGCGCTTGATTACTAAATATTATTGTCAACAAAAATTTGTTATAATAAATTGAGCTTACTTGATTTATTAAAATTAAACTGATTCCACCAAACATTGGTAGCGTCTAAATTTTTTCAATTTCCTTGTTTAATTCTTGACAAAACATCCATAGAAAAGCTCTTTGGCACTGAGTCGTTGGCAGTCGTTTTCTTAAGTTTACCAATTTTTCCTTTTACGACTTTCTAAATCAATTAATCGTTGATTCAATACAGGTTCTTCCATAAAGCTGGGTTAACTTGGAGTCCAATGCCCAGTGTTGTTAAATTGCACCGCCAGTGTTGTATCTAGTGAATTGAGGAAACTACCTAGCTTGAAATTTATGACTATACCACGGTTTATAAAATAAGATACATCAACATTGTACAAATAAAATATATATCATAAAACAAAATTTTATAAGGATATCATTTGGTAAAAGTTTCGTCATCTTCAAACAGACAAACTTTTATTTGCAATAAGAAATCATATTCAAGAACCGTGAGATTATCTTACATTCACAACGTCTATTGATGCATGACATTTACTTCGGACTACACAGGAACTTGCAAGGAGATGTAATATCAAAAGTGCATACATACAGTATAAACGTTATTGCATTGGGACTTATTGCATTGGAAGATGTTATATTTGAGACAATATCCTTCAATGAAATTCGTCATCCAGCGCATATGCAGTATCAAATTGTGCAGTAAATACTCGTATGTATTTATTTGTTTCGCCCATAGGGATGCAGATAAGAAGAAAAGTAATCCTGAATGTTGCTGCACTATATGCTTTCAAACATATTGCCTGCAATTTCGTCAGGATTTGCTCCCTTTTCTCGTTCGAAAGGTTTTTCGATTCTTGAAATGATTTTATTGAGATATTTCTATTTGATATGGCTTTATTCGATACATTAGTACGGGCAGATTCGTATATACATACATATGTATATATATATATATATATATATATATATATATTTATATATATATATATATATATATATATACAGTCTGTCAAGAATGAGTTTACACATAGGGAAAAAATTCAATTTTTGATCTTTCTAATTATAAAATACAACTTTTTTTTATATATAAATTAATTTTCTTTTCTTAATTATAGTTATTTACATTATTTCCAACCGATATATATAAAAAAGTACAACTTCAATGCAAAAAAAGAACGAAAAGAACAACGAAAACAATTATTACAATTCTTGAAGTGTCAAGAAACTCTTTACACAACTATTTTTGTTTGCATTAGTGCAACGATGCGGTAAATTTACCGTAATTTTTGGTCTGTATTGTAAAGTTCTATGAATTTGATCATAAGTGTGTGATTAATTTTTGGCTAGAACTCTTAAATAAGTGAGATATTGTGTTTTAAAATGCCAGGCAAAAGATTATCCTTTGAGTTGGTTCAGATGGTATACTATAACCACCAATTAGGTAAAAGTGCGCAGGAACTGTCGGAAATGTTTTGTGTAGCACGAAAGACAGTCTATAACGTAATAAATTGTGCTGGAAATGAGGATAGATTGGAGCCAAAGTGTGGAGGTGGCCCAAAACCAAAAATATCTAAACGTATAGAGCGCCTTATGATAAGGAAACTTGATAAAAACCCCTGGATTTCGACCAGAACACTTGCTACGGAACTCAAGGAAGAGTGTGATGTAGCTGTTTTCCATGAAAAAGTACGACAGGCCATCCTACGAAATAAGTTCTCATCAAGAGCTGGACGAAAAAAACCACTGCTTTCTGCACTAAACATCGAAAAGCGTTTTCCTTCGCTATGATGCACCTTTCTCAACCCGTTGACTTTTGGGACGACGTCATATTCTGCGATGAGACGAAAATGATGTTGTACTACAATGATGGACCGACTAGAATGTGGCGCAGGCCTTTAACATCGTTGGAAAATCGAAATTTCATTCCGACTGTAAAATTTAGTAAGCTATCCGTTATGATTTGGGGGTGCTTCTCAAGCAGAGGAGTAGGAGACTTGGCATTCATCGAGTCAACCATGGACGTCCAACAATATTTGCATATCCTTTAAACATATTTGGCAAGCAGTGCGCAGAAATTCGGGCTTATGCATAGCAACAAACCAAATTTTAAGTTTTACCAGGACAACGATCCCAAACATAAGGCTCACATGCTGCGAATGTGGCTCTTATACAACTGCGAAAAAGTGATGGATACGCCAGCCCAGAGTCCTGACTTAAATCCTATCGAGAATTTATGAGCCTACTTAAAAAAACAAGTCGCTAAAAGGCAACCCAAAAACCGAACTGCCTTAAAAACTGCGATTCTCGAAGAATGGCAAAAAATACCAACCACGTATGACCTGCAAAAGTTGATTCTTTCAATGAAAAATCGGTTGCAATGCGTGGTGGATGCCAAAGGTGGCCATACCAAATATTAAATATACCAAATAATATTAAATATCCTGTAAATATGTAAATATTAAATACAATAATAATTTGTGTAAAGAGTTTCTTGACACTTTAAGAATTGCAATAATTCTTTTCGTTGTTCTTTTCGTTCTTTTTTTACATTGAATTTGTACTTTTTTTTGTATATATCGGTCGGCAATAATGTAAATAACTATAACTAAGAAAAAAAAATGCATTTACATAAATAAAAAGTAGTATTTTATAATTAGAAAGATCAAAAATTGAATTTTTTCCTATGTGTAAACTCATTCTTGACAGACTGTATAGATATATATATATATATATATATATATATATATATATATATATATATATATATTTATATACATATATATATATATATATATATATATATATATATATATATATTTATATACATATATATATATATATATATATATATATATATATATATATATATACAGTGGTCCTTCAATAATCCGGACACTAGTTAATTTGGACCCCGCAGCAATCCGGACACCTCTTCATTTTATACTGCGGACTCTGTAATTCGGACATTTTTAAATCTTGTAAAATTCTCGCGAATCCGGACTAGCAAACTAAAGAATTAGAATCCATTTCTCGATTCACACTTCCAATGCATTCTGTGAATTCCCGGGTTCAGTCATTTTTTTGTCATTTTGTGTTGACGTGTAGAATATCAGTGCATAGTTGCTTTTTACATTGAAGTGGTTTCATGTGATTATTAAAGTAAATTATGATTCGAGTAAACAAGAATTCAACGCATCATTTCCTTACCTTAAGGAAAAAGCTTGAAATAATGGATAAATTGAAAAGTGGAGGAATAGTAAGGCATATTGCTAAGAAGTATAGAGTAGGAATATCGACAGTCTCGGATATTAAAAAGAATAAGGAAAAAATAGAAAGGTAGAAATATTAAAACTGCAAATTTTTTCCTGCGATAAAACACCTTCCTTTTCAGTTATGCAGTCAGAACTGAGAGTAGCCTATGTTCCAGGAAAACTATGAAATCCGCCGAGTACGATTTGATTCAGGAGAAACTTTTTTCCTGGTTTCAGAGAAAAGGGTTGCAACACATTCCGATCTCCGAAATCCTTGTTTGTGCAAAGGCGAAAGAATTTTTCGACGAAAATTATGGAGGCACACGTACGTTTTTTGCTAGTAAAGGTTGGCTTCATAATTTCCAAAAACGCTTTGGTGTCAGATCTCTAAAGATTTTCGGGGCGAAATTAAGCAATGACTGCAATGTTGTGCAGCCATTTAAAATTAAAGTTAAGGAAAGAGTAAAGTAGATGAATTTGCAGCTATGTCAAATTTAAAATGCAGACAAAACCGCCCGCTTCTGGAGGAAATTACCGGAAAAGACTCTAGCGTTGCTGCAGGTAGAAAAATGTGCTGCAGGTAGAAAAATTGGAAAAGAACGAGTGACTTTTTTAGTTTGTTCCAATGCCACTAGAAAGCATCGACTGAAACTCTTGATGATAGGCAAATTCAAAAGCCCAAGAGCGCTGAAAGGACAGTCTTTACCCGTGGAGTACGTCAGTAGCAAAAATGCTTGGATGACGGAAGTTTTGTTCAAAGAATGATTTTATACATCATTTGTCAAGCAAGTATGACGTTATTTAAAAAGTGAAGCGTTGCCAGAAAGAGCATTACTGTTATTGGTTAATGCGACTTGCCATTCAACATAATCCGAGATGAGAAGCGATGATGACAAAACCTGTGTTATGTTTTTCCCTCCCAATTGTACTGCACTCCTACAACCCATGGATCAAAACGCCATTCGAATTCTAAAACTAAGTTACCGCAAGAGTTTTCTTTGCCATATTTTGGCTACCCTAGATGACGATTTTATGAAGTGCATCAAACAATTCAATCTCAAAGATGTTGCAATGATTGTCGTTTTTTAAAGTAGTAAATCGCCAGTGCATGGAACTCTGTCACAGAAAGCACTTTGCGAAAATGTTGGAATAAACTTTTAGGAGTCGATGAATGGGAATCTCAAGATGAATTGCCTATTTCCACATTGAGAGAACATTTAACTGCTAGGTCTAAAGAGAATGCAACTATCGACTTGCTCAATGATATTTCTCCTGACGTCTACCAATTTTCAGAAGCTAACGAATGGATTGCAGATGACGCGATTCAAGAACTGAGTAGTGAAGGTGAAGACGATGAAGATCAAATCGATAAACCACTTGTCGAAAAACAAAATGCATTGAATATGCAGAACAAGAAGAGTACAATATAAATGAAATATTGCGCCTTCAAAAATTAAGAGAAAAAGCCATGCTAGATCTCAAACGGGTTCGTGTTCGTCAAGCAACGATTACAATTTTTTTCAAATAACTACTGCTCGATTGATTTTATTCCTGGTACAGTTTGTTGACTTATATTCTAACTTTATAGTTATGAATTTGAGCAAATAAAATGTTTGTACATTTAAATAAAACGATTTTGTTATATGCATAAGGTACTTAAAATATTAGTTAATGAATGTTCTCGGTCATCCGGCCGATTTGGGAATTCGAACAAGCCATGGAACGTAACGTCCGAATTATCAAAGGACCACTGTATATATATATATATATATATATATATATATATATATATATATATATATATATATATATATATATATATATATATATATATATATATAACTTACATACATACATGAAAAATAAATCATATAAGACCACAAAAACCAATCTACCAGTATCTTATTCATTCAAAATTTCTAGAAATTAAGTTTCTCACAAAATATTTAAATTTTACACTAATTGTGGATACTATTGAAGAAAACTAGCTAAATTTTGATACTAGATTGGTAACAGAACGTTTAGATCTAGATTTACAGCTTAAAATAATTTGTACTGTATATCTCGCTGCTAAAAACTAGTTAAATTTAAAATACACTCCAAAAAAATTAATTAATTAATTAATTAATTGTATAATAAATCAAGTTGGTGAAGCTAAGTTAACAAAATATGTTATAATCGCTTATTAAAAAATCGGATAACAGTCCAGCCATTACTTTCTACATTCTTACTTCATTTTCTCACAATTGAATTTACATTTATTCGAATCATCCTGTAGTGCAATTGCTCTTTAGATTGCGCCCAGAAGTCGATTAGACATATAATAGTTCTAAAATAATAATAATTCATTAGAGAAATAATAATTCTAACATAACTTATGAGCAATCATTATCATAAATATCATCATAATCAAAGCTATCAAAAAGTTTTTATACACTATTCCTGATTCGCAAAAGTAGGAATATATGCTGCAAAACTTCAATAGAACTCTAAACTCATTCATTTCAAAACGTAGTCATACTCGAAGCAGTATGAGCTCGTACTTTTGAAGCGGTAAATAAAGTAAAGTGACGGGAAAATGTACATTCCTCAACAATATCCTGTAGTTTCTGCTGAGTCACTGTAATATATTGTTGTCATATTTGACGTCAAAATTAAAATTTGAGCACCATTATGATTGTGCTTGAAAAGATGCGGTAATCCTGTCGCTGAGTGCACATGTCAGCAGATTATGTTTTGTGAAAATTCGTAATGTGATATTGTATAAATTGAGAATTTTTTTTGTGGTCGCAGTTTAATTGGATTTTGAGGATTTCAAACCTTCTGTAGTTAAAAAAAACTCAATTTACTCAATGGTGTACTTGAGTATGATATGCACAATTCCGTACAAGCACATTCATGTGTTCTGTATAATATTAGTTTCCGCACCAGCTTTTTATAGTCAATGCCGATGGAAATTTCCAGCAGTTTTTGAAATTTCTAGCTGGTAGTATTTAAATTGCTTTAGCATTTCCTTCCTTCCATTGAAATTACATTGCAAGGTAACCTTGCCGTCTTCACTAATTTTTTGCGTGATTTTATTATCTGATCGTTTGAAAACTAATAATGTGGTTGCACATGTGGTAAATTTCGTACTGCAAAGATACACTTCACTTAATTACTGAAAGCAAAAATATTTGAGTACTTATATTTTAATATTTATTCTATTTTATTTTATAATTCTTTATATATATACAATATAATCCTCGATTCGAAAATCACATCAACTTTCAATTCATATGAAACAAAATTATTTTTCCGCACATCGATATGGCCTATTTACCTACATATCCAAGAAGCACATCCAATCTTTGCTTATTATCATTAAGCATCCTTGTCTAATTAACACCACAAAGAATACGCAACAGCTAGTCTCCATTTCTCCATGTCTGTGAGTGGAGACACGGCCACAGAGCGGAAAAGATTGTTAACCAAAGTTGGTCTGTCAGTCCTTATTATGCAAGGCTTGTGACGAAAGTGTTTGTGTTTAATTTCTTGAAGAGCTCTTAAGCGAATTTAAATAAGAGCTAGCAAATCCTGGAAACAGAACACAAAAACAAGCGGAAACGATTATACTCGTGCTGAAAATTCTTTCGAGCCGTTGTATCCTGAAAACATTGAAAAATCGTTGCGCATTAATTTCACAGAGTCGAAGCAAGTCTCGTCGTTCTTTACAGTTTACGACGTTTTCGAAATTAGTCAAGAAAAATATACCACAAGACCTACTGCCAATGTAAATTTAAGTCTAGTTTGGTCGTATCAATATTTAGCGTGATTGATATTGTTTTAATCAAAGGATAGCATACCAGCACTTTGTTAAAGAATCAAGAATTCGATTTAAATGCTAAATAATTAAACTTTCTATTTTTGCATCCGCTGTAGGCTCAGTATTATTTTTTTTTATTCCTATTTTTTTCAAATTCAAATTGAATAATCTACTACGAAAAAGTAAAGATGATAAATTCGGGACAAGGGTAACAAAGTAGCCTAAGGAGCTTAGTGCCGCTCTGGTTTTGTTACTCTTGAATTAAGTTCAAGCCAACCTTCTATTTAATATGATGTTTTTTCAGTTTGCCTTTTAAAGGCACTTATCTGTGTCGAATACTTTACTGGATGCTATTCGAATTAAATAATCTTTTAAGCCAAGCTAAGCACAGTCTGATTGTCTTATCTGAAACCGAATGGAAAAGGAATAAAAAAGTCAACTTACACTTTGCACCTGACTTAGTAAATACAGTGTGTGATACATTCCTTTTTCTAATATTTAATGCGGATAAAGTACAGGGCTATCCATTTCGTACTTGAAAAAGTAAAACGCTGCCTACCGACATTTGTTAAAGATACACGTCAACCACGCTATTATTCATTTAGTTGAAGGTTTGCTATTTTAGAATATGAACCGTTTAACAGTCGAGGATTGGGTGTTGGAACAACAAGCTGTTGATGCTGATTTTTCGAAAAAAAATCTGTGATGAGGCCCATTTCTCGCTTTGTCGATATGTTAATAAGCAGAACTGTAGAATATGGAGCTCGGAAAACCCATAAGTGATCGTAGAGAGGCCATTAAATCCGGGAAAAGTCACTGTGTGGTGCGTATTATGGTCTGGTGGCGTGATTGGGCCGCATGTTTACCGATTATTTTTAGACGGAAATCGAAGATTATGATCTTGACGATATGTGGTTTCAACAAGATGGGGCAACAAGTCACACAGGCAAATCGAGCTCTTTTCCAAGAAAAAATTCCACGACTGATGTGAATTGGTCTCCAAGATCCTGCAATTTAATGCCTCTGGATTTCTTTTTGTGGGGTACGCAAAATATCGTGTTTATGTGAACAATCCCCAAACTCTGGACGAACTGAAAGCCTATATTCGTGAAGCATTGGCCGAGATATTGCCCGAAATGTGCCGGAAAGTAATTGAAAATGACTTCAAAAGGATTGAGTCCTGTAAGAAATTCGCATATAACAACAAAAATCAATCTTTGCAATGAAATAAAAATCACATTCCGAATATTTTGTGTTTTTTTAAGTTTACTATTTCAAGCATAAAATGGATAACCCTATACTTTTTACAGTCCGTCAACAGACTTATCAATTTTGTTCGGTTTGCTGTACAGTGCGCAGGATGCAATGTTTTTACTAGACAATACATGTGGATAACTTTGAGAAAAACAAAACATGGTATAATTAATTATAATATTACGTATGTATGTTTTGTTTTGGCATAAGTAATGTAGGAGAATGAATCTAGCTTAATTACATTGGGTTATGTAATATGCATTCCAGTATGCAAATTTCATCCAGAGCAGCGAACTGAAAATGTGTTTTGTGTGCGCGATGGATCTTACCCAGGATGTGTTGAATTTGTGTATAGATTAGAACTGTAGGATTAAGAATCCAACCACCACAGATACAGAAGAGCAAAAAGAGGAGCATTCGTATAGTAAACGAATAGCGGCATTTGCTGCGAATGTAAACTTCATTTGCTCTTGAATCTTTCGGTATGCAACAAAAGAATCAAAAATCTCAGTAACGGTCACATCTTCAGATATCTCAGTAACGGTCACATCTGCAGAAAAACAATGTATTACGAATTTGTAGCTTAAAAAAATTTCCTACAAAAAAGATTAAATAACTTTTCTTGTAACCATAATGGTTTTTGAGATATATTGATCTAATTATTTGTAACTCACAGTATCCACTTTCTCAACGGCATGTTCATATTATCCGATTTTGATTTGTTTTCCTATGTTTAAGAGGCCCATAAAAAAAACATGCAAAACAAACTTATCTATCACACTCCAGGATAGGCGGAAAAGTGTGCTCCGAAAAGTTCTAATCACCCCCTCCTTTCCTCTGCCATAAAACTTGAAGGGACATCTGCTTGCTATTCTCTTTTCGGATATAAACTGTATTGCTGCGTCAAGTATGGTATATTCCACGATGGAGCAGGACAAGACAACAACATTGCAGGTGAAAATAGGTTTTGTAACCTATCATGGCCCTGTGACGTCATGTACATGATACGAGTATGAAAAGCAATATCATGGCATAATTCTGTCAACCTTCATTCTTGACATTATTGGAGCTCAACCTGCAGCAGATTATCCCCGAATAAGCAGTTTTTTTTTACCAATCCTCTTATGACTGCATTGCGTCAAAGAGACATGACACGTCTCGAAACAAATTTTTGCCTGAAATTACGTGACCTTGTCCTGATCGTTCATGGGATAAGACGGTATGGAAAACAAGTACAAAACGGGTTATTTTGTTTGGGGCCAATTCATTCAACGGTCCATTTTACGGCACTTTCGTTCAATCCAGTATTTAGTAAATCTGCGGTTTCCTTTCTGTACAAGCTGTAAATGATTAGGTTCAATTTTATTCATTTTTTTTAATAGTCTCTCGGTCTCGGGAGGTTTGAATCCAGTCCGGTCTAGTTCGTCGAAGAGCTACACTGGCCCAATTACCTAGGTTCGACTCATTCGACTCAATTCAATAGTATTTTGTAGCCAATCTTCTTTAAAAGTCGCACCCCATATGCTCCAAATAGTTCTTGAAAAGTCCCCAGGAGATTTAACCAGACTTAACTCTCAAAAGAAGTGAGAGTTAAGTCTGTGGTAAGATGCTAGAAGCCGGAGAAGAACGAAAAAAGGTCGCCCCAAATGAAACTCGCGCTACATAATTCCAAAACCTTCATGTATGTGAATATATTTATAAACATGCGAGTATATTTATTTGGAAGTAAAAGTCTAACCTTCGCTGCCGAAAACAAGAAAATTACTAAAAGGTCCCAAATTCTAGTTTCCGCGTAGAAATATAATTCTTTATTCAATAGAAAATTCGCAAACTTCTTCGGAATGTTCTCGTATATTCATTATGAGGCTTAATTTTCAATAGGCTTTTTTTGACAGATCTCGCTTGACTCCTGTCAAACTGTAATGTAATTTTTATTCAGTATTGTTTGACAAATCATCATGGAAAGTCTTACACCGCAACAACGAATCCAAATTGTTCAGCTGTATGTTCAATGAGAATCCGCTGTTTTATCGCGAAATTTTGTTCAGTGATGAGGCGCATTTTTGGCTCAATGGATACGTCAATAAGCAGCATTACCGTATTTGGGCTGATGAACAACCTGAAGAGCTTCAACAGCTAGCACTACAGCCAAAGATATGCACAGTTTAGTGTGGTTTATGGGCCGGTTGAATCATCGGTCCATATTTCTTTCAAAATGAGTCCGTTCAGAACGTAACCGTCAATGGCGACTGCTATCGCACCATGATAACGGATTTTTTTTACTGCCTGAAATTGAAGCCCGTGGTATTGGTGAGCTCTGGTTTGAACAAGACGGCGCTCCTTCGCATACAGCGAGAAAAACAATGGACTTATTGAGAAATTATTTTGGTGAGAACCTGATTTCACGTTTTGCACCAGTAAACTGGCCGCCTAGATCGTGTGATATTACACCTTTAGATTATTATTTTTTTGGTTACACGAAGTCTCTGGTCTTCAGGGTTAAGCAAGTTTCAATCGACACTTTGGAAGTCAACATTACTTGTGTCATTCGCAAGATACCGGTCGCTATGCAAGAACGCGTCGTCCGAAATTGGACCCTCAGGGTGGACCATTTGCGGCGTAGTCGCGATCAACATTTCAATGAGATAATCTTTAACAAGTAAATGCCATAGATTGTTCTTTCGACTCACAATAAAATACTATAGAATTCAACTTTGTGCCTTTTATTTGATATTAAAAACCAAACCTCATAATGAATCACCCTGTATATTTTGTTAGTTTCGAATAACAGCATAGTCTTACATGCGCAATTTAGTATCATAAAATATACAATAAACGAAAGCATACTTTAGGCTAAGATTGAAATTGTTCTTAGAGTATGGTAATAGATTCAATTCAACTGTCGAAATTCCGAAAATCGCCTACAACCGCAGATCCGCCTTGTAGGATCTCCAAATACGTCGCACGCTTTAAAAAATTCAAAATCAGCCCCCAGCCTCAGATCCGTATCTCGCAAGAGTCTCTAACACTCAAAAACCTTTAGACAAATCTATATTCAAAATTCTCACCTTGTTTTGCTTTTTGCAGATATCTCGCCATTTGTTCTCCACAGAGGCAAGATGTGACAGTATTTCTAGGAACAAAATTTATGTCAATGATGTAAAATATTGGTTGTAGGACATATAAATTAAGTAATCCAAATTGGAGGAAAAACACAAAGGATTATTGTTTGACAGATTGACGTATTGTGTAATGCAAAATATCAACCAGTTTATTCATTTCCACTTTATTTTACGCACATTTACATTTATATAAATAAGTTTTACAGATATAACGATATAATTAACAGTTTCGACTTTCTTCATTCCAATTCGCTTTCTATACTCAATCGTTTTAATTCTCATTTATTTATTTTCTTCCCTTAATTCATTGGATATTCCCAGGATATTTTCCAGTTTTGTTTTTCACTGTGTACATGGATAGAAATATATATTGATATATAATTCAGAATATACGTATAAAGATTAGCTTTGCTCGGATTTCTCCTTGTTGTATAGCATTCAGACAAAAATACAATAGATAAACGGTGTTCTCTATAAAATTAAATTCTTTTGTGTGTTTGATTCAGATTGTTTGGTTTTGTTTGTGTTTGATTCTTGTGTTTGTATTCCATTGATTTTGATCGTTCACATTAAAGTCTATCATGGATAGTATAGGCGTTTTTATGAAGCAGCTTTACACACACACAGTGATTTATTTATTTTCACTAAATATTCACTCAGCAGTTAAATTTGTCTATCTCTAAAAGTTAGTATGTATCATATTTGTACGAGACGCGCTAGTAGTATTCGAATAGGTATAAAAGTGATAAGTTAGGTGCATTCGATTTTTTGGCAGGTGACCATTGTTTTGTTACTAGCAAGAAATTTTAGTAACTATCACTGTACTAACATGTTACATCTCACTTTTCATTAATTCCTTTCGGGATTCAACAATTACTAACTAATCTACCCTCAACAGTGATATTTCATAGCGATGCGACAGTACTTTGCTCCATTAGATTTTACAGTAGCATGAAAAATGTACATACAAGGATTATTCATTTATACAGACCTTAAATATTGTACAATACTAAACGAGGTGGGGAAATGTAACTTTTTTGGAATTAACGATATTGATTGAGAATCGATTTTAGCTGCTGTAACCAAACCAACATTAAGTTTTAGAAACAGGCCACAGATTTTAGATATCAATCAAATTAGGTATCACAAATAGGTATCAATCAATATTGGGGGCATTCAAATATGAGGCACCTCGTAATGTTAAGCAGAGTAAATGATTCTTCTTTTGATGAACCAATTGACGAACACATACATTCATAGCCTCACTAAGTTCTTGAACATTCGCAGGATATGTAACAGGCCATTAGTAAAATTAATACTACTCATTTTCGACTGTGCTTACGCACAGTATAAGTATAGTCTTGTCAAACGATGATTAATATTACGCCAGATTCGTGTTTTGATTAGAATGCACATTTTCCAAGTATGCATTTCCACTAATGAAATGATAAATGAATACATACCATGATGCCGGTATATCGTTAATTATCCATGTGCTTTGTATGATATGTGCAAGCTGGAAGTGTGGCTATTTGTGGTCATATCTGGGCAGCAAGCCATAATAATTCAGTCACGCACATTCACAGTTAATCATTCAACGTAGAATTATACACGTTTTAGAATTTTTCCCGGGTACAAAGTTGGAAATTTGCAGAAATTAGTCTTTTGATTGAAATGAAAACAGCTGATCCCTTGTCTCTTTTGCAAATTTCTTCTCTGGAAGATATAATGAATCTCGTGCTTAAAGGATATTAGTCAACACATCCTAGTACTTGAGCTATAAAGCGGCGAACAATGCCACATCAGCTGTGTAAAACACCGTTTCGAAAAAGCCCGTGGATGAGGAAAAGGAATTGAATGCAGCTCAAGGAAACTTGGGCGATTTTTAAACGACTTCGATGGACGGCGCCTGGAAAAACAAGGAGTTTTCTTCCTTGTTGGAAGTATCGGCTCTCAATTTGTCTGAAAATGTCTGAAAATGCTTTCGATGCAATAGTAAAATATAATAGTTGCCAAGACTGCAGTACACATTAAGATTTGAAAGATAGATATAAAAAGAAAAAACTATCAATAAACCGCACGGGAAGCTCAGGCAGTGGCGGCTCGTCAGGGTGGGCCCGACCCGCCTGGCCCACCCTGACGAGCCACCACTGGGCCCGCTTGACACAAAAACACTATTGTAAGGTATACGCGGATACCAACAAGAAATATCTACTTTACTTTAACATAGTGGCGGCTCGTCAGGGTGGGCCAGGCGGGCCGGGCCCACCCTGACAAGCCGCCACTGAGCTCAGGAAAAATGGAGGTAGACGGAGTAATTGAGATGTTCCGAAAATCAGTAGAAATACAGGGCGTGAAATGTGTAAGATACGTGAGGGTTAGAGGTAGTAAAAACTCACAAGGGGATTCATTCGCCTAATCCACTTGGAGACGAAATCAGGCAAAAAAAACTTGATAACACGAAAAAAGCCAACATAGGTATTGAAGGGAAAGATCATCGAAAACTCACTGACAAAATCCTAAGAGACAACCAAATTCTATGGCCTTGAAATCCGTAGAAACTGAAACTTATCAAACTCGTTGATTTAGATCTTGGTTACAGCAACATCTAACACATCACTTAGAAAAACAAAAACACGATTCAACAGCTTATTCAAAGCACGGCAACTTAAGTGATTGATCGGTGCATGTAAAAAATGTAGTAAAAAATGTTTAGCTTTAAATTACCAGGTACCGTACGAAATTCAACACATTATGCTCATCAATATACATAAAAAGTTTATGTGCTGAGAAATTAAATATTACAGCCTGTAGATTTCAGATTTATCTATATTATTTATAAATTAGGCTAACGCAAACACCGTGCGAAGTTTCCGACACCTAACCGAAAGAAGATATATGGGTTTACAGGACTGCAAACTAACAAAATTTTATCTGAAAGCTACAGTGGGTAAATCAAATTCCACCACAAAGCTCGCAAGATTGTTAGGATTCTATGTTTTGTTAATTCTTAACAAAGATACAAACAAACATTTCGAAAATGTTTGTCTAATCAAAATCATTTTTGGTTTTACTTTGGGCTTTAGAAAGGTTAGAAGGCATAAGAATATGCAGTTGTTTTGGGATCAATTTCGTGATATAAGCTTATAAATTGCATTATTCATATGTGTATACTTTGACCTTAGCATTAAATTAAATTAAATTCTTAATTGATAGGCTTTTCATATTTATTTTTGAATTTCTGCTTCGTATCGATTATATTAGTATATCATTAAAAAAATAGTCCCGTAGATTCTAAAAGTTTTGATAGTCTCTGCTATTCGTAAAGATATAGTATGCTTTCCACAGTTAGAGCAATGGAACTCAATTTATTTTATTCATAAATGACAGTATGGACTATTATGATAAAATGCATGCATTGTTGCTTGCAATGAAAATATGTATGTACGTATGAAAGTATGACAAAATCTTTGCCTTGTTTATGCTTGAAGTCTCGACAATTCCATACAAGTATGTTTTCGAACAGACAACTGAGTTTCTGGCATTCGAATGGAAAACGCATTCTATTCCTAGGAATGCTTACTTTGAGGAAATAATTTTCAATGGACAATCATATCTTTCATGCATAACTTTGATATCACTTAATTTACTGAATTGACAAAAGTTTCGCCGGAGTATGCATTCACGTATCGAACGAAAAATTTCAATTGAACAAAGTCAATGGTTCACATACCTACGAGTACGTCGTCTATCCTTCGTTGATTTGGAACGTATACTAGTAGCGATAGCAAATTTCTATGACAGCAAGCATTCCTACTTGATTCGACTTTTGAATAAAAATCGAATACTATCCGTATGTACGAGTATGTAATGTATGTCTCTGACATATTGACGTGACACAATAATTTACATTGAATCTATTGTATATTTACTATGTTTTGATAATGATTTGCTTAGTAGTGATTTGATTGGTTTTATTCGGCGATATTGTTCCATAAGAATTACGTTGCAAGGCGTGCTCGTTGCTTCCGCACAAATTCGACTGCATACTTATCATTGATTCGAGATTCCAATATTTGAAGGATTGGATGAGCTGTAAAAATCGAAAATTATCTTTAAGTCGCATACTCTTATAGACTCTTTGAGATACTCTGGAGTTAATTATTAAACTGTATTAAAAAGTTAGTTGGCAAATAAATATTGATTTAAGATTTTACACATAAATTTGATTAAAATCAAGAGGAAAATAGGATTTTATAAACTTGTTTAATTTGAGCTTTTTTCGCATCAATAGACAATAATTGCGATCACTGAACTTTTTATAAGTTTTAGTTTCACCGGCTGTGGGACGAAGTAATGCGACATAGGCAAGCTTCTAAGACTTCTAGATACTTCCCTTATCAATCTATATAGATGGTCGTCCAAAATTAGCGTGATACCATGATTTAAAAAAACCAATATTTATGAAAATAATTTTATTGCTACGTTCAAAATCTCATTTATTTTGATCGCCCCATCTTCAATTATTTTCAACAAACAGTTCAAGACAATTCTTTTTCGTCTGCGTAGATACATGTGAACGCTGGAATTGTCAACAACTTCTAACTTCAACAATTTATGTGGGTAGAGAATAAAAATGGGCGTAAAATGGAGCCTTGCGATAATCCTGTTTAAAATAATTTTTTGCCGACAAACACTCATACGGGATACACGAAGTCCCAGTATAATTCAGATTTTAGCTGATTCTGATTTTTTCGCCGTGTAAACATATGAAATTGAACTTTAGAATCATCTTAAATCCGAATTTTGTGTAACCGTTGAACATTTTTCGGCGGCCTGGCTTATAAGCGCATAGAAACTGTCAGTACATGACAAGGATTTGTAGACTAAGTTCAAAACTGTCATATTAAGATATTCTTTACATGTACACAGTCTGAGGTAAAATAAGAGATAAATCAATAAGAAAAAAATCAAAGAAAGAAGAGAACAGATTACTCTCGGAATGTCAATATCTATCAAAAAGTTGACATATATCCAGCTTTTAAAAGACAAAATTGTTTTTAAATTGAAATATTTGGTTTTGAAAAAAAAAAATTGAATACAATTTATAATAAATCCTATTTTAATGATATGCTATGCATACGAGTCAGCACTATGGCCCTTGTAGCTATGTTTTATAACTCAGGGTACTATGCATATAGTGTATATGAGGATATTTCTCAAGCTGTGTTACTTTCCCGGTTCCTAATAGTGAACGAGATAGTGGAGAATTTAAGAGCTGACGAAATTGAGGCACTTGTATGAGTTGCTCAACCTCTGTGGGAATTTATCATGCGCTTGCCTATCTATCTTATAACTTTGCACATATTGTTGCATGTATACAGAGAGAAAACATATTGGCCTACAGCAGGAAGAATTAGAAGTGCTTGATAAAAAGCATATTCAATGTTTGGATAATTTATCCAGATGGGATGAGCAGTTGTAATTTGGTACACCAATAATTCCAAAAAAAAACGAAACTATAAAATTAAGCGTTTTTAGGGGTCGGAAAATTGAATAATAATATATTATAAAAGCTTGAAGATTGTGTTTGAAAATGAGTTAAGTCGGACAAATTATTAGTTTTTTTCTTGTAAAGGTGTAGTTTTTGGGTCCACCTCTAGGGGGGTGGCCAACAGTTCGATGATGTTGAATAACATCGAAGTGGAACATCACGGCGGTCACCTCTCCAAAAAAAGTGATTAAGCTTGACGCTTTGTCCTTTGTTTACATTTACGTATACCTTTGTGCGATTGACGATGACGAGTTGTTATTGATTTCACACAAAGAGATTTTTGAGTTTACTCTAAACGTTCTACGAGTGAAATACTCTGAATGATGATTAACCTCTCGAACAATTAATTGAATTTTTAATTGATCACAGTGTAATCAGAAACAATGTTGTGTACTGTGAATGTGGTGCTTACGTACATTTGAATCGTGAAATTCTTCAGCTTCCATGTCCGGCAAATGTTTCGAAGATAATTAATGAAAAGAAAAAGCGACTCATCAGATGCCCATACAAACTTTCGGCATTTACTCGTACATGGTTCAAAATAGTATGTCTCTTTATTGCCTATTTTTTGTGGTTTGGTACTCCAAATGTTTATGCGCTATTGGCTGCGGTTCAGCCACAGATATAAGAGAGAATGGATTAGAAATTGAACGAGAGAAATCATCAAATTTTCGACTTTCTGCTTATTAGTTGAGCATGAGGTACGGGTTTGTGTTCATCATGGATATGAAAGAATATGGATACAAAATGGCTATCCGTGTACCAATACGTGAGTGTGCCTTTTTTAATACAAGCACAACATTGCTCTGCCACAAAAATTCCGCTCAGTGTGCCCCTTTCTACCGCACTCACAACCGAAAAGCCTTCATGCTGTGTCTTAATGCTGTAAACACCAGATCGGTGTAAAAGCGTGCAACGGGCAACACGGAAAGAAACGTCAATGTCAGTTTGATTTGTATCGGGGACTGAAAACATTGACTTTCAGTCAAAATTTGTCAAATAAAATTTGTAAATTTTTCGGCGTATTCGGTGGAAAAGTACATCTACGTTTGTGCGGAATAATTTGTGTCGGTTTCGCGAATAAATTAGGTGTCAAAAATTATGAAATAGTGCGATAATCAAGTGCCGCGATCCAGGCTGCAAAAGTAGCTACCGAAGTGCTTCGCAGGGGATATCGTATTTCGGGTAAGTAAAATCAACCTTTGGAATCAATTTCTTTTTGTTTTTGTGTGAAATCATAATTAATTTCATTCACAAAAAGCATTTTAATCTCCACTCGCCGGTTCGGGAAAAGAAATGTCAAACGACGTTCAAAATGGCGATCTCTCGTGGTTTTTACAGGAGCGTTACCATATAAACTGTGTAGGGCATACACCTCATTCTCACACCAGTAAGCAAAAAGTCGAAAATTAGCACAATTCTCTCGGTCGATTTCTAATCCATTCTCCCTTATATCTGTGGTGTTCATACGGTAACGCCAATAGGTGCGTTTTTTTTTTTGCTCCGATACAGAGCAGAATAGAACTATGCCGCAAAAACAACGATCTAGTATAACACAGCAGTGCATTCGCTAAGACTGACATAGGTTGCTATATTCGCTGTGGTACCACAAAACAGCAAAAATAAAGGGAGAAAATAACGAGTATACACTACCACAATCGATAGAAAATAGTAAAAGAACTAACAGAAAATTACCTCTTTTAACTTTCTACACGTTATGAGGGCTTTTTCTAATTTCCTAACTACCAAAAACATTCAACATAACCATGAAAAACCCAAAGCCACCTTACAGCAAAAAAGACAACTTCTCATGAGCTTTTCTTTTTTCTATCAGCACATTCTATAGTTCAGCACTTGAACTACAAATGAGGAATATAATTTCTGTACTAGTGAATTCACTGGCACAGGAGTGTTGTTGTTTCCCATGCATATACTCTATTCTCTGCTGGATAGAGGAGCAAAAAAACACGCCTAATGTAAAAACCACGAGAGATTGCCATTTTGAGTGTCGTTTGACATTTCTTTTTCCGCAACCGACGAGTGAAGATTAAAATGTTTTTTGTAAATGAAATTAACTATGATTTCACTCAAAAAGAAGATGAAATTGATGCCAAAGGTTACTTTCACTAAACCGAAATACGATATCCCCCACGAAGCACTTCTATTGCAGCCTGAAATGGGGCACTTCACTCTCGCGCTATATTGGAATTTTCGACCGCTAATTTATTCGGGAAACCGACAGAGATTATCGCGCACTCACGTAGACTTATGTTTCTACGATACACGTCGATCAATTTCAAAACTTTCTGTGAGAAATTTTGACTTAAAGTCAATGTTTTGATTCACCGACGCTAATCAAACTGACATTGACATTTCTTTTCGTGTTGCCCGTTGCACGCTTTTACACTGATCTGGTGTTCACAGCATTAAGACACAGCATGAAAAACCTTCACTTAGTTTTTTTCTCGTAGTTTTCCTTTTTTTATGCGTAATGAATGAGCTTGGGCTATTTATAAAATTCAATGCTCATTATTCATATTTGGGGAGCGATTTGAGCAGCAAATACCTGAACAATCATCTGCTTCTTGTCTGATTTTAACAAAATGCTTTAAAAGCAATTTAAATGAAGCTAAAGGGACGCACTTACTTATGCGGATATGCTATTTAAAAGTTTATATGAAACCGAAACAAACACGAAGCAATTCATGCTTCGGTATACGAGCTTCAAAAATTCTTTCACGCTGGGCCTCTTACGGACGAAAAATAATGAAAAAACAGAATTCAAACAATGCCATTACATAGCGTTGCAAGCGTACATACATGACTTCAATAACTGCCAAGGTTAGTCGAGCGCTTATCTTCTCAACAGTGCTGCCAGACAGGCACTGCGTCTTACCCCCAGACAATTCTTATTTATCCCTAAAATTACCCTAAGTAGCCATTGTGACGTCATTTCCGGGAAATTTTCCGGCATTCTCAAAAACCAGGTTTTTTAAATGTAAATTTTTATGTGTAAGACTGCCGTCACATGAAACAAACTTTTTTAAGGTGAGATGAAACTTTCGCCCACGCTTCCTAATCTTTCGGGACTAATTTTTTCCTGGGTGCGTTAAGTTTTCACTCAGAAAAAATTAGTCCCGAAAGGTTTATTATCGTCGGAATCGCGAGAGAGACAGTTAGACAGTACCATGGGAGGCCGACGAATGTGACCAATCGTAACACCGCATTTCGTAATCAATTGACGTCACTTATTTCACTCACTCTGCTTTTTCTTATACCAGAAAAAGATAGACATTACATATTTCGAGATTATTATTCATTGAAACATCCGTTCCGGAAAAATGCATTATCCAATTTCAGAATGCCCTAAACAAAACCCTGAATATTTTTTTTCCCTGTTTGCCCCCTGAAGTTTTTAAAATATCCCTAAATCTAGGGTTAAAATCCCTAATATGGCAGCACTGCTTCTCAAGCAATAAAATTACAAACCGTGCTAAAACATGGCAAATTCGGACAAAATACCTCAAGTGATGTCCCAACTCTACGAGAGCTTTGATAGGCAAATATAAATAAGCCTCCGGCAAATAGGAACCGGCTAATCAAGAACTGACTTCAGAAGAGACGAAATAGTAAAAATAGAAGCGGTAAGTTCAGTGATGTTTAGATAAATGTTTAAAAGTAAGCTGTTGAAATGAAACTTGTTTGAATCAACAACGAATTAATCATAGTGCCACGGAATCAACGCTTATTAACCAACCTAACCATTGATCTTGCTCACCATCGCAACACCTCCAAATCATTTCGATATGGTATAAATGTGGCGTTATATACGTACACATTTTTATTTTTACAAATAACCAAAACCACTGTAGGACTACGCGAGTAATTTTCAACTGTTAATTTGATTTCGTGTTATCCGGCAAACAATAATTTGATCAAACCCCAAAGCATAGCATGAAATCATTGTGGAATGACTACCACATTTTATATCCATCACAAACACACTCCATTCATTTAACATGTCGGTTTAATCAAAATAGAGTTATTTTGCCAATTCAATGCCCGATGATTACAAACGTCAGGTAGGTATAGAGAATTTGTGCAAGCAGCACATATTCGTAATTCACAATTCCAATCAATAGCGAGCAGATGCAAAATGTATCGTAATATCAAAGCAGATTTGACTTGCATATCAAGCATTAACAGAGACCAAGCCCAGGACTGCATGCAACAAAACGAGCCCATTGAGATAGAGACAATAATCGACGAAAATGTTTCGGAACACAATTTGGTATATTTTCATCTATCTCTTTTCTCGCTGGCCGGGACTATATTGTGAAATCTGCATACTTTATGCAGTAAATTTAATAAACAATGTAAATGCGAGCTTCATTTTCATCTCAAAGCATGCATGTTCCAACTTTTCTTGCTGAGCACGACGAAAATGTTACACTTTCATTCAATCTTGTTCGATGCATTTATTGCCAATCAATATACTGATCTAGCTATACTAACACATTTTGGTAGTATTAAATCCTGAACATGAACTGTTGCAAGGTTGCGCTCGCAAGGATCAAATATATCGTCCTGAATGGCTTTCATTATGAATACAGCAAGAATAATGTATCAACACGGTTTACGTAGCGAGCGCAACAGTAAAGTTCGATGCCGAAACTTAGTTGCCAGGTAATAAATTCCCACGCTTTTAATTTATACCGCTTCCTTCGCTCATGCCAGCCGTGCATCGATTGCCTAATTTTTACACGGGGTGACGACAATGTGTGGCCTAGCCTGAATGTGATGAAACAACGCAATAGGGAACATGATTCTGTTTACTTACTCTTGTCATGCTGTTGCATCAAAGGCAAATCCACCTGCTTGAGGCCGTGAAAATTCTCGACGCTTGTACTGTAATCCGCGACACCTGGGATGTTTCCCAGGGCCAGAAAAGCTTCGCCCGCGAAATCGTTCGAGGTGAGGACGTCGTGATCCATCACGGTGAAAGCAATCATCGCGCCTTCGCTCAGGCATTGCTCCAGGGTGACGGAAAACTCGAAGCATTCATCAAAGTTGGGATTCAGCGTTTTCTGCGAACGGACAAGCAAAAGAGAGTGGAAAAATGTTGTTGATATAATATTCTTTTTTATATTTTATTCTTATGATACGTGCCGTAAAGTTTCAAGGAAACCATAGATACGGAAAACTTCATCTGCTCTTTCCGAAACATGGATTCCTTCGAAACACCTACGACACATAATTTGCGGAAGTTGATGCTATTTTCGTCCTACAGTGAGAGCACGATACATACATATATACTGTGTGTTTAGGCATATTTTGAAATTTTGCTTCTTTGAAAATTGTCAAAGTATTTTGAATTGCATAAACATGTTAGAGATTTATTACTTTTACTTCTTCCAAAGTAAATTTAAAAAGTTACACGCGTCCCTCCTACTAGTTAATGGGTCAAACTATTCCAAATTTAGCACAATTTCAGCGAAATATGTCGTAAATGCGCTATAGATACACTCTAATAGATAGGTATACAATTATGTTTACCTTATGCACATTCGTTTGCTGCTCCGCACAATGTGCAAACACTCGGCGTGGCAGGAGCTCGATAATGACGAAAGGGTCACTAAATCCGTTGGGGTCCAGTGGTATGATGTCGCGAGCATGCAACACTTCCACGCAGAGCGAGTCGTGATTGAAGTACGCCCTTACAGCGAGGACTCCATAAGGACTTGGTGCTGGTGCAATCATTTGTTCCTGCAGCCGTTGCAAGTAAAACAAATCTATAAGCTTCTCAGTGTCCGTTTTATGGTACTGCAGTCTCTGCTCCACTCTCCAATACGCTTCGGAGTGAAGCATATCCAATGATAGTCCAAGGCCTTCAGCATTGAAAAACTCGACCAGCAGTTGCAGAGCCTCGTGAAGTCGGTCGTGGAAATTCGATGGGCGATCTCCGTCGGCGCCGGTGTCCATTTGTCGGGAAAGTTCGTTCAGGACCGTATTCCAAATCAGAGTTAGAGCGCGATTGAAATTCTTAGTGAGAAGAGCACTATTTAAGGCAGAAAGGTGAACATCCAAATATTCTAGAAGAGGAACAATGGCTTGATTTGTCGGAAGCGAGTCAGGTGACCAGGCTAAGTGAAAGACAGCTTTTTGAAGGGGAACTTGCATGAGGGGTGCTAGTTTCGATAGGACTCTTTCGGCTCGCGTTTCCAGCTGAGTCAAGCTGGACTCGAGTAGAGCCTCCGCATTATCGTGCAATAATTGACCGTCGGGTCGAAAGTCTGACAGGGCTCTTCGAACATATTCCAAATTATTTACTGTAACGCACATGTCATCCGATGTTCGAAATGGCCCCGTTTGTTCATAATATCCGCTATCTGCTAATGCTTGGTGAATCAGATCGCTATAGTGCATGGCTGCGGAGCAAGCAGCATCTATTAGCAGTGCTTCAAAGTGTGGAGCCGTGTTCAAGTCGGGCCACATAAGCATTTTCCAAAATTCCCGCATCTGATAGAAGCACGATGCCGTATCCACAGACGATGTACTGTGCCTCACAATTCGCTGGCCTTCGCAGATTTGGTCCAATGAAATGGCAGCTCTGACTCTTTGCAACGCACGTGCTTTACTCACTATCAGCCATCGTTCGACAATGTGCATAAACCATTCATAATAATTCTGTAAAGCTAGTGGATTTTCCGGTGGTTGTGGCATTACGGACAGATGTTGTCTCAGCGACGAAAACTCCTGCAAAGAGAAAATCCACGAGATTACTTTCAACAGGCTACGAAATTTTCATGATAATCTTGACTAATGTATTCCGTATATAGTTCTGAAAGCATCAAGTTATTTATATGGAGTAAATGCGATATTTACCTGTAATACGAGGTATATTTCAAAAGGACGTATATCTACAGGATCCTTGTCTCCTTCCAAAGACATGAATTGACTAATTGATGCTCCTGGTACTTGGCCGGTTTCCATACGAGAAGTTACTTCTTCCGCCAGTATAACATCGAATTGTTTGTATATTATGCTAAAGTACTGAATACCATTTGTTCTGGAAAGTTTCAGATACAACATAAAAATTATTGTTTTTTTCTTAGTTTAAATTTTACAATTGGTAGATAGACAATAAAATATCACTGATGATGATTAAACTATTAGCTAACTATTAAGAAGATTTTAACAAAACTACGAAAGTGGAGGGCGACAAAAAAATCAAAGTCGTGTTAAGAATTTGGCATGGCAGCAGGAACCGAAGCAAAAATTTTCGCAAAAAATACGAGAGGAGGTTTGAATAAAATACTATCGAAGTCAGAGGAGGTATATTTCGAACACAAATGAACTTATTATGTGAAGTCTAAAGTAATGGTGCTAACTGCTTGGCTACTTTTACTGAATTTCAAAGAAAATTGGTATTAGATTATATATATATATATATATATATATATATATATATATATATATATATATATATATATATATATATATCAGCAAAAAGGTTAAGGGAGATAATCTCTGAAGTGACCGATCCGATTGAGTTGAAATTTTCGGAGGACATAATATATACGAGGTAGGTCCACGACTTGTTAAAGTTAAAATATCGTTTACCGTTTGGCGGCGGCGGCCATTTTAGTGAATTTTCAGGTACCCCTATATTTCCATGCAGAGTACATTTTTGATTAAAGTAAGTATTGTGAATGAAAACTTATTATCTTTTATGCCTGTTTATGATGAACAATTGGTAATTTTGAGCCCTGTTTAGGCACTGAGTGCCCAAAAGTAGCCAAGGACTTTTTTTCTTGATTTTGATTTGTCATAACTTCTGACAGAAATATTGGATCATCGTGAAATTTTTATAACGTATTGATGTTTACTAAAACTATACACACAGGGACTTTTGAAACTGTGCGGGCAACCCTGTAGCCACGGCAGGCACGTGAAAATAAATCCTTCAAATCATCGACCCACTGGGAGCATTTTTGCTTTTGGTCAAATATTTCAAATTATTGATAAATTTTAAGCTTTGTTCACTATATCAATTTGAAATTTTCAATATTTCGAGTTGCACAAGAACGGCAACCCATCACCAAATTACCTCTATTTTTAGCTCTCGAAACGTTTGCTCATGAGAACTGACGACCAGATTATTCGATCAATATGAATTTTACAGGACATGTTTGCATTAGCTGGGGCCAGGTCTGATAGAAGTGATTTTAAAATGCAGACAGCCCTGTGGCAGTGGTGCCATCTTGAAAATTCACCGCAAAAAAAACTGCTCTTTAGTCAACTAATTTTAACGAAATTCACATAGTAAATCTTGTTTTAAGACATATTTTGCAGACATTTGACTGACAAATTAGAATAGAGTTGCCAGCTATGGTAATTTTTGTCATCTAAATCTTGTAAATTTACTTAGCAAAATATAGCTTTTTTTCCACATAACTTCCGATCCAGTTACGAATTCAAAGCGAAATTAATGCAGTAAATGGACCTTATTGTAGGTCAAATCTCTTAGAAATTTCGTGAAAAAAGCATGAAAGGGCTCCCAGTTATGGCTATTTTAGGAATGCTTTGCCATTTTTTTACTTGGCGATGTTGTCGTTAAATTTTAAAATGGTAATGATTCTGTAATGACAATTAAAAATAAATATAAAAATTTCGAAAATTTGACAAGTTTTGAGTGAGATAACCCTTAAATTCTTATCACCCTTATAACTTCCAGCGGAGTCTTCAGTTCAATCATCAACAAAGTGAGTTGAAGGACTGAGCTACATAGGCCAGGAAAATAAGACTTTCTCTGCCAAATAAATCCAAGTGAAGATTTTTCAACGGAAATGTATTTATTGTGAGTTCACAAGCGTAATGTGGAAAGTCCATTACTAAGTCGTGTGCGCAACAAAAGTTATTCAAGATCAAAGGTCACGAACATCAGTTTTTCTTAAATATTTTGTTTGCGATTGATTTTACGTGAATTTATGACAACAAATTTACTCAACATTAAAATTTGCACAAAAGTTTCATACATCAAATTCATGTACGATAAGTAGTTTTCGAGATATGAGGCTGAGAAATGTCTGAGCCGAGCGGTTAATCCCTTATCGTTTGCATATAGTGGTGTATACAGACTATACGATGCAGCTTTCTATTATAGTTTTATAAACATACATAGAAGAATATATTTCGAAAGTATTTTATTACATATTTTCCATGTTCAATCCGATGTTTCAAATCAATTTTCTCTTGTTCTACGTAAATTAATTCAATAGAGGCAGAAATGAAAAGCCAAATACAGTCATGTAGCAATCATATGCCTCATAAGGTCACTTTTCGGGTGACAAATGTATTGCAGTTTGCATTTGATTGATTTATGTCGCATTACACCGAGTATGTCTGTGTAGCATCCCAGCGAGTATTGTTTCGTAACATATCTTTTCTCCATATAATTTTGTAAAATCTGCATAGATTTGTGAAACGAAAGCATTTGAATAAAGTTATTCATTTTTTCATTCAAGTTTGCCTCTCTGTCCTTACACTAATTAATTTGCCGATAAGTTTGGGCCAGCAAGCGCATGCGATCACTTCTCTTTGGGCACCAAAAAACATATTATCACCTAAAATATTGTATCTGGCACGTCAATTTAATACAGCAAATAACAATTGTTTGCCGCCACATTATTTCCGCGATTAAATTATCGAATAATTTTTTGACTGAACAAGAAAACGCAAACAGGAATATAATCAGAGAATAAATAGCCTCCATATAGCTGTACAGTTTTAAAACGTCTAAAAACATTCGAGTTGCTGTTTATATGAAATCGAAATGTAGCACGACATGGAAATTTCATCTGAATCGGCCTATTGCACATAGGGCACCCGACTTATGAATGCAAAACACCAGCACCAAAAGAATTTTAATTTCATATTTGATGACCATTTCTGACTATGTATAACTCTGTATCATGTCAGACAATTGAGTTCCACAGTTGAATAAGTATTTACATTAGAAATGAATACAAGAATAAACACTTACGAATCGAATAGTGGGTGATAGTACATTAGCCCAAGCTGTAAATCAGCAACTAATGTTGTTGTGAAATTGACTAGAGGATTTTGCGAGCGCTGTGAATCACGTAAAAAATGTTGCGCCCACTGAACGGAACCTTTTCTTAACGAACCGACAATTTCACCTCGGACTCCCTTGTTGAACGGACACACCTGTCGGAAAGCCTTCATGTTCCCAAGCATACCGAGACATCGTAACAAAAACTCTAAACGGATGAGCGACGGAGGATGCAGCGCCGGAAATACGTCGCGATGCCTCCTAATTTGATTAAGCGATTTATCGACGAATCCTGTCATCGCCTCCGCCAACCACTGCTCCATTTCCCTCGATAAAACTTCCTGATTCGGTTGATTCCATAACTTATCGACGTCTATTATAAGCCTGTGAATAAACTTGGGATCGATCGGAGTCGAGCGATTCAAACGCACCGCAGCCACAAATCTGAAATGAGAGACGAAAACCGATGAGAAGAAGATTAACAAGGTATATTGTCAACGTTCAGGATTTTATCTGTGGTATGTAGGTGTTGAAAAAAGACTTGAGAGGGATATCGATGGGAGCAAAGCAAAAAAGTGCATCTGGCTTGAAATTAGATCGAATGAAATCTAATATAGCTTGTTTTTAAAGAAGGTGTATTTGATTTCATATTGGATATTTAGAAGGGGTCACAAAATTTTCTTTAAATGGCCGATAAGTTTATGCAATTTCGAGCATAAATAATTTGCTTTAAGCAGTGATTTTTAATCCGAGTAATTTTAAAGTAGTTTTTTTCGAGAACATAAAATTGATTAACCTTGATTTTAATTTTACATCTATTTGATTTTATTGAAATAGATTGCTAGACTTTTCGAATCTGATCATTTAATAATTGTATAAAATAGTTTTTGAACTACAGACGAGTTTTTATCTGCTCAAATCGCGGAACCTAAATCGGCATGAGCTATTTTATTGCCCTGGAACGGTCTGTTTTTGTGACTAAATCGCATGACGTGTTTTTTTGTATATTAAAGAAAGTAATCCGATTCGGTAGTCTAAATATCTATTTTAATGTTTCTGTAACTGACGGTAACGTTTAAGTAATTTACTACATTGTTTACGAGCCGCAGGCTCCGAATTCTTGTTCGTAATAATTTTTTCTTCACGATTTCGAAAGCAGTTTTTCGATTACGAAAAATAGTGCTATTATCTTATTATTATCTATGGACATATAAACCCCCAGTAGAAACTTAGAGCTTGAATTCATGTTCGCACAAATTTTTTTTACGTAATCAAGAAAAAAATTTCTCGATGAAAAAGTGGAAATAGACCGTGGCTATTTTCGTGCGAAGAATATTTATGATTTCCGTCGGGTATTCTCTGGTCATGAGTCTGGTGGTTAAATTTCTTAAAAATTTTCTAACTTTTGAGGATAATCCGCCCCTTAAAGTGCCAGGCTTTTAAACTGGAATAAACTTTTGTCTTCAACGCTTAGAAGTCATACCCATTTTTTTATCATAATATCATTTTTAATATAGCTGTGCTCAGTTTATTTATTATAACTGTAATTTCAAGCAGCTAATAGGAAATAAAGTTAATACTAAAAAAGGAGAGAATGAGTAAAATTTACAGTTCTCCATTTCAACGAAAATCGCAGCCTGTGAATGAGTATATTTCGTATCAATGACCAAACGAAATTACCAAGTATATCTGCACTCAAATAACAGTAAAGCGAATGATTCGAATGATCCTAAGTTCGGTTGACATAAAAAATTCCATTCAATCCTTACCTGGCCAAACCGCTCTGCAAGTCGGACAGGTCTCCCTGAACAGCCATCTGATGGAGAACGGTTAAAGCAGGTCCAGGCAATTCGCCATTCCAAGTCCATGATGGCTCATGGGTACACAACTCGTGCGACATGAATACCATGTGCAATTTCTCTATTTTACTAATCTCTGCAGCATTGTCCTCCTCGGATGTGCCATGGTCCTCACGTGTCGAAAGCCAGAGTTTTAAACGTATTCGCCCTTGCACTGTGCTCCTTTGACTACGTGCCTCCAGTTTGAACCAGCCTTCGAGTCCCGTAGACGGAATGTCTGCAATGGGGATATTGACGCATCCCAAGAAATCATCCTGAGAACCTTGACGTGCTGACTGGCACACTTGTTTAAAGAACCGCCCGAGTCCTCGAACGCCACGTACTTCATTTAGTCGAGAAACAGCGTCCAGAACACAACTCTCGTCGTCATGGTCCCATATATCCAAGTGAAATGTGTCGGTGTTTATGTCATCTATGTCGCTGTAAAGAGATAAATAGGTGAATTGGTTAGTATATAAGGCTGTATGTAGCAACTTTGCTAAGGAGCTACTGAATAAAAAATGGATTTTTCCCAGAACTGCACATGCGACCGAACGTGCTGTGAAAAGATATCTGCTGGGAGCGAAGAAATTCTTCTCCTAGATAATGTAAAGTTTGTTGCATTTGGATTTTTGATACCGCATTCGGATGTCATTCATATTCAATTGCATGGGCAAAAATCTAATATGGAAATACCTAAATAATTTCTAAAATTTATTAATTATCATGGGATAAAATTTTATTTAAATATCGAAAAAGCAGATTGGATTTAGAACGATAAATATCTGCACATTTTTAGGAGATGAGGCTTATGTTGATTTATGAGGTGCAAACTCAGCTTAAATTATGCAAATATGCTATGCTCTGTTTTTTTTTTAAATAGATTTAATTGTGCAGTAACTATGATTACCGATTCACAGACGTAATCTTTTGTTCAAATATACAATCTGAAAAATACTTTTATCGACAGAAAAATACTAATGAGCTACTTAAATAATAACACTGCATGCAATCTTTTGCAACAAACCTCTTGAATACTGAAGTACCCTTTTTAGATTATTAAAATTGCATGAGCAAAGGTAACGCCTTTTCCACACCATTTCTATTTTCAGCTCATTAAGTGATAATTTTAATCCCTAAGTACCCATTGGATATCGCAGCTTAATTATTTAAACCAACATCTATCCTACTTTGGACGGATGATGATTATTTATAAATTGATGATGGGACCTTACTTGGGTTTATTTACTCATTTTCTGATGAAGGTTAATAGATCAAAGACATAATGTGAGTAACATGTCATTATTCGTTGAACTGTTAATATGTTTTTGAAAAGGGATGCCAGGTTTTTTGTTGGTCAGTAAATTATTGTGATCTGTGCTTAATGGCGAAAAGTAGAATCCTAGTCATATGTAATAAACTTTAATCAATCATCTCTGCTAATGCAATGCCGGCTAATGTCATGCAAACTGATGACGTCACAGTAAGTGGTCAAAGTGTCACCTAAAATCACACGTGGGGTGTAATGGACGGTTCGTGGGAAAAACGAAACTGTAGGGGCTGTGCGGTAAATATATCTGTTGGTTGAAATAAATAAATTGAAGTGAGATCAGTGGAACAGTGCCAGTGATTAGGAAAATGTAAAATTTATTGCGAAGTGAGTGAAAAATTCACTTCGAAATGTGAATTGGTTCTAGGTAGGCTATGTGCTGGTATTGAATTAAACTGATTAGAAATTGAAAATTTGAAAATATGAAAGGAAACTCTAGCCCAGGATTTGTTAATATCACAGTAGTGGCCACAAAAAATTAAAACTTTTATTAGCAAACCACTAGCACATCTAGCCTCACTCAGTTTTGAATGAGGAATCTTAAATTTATAAAACGGCAATTGTAACACCAATTCACAAAGGTAATAGCAAATTTGATGCTAATAACTACCGCCCAATTTCTTCGCTGTCTAATATATACAAAGTTATAGAAAAACTTGCAAAAAAATACCTTTAATTACATTTTTAAATATGCATAATTTCATAAATGAAAACCAATTTGGTTTCAGACCTACATTTAGTACCCAAGATGCGCTGGCAAAATTAACTGGTTTGGTTGCAGAAGCTTTGGACAAAAGACGCAAACCATTAGCTGTATTTCTAGATTTAGCAAAAGCTTTTGATTCCATTCCACAGAAAATGATTGTTGACAAAATTAACAAATATAATTTTGATTTAAAATCGATTATATGGATTGAAGACTTTTTGCGACAGCGTAAGCAATCTGTTCAAATTTCGCGAAAGCAAAGTAAAGCGTTAAACTTTGAATATGGAATTCCTCAAGGGACTGTACTAGGTCCTATTCTTTTTCTCATCTATGCAAATGATATCTTTGCGCAACGTGTCAAAGAGCATTTAACATCTTTTGCTGATGATACAGTGCTTATGATAGAAGAAAATAGCTGGAATGAGGTAAAACGTAATACTAAATATAGTCTGCATTTACTGAATTAGTGGCTAAGGAATAATTCCCTTACTTTAAATGTACAAAAAACACAGTAGATAGCTTTTGCTTCTACTCAACGTGGGCTACCAGCAGGACTAAATGTAACGATGCATTCGATGCACTGTGCAGCTGGCTGCCTTTACCCTCCTTTGCAAAGAGTTACCAAAACGAAATATCTGGGCATAATTATAGCCCAACATTTAAGGTGGGGGTCGTAAACAAATTAAGAAAAATTATTCCTATATGTTTCGAGGTTCCTTCTTTCTCGAGCAAGCAAACAATTAGAATGTTCTACTTTGCTTTAATACATTCTATAATTCAATATGGAATCGTTGCATGGGGCTGTGCGCATAGGCGCGCTGTAGGGGGGGCCAGAGGGGGCCGGGACCCCCCCAGACCCTAGGTTGGCCCCTCCCAGAAAAATAAATATTTCCAACAGCAGACACTTAAGTTTTCGCCTGTTAGGTTTTTGTGGTTACAGCAAGAGTTGTGTAGTGCAGTAGTGTAAGCCTATGCCAACTTTCACTACTTATAACTTAGAGACTGTGTTATTTGTGGTATTTATTACGATGTTATGGGACTTATTTCGAGATATGGACGGAAATATTTAATTTCGACAAGTTATACGTTAAGAAAAAGACGAAAAGCGCTTCGCCAATCATCCTTTTTTTATTAAGATTATCTGTTCATTCCTAGTAGGCAATATACAGGTATTTAGATAAGAACACTTTTACAAACTGGCGCTTTATGCAATTATATTTTTCACAAAACATAGTCTGAGTATTAAAATGGTATTAACGTAGAATACAATTTTCGAAGTCATTTGGAGAATAAAAATGGTATCGCTGCCACTTTTATGCTATTTTAGAAGTAAATTCTAATTTGGAAGTAAATACTTCCACTGAAAATTTAATTTTAATGTAATCAAGAGAAACACGTCTTGACAGCTTTTTACAAAATATATTATTGATTCTTATTTTTCAATATTTTTATTTACATTTTTCTTGGCCTAATTTATATTATTGTATTGTATAGTGCTGTGTGGATATGTGATTGTGGGTTGTGTTATGTGTTCCCACACTATCTATGACCTACTTGGTTTACACTCAGGTTAAATGTGTGTGAATTTTATTATAATCTAATAACTGCATCAGAAGTTAAAAGCATAGCACTTCAATTTCACCGAGTGTTTTTCCATAGTGACACAACCACCACATGGTTCTTATCATATTCATTCAACTTTTTTCATACCTGTATCTACTCAAGACCAGTATATACCGATTGGGAATTTTACAAGTTTAGATTTGACTGTATAAATATAGTATCAAATTCATCAATCGTTTGCATTTTATTCTAAAAATCGTGTGAAAGATTTCTGTTTACGTACTTATGGTAGCTACAAGGTTTCCCATAGGTTAGGTTAGGTTGAAATGGCTGCCGATCCCCAGAGACCTGACGACCGGCACACATAGGCACAAGAGAGGCCCGTTGTGATACCATACTAAATTAGTGACTCTCCCTACTCACTAAAATCAGGAAACCATCTGCTCCCTTTGATAAAACGGACTATCGCCTTTAAATTGACCGGGGACAGTTCCGTCAGATTTGAGAGAAAGGGTGCACCAAGTGCCGCCAATCTTCTCCTTGCCAAAGCCGGGCACTGGCACATGAGATGGAGGACGGATTCCTCCTCATCCTCAGAGCCACAACTCCGACAAAAATCGTTAAACTCTACGCCCAGTCGTTGCGCGTGCCGCCCTATGAGGCAGTGGCCAGTTAACACACCGACAGTGCAACGCAGAGCGCTTCGAGTTAAGCCTAAAAGCTGCCTGGTGCGATGCGCATCCATGGATAACCAGGACTGCCTTGCTATCGCACAGGATGATTCCTCTGCCCAGGACTTCCTAGCGTCCTCAAGATATTTTTGCCTGATGGCCAATTTCACCGATGCCATCGGTATTCCTATTGTGGAGCAAGAGACCTCCGGTAACAAGGTTCCAAGCCTTGCTAGCTCATCGGCCTCACAGTTGCCCTGAAACCCCCTATGTCCAGGTACCCAAATCAATTGAACAACCGAATGTCTCGATATCTCCCTAAGAGATGCACGGCATTCAGCAACAATGATGGACACTGTACAAGGACCAGCAAGGGACCTAATAGCCGCTTGGCTATCTGTGAAAATACCAATATTGACCCCGAATATTCGATTACACAGAAGCCAGTCGATAGCCTGAAAAATAGCCGCAACCTCTGCCTGAAAGACACTACAGTGGTCTGGCAGACGGAGGGACAGCTTAAGATTCAGCTCGTCCGAGTATACACCACACCCGACTCTGTTGCTAAGCTTAGAGCCGTCGGTGTACACATGGACAAGCCCACTTTCGAGGGTGACGCCATCACGCCATTCATCCCTACCAGGAATGCGAGTTGTGAACTCCAGATCTAGCAGGCATTGCGGTGCGATGTAGTCAACCCCCGCTGGAGCGGGAACTCCCTCGGCCAAAATTCTCGCATGGCCGACTTCTGTTCTATTCCATGCCGAGATGCAATTAAGTCTCACAGCAGCAAGATTGGCTTGCTGTAAAATAAGTAGATTGGTTGGTAGCCAATGAAGCAGCACGAATAGTGCCTTAGTAGGAGTGGATCGGAGCGCTCCAGTTACCAGCAGTGCAGCCATCCTCCGCACTTTTTCAAGCTGCCGTTTGCAGGTTGCCTTAAGAGCAGCCCGCCACCAGAACGCTACCCCAAACAATAGAATTGGCTCAACCACAGTAGTATAAAGCCAAGCAACAGTACGAGGCTGTAATCCCCAATTCGCTCCTATGGCTCTGTTACAGCAGTAGAGTGTATTGAAAGCCTTCCGCGCTCTTTCTGCTATATTGTAGGTCCACAGCAACTTCGAGTCAAGGATAAGCCCTAAGTACTTGACCTTCTGGCTCAATCCAATGGAGACCCCATTTAGTTTGGGTAACTCAAATAAGGGAATTTTGTACTTTCTTGTAAACAGTACTAGCTCCGTTTTACTAGGATTCACATTCAGGCCGCACTCACGACTCCAACGTGAAAGAATGTCAAGAGAGTGATTTAACCTTTCCGATAGAGTAGATAAATACTTTCCCGACACTGCCACAACTATGTCGTCCGCATAAGCAATCACTTTGCAGCCGGCACGGTCCAGTTTCATTAAGAGAGTATTCACCGTGATGTTCCACAGCAGGGGAGAGAGGACCCCACCCTGAGGTGTGCCCGTACTGACTCCTCGTCTTACGCTGACATTCCCCAGGGAAGAGATTACCACTCTACTTTTAAGAAGCTGCACAATAAAAGCGATCAGCCGCTCATCGACGTGTAGCACCGAGAGTGCCTCAACAATTGCGTTACACTGTACGTTGTTGAATGCTCCCTCAATGTCCAAAAAGGCAGCAAGCGTGTATTCCTTTAGAGCAAGAGATTTCTCAACCTGCTCAATGAGGACGTGAAGAGCAGTCTCAACCGATTTGCCTCTGGTATAGGCGTGCTGAGACTGCGAGATCAGCACAGGATCTATTGATTTTTTAATATGGTAATCAATGATCCTTTCCAATATTTTAAGCAATACAGAGTTAAGACTTATTGGACGATAGTCCTTCGGCTTAACATGCGAAACTTTTCCTGCTTTAGGGATAAACACAACTCTAGTTTCCCGCCAGCTGGAGGGAACATACGAGAAGCGTAGGCAAGCTTTGTAGATCTCTCTGAGCCATGGTAGCGATACTTCCATGGACTGCTGAATGTCAGCCGCAAGGACGCCATCAGGCCCTGGAGATTTAAACGGCTCAAAGGAGTTTATAGCCCACCTTAGTTGAGAATCTGATATTCTGAACGGCGTTGTTGAGTTGTGAGCTTGCTCCGTTTGATGCACCGCTTCTAGAGGGCAATAATTGCCCGGAAAATGCGCGTCCATAAGAACGTTTAGTGTATCTGCGCACGAACTAGTCCAAATGCCCTCAGGGTTCATGATGCACCCCATAGCCTTTGGTGTCGTGCTTAAGACCTTGCGAAGGCGATTTGCCTCGCTGAGACTCTCTACATTTCCACAGAAAGATCTCCACGAGGACCTCTTTGCCTTGCGTACGGCATACTTAAAAGCCTTGAGCTTCGTTTTGTACATTGACCAGTCATTAGAACTTTTCGAGTGGTTGAACTCCCTCCTACACTCTCTTCGCAGGGTGCGGATCTCCATATTCCACCAGGGAGGCTTGGGATTCCCCCTGGCTATGGGTGGTTTACACGCTGCCCTGGAAGCGGAATTGAGAGAACTAGTGAGGGTGTCAACCGCCTGATCTAATTCATGGTAGCAGTCAATGCTCTTGGGAGCATTTTCCAGTGAGGATCGGACCATAACTTTAAATAAGTTCCAGTCCGTCTTTTTTCTGTTAACAAAGGCTTCCTGCACATCAGAGCTGTGGCCAGCCACGTTAAACGAAATGTACCTATGGTCGGAGTAAGAGCACTCCTGTAGAACCCTCCAGTCACGGAGCAAATGTGAGTGCCGCCCACTGACCAAGGTAACGTCAAGAACCTCCCTACGATTTGAGGTAATGAAGGTTGGTTCACTGCCAGTGTTGGCGATGGAAAGGCCGTGGGCAAGGATGAAGTCAAAAAGTTCCTCACCACGGCCATTTGTGTTGGAGCTACCCCATACTTCATGATGCGCATTAGAATCAGCCCCTAGAAAAAGAGGCACCCCCATTTTCATGGCTTCAGCCACAACACCCTTGACAATGTCGCAAGGAGGGCTATCTCCATGATCGTGTGCCATGTACGAAGAAACAAACCAGTATGATCTCTGATCGATTTCCACTGCGACAGCCATGTTATCCTTGTCACAGAAATTGTGCAGTACAAGGACTTTAATGGTTTTCTTAGCAAGAATACAGACACGTGGCTTGTGCAAGCCGTCAGGTACTATCAGTCTGTATCCATTGGTACGTAACCCGCAAACCCGGTTTTTGGCAACCCATGGTTCTTGGATTAGGATTAGCTCCTCCTCTGTCTTGGACAAGCGGAGCAGCAGGGCAGCTGATGCTGCTATGGAATGGTGTAGGTTCACCTGCAGTACCTTCACCATCCTGCTTTAGTTGATGAGGGTTAGGTCGAGGTCCTCCTCGGACATAGAAGCCTCCTCGACCCCTTGCTCTGCATCCAGGTTTCCCATACATTATTGAAAAACTACAGAAACTTATTTTTTATGCCCATTGATGAGTCTTGTAAATTTTGGGATGGTCTGATGACTCGGTGTGAAGCTATCACAAAAAAAAAAATACACCAAAATTTCAGTTCGATCAAACTTTGCGATCCGGATAAATTATCCGGATGGCAAAATTCATGCACAATGTGAAAACTCGAATAGTACTTTGAGGACAGTAAGTGATGTGGTGCTTGAACAGTCTTGGAATATTGTCAAGATGAGCCAAAATTATTTGGAAAAGGTTATCGACCTTACGACGTGTCTCAGTCGCCAAAGATGTGCTTTCAGAGGACATGATGACAGTGGTGCCAGTGATAACCGTGAATTTGTTTTGGAATTTTGTACATTATTCGCGAAGCATGATTCAACTTTTGCAAATAATTTTAAAAACAAGGTTGCGAACTGCTGTAGTGGCAAAACACAAAATGAATTAATAAAAATAATTGCTGAAATCGTTCGCGAGGATAATACAGCTGAAATATAAGAGTGCGGACTGATATCCATTATGGTAGATGAAGCAAGGGTCCACAAAAAGGAACAACTCTCCGTGGTTGTCAGATTTACTAAAGAGCTAGCAGTCGAAGAAAGGATCTTAAGCTTTGTAAACTGTTCAGGAGCTAGAAATGCCTCGTATTTAGCAGATATAATTTTCAGCCTTTTGGCCAGCTAGGGACTTAGTGAATTCCCTGTTGTTAGACAGTCTTATGATGGTGCTAGTGTCATGTCAGGACAAAAAAAGTGGTGTACAAATCTAAATTAAAATGAAACACCTTGCAGCCACATTTGTACACTGTCTAGCTCATAAAATTATCCTTGTTGTGATGGACACATTTTTCACAATCGAAACATGTACATCCTTTTCAATGCCATCAAATCCCTTTAACTACACTTTTCGAAGCCATCACAACACGAATTGTTGAAGCAGCTTGAAGAGGCAGTTGGTCTAAATTCAAGGCGTAGAATGAGAAGGTTAAGCTCGACTCGTTAGTCAATGAGATTTCACAATTGCAAATATCTGGTCGATAGCTATGGGACTATGAAAGAGGCTTTAGAAAAAGAAATGAATGAGGGAAAATACAACGACTCAGTTTATTCATTGGGGATCTTTCATTCAATCAGTAATCCTAAGTTTGTAGTAAATCTTTTCATCTTTCACTATGTTATTTTTACAACGAACATGTTAAGCACATATTTCCAAACTAAAAATGCAACTCTTAGGGATGGGATAGATCTTGTGAATGGAACAGTTAAAACACTACTAAGTGAGCGAGAAGACTTGTATGTAGTTTGGGAAAAAATTAAATTATTCACAGAGAAGAACTGTCTGGATCTCACATTTCCCAGAGGATCGCGAAAACGGAAAACAGCAAAACGCACTAGTTTCAAAGATTTTGCTGTTTCATCTAGCCTTGGACACGCAGTTAGGGCTACGAAGATATCCCTGCGAACCAAATGGCTCGAAAAGAGTAAGTTACAGCACTCTTCCATCTTGCCAAATTATTTATGCTTTTTCTAAGTTTTCTAGGTAACAAAAGTTTGAAGCAAGAGGTCAATTTTTTCCTTCTAAGCTTAATATATTCCAATTTCTTCAAAGATATTTTGAAACTTAGATATCCTCTTCTTCAAGTATAAGTTGAAATATATTTAGCTTCTGAACGAAAAAAAAAAAATTATTTCCATTCTATTCCCATATAATTTGTACAAGCGTTCATTTCTTAGCGATCATAGATAATTCGTGTGTAGTTCGTACCTACCGTTCACATTATATGCATGGCGTTGTAGCTCATACATATTCACAGACATGAAGTTTATTTGATAATGCATTATGCATAAGTAAATAACAAAAAATAAATTAACAAATTACGTAATGTATTAATAAATTATGTAAGTTGTATGAACAGTACGTCTTGAACCTTTTGGTCCCTGGCCCCTGCCAGATTTTAGGTCACGGCACGCCTATGGCTGTGCGTCACAAAATGCTCTACTCCCTATGAAAATTATGCAGAAGTCGATACTGAAAATCTTATTACACAAGCCCAGACGATTTAGCAGTGAACAACTTTTTAGTACAATCAATGTTTTAACAGTGGAACAAGTCAATCAATTATGTACCATGATACAAACCTTTAAAGAATTTGCAGCCGGTAAACTCCAAACTAATACGAATAGAACGAGAGATGGTAGCAAAGAATTTATGTTACTTCCGAACCGTATGACGCTACTACGTCAGAGCCATTATACATATATGGGAATAAAACTTTTTAATAACTTGCCATGGTCCATCAAGATAGCTAATAATTTAGAAATATTTTTAAAAAACTGAAAGTTTTATATTACGGGAGTTAAACATAAATTCTCTTTCTCTCTCACTATTCGTAATTTTTATTATATTATATTTTATTATATAATTTTTATTGTATTATTAAAATCACTTAGGCCAAAAATTCATATTTCTATGTATATATATATATATATATATATATATATATATATATATATATATATATATATATATATATATATATATATATATGTAAATATGTATATATATAATATATATTTATATATATATAGATATATATATATATATATATATATATATATATATATATATATATATATATATATATATATATATGTAAATATGTATATATATTATATATATATATATATATATATATATATATATATATATATATATATATAGACATATATATATATATATATATATATATATATATATATATATATATATATATATATATATATATACATATCATAAAAAAAATTTCAGTGAAAAAATCTCAGGAAACCGCCATCCAATTGAACTGAAATTTTCAGGATACATTGATGTACAGTGGCTCACAACTTATTTGATACAGTGATTATTTAAAAATGCAAATCACTGTAACTTTGAAATAAAGAGCCCTATCCAAAAAATTTAAACGTATTTGACTAGATGCATATTTGATGCGTATTTGACTAGATGCAACGAACACAATGCAAACAAAAAATGTTCCAGCAATATTCCTCGGCGTCCGGTAAAAGAGAAATACCACTGGCGCAGAAAAATTGCAGCTCACAGCTTATTTGATACAGACACTTCAATGCGAATAAACTTCTATTTGTCGCGCCGTTAATCTGTCTTGTTTTTGTTTCTTGAATTTTTGATCTTGTTTAGACATTGGCTTAAGTAATTTTTAGCAAGATCTTGTAAGCTGAAGTGCCAAAATGAGCCAAAATTGTAAATTGGGTCATCGCACCATAATTGAACAGCGCGAATTGGTATTAAACCACTTTAAAAAAGGACAAAGCGTTCGAAAAATTGCTGAAAGTGTGAATCTGAGTGTCTCTACAGTGCAGCACATAATTGAGCGCTTCGTAAACGAAAATCGGGTAGAAAATAAGAGGAGAAATGCGCCAAACAATATTTTCACCGTAATCGACGAACGATACATTGTAAGGAAAGTGAAAGCAAACACAAAGATTTCCGCTCCAAAATTGGTTACTGAGGTTCTTCGTGAATTATGGAAGTCATATAGTGCTGAAACCGTCCGACCATTGCTTCGCGACCATGATTTCAACGGGCGAGTAGGTCGTAGGAAGCCATTCATTTCCAAAAAAAATACAATAAGCTGCTTTACCTTCGCCAAAGAGCATGTGGGAAAGCCATCCGCGTTCTGGAGTACGGTTATTTTTGCGGACGAGTCCAAGTTTAACATTTTTGGCTCCGACGGAATGTCATATGTCTGGCGCAAGGCAATTACTGAGCTAAACAAGGAGAACTTCAAAGCTACTGTGAAGCATGGTGGTGGTAATGTGATAGTTTGGGCCTGGATATCCGCAGCCGGAGTCAGAAATTTAAAGTTTATTGAGGAAACAATGGACCAAACAAAGTACCTTGATGTACTCAAAAACAATTTGCTGCAAAGCACTGAAAAACTGAGTGTTAGCAACCAATTTCGGTTGTACCAAGACAATCATCCAAAGCACAAGTCGGGAATTGTGCAGTCCTGGCCAATTTGGGATTGCTCTCATTTGATGTCTCCGCCGGCACAGTCACCAAATATGAACGTCATTGAGAATCTGTGGACTTTGTTGGATAACAACATTAGAAAACATAGAATTTCTAATAAACAAGACCTGAAGAAAGCACTGCTAGAGGAATAGCAAAAAATTACTTCTGACATCACAAAAAAACTCGTTGACTCAATGCCGAATAGGCTCCAGGCTCTGCTTAAGGCTAAGGGCTATCATACGAAGTATTGAAATCAACTGAAAACCTTATAATTCACAACAATTTTAATGTCGAATCAAACTGTATCAAATAAGCTGTGACATGAAATTTGTTATTACTTTTAGTTTTTTGTTTTTTAAGATGTAAAACAGCAACTTTGTAACAAATATAAACTTGTTTGATAAACAACAAACATTTTTCTTCGAAATGGTGTTCAAATTTTTTGATATTGTTATTATGTTTTGAGTTATTGCAACTTAATTTTTTAAAGAAGCACTGTATCAAATAAGCTGTGAGCCACTGTATATGCAGAATAGTGCCAGGTCTCAAAAGTTAATCATCTTTAACCCTTTGGCGCCGGCGGCCATTTAAGTGATATTCTAAATATACCTATTATTTTGTCAGCAAATAACTTCTGCAAAAACTAAGTTAATGGAATCAATTTTAAACGTGTTTTTAATGTGAATATGATTATATTTTTGAAATGTTTAGCCCTATGTGTGCGCTAGGCGCCTAAAATGAGATTGGGAAATTTTGAAAATTTATGAATTGCGATAACTTTTGACAAGATTATCAAATCATTATGAAAACACATATTGATGTTACTATGATGTATCCTCGTGTAGTTTTTTATTAACGTGCTGGCAGCCCTGCAGGCATTGAAAGTGAAAACCTTCAAACCATCGACTCTAATGAAAAATTGTCGTCTTTTACATTGAAAACCAATTCATATAAAAATCTTATGCTTTGTCTATACAACCAAAGGAAAACTTTTGAAATTTCACATCGGACAAGAACGGTAACCCTCCTCCAATTTCCCTATATTTTTAGCATCAAAAACTTCTGTTAACGAGAACTCACGACCCAATTATCAGACACAGTTGAAAGTCATAGAACGTATTGGTATTGAGTAGGAACAGGTCTGATAGAAGCGATGTTGAAATGCGGGTAGCTCTGTGTGAGTCGTGCCATCTTGAAAAATTATTAAGGAAAAAAAAAGCTTTTTGCCCTATGAATTCTGATTTAGTTACCAGATTTTCATGAAATTGACACAGTAGCTGAACCTTGCTCTAAGCCGTATTTGGTAGAAATTTGATTGACAAATTCGGTTGATACTCCCAGCTATGGTAATTTTGGTGTCTTGGGTTTTGAAAATTCGCTCAGGAGAGTAAAGCTTTTTGCCCTATAACTTCCAGTGAAGTCATGAAATCAAAACGAATTTCATATGATATATGGAACTTAATATAGGCATTATTCAGAAGGAATTTGGTTTATTTGCAATATCTTTATTAAGCGATTTTATCGTAAAATTTTCAAACGGTAATGATCTTTCTAGTGACAATAAACAACAAATACTAAGTTTTAGAAAATTTGAAAACTTTTGCCACTGGTAACCCTAAATTTCTTTGTACCCCTACAAATTCGAATGCATTCATCGGATCAAAACGAAATTCGCAGAGTAGGTTGATTTCAATGTGAGGCAGGTGTGATATATTTTTGGCTTTGATGCTAGCAAAGGGTTGCCAGCGAGAGGCGTTTTTTGCTTTTTTGGTATCAATAAATGCTTACATTAAATATTCATATCGCAAACATTTACAATGAAAATAAGTTACCAATGTTTAAATTTTCTGAATTCTAGAAAATTTTTGGTTCCAAATATTTTTCGTTTTTTTTACCCTTAACATCTTTCTATCCCTGTAACTTTCGACGAAATCATCGGATAAAATCGAAATCGATAGAGTTATTTGATTTTAACGTGAGGCAATTGTGGGAGACTTTTAGTTGCAGTGATGGTAAAGTGTTGCAAGCACTAAGTTCAAAGTTTTGCAGTGGTTGGCTTTCCTAAATCTTCAAATTCCTGAAATCCTTTCCACCCTATGAGTTTAAATGCATTGTTAAGATCAAAGTGATTTTGCAATCGAAACAAGTTGGAGCACGTATGGTATAATATGCACTCAGAATCTGTACGATTCTTCTATTGGTCATCGCACATTAGTGTTTCTAGCGGTTCAGGTGCGCTAGTTTTTTATTGAAGTAGCTTCTTTTCTAACTTAATTTATATTTTTTAGCCATTAAATTATTGCTTTCATTTTATTGTTTCCACTTTTTACAAGGCTGTGCGTGTTTTATTGTATTGTGCCTAATATAACGTAGACTTTCTTCCTCTTCTGTGTATTTTCTTTTTCCTAATATTTTTTGTTATGCAGACTTTAAATATTATTTATGTAAGAGTAATAATCGATTGTGTATAAATTTGATCTTAACACTGTTAATTTTTTTTAAATGGTATGATATTTGATAGATTTATAAAGGACTGGAATCGTTTCTTTTTTTGTAATTGTAACACTTAAAATGAAAAATTATTTACAACTCCTCACTCCTAATACAAGGTACCCTACCTTAATAGGAGGAGTAGTGTATGAAACTTGAATTGTTAATCTTTCACATACTGATAAGATACGAAAATAAAGCACTATATATAAAAAAAAAATTATAGGCCAGTGGACATTAATGCGGCTATTTCCTGGTAACCGCCAACAATAGCAAATCGAGCAAATTCTGGAAGTTTGTTGACAATTTGTGCATGTGAATTTTGCAATTATATATGCATATTGTGCAATACTTTATGTGGGGGGAAAATATTAGTGAAAATGATATTGATTGATTATTTATAACGTATAAACGATCAGAAACTGACGTGTTATGGGTATTAGGCAATCCGCACACGGGTCGTTGAGCTATCGTCGTAGATGCGATATTTCTACGCTTGGTCGTCACAACCTATGTAAATCAATGGATGACCGCTAACGGAGCGTTAGCCTATCGTGAAGAGTGAGAAGCGTAGTCGGTTCACATTGAGTGCGTCTCAAGCGTTGTGCATTGCAGGCCTCAAGTCGAATGAGTAGTCGTTTTTGCAAGCGCGATGGATGACGGCAACGTACGATTCGTGGGGGAGGTGGGAAAATGCCCCGAATGGTATGATTTTACGACGCATACTGACGTTTTCTTGACGACCCGTGTGTGGACATAGTGCCGGTTTACACCGGTCGGACCAAAAGTGACCTGACCTAAAGCGCGGACTAAATGAACTTAGTCCTCAGGTGTTTACAAGCAACCCGACCTAAAATTTGCTTAGGTCGAATTTAGTCCTCGTTTGTATGTGACAGCTGTCATTTAGTTTAATTTTCGTTCATGCACAGTATTTATCGTTTCATTTGTCTCTCAAACATGCTTATTTCAATGATTTTGTGTCAAAGGGGAATGTTATGAGCTTATATTGAACATACATACATTATTAATAGTCGCGCAAAAATCAATGTTTAGGTCGCGTGTGTTTACAGCGATATAGTCCACGACCTATATTTAGGTCAGGTCGCTTGAAATCGTGGACCGACCTAAATTTAGGTCGGTCCATGAGTGTATACAGCACGTGGACTAAAAAATTTAGGTGGAATTTGGTGTTTAGTCCGCGGACTAAACGTCCGCTGTATACGATACTATAGTACGATGATGACGGCACTCGTTTTCTCGCGAGCTTGACAAGTGTCAAACGCATCTCTCACGTATAGCATTGCTAACGACCCGTGTGCGGAGTGCCTTATTGTGAAAAATCCGTACAAGAAATATACGTGCATATCGGCATTGCTTGATGACAATGACAAGCTTGACAAGACATGATGCCGTCAAAGCTACCACGATTACGTAATATGACTACGAGTACATATAGAAGTCATTCGCTAGCGGTTGCCAAAAAACACTCTATACATAGTAGATGCAAAAAACGACGGTTAGTCGAATGTTGAATGATAATGTCCTGTAAAATTTAATGGCTTCTAAAGCTCAATTTTTTCAGTCGCCTATATATGCTTTTGTTTCCGACTGAGTTCACACGTATAGTATTTCATTGTACCCTGATCGCGATTTGCCCATATTCTCAGTGCCATTTTATTTTAGTGCAAAAATGACAAAATTCCTTGTATGATATAACAAAGGGGCGACATCTTAGTATCCAAAAATATTAGCTTGACTTCTTGAAATCATATTTCAACTCCATAAGTTTCAATGCCATTAGCAGATCCAACACGTTTATGTTATACCATTACAAGCTTCATTTCACTTTATCTCTTTACATAGTGTAGCTATCAATCTTAGGAAAATACCCAACGACAACTTAGAATCATATCCGAACCCAGGGACTGCTCCCGGTTCCGAAAAGGGCAGCAGGATTGTTTGCGTGAAGAAAGGATTATGTATTTTAAAAGCTGAACGCGGCTGGGTATGCTGGAATTATGATATTGCGAATCTCACATTCAAAAATGTAAAGAAGTAGAAGAAGACGATAAAATGCTGGGTTTCGGTGAACGGTTCAGCGTTGGAATTATTACGTTGTGTAACGAAATGAATGTTACATAATGTGCATTAAAATAGAATCAAATTATTTTGAATAATTTGCTTGTTGTTTTCATGATTTTACTACGACGATGATTTACTTCGATTAAATTCTTGCAAATTCACATTCCTGGCCATCTCCCAGAATGGCGTCGTAGCCTGTTGAGAGTGACTAAGACATAAGCAGGGTTGTGATAAACTTTTAGTTTCATATTTTAATACTCGCAATGCATAGTATGCCGTATAAGCGCAAGTATCATTTTTTAGCTTTGATGTAATACATGATACACAAAAATGTACTCCCCGGAAAATTGTCGTTTCACTCTCTGTGCCGTATAAGCGCAAGTATCATTTTTTAGCTTTGATGTAATACATGATACACAAAAATGTACTCCCCGGAAAATTGTCGTTTCACTCTCTGTGCAGTTTAAGCTTGAATTTCAAGTACCTTTGGCTGCTTGATTTTCCTAAATAATTCGGAATTGGCGAAATAAAACAATCGGAGGGTTTTGGTTTTTCAAAAAAATAACAGGCATATTTGGTGCTTCATTTTGAGTAAAAAAACCCAATCCGTAAAAAAAACATATTTCTTGCTTGTTTAGATACATAAAATAAAAAATGAAATAAAAAGATAATGAAAAATAAATAAGGAAACAATGAATTTCACTTAAAATGCAAAACATTCGTTATTCAATACTCTTATTGTACTTGCTCATCTAAACCTTATAAGCCAATTACCATGCAAATATGTTTTGTTATAAAATCCCTTCCTGTCATCACCGGATGCTTTTCCTCACTTGCCAATGTTCATCCCGATGAACATAATTCATGTTTTTTTTTCTGTACTACTAGTCTCTTGCTGCTCGACGCCTGCTGATTTTCCCACTCAATAACAGCAGTCTTTGCTTCGAGCCGATCCAATTTAATTAAGAGCATCATAAACTGAGGGGAATCGGAAAATGAGTTGCTGATAACGCTGACGACATTCATGCAAATGGCATTTGCATGCGAAAGTTCATTGGTGTGCATTAATTGTTACTTATCAGAAATCATACAATATACATGAATTTTGCCATTTTGGTTTTTGTTTGAGGAAATTTGAGCGTGAATGCTGGTGGTGATTGACTCACGCTATCTTTTCATTCAGCAGCATTTCATATCGTCCAATGCTGGCGTTTAGGATTGAAATTTGTGCTTTGTCTTTATTTTATCTATTGGCTAACCGAAAAGAATCTGATTTTAAAAGAACGGTCAAAGTTTCAAAAAAGTTTTGTGAAGGGTTAAATAAACTGTTGGACAAAGCACATATGTTTCCGCTTCTGCATTTAAATAGAGAGGTGTATAGTTTTTGCGGGAGGCAAAAACTACATTCGGGTCTTATCCTACATTTATGATCGAAGAGAACAAAATTGTTTTAACCTCCTAAAACGATAGATGAAGTATGTTTTTAGACTAGACAGACACTAGACGATAGAATGAATATTCTATAGTGTTGAATAGACAGACTTGGATAAGAATTAAAGTCAAGATATGATAGATATGACGTAGAAGCTTGAGTAGCCTAGTGGGTAGAGCACTAGCTTCTTGCGTGTGGGGTCCCTGGTTCGAATCCAGGTTCGGACGAGGGTCCGCGCACCAAGCTTTGAGTTCACCTAGCTCTGATTAGGTACCTGATTTAAATCAGGGGTAAAGTGAGTCGTGGAACTAATCACTCCACACTCGTATTCACAATGATTAAATAAATTGTAATGAAGCTCTCTACCAGCTTCAACCTCTAGACCCGTACGAGGGTTGTCGTGGGATTGCTTTACTTAGATATGACGTCTTAATCGCTTTGTGTAATCTAAACGGCAAAATAGAAAGGAATTCAAGGTACTCATACCTCAAATTTATGAGTCATAGCCCACTAACAGATATATTTTCTACTGGCTTTCTCCAACCAGCAGCAACTGCTGAAAACAACTTTATTATTTATGTTTTGCTTGTATTTATGCCATCAATAGAGCAGAGTGGCTACCAGATTCATAACTGAACGGCTAATCGAATTTATGCTTACCGACAAAAGATTTCTTGTGCACATAAATTTTCACGGCTCGATAACAGGTGAAATGAAATGAAAGCTTTCGGTATTCGCAAATCGTGTTCCGAAATTGAATCAAGCCAACTTTTAATTAAATCTCACAAATCAAGAACAAACAAACGATGCTGGAACCAAAGATGATGAATCATGAGAGAAATTCAGCAGAAAAATCCACCGATCATAGCTTGCGCCAGCATCCGACAAGATTTAAGATTACAATACAACAAAGCTTATTTGAATCACAGTAGAAGCTTGAAAATGATATAATTAATATCATGAAAATGTCAAAACAGATGCAGAGAAAGGATTTGAGCAAATTCATGTCTGATGTTGATGAAATTTTCGGGTCAGATATATCAGTTGTAGCTTTAGACTTCGCTTCAGTGATATAGTCAACACTGATATCATAAAAAGAACGTCAAGCAAAATAAGATCAGAACAAGTTCTACGGAGTATGCATTCGTTCTATATGTAGACAGATATTTGCTCAATTTCGTTTCGAAACATTAAGTCATCTTATTTGAATGTAACCTTCCGTCGAAAACGAAGTTTTCCGAGTTCAATTAACTGAAATTTATGCATATCCACGTCGTGCAAAGTGTCCTTTATTTGTTTCCAGGTACAGAATGTCCATACACTTAATTCTGAAAATTGATTTCCCCAATTCATCTACAACCCTCCAGCTGGCCAAGCGACATTGCTTCACTTCGATTTCGATTTCGATTGCCAATTTCATTACTCTATTGATATAGCTAGGTACTTACAATTTAAATTTCTCCATCCACTTGGGGCACAGCGTGTGCTGTTTGATTGAAGTAGCTCGAATAAATTTCGCCGGGACAGGTCCACCAAGCGAGTCGCGTTGCTCCCGTCTCGTGGAGCCATCCTTACGTTTGAAACTCAGACGAAAACTGTGTTTCCGTAGCTTATCGTGCGAGGGTGAATCCGAATTATTGTCGAAACCAACATCAGACAGCGTTCGTGGTGTGGTGGGCATCGGTTGAGGTGAGACTGGCGGTGCTCCGGCCGGTTGGATTCCCAGCATGCAGTAAGGGTCACTGAATCCTGTAATGAAAATCGAAGCGCAGAATAATAATGAAATCGGATTTTGAAAATATTATCGGACTATAGGATTAAATGTTGAACAGTCGTTGGTATTTACCTTAACGATATTCGAGGAAAATAAGGGTTCATTTTATGCAAAGCACAAACACTGTCCATTATGCATTTGTGAATTCATACAGATTATATACATACTTAATAAAAAAACTGATGCGACTTGCAAAATTCCCTATTCTATCAAGTCCTCTCGAACTGAAGTCATTGAAAGACGAACACTTTTCAAACACAATCCAAAATCTATATTGAAACTCTTTAAGTAGGAAAACGCACATATTCAGAAGTAAAAAGATCTATTGTTTCGGAATAATCTACTCTGGCAAGTGTTGAGAATACTTGCTTCCCATCTTCAACGTTCAAGGTAAGCCAGCTTTTACGTCGAGTTTGTTTTAATCCCCAAGAGAGGGAGATTAAAGTCCCGAAGAGCATTAAGAATGAAAAAAAAAAACTTTTGGAAAAGGTATAAAAGGTATTTATACGAACAATCGTGCATATTCGCTTTAATAAACAGTAAACCATAGGGGTTGGTTTACTTTTCCAAATTAATGAGACTTTCGAATTTTGCAAAATTTGTGGGAAATCATTGCACAATACATGTTCTCATTTTGTGTGTCATGCGGAAAGAGTATTTTTAAGTTCCATGAAAACATGGTATTATCGTATTTTTCTTTTCACAATGCTGCTTGGTCCCTTCATTTGTAAAGAATATGAAATGATGAAAATATAGCTGAAAGGTCTCAGATTGTCAACAAGATATAATTACAAGGGTGTAAGTACAATAAAAAGCACATTTCTATAAGAAAAAAAAGGTTCACTTTACCCAAAACGCAATATGAATAAGAGCGTGCTTTAGGCTGACGATAACGAATATTTCAAGTGTGTTTTATATGATATCAGGAGGACAGTTGATTAATGCTGGCGCAATATGTAGTGGTACGTAGAACGAAATGCCTTTCGGTCAGCAGATCCTTGGTTCGAATCGAATGCAGCGCACATTGAGTACGTTGCAAAGTTTTTGGCGGTGTAATAGCATTCTTTTATAATTTCGGTGAAGTGGTTTCTAGGGATTCAAATCATTCACTCGTACACTTGGCTGCATGCGGCCTAGTGTTCTCATGGATGCTATATCCATGGAGTATATCGTTGGTTCGCTGTTCCCGGCACATCCGCCAAGGACTGATGATCCAGTCATCGTCAAGCAGGCGGATCTTCCTCCCGTTACGGCCGAGGAGCTAAACAGTGCAGTGTCCAGGATGTAGAACCGGCCGGTCAAGGCGTTTAAAGTCGTGCCGGAGAGTCAACTGCCTCTATTATTGGATTTGTATCATTCATGTATAATCACGAGGGTCTCTCCGTCGCGTATGAAAGTAGCTCGACTGACACCTTCTCAGAGACTGATGGCTGCTCTACGACACCGACGAAGGAGTCAAAAGGAGGCCTGTCCCTTCAGGTGCAGCACAGTGGTCGATCTTAAGACCTGACCTCTGAAACATCATTTACGATTATCTGCTGCGCCTCGAAATACCTGCGGATGTGTTTAAGCTGATGACGTCGCAGCGGTAATCAATTCCAGTTCTGCCGATTTGCTCAACTCATACTAAACTAAATCATGAGGAGGGTGGATCGGTTGATGACCTTGGACACCAAGCTGACGTATTGGGATTATATCTGCAGGGCATGTTACAGGGCTCTAGTAATCGTCACTTCGCTGAGTAGGCGACCTTTGGTGGACCCAGCGAGACGAGATGGAGGCTATTGATGGTAACGAGCGATTCCACCTTGCTATTTGGAGCCGAAATTTGGGTGATGCGCTCCGAACTAAGAAGCTCCGCAGCGCACTGCTGGTGTCCACGGCAGGAGTGCCTTACGAATCATCTTTAGCTACCGCACGGTCTCAGAAGAGGCTGTGATGGTGATACCGGGAGTATTCTCGATCAACCTACTAGCGCGAAAACGCAAGGAAGGGTGCCTCTTTCGCTCAGGCCTGGGCAGAACTGAGGCTCTTATTCAATTTTGGCAACAACGTTGGAGTGGAAGTGACAAAAGACGCTGGACGGCTAAGCTTATTGGCCTTATTGAACCTTGGCTTAACCGAAATGCCTGAACAGAATGGATAAGGTGGTCACATCGTACTGCCGGTACTGTGTGATGGAACTCGATAATGCTCAGCACACATTCTTTATGTGCAGTCGCTTCGTAAGTTTAAGGCACACCATTGAGTCCACGATAAGCCTGACAACGACTGAGACGATCGTGGCGCGCAGTCTCCACATACGTTGAGAAAGTACTGCCCATAAAACGAGACGAGGGTTGCGTTGCCGACTCATGAGCTATTGTAGCTTCTGAAGTCCGTGGTTACCGATAGGTGAGTTAGCACGACCGGCTTGAAGCAGTGCTTAGGCGGGTCCCGACTCGGAACTTCGTGGGCTTGTAGATGGTCTTTTTCTAGTGAGTCAAAACTCACATAGCCCGTGGTGATAAGTCACCCGGGAATCTAGTAAGCAAATTTTTCTTAGCCATCTACACTAGGAGGAGGGAGTAACCACGTCAACGGACAGATTGAAAATAGACCCAATACAGCAGGCTATCGCATTTTACAATCATTGCTGAGCTCGGTAAAATCAGCGAATAATAGAGTTCAAAGAGATCGTAAAATCACACATCCAAAACAGTAATATTTAGTGGAGGAGAGTTTTAGTAGACTTTTCTCTGGACACATCTCAAGGACGACCAAAAAAATAATTTTATGTATGAAGTGTAATTAAAATTGATGACGATTATACTTTCCCTTATACCAATGTTCAATTGCATGGAAAATACTGAGACGTGATTCTGTTTACGTGACATTAGTGAAAAGTTATTAGTGGTGTAGGAATCAGGCTTGGACTCCACTAGCTTTTGTCGCCTCCCGTGGTAAGCATCATATAGTATTTTCCTGCCAGGGATTCATTTATTCCCTTGAATAGCGCAGAAAAAACAATCTTCTCGCAAGTGCTGACAAAAGAATCTATGATCTTCTCAATTCTATCAACTCAAATAGCATAAAGAACGACATAGATGTCCTTAATAACCTGACTACCTTTCATAAAAATATTGTAAACTTCTTGAAAATAAAAGCAGCGCCAATCCTTAAACATGACAAAGGCCTCTCCTCAAAATAATAGATTCCACCATATTTCTTATATACCATTATTTTTATCAACATTATGAGCAATATGATCCAAGTTAGACTGATGATTTAAGCATCCTACCCGCCTCAAAGAACTGGAACTTTGGATTAGAAAAAGCAAAAATTACAATATTTATATAGATATTGAGAATGCTTATGAAGGTGTGGAACTGCTGATTTTACTTAGTATACTTCATGATTTTATCTTCTATTATAATATTGTCTTATAGATTATTTCTTTCTTTTCTAAAATATTCTTATGTCTTTACTATTTATATCAATAATGGGCTCCTCCAGGGAGATGTTCTCAGCCCTCTTTTACTCAGTTTATCATAACCATCAGCATTACAACCAGCAGCCAGTTCTGACCTTTTTCATCGCGATTTTCTACTAGTCCTGTTAGTCCTACTAGTTTTATGTCATTCTACGCTGTGAGCGTCGTGCTCAAGGCTCTCCCTCCAGTGTAAAACAAGTCTGCCATCAAACTGGGCACAGCAACCTTTCCGATCAAGAATCTTTTAGCTCATACGAGCTAGGTGTCTAGCACGTCGGAGCTTACCGAGCTTTATCTTTGTAGTTATATTTGCTTCTAGGCAGATAGGATATAACACAGATTCCACCTTCAGTTAAATCAGCCTTCTATAATTTTGTAATATGCTGACGATGACTTTTGAATGCTTACTACTCAAAAAGACAAACACTAGTGTCACATTTCCCTTCAATAAGCTTGAAATAACTTCTCCCAATCCCGCAACGTTCTCAAACTAAGAGTAAATCCTTTAAAATATAACATCTTCTACCTTAAACGTTTCTAAAACCTCAAGTAGATACACACTTGGGTTTAGTTGGTTGATAATTAAAACTTGCTTTTATTCCCTTAACCTTAGTAGCTATAGCACCAAATGCATGAATAGATTAAGATTAACTAAGAAGATCTTAGTCTAAACAATTTCTAAGGAGTGAACAATCTCTAAGGTGTGAACACTGTGGAGATGTAGACTCCATTGATCAAAAACTACTATACAGCCATTATTATACGACTCTTGTCCGACTTGTCCGACTCCCAACCAAAACGGTAATTGGTTAGATCTTGTGGTCACTAACGCTTATGACGAAGTAGTGGTAAGTCCAACTAATGACATAGAACATATTTTTTGTAATAGTTCGCACCATACAGCACTTTTAGTTGAACTTGCCACTCCTGATTCTACTTACTTAAGAACGTACAATAATTCAATTCTATATGACTTTCGTAATGCTAATTATGAAAGCATTCACCATTTTCTTGATTCTATAGATTGGACGAATATTCTTTCAACGTTAGACCTTGAAGAAGCCTTTTCTACTTTTTACAACAAAATATTTGATGCCGTTGAGAGATATGTACCAAAGACAAAGAAAAAGAATAAACTTTCTGAGCCATGGCTTGACAGGGACCTTACTTTATTGAAAACAATATTGACGTTAGTTCAGCTATTCAGGAAGAATATAATGAAATTGCTAATCAGTTTTAACAAAGTCCCACGAGGCTTATGAAAACTACATTAAGACAACCGGCGAAAATATAATCCGCGACCCGAACAAATTTTATGATTTTGTAAACGTGAAGCGAAAAACTACTGGTTATCCATCGTCGATGTTCTTTAATAATATCACTTCTTCCTCTCCCAATGAGATTTTTGATTTATTTGCAGATAGTTTTCAGACTGTTTTTAATGTATCAGACCCGCCAAACTCACACATTTCTTACTCTCATTCCGCTCCAACAGCTTTGGTCAGCCACTTAGAAATTTCACGTGATGAAATACATAAAGCTATTTCGGAACTCGACTGCAACAAAGGCCCTGGACCCGATCTAATTCCTCCAACTTTCTTGCGAAAGTATGTAGAGCAGTTTGTAACTCCCTTGCATATTTTTTTCAACAGATCACTTTCGTCTGGAGTTTTTCCATCCTGTTGGAAACTTTCGTATGTCACACACATCTTCTAAAATGATGATAGACGCTGTATCGGAAATTATTGGGGCATTGCCATCTTATCTTCAATTCCGAAACTTTTTGAAAAGATTGTCTACGATAAACTTTTTCCACTTGTTGACTCCCGTCTGAACGAGCAGCATCATGGTTTTAGAAAAGTTCGCTCAACTACCACGAATTTGACAGTCCTAATCTCAGACGTTCTGTGTAAAATGGAGAAAGGATACCAAATTGACACAGTCCATACAGACTTCAGTAAAGCTTTTGACAGAGTTGACCACCCTAAATTCGGACTTGCCGGATCTTTGCACAGCTGGCTGACTTCTTACCTTCGCAATCGAACGCAATTGGTAAAATTTCAAGGAGTTTTATCGAAAAATATATCTGCTACCTCCGATGTACCACAAGGAAAGATAGATACAAGAAAAATATATCTATTACCTCCGATGACCTATCTGACGTCTTAGCAAATATACCTCATCTACTTTACGGTGACGATCTCAGTGTGTATCACATCATTAAATCTAAAAACAATGCACTCTTTCTTCAATCTAAACTTAATTCACTTGATCATTGGTGCAATGAAAATAAGCTCTCTCTCAACATTGCTAAGTGCCAGGTTATTAGTTTTTCGCGAAAATGCACGGTCTCACATAACACGTACTTCCTTGGCAATAATTTGTTAGCCCGAGTTGAAAACGTTGTTGATCTTGGTGTTCTCTTGGATGAGAAACTCCGCTTCACCCTGCACTATGATGAAATACTTTGCCGTGCAAACAAACAACTAGGGTTCATCAAAAGACGTTCCAAGGAATTTCATAACCTGTGGGTCACAAGATCCTTATACATCTCAATTGTACGCCCCATTCTCGAATATGCCTCTATCTGCTGGAATCCGGCTTTTGAGACCCACAGTAACAGACTTGAGTCTATACAAAAACAGTTCTTACTTTTCGCATCGAGAGAACTTACGATTTTAATACTCTTCCTCCTTATGAGTTTCGACTGGGTCATCTAAACTTATTGACATTTGCATCCAGAAGAAAGATGATTTCGGCCTGCTTCACATTCGACGTCATTAGAGGCGTTATCAAAGTTGAATTCCTGAATAGTAAAATGGTATTAAATAACCCTGTAAGGAACACCAGGACCTCTCGTTTACTTAAAGAATATCCACATTCCAGTACTTGCGCAGCTAATGAGCCGGTAAATAGATGCTGCAGAATATTTAACAGTATAAGTTTTCTGTATTCCCTAACGATCTCCAAATTATCCCTCAAATCCTCCCTTTTCCAAGCCATTCATAACTCCTTATCTTAAGCTATATGTCAATGTTTTATTTGTTTGTTATTTATCAATTGTTATTGATTTTTTGTTATTGATTTTTTATGTTATTGATTTTTTCGTTTACACATATTTCTTCGTTTACAAAAAAAATACAGTTTCAAACCATCTAATCATTATTATGGGGGCCCGGTAGCTCTGCTCGCTAAGGCGTCAGGCCGAAAAGCGGCGTGCTACGGGGCCTGTGGGCTCGAATCCCGCTAGTGCCACGGCTGTAAGTGTGAATGCGTGTGATTGTCTATGAGGGTGGCAATTGGGCCCAAACTGGTGGCCTAATGCTGGCCGCGTTCCCGGCAGCCTTCTGCACTATCCTTATTATTATCCTCTCCTCAGGCTCCGAATAGAACAGAAAACTGAAATGATCCATGAACTTAGCACTTAGTTAAATCTGCTTTAATCATACTTTGTTTAAAAAACACCCTGTTGGAGCCGATTCAGGGGTGTATACTCGTTTTGAAAATAGCAACACCAGCAGAAACTTTTTTTTATAGCTATAATACTTTGGTATGATTGGACATTTTATTTTCAGAGCCCGAGGATGGAACTGGCGATTGCTGCTGGGCAGTTGTCCAATAAAAACGCCCTAGTAACCATGTACTCAACATTTTTAATTTCCGGTCTTATTTTCGTATATAAAAATCGTGTGGTTATGGACGAAATTCCATAAATTTCCATTACTAATCCAGTTTAGTTACCAAATCATCCCGGAAATTTATCAGATTAAAAAAATTGAAAATTTTCTGTGTTTGCTTATCAACAAGCAACTGATTCGCTTGGTCACAACAGGTTACCGGAATCATTAAAAATTTTATAAAAAATCACCAATGGAGATGCGGAATTGACAGACTTTGATTTTAGCATCAAAGACATTCAAAATGATGGGTATATCCTATAGTACACATAAACCATCACCTTACTCCTGCTATTTCTGTCATACTAAGAAATAAGAACTGCTTTACTGTGAAAAATAATCAGCGTAGCAAAATTTCAATTTTATTTCAAACAATTTATTGCTGTGGTAAGTGATTTCAAACGCAATAGCCACGTCTAGAAACCTATACCATACTCATCATGGTTTTTTGATAGTTTTCCAATAGACGTATTTTATTCCCTGTGAATTGAAAATTCCTTTCCAACTGATTAGATATAATCCGGCTCTCCGGCAAGTGGGTAGGAAACATTGTTTGATCGTTCCATCGAGAGAATTAAATAGAGGAAAAGGAGGCAAACATACCCTGTAGGCTGACTTTAATCTTCGGAAGCCTGAACGTAAATCCGTTCAAATACTGTATGGTCAAGCCGAAATAAAGTCCTGTTGGCGGAGGCCAAAGTAGATTAATTTATTAATGAATTCCTTGGGGTATGAAATCCTGTTCAGACAAGAAAATGCTGGTCTGCGTTAAACGCAAGCCGACTTTTTGACCTTTCTCAAGCATACAAAGCAGTACTGAACCGAATGTATATCAAATGAGAAAAGTATTGGAAACGTTCTTATCAGTACTTTGGATAATCCATATTGACATGCAAGAAAGTTTTTAATTAGTTTGTGATAGCGATGTAAGGGTGCATGAGCAAATAACTTTTTCTCAATTTAATTATTTTTGAATTAATCGATAAAATCATAAAACACCTTATGTTTCAGCCAACAATAGTATACATTTTTCTAATAGAACAAAGTGGCAAAGAGCCAACGAACACTTACCATTCGCATCTTTCGCCTCGAGGCCTTCTGCTTCTTGAACGATAATCGAAAGGACAACAATTTTCGATTTTTCCTCTGCAGCCGCGTGTAACAAACGATAATGACGGTCCGGGGTTACACCGAAAGCTCTTTGCGCCTGCAGATACATTTCCTCTTTGTAGTGTGGATACTGTAAGTAGAAAAAAACGAAAGCAGACTCTATTAATGAAGTCAACAGTGAATACAAATAAGCGTCCGGGGATTACGTTGTCTGTGTTCCGGCCACTTTTCGTATCGGATGAAAGTTGTTTGTACTTTATTTTGAATATCAAATGCGGTAGGTCATTAAAATCATTGTTGTGGTTGCGATTAATGAACGAAGCAATTGCTTCTTTAAAAGTTGCTTAGTAAATGGTAAAATCGACGGAAAACAAGCGAAAAGTCACAAGAAAAATTTTCCTTCGGAAAATTAAGCGAGACGAAAAAGATTTTTATTTCGTGCTTTTGCGTTCATTAAACAGCTTTACATTTGATCTCCTTATGTAGCTGGGTAGTTTTCATTCAGGCTTCTATTTGCATTCAAGCTGTTTGATAAATCGGTTTTTTTGAGCATGCGCGTTCCAAATATTAGACCAACCGAATAGATTTATATAAATTGGTTCATTTGTTAGTCTCATCAGATGAGTGAATTTTACACTTTGAAGAATCAAAGGTGAGCACATAGGATCGGAATATTACTGTACAATAAAAACTGGCAGTCGTATTACTCAACCATATCCCTACTATAAAATATATCACAAACTTAGCTTTTTACATGATGTAAAATGGTTACTTTGTATATTGCATCTTCCAAGATCTAAAGTGAAAAGTAGATTTCCATCCTCTCTACGACAATTTGTCATACTACATACATACTTATGATAGCATGTGAGCGAAATTACAACGAGAAAAGACTGAGTCCTTTTGTCCCTAATGCAGCAGAAGAGAAGGTTTTGATATTTTATTAAACATTTATGAATTAATGCTGTACTATCAAGAATTTATTTTTGTTCCACAAAATTCTCAGTTTATATGGTTCACACTTATCTGTCAGTCATGTAACGTTCAAAACTTGAAATCATTCAGGTCAGATAATAAATTTCTGTAGAGTTTTCAAAAGAGAACTCCATTAATCTAAGACTTTCGTTTTTCTAACTTTAGTTGATTCTACTAAAGACAACATTGATATTATATCCAAAAAGAGTTAAATTTAATGTATCTTTTCGCTTAATAAGATTTTTTTTCTTCCTCCTGGAAAGTAATTCAAATTGAGATACGTACATTTATTTTTCAAGCGACGTTATGCGCGATAAGTTTTAGATACTAAGCCACATGATAAGTTTCACTCACTATGTAAACCAGCTGTCACATCATCTCATAAAAGTTTCTCCTGGTGTTTACTGTAAGTGTGCAATATTCAGCTTGAGCAAGATAATAGTATCGGGTTCATTTCATGTAATAGTGAAAGGATGTTACCGATTTTGCACGTAAAATGCTTAAGTTACACTATGCATATGTACTAAGTACACAATGAGACAGCATTGTGACTTTATCTGAAGTCTCCAGCAGCGCGAATATGCTAAGTTGCGCTCGGACACGAACAGTAATCTGCAATCACCTCGCCACTATCCTGGGCATGCAACCTATTTTGAATATTCAAGTCACGCCAATGTCATAAAATATAAGCTTGTTCGCGGGAACGTCTATTAGTGTTGTCACGTTAAATAACTGTGTGCTTCGCTGGGATGTGCCTTGAGGATGAACAACAATGGAATCACAGTGCTATGCTGAAATCCCTTGAATCTGCATGGAATGTATACTCTCATGTACAACAACAATAATGTGAACGACCGGAAAAAGTTTTGCAATCCTGGGGATATATTTTAATAATTGATCGCAACCAAGCCCGCAAAACACTTTCTTCCCGGACAATAAATAATTTAGTACAGATGGGAGTGTTGGAATAATTTTCCTTTCCCTTTTGAATTTGTTGTTGGTGATTGTAATTAGATAGAGGGCTACAACGAATCACATAATACACCTTTGCTTATTTTCTTATCACTTATTTTGGTGATATTATTACTTATGTGGTCTAAGCTTGAAATCGCGTCCAAAATGGCTAGAATTCAACCATACTCGTAAGTGCATACTTGCATAGAAATATGGGTGCTTTTTATAGTAGGATTACTAGCCTTAAAAAAGAGACAGTAAATGAAGTGTTCGAACCAGGGTACATTAGAAGTGCACAACCGCGTTTTGATGATTGTTTCTCTTGCTGACCTGGGTTTGATTCTTGTGGTTTCCAAATGTAATTTTTTATAATATGACATACCACCGTACTTAGGATTAAATATGTTGCTATAAAATAGGGTTAAGCAACTAAAAAAAAATACCGGTATCACAAAAATTCTTTGGTTTGTCTTCAATGTACTTGCTACATTCTCGCTGTACTCTCTGTTTTTCGACATCAACAATATTTCGTTTTGAATTCGAGCCCAAACAGTTTCAATTAAGTTTAGGTCGGAAGAGGTTCCAGGCCAATTTCCGCTGACAGCTATTTTCCCAGAGTCATTATTGCCTTGGTTTAATGCGGTTTCTTCCACACTATGAGATGACGCATTTCCACTTTTAGAGCTCCCATAATTACTGTCATCGCAAAATCCTTCGCTTTGCAGCCTTTTGCTAAATGTACATGTATCTCCGACCTTGTTGGTGTCAAAATTGTGTTATTTGTTTCACGTAAAAATGTCTTCTCCATTTCACTGATTTAAAGTATTGCTTACTATGCATCATCTAGTTTGGTTTCATTTTTGATGTGCGCGAAAAAATGCCGTTCGGCTGATTTTCTCTCCACAAATTAAAAAAAAAAAGGAGACTAGTTATACTTATTACTAAGCATTTAGCAAAAAACAAGCTCTCAAGCAAAGACAGTTTATTCATTTTTCTATAGCAAATAGGCTTTTTCGTTTTTTTACAGCAAATAGGCTCTTTCGTTTTTTTATAGATCAGCTTTAATTTTCAATTTGTAGCTGTGTGACTACTCGAGACAAAGCTCCAGATTTCTTCAATGTGATGTAGCCTCAGAGTGACAATATAAAAGAATAGCAATGCGGAGTAAAAAAAATACACAATAAGGCTTTGAAAATAACAGAAAAAAAACGCAAATATTAATAGCAAAGCCTGTATAACATTTCGAGAAAAAATGCGCCCAGTGTGGGTGTCTGACTGAAGTACATATTAGTGTTCGGGGAATTGCGAAACAAATAAGCTATAAACAGTTGGAATAGGAATATGGATTCAAGATAGGAGTTACAGAAACAACCTCTGAACGAGGATCTCTTTATACTCCGAGGATTCAACTGAAATGTTAGAGAAGAACAGATCCAGTATTCGATGTAGGTGACTACAAACTGAAATGAACACAAAAAGTGAAAAGTTGTGTATAAGAAATTTTGATTGGAAAATATTTGACATGAGATATATTTTATGCGAATTCAGGCAGTGCTTGTGATGATGGCCAGTGAATGGTTGGTAAGCTTCAATATCCACAAGATATGAATCTACAATTTGAGAATGAAATGAAAAGTAAACATAGCTTATTGTAGACATAGAAAACAATAATTAAGTCAGCAGCATTTGCGATGAGCATAAAATAACATCTGAAAAACCGAGTTTCACACAATCACAAAAACACCATAGCCTCAAGCTTTCAAAAAATGTCTTCGTTATATGGTAACGTGTATTAAGCTGGGTTTTGACCGGAATATTGAGCTCTTAAAACAAATAACAGTAAATGGCGTACAGTTACAATTTGCTAACATTCTGGAGAAATGACCCTTTGAGTCCCAAGCCAAAAATAACAAACAAAAACACTTTTTTTAAAGTTTCAGTTCTAATCAGTTTTTTTTTTTAAACTGAAAAACAAGTGTTTAATGCTAAAAGCAAACCTAGAAGCTTGGAAGGTAATGAACCAACAGGTGCAATATTTGAAAAAATAGGTTAGGAAATCACACAATTTACTAAAACTGAAGAGTTAAGTTGAGCTTCTGCGTTTTAAAAAATACTCAGGTAATAGAGTCCCACATCAATTGTGTTCTATTTGATTTTGAACAGGTACGTAGAAGCCTCAATTCTGCTTTATCGTATATTCCAAACTGTGCATAGAGTACTCCATTGAATGAAGCATTATTTCGGGTGAATACCACACTGCCATCAACAGTACCAGCAATCATAAAAGCTACTTCAATGTTTATTCAAGTGTTGAAAACGAAGAAAGTCCTTAAAACCCATTCGAGCATTACGCTGCCACAAATACATTCACTTTACATAAGCACAAAACTCTTACCACAAAACGTACATATGAAATTACTTATTTTCTAATATATACCTGTCCGCCAGGAGCCGGAGCTCCAACCGTATTAGCAATCGTATGCAAAACTTCAACGTACAGTTTCTCCTTCTCCTCCATTCGGTCCAAAATCTCATCACACGGCGGTTCTCTTTCATTTTCCGACAAAGTTTCTGCACGTGTCTCCGCAGCACGTACAGCGGACATTCGTCGATTTTCACGTTTCCACGCTAGAGCTGTAAAGCTCTCGAAATACGACCCATCGGTGTCTTGGACTCTATAAAGAAAAAGAAGAGACAGAGTGAATTAGAACATTATAGAAATAATATTCTGTGAACTAACAACACAACGGTAATCATACAGATCGCAGTAACGAGAACGGTAAAATAGTTTGCACCACGTTAGTTTACTTGGAGTATGTATAGAGTTTTGATCTGGCAAGGACTCAATTCGAAGGCAAACTTTGTAATAAAATATCATACTTTTCTTCAAACAGATACCTATCTGTGCTACAGTTCATGAATACTTATAACGTAGGGATCAACACATCTAAAAGTTGAAGCTGACAAACAAACTTGAGTCGCATTGCTGCGGATTTCTAGTAAAACGTTGTACCTTATGTGAAGAGTAGCACCTTGGTGTTGGGCTTCAAAATTTTCGAAGTGAAAAGCAAGTTAAAAAAAATAATCAGATGCAATGGACATCAAGCTCTGAAATTCCCTCAGATGGACTTTATTTCGTTATGTTGCATATCTGAAGCATGAGCTTCATATATTCAGAACTATTTCAGAATTTGAATCTACTTTCCAATGTTATTTGAGTTTCGTTAATAAATATTGAAATGACCTAATGGAAACATTCGCATTTTTATGCAGATAAGTTTGTATTTAACCTGTTTCTATTCATCGCATTCGTAGCCATGAATAGTAATAAAAGTTACATGTCAAATATGTCATCCAATAACCCCAATAAAAACACAAACTGCTTGTAGAATAGGGTTAATATTTCAATTCTCTACACACATTACAACTTAAACATAATCTGCAACTTCAACTCTTATTGATTAATCGTAGATAAAAATTGTGACGGCATATACTTGGATTTAATTTCGAAAAAATGTAGATCAAAATAATTTCAACGTTTTCAATGTTAATCGTACTTACTTATCCGTGTAAAAATATAAATGACCAATTGAACCACACATTTTAAATTACAAGTCCGAAATTATCGAACCAACTTACTAAGATGCTAAATACAAGCTCGAATCAATTCAATTTTTTAAAGTTGCATGAATATCGGCAATTCAAAGTTTATCGTTTTCGATTCATCGTCAAAAGTAAACAAAAAGCAATTACTTTTACTTTTGCTCATTTTTTCAGAAAAAAATCGATGGTTTGCTTTTAATCAAAATAAGATGTAACCGCCAAATGATGCTATATTCCGTCTGGTAGAGTGAAAGTCCCCGTTATATACAAGTGAGTTCAGTATCGATCAGAGAAAGCAAGGAAATGACAATTTTTCCGTCTTAGAGTAATATTCGTTATTGAAATGTGTTCGTTTATATCTATTCAAGAGCCTTAATTTGTAGCAAATGGTGCCCAACGTGGGAACCCATAAATCGACGTGGGTTGACACTAGCGTCGAATCAAAATTATTTGATGCACTAGGCATTTCACGTCTGTCCTCAGTGTCCTCATTTTTTGTCCTGTGTTCTCATGTTCAGAAAAAAATAATCTCAAATGGAAGTATCAAAATTAAGTTTTTCCAACAATTCTGAGTAAGGACTGTCCCAGTAAAATTTGACCCTTTTGCTAAACCATATAAAGTGAAACCTTTTGAGTTTAGGAAAATGGAGTTATTTTTTATGAAAGCTTACCGCCTCGAGATAAACAGAAACCACCTTTGTAAACGTTAGTCTCGTTTGGAGTGAATACTTTGAATTTTTTGATTGAGTTTAGCTTAAGGGGGGGGGGGGGATATGGTCAGAAAATCGATTTTTTTTTGTTTAGTGACTAGTGCATAGTGACTCAGGAGTGTCCATACAAAATTTCAGGTCGATCCGAGCAAAATTAACGAAGCTATCGGCTTAACAATACAAATAACTCAAATTCATATTTTCGCGCAAATCGCGTGTTATAGCATTCCTTTCAGAACGCTGCTTTATTAGCCGCGCGCAGCTCTCATATACATAATAATAGTCTTCCCACTCTATCCACACCTGTCTGTGCTATATTTGTGTAAAAACACTTATATGTGACTTGTAGTAGTATACATTCATTTCATCGAGCAGTTACGGTACACGTGTTTCGTAATTTTTCATGCACTTTTGTTGCACAGTTAAAATTTTAAAACGCGTTTTTTGAGGAATTTTATTTTTCAAGTCGGTGAGACATGTAACTCGAAAACTACTCGACCGATCTTTCTGAAATTTTGCACACTATTTCTGTAGACAATTTACTAGGTAACGCTGTCGAGATATTTTTTTTCTTGCTTTTTTTTATTTTTATGGAATTTTTTACAACTGAAAACAGAATTTTCGAAAAAAAAATTTTCGTTTTTTTCGTTTTTTTGTCTTCAAACTTATACCAAAAATTAAATAATCTAGATATTTGAAAAAACTCGACAGCGTTACCTCAAAAAACTTATAAACTAACGAAATATTTTTGGTTTTTTGTTTACGATGATCCAGTCATTAGTTATGTGTCTCACTGCAAATCAACTCTTTGTCCTGAACGAAAATGTCAAATTCATGTCACGAGCTTAATTTTCGATATTTTTCAATAAAAATGTTTTTGGATACTCTTCAAAGGTTGTTCTTTACTGTAGATATTATCCCAATCAAGTTACTATTAACAGTTTTCTAAAAAAAAATCTTGAAAATGGGTATAAAATGTGCTGCTCTGACCATAAATCAAGTAATGAGAAGGGTCGAAACCTGGATGGAAAGCCATGGTCTCCAGCTGGCGATCGCGAAAACTGAGATTGTCATGCTGACCAAGAGAAGAATACCAACCATTATACCCATGACGGTTGGCTCTGAAGTACTTGAGACCAGGAAATCTGCTAAGTATCTTGGAGTGATATTGGACTCGAAGCTGGCTTATGGGGAGCACATCCGAAAAGTATGCGATAGGGCGCTACTGTCTGTTATCTCGCTTGGGAGACTCATGGCAAACGTTCGCGGTCCTAGTCCGAGTAAACGTAAGCTCCTTATGACGGTGGCTCATTCAATGCTGCTGTATGCTGCGGAGATATGGGCCACTGCGTTAAGGTTTGAAAAGTATCGAGCTAGGATGGTGAGCGTCCAGCGTAGGGGAGCGCTGCGAATTGCAAGCAGCTACAGAACAGTTTCAGGAAACGCCGTGTTAGTGATAGCGGGAGTAATCCCAATTGATCTATTGGCGAACGAACGCAGGGAAGTGTTCCTGAACAGAGCAGAAGTGGGAAGAGAAATTTTGGTTGCTCAAGCACGAGCGCGAACGCTTGAGCTTTGGGAGGAGCGCTGGGCTACGAGCTCGAAGGGAGCATGGACGATTAGGCTAATTCGCGCCTTAAAACCTTGGCCTAATCGCGACCACGGTGAAATAAACTTCTAAACTTCTTCTTCTGTGCCAGTTCCTATCGGGCCACGGCTACTTCAGGAAATACCTTCACAGAATGGGGAAAGTCAAGACGGAGTTCTGTAAATACTGTGCTAAGGAAAGTGATGACGCTTTGCATACCTTTTTCCATTGCGCCCGCTTCAGAAGAGAGCGACACATGCTTTTCTCTGCAATTGGCCCTGTGACGCCGGAGTCAATCGTGGAGATGATGCTACAGTCAGAAGACGCCTGGTCAGCTGTGTCAGCATATGTGGAGCTGGTATTGCGCTTAAAAAAAGAGGAAAGATGTCTCATAGACTCCTGAAAGCCTGACAGAACGGAAGTAAGCCAATGGGACACCTGATGGGTGGAAGTAGCACGGCCGAGTTGAAGTAATGCGAAAGCGGTTCCGGCTCGGACCTCCGTGGTCGGCGGGTGACGTTTTTAGTGAGTAAGAATCTCACATAATCTTGTTTAGTTCGCAAGATACCTATTGAAGGTTTTTGACATCCGCTCCCAAAAAAAAAAAAAAAAAAAAAAAAACCAGCCTGTACAACAGCGACCTTACATTAAAAGTACGATCTAACTTATACCTAATTATTACTAACTTAGCCTAATTAGACTTAAATCTTAACCTATGTCTTAAATCTAACCCCTTCTGTTCGTCGGGTGGCCTATGTAGTTGAAAAGCGCATCCGTGATCCGCTGCTGCACTGCTATCTTTGCGGGGCGCACAAATTGCTCATTAGAACCACTTGTACGCCCTATTGGCCGAATCAGTCTATTCTCAGGTTTGTCTGTAGAACTCGGTCCCTAAGTCACTTCAATCCCGACTACTGATACAGGTTCTTCGGCCACTTCTTAGTTACCGGGTCTTAGAACCTACCAGTGCAGAAGCGGAGGATTCTTCTTTCGCACATCTCCGCTTCGGCAATGAAAGTCTTCGAGCAGGTAATCCAGGATGGGGATGCATAAGTCAGGATGGGTCGAATGAGTGTCTGACATCAAATGGATTTAGCTTTGGTGGTCATGCCCATCTTTTTGGCGAAAAGAGGTCGGATGCGCTCAAATGCAGATTTGGCAGCTCCTAAGTTTGGGACATTATGGGAGTTGGCCTATAGTTATACTTGGGGACGAAAGTGACGTCATTGCTTTTATGCCACCACAGCGTTTTTTGACCTTATTGATTATTATCAAGAAAGGGCTGCCAGCTAGGGCAATTTTTGTATTTTTTGGCTTTTCTTTACTAAGCTATATTGCCATTCAATTTGCCAACGAGAATGATCCTGGAATGTCACTTAACAACAAATATAGAGGTTTCAAAAATTAGAAAACAAATTACGGGTGGTAACCCTAAAATTCTGTTCACTTTCCAGCGCAGTAATTCAATCAAAACGAAATTCACAGGGTGGGTTTAATTTAACGTGAAGCAGATTTGGTATATTTTCGGCTATGCTGTTAACACAGAGTTTATTTATTTATTTATTTATTTAATCCCTTGCGCTACAGATACAATTCCAATTACAGCGCCAAGAAAGCAAAAAAAAAAAGAATGAAAAGGAAAATAAATAACAAAAATAATTGAATAATTTGAAAACTAAAATTAGGACTAAGGTAAATAGCAATTTAAGGTAACATTTTCAATACATGCTTGAATTGTGAAAAAGATTGCGGGAGAGGACCAAGCTTAAGGGCATTATGCGTTCTGGGTAGACAGCAAAAGTGACTGGAAATAGACTTCCGTACGTGCGAACGGAACAGAGAAAACCTCCGATGATCCACTAGGACGACTAGATTCACGTCTGGTTATCTGGAAACCAAGATCCGACCAAAAAAGGGCTTGGCAAAGTTTGAAGAGAAAACACTCATCGAGGAACAATCTCCGAGATTGCAACGGGGACTGACATTTTCGTAAATATTGCACCAACAAGTACTTCCATTGTAAATTCATATGCAAAATATTTACAATAAAAATACTGAACCAATGTTTAAATTTTCTGAGTTTTGAAAATCTTCCCGATGGTAGCATCAAACGTCGTTTAATCGCTGAAACTTTTGATGAGATCCTCGGATGTAAACAAAATTCAAGGGGTAGGTTGATTTTAGCATGAACTTGTTATAGTAGAATTATTGCTGCTTCATTGGGGAAATGTTGGCCGCACTGAACATTTTCATAATTTATGTTATATGAGATGTTGTCGAGAAATGGATTTTGTTAGTTTGGGTGACTAATGTTTGATATGATACTACAAAATAGTTTATTACGTCTTTCCACATTTTTTGGTCACTCAAAGACTAATTTTTCAATAATCAGTTTTCTAGCGGTTCTGATGCGCTAGTTTTTTTTACTTAAATACTTCTTTTACTGCATCCTTTGCTTTTTCGTATAGTGGCTCTAATAATACGGCAAAGATGATTTCGTACAGAAACCTTTAATTGGATTTTTTTCGTAGAGGAAATCTATTATGACTGATCTAAATCTACTTCATTGCAAACCATTTCGTTTCTTCAGGATTAAAATTGGCAGAGACTTCATGTAATAATAAAACTGAACCAGTATGAAGTGATTAATATTAAGGCTCACGTTGTAACTAATCCCTTATTAAGTCAATTGCTTTCGACATTAATGGAAGAGAACTTATTTGAAATTTTACGGTCGAGAGGTGGCTTTCATTATCATATTTTCGCTCACGCGGCTATGGAAAACGGAACACTTTATCTCAGGATTATTTTGGTATCCATGTCAATGAAATATAGTCATTGTCGCACACAAGCATTCACTTCAGCATATACAAGTTCAAACGATAGTAAGCTCTGTAGAAAACGAGCTCTCAACGAACGAAAGGATATCATAAATGTGAAAATGAAGATGCTATTGAGTGCAGGAGCCACCAACTACATACGTACATATGTGCTTCACAGAGAATCTGTTTTCACGTAAGCAGCGGGAACTCTTGAACAAATTTCAGGTGATTCGTAACCACTTCATGCGAGTACTTCCCCATCCATATACTAATACTTTGCACCTGAGATAATTTCAGGGAAGCGAATTGTCACATAATTGCTGGACTAATTTCGGTCGAACTTGAGTTCGCTTGAATAGAGTCTACAATTCCAAAGCATTTACGTATATGCAAATCAATTTTGCTTGAAAACTCACTTTAGGTATCAACTGTTCTATATGCGTTGTATAATTGCATTCTCACTTTTTTGCATTCTCACTCAGCTAGTGGATTTCTATTAAATCATTCACAAACTGAGATGGCAGGTCATTCTTAGCTCCGTTACTTTGTTGCTTTAATCCACTTCATGCAACCCAGATTTTTTTCGGATGTTGTAAGGTATTATCTCGTTCCACTGAAATATTTTGCTCGTACCATGCATCCTTGTTGGGATCGTCGTGTGGATGACTTCCTGTGGCTAAATATATGAGGTGATAGCTATTTCCACAAATTAATTGCATGGTCATACAATTTCGTCCACCGAATCAAATTAATTAAAACGTTAGTTAGGGCAGCTATAACAATTAGTCTTTTGTTTTCTCCATGAGGTATGTGTGTATAGTTAGTATTCCGATACTACTATTTCGCAGAACGGAAGCAAGTAATTGACCGAAAAATGATAGCATGATTATATTCTATGAAAGGATAGAATATTATGTGGCTTTTTTGTAAAACACTGATAATCAACTGATTATTGATTGAATTTGATTGGTTTGATTAGTTCAATTAGTGAATTAAACTAAATTTCGTATTATTACAACTAAATGTTGTTTTCTATAAGTCGAATGGTGCTTTGCCTTATAACAAATTCTCTAAATTGACTGGGAAAGAAAAAAAACACATCTGTCAGCTTAGAATGAACCACAATTGAAGGTCATCCAAACCACTTTCTTCACTTATCTCCTAATTTCATTTCCACTTTCCAAACACTGATCTCATTCAACAAAAAACCAAATATTTTCATGCATACTGTGTTCGATATCTTCTCGATCAAGACTTTAACATATTTCTTACTCTTTCGCTTCATTTATTTCAACTGCTCTTCCATAAGTATACAAGATATTTATAGAGGCATGTAAGGCATTTCAAGTCCGTAGTGTGATAAAATAAATTGCACTGCCATTCAATTTTAATACCATGAGAAATCGGTCAGTAACTGCCTGATCGACAAATGGTGATTCAAAATGATGCCCAAACCTGCTGCCAAACATGTTCCTTCCAATTCGCTTCTAGGTAATCTGGACCATCTCCTCGATGTATCTGCGTACTTTTCCTTCTTCTGTAATGTATTTTTCAAAACGCACACGAAGCCTATAACGATTCATCTGAGGATATTTTTTTTTCTCTCCACGATAATTCTCAAACCATCTGACACGAGGTATCTATTTTTCAAATCGCCCAATACTATCGTCTTTGCCTCATTTTCCAGGAAATCCCCTCATGTAGTATTAGTATCTTGGTCGGAGGCTGGCAAGAGCAAACCACAGAGCAGAAAATAGAAATGGAAGCAAAAATAAGGTGCTAATGCCATTATACGTGGCAGCGAATTCCATGTAATTCGTCAGAATTTGGCTTTACGTGTTGGGAGGACAGCCGAAAAAATCTTTGTTGTGTTTCAAGGGAGATAGAAGTGTTTTAAGATGTCAACGAATTTGATAAGTAAGAAATTGCTTTTTCGCCCACTCACTGGCTCGAATTGGTCCATGGTTCCGTGGTTTCACATCGTCTCGCATCATTGTTTGACTTTCGATTGTTTTTGTATTTTTCTTCGTTCCGAAGTTTGAGAGGACAGGTTATTTGATATCGTGTTTTGAGGGAAAATGTAGTCTGACCTTTGTTGCAATCGGTGAAAAGCTCATGTTAGGAAAACAAAGTGGAATCAATAGGTTCAAACATACTTTCTTGTCCATAGTAGAGTTAGTCCTACGATATATCCGGGCTTTGTTTTGTTTGCCATTTCACATCAAGAGCTTTTACCAGCCTTGTAAACATTACGGGTATTTATGTCCCATTCATGTACCTATATGTGGTGTATGTGTGTTATCTAGACCATCAGAGTGAAGTAAGCGATGGTGATTTGTCTAGGTTTCTGTTTTATATTAGCTTGTATTGTGCTGTTTTCCGCATTTGTTTGAAACATGGTATACAATTGTTGTTGGTACATGTGTATATATAGTTTTATCCAATACCTACATTCAGCAAATGTAAGCGGAGATTTTAAAAGGATGTTAGATCCTTTTTTATATGTATGTATGCACGAGCAGATATATATGCATGAACATAGTATTTAAAATCTCAGAATCAGCTTTGAAAATTGGATTTCGGACTCACAAAACAAAAAGCCAACAAATATTTTTTCAAAGAAAATCCAAGAGTTAACTCTGTCATTTTTGAAAAGAAGAATGAAATTCGACTTTTCAATACATTTGTTTACACAACAAGAATTTTTGAACTCTTGGCGCTACTTGTTATTTCATGTTTTGACGTATTTGTACATACTTTGATGTTTTATGGGGTTATAGTATTCAACCGTTGGCAAAAGAAGCATTTGGGATCCTAAAACTTTTTCCCCGATAACTGCTTCAAATTTTTTAAATGGAAAGCTGGCTGTAACAAGAACATCCTGCCTAGTTTCAATTCATATATTGTTCCGTTTAGCCAAGTAATTTATAAATAAAATATTTCATAAGACGCTGAGAGTGTCAAAATGTTTCAATTGTCCTTGTGGTAAGGACGAATCTAGACCTAAAACAATTGAAGCAAAAGCTACCTATCTAATTTACGGCCTGGGACAGGTGAAAAACAGGGCCAAAATCTATGAATATTTTGAAATTGAGTTTCTGCCGGAAAGAGTTTTCGGACCCTCCTTTGAAAGATTAATTACCCATTTTCCTCAACTGAAACCGCTTAATCCGTTTTAGATGCCTGCAAAATTACAGCTTTCGTAATTTTCGATAAAAGTGCGGACATATTGTAAATTATCGATTTAGCGTTCGTGGGAGATTCCAAACTGAGAGCCACGCTCCGATCATCCGCTGTCATGTCAACTAACCAACCTAAGAAGTTGAAAACATTCTTTCGGTTCTTCGTCAGAAAGCTTTTGGAAGTTTCTGACCTTCAGTATGAAGAAAAATATCAAAATTAATTTGCTAAAAACTGACGCAACTTGCAAATTCAACTGTCATAATTTTGTTAGTATTAGAAAGAAAGGCATTTCTTACAAAGCTGATAGGTTTAAAAAAACGCAGTAAGATCAAAAGGTTTTATTTTTAAAGATTTCAAGGATCCCCATGAAATATTTATGTTGTTTCAATTTTAAGGTCAGCATGAAAGACAAGAAAAAAGGGCAAAGAAAAGGCTTCTCAATTTTCATTTAAAATTACTTTTGAGATTATGATGAAGAATATGAAAATATCGAATTAAACGTAAAAATATCCTTAAACTGAAAGTGTATGAAAATCAAATATTTAATCCTTATTGGTGCTCTGATACTAACCATGCGGTTAGCATTTTTTTCAAGACCTAGAGGAACCAAAAAACCTTGTCCCAAATTTGTGTGACCCAAACTATTCTGTAGAAAGGTTCCCAGCATGAGCACTAAAATTTCCGAAATAGTGCAATATCTCCGGCATGGGTTTATATTTTTAAACGAAATTTGCGCTTGGATTTGTGCATAAGTCAGATTTTGTAACAAAAAAGTAACAATCTCATCAAACTTTCACTGGCCTTAAATGAAATATTTATTTCAATGCAAGATAAAACAAATCCATTTATATAGTTATAGAAGTAGTAGTAGTATATTTATAACAAATCCATTAATCCTATAGTAGATGGTGCTAAAAAATATTAGTTTTGATAAACAATTGTCGTTTGTATAATAATATTCTTGCGGAATGCGTTCGTTGTCGGACCAAATATAACACATGGTCCACTGTAATCATCGCTCTCCAAAGTGGCTAGTACTGTATGATTCAAATCAAGCAAAAGCAGTTATTTCTTCGCTATCACTGTCTTCCTACTTTTTGGTTCTGCCTGACTTATCAGTTCTGTTGGATAAAATCTTGAGATTTTTTAGCCTGCTTCTTCATTTTCGATTTACATAAATACATCTTGAATAGCATTGTTTTCAGAGGTGCCAGTATAAATAGCAGAACTCCTAACTTTTCGTAACATAATTGTTTTTCTTGGAAACGCTGTCGGCAATGGTTTGATGATTTTTTGGTGAAAAAAGAGCTGTTGGAGTATTTGGTACGGCATCGGGGATACTGAAACCCTTTGGTTTTTGACTCATAGTTGGTCAGTAATTTACTCATATACTATATATGATACGCTGTTGTTATCCCCGCTGTTAAGTGGTGACACAGCTTCACTACTATTTATTTCGTATAAAGTATTAGTTTGTCCATCTTATACGAAAGGGCAAATCCAAGATAGCGAATATTATACCTATTTAATAAAAATATAAATTTCTGTGCAAACTATTCCGCCTGCAATATTAGATTGAGTGATAGGCAATGATTGAGTTTTTTCAACTATGACAGAAATGTTTCAGATAGACAGACTCATCCTAGGCGTTGCAGCTTAAATCATAGCCTTTTTGAAAAGGTCATAAATAGACGAGTATAGTGGTTACAACTTACGAGAGCAGTGTGATAAAGGATGTCCCATAACTCACGCAAGATTTGAATTTGCCGCCATTTGTCCGGTAAAGTGTTGGGAACCAAAAAAACAAAACAGTTTAGAAGCGTACAGTTTACGGTTAGTCGAAATGCTACATGAAAGAACAACGTCGAAATTTTAAAGGCAATTTACAAGTTCTAGATTAAAGGAGGAAATACATATTTATAATAAGGGGCATTCCACGTGAAGCGGACAGGTAAAAAATTTTGAGGTTTCCGATTTTAGTTATATTTGATTATGTTATACCTATATATGTTCTCGATCCAGATGCAAAATATTTTTACAGTAATAAGTCTGGTTAGCCAGCTAAAGAACTTTAAAAATTTGACTAATCGGCAGGTATACGCTATTTCGAATCAAATTATCCAGTTTGAAAAAGTAGCAATAAAATAAATAAAGCACTCGAGCGGATGCGTCATATACTGGGCTTATGAAATGCATTTTTGGGTATTTAAAAAAAAATTTTTTTGGGGGAAAAAATATATTTAAATTTTTGAAACTTGAATTTCACAAAGTTCGACCATTTAATTTTTTTTAATTTTTTTTCTAAAAATAGCTAATAGTGTATAGATAATCCTCGCCAAATTTCACAATGGGTGTAGAAGTCGTTTAGGAGCTAGACCAGTTTCAGATTCGAAGCGTAACGAAGCGAAGCACCTACCGCCCCCTAACGCCAGATTAGAGAAACTTTCAATCATACAAAATGCGTTGAGTCCGAATATTAGATCATATTTTGCAAAGCTTTAATGATGTAAATTATGTTTTGACATAATATTCAATTCAATTGTACACACCAATTAAATAATAATGAATCATTTATACATTATGTTTTATATAAATTTATGAAGATTGATTTAAAATGGCGCTGTTCGGAAAAATTTCTTTGTAGTGCAATTTTGTTAAATATTTAATTTTAATTAAAATACGTCAATTGTCTAAAAGAGACAAACCCATGACGCTGTGTATTCAAACTTTTGCAATAGTTTAGTCAGTGGCTTAGCAACTACTTAATTAGACAAACGCGTTACAAGTGTTTTTTTATAGTTTTGTGAGATAATTTGCTACAAAACCATTTATATATATATTTACAGTTTTGTTCGTATATTTTAAGTTTTTTGTTGAGAAATTATCTCACAAAACTATAAAGAAAAAAACACTTTTAACGTTATTTAATTGCTATTTGTTATTTAATTGGAATGTACAATTGAATTGAATATTATATCAAAACATAATTTACATCATTAAAGCTTCACAAAATATGATCTAATATTCGGACTAAAGGCATTTTATATGATTGACAGTTTCCGTAATCTGGCGTTAGGGGGCGGTAGGCGCGAACCGGGCGCCGGCCGTTTTACATCGAAACTGTAATTGGTCTAGCTCTTAAACGACTTCTGCGCCCATTATGAAACTTGGCAAGGATTATCTACACACTATTAGCTATTTTTAGAAAATAAATTTTAAAAAAAGTAAATGGTCGAACTTTGTGAAATTCAAGTTTAAAACATTTAAATATATTTTTTCCCCCCAAAATTTTTTTTTCTTAATACCTAAAATTGCATTTAATAAGCCCATTATATAACGCATCAACTCGAGTGCTTTATTTATTTTATTGCTACTTTTTTAAACTGGATAAGTTGATTCGAAACAGCGTATACCTGCCGATTAGTCAAATGTTTAAAGACCTCTAGCTCGCTAGCCAGACTTATTACGGTAAAAATATTTTGCATCTTAATCGAGAACATATATAGGTATAACATAATCAAATATTACTAAAATCGGAAACCTCAAAATTTTTTACCTGTCCGCTTCACGTGGAATGCCCCATAAGAATGCTTTTTAATGAAAGGTGCCTAACTGCGAAACTGAGTGGGAAAATATTGCAAATGGATTTTTCACACGTTGGAATTTTTCTGGATGTTGCAGTACTTTGTACGGAAAACACATTCGAATCAAATGTCCCTCTAATACTTTAAGTGACTTCTACAATTATAAACATCATTTAAGCACCGTGTTATTTGCTTTAGTTGATAGCAATTATCGATTCAACTTCATTGAAACTGGATCTAACGGCAGACTTAATGATGCTTCTATTTACAGAGAATCGAAGTTGAAGGCTTCGATAGAAGAAAAATTTCCTGATTGGATTGTAGTTGTAGGTGGGGATGCTTTTCCATTTAGTATATATTTGATGAAACCATATTCACGTTGCGGACGATAATTCAGTGAGGAAACCATTTTTAATTATCGGCTTTCGAGAGCACGCAGGATTGCATTCAATTAAATCCTGAAAAAGTCACTGAAATAGTGAAAGCGTGCTGTGCGCTCAATAATTGGCTCCAAACTACGAACTGTTCTAACTATTTACCACCAGGAAGCGTAGATCAGGAGGATATTGAAACAGGATTTGTACCACCGGGGTCTTGGAGACTTTTTCACTATTTATTGCAAAAAAAATCAGATTTTATAGATAATCAACTTTTATTGCCAATTCTTATTGCACCACACATTTGGCTACATATAATTAAAGAGCTTTCTTAAAAATTACAATCAGTTTCAACATTACGAGATATTTTATAAACTAAGTCAAAAGTGCCCAATGCTCCCTATGGTAGGGAGGCTTGGACATACCCTGTGGGAGGCTTGGGCACGGCCTATAAATTACTTTATATCCATAATAGAATTCAATAATTAGTTAACAAATATACTATTATTAAACTATATCAATAATAGAAACCAGATATAAAAGTTAACAAATAAAAAACATCTTAAACAGTATCTTAACTTATCTGAGATTGGGTATAACCCATAAAGGACTATCGAATGTGTACTTAGAGCTACCACGTTTGGTTTTATTGCATGTCTTTGGTACTGGCAATTTAGTTTTGATGTCGTCTAAAAGGACACTAGCTATGTCATCTACTTCAGGAAAAAAAAGGTGCTTTTTATCTTACTCAGCCTCATAAATTTTATAGTAGCCATGGTAGGACTAATGTCTTCGATTTGACCGACATAGTGCACAACAGTCTTTTTTGTATTAAATTTAACAAGAACGAAATCATTTATTTTAAATTTTCTGTCAACGATTATCACATCATCTTCATCAAACTCTTCTGCTGCCGTTTCATTAATAAAAGATTCTCCGGAACTTTCATCGAGTACAACATTTTCTACATCACTATCACTGCTGCTCATTTGCTTTTTAGGAATCTGTTTCTTCTCTGTATTTTTAAGAACCTTTTTTTCCTGTCTCTCTCTTTTAGCTCTGTTCTTGGTTTGTCTTTCTTGTTCTGCTAATTCTATGAGTCTCTTTTCAGGTGTGTCAGTCAATATCCTTGTCTTTCCTTTCTTCCTTACATTTCTAATCAGTTTTCTAGGACTAGCCTTTGGATATGGTCTCACTATTTCAGGGGTTACAACTTCAGCGACTTGAATTGTAATTTGATCTATAGCAAATGACGTGGAAGCATCAGCAACATCAATGTTTTTGTCAACTGGATCTACTTCAATTTGATTTTCTCTTTCAGACTGTTCTGGAAGGACTTGAGTTGAAGTTGGCTGGATTATTGGATCATTTCTGGACGGTAACGCTTCATCAGTTACAGGTGCATCGCGATCAGTGACAGCAGCGCAAAGAAAATCTTCATCTGTGAATATATTTGAATTAAAAGGCCATATCCCAGGTTTTTCAAATCCTTTTTGTATGTTTTGTGGTTTGAACGCTAGAGGTATAGCAATGGCTGCTAGTTTGGGGATATCGTAGATTGTTACGGTTTTTCCTGGATTGCTGACCATCCAGTCTGTTAAAGCTTTATTGTAGTAATTTTTTAGTGGTCCATACACTGTTAAGTCAAGTGGCTGTAGCTTGTGGCTACAGTGTGGTGGAAAGGTCAGCAAAACAATGCCAACTTCTTTACAAAAGTCTAAGACGTCCACAGCAATATGGCTCTCATGATTATCAAGGAGCAACAACACTGGATTTTCAGGCGTCGGTTTGGCATGTTTCGCAAAATGATGCATATATTTAACAAAATTTGAAGATGTCATCCATCCAGATGGATGTGCTGAGCCATCTGACCCAACGGGGGCATCATGCAGCATGTAGGGTTTGAAATTTACTCTCGGGAATATAAAGTATGGAGGTATTGAATTTCCAATACCATTGATTCCACAGCATATTGTGACAAGTGAGCCTCTCTCTGCAGATGTTGCTTGTCCAACTTGTTTCGAGCCTTTTGAAGCAATCACTCTTTTTGTACGCTGAACAGTCGTCAACCCTGTTTCATCTATATTATATATAGCTTCGGGGCCAAAATGATGTCGCTCAAAGACGGCTTTTACATTTTCGAAAAAATTATCCACATTTGTTCTGTTAAAACTTGTTGCACGTGACAACGATGTAGCTTCTGGTGTCCGTATTGATAAGTGAGATTGCCTGTTTAGAAATCCCCTTATCCAGTCCTTAGATGCGATTGTTTTCTTGGTCCAATTATCGGGTATATTAGTTATCTTTCTGGCTACAGCATAGTGATAGGCCAATTTACGTGCCTGTATCTTTGTCAACCCATAATTATGTTTAGAACAAACTATCATGTAATTTGACAATTTTTGTTCTTCTTCGTCAGTGAAGATTTGTGAGGTTATAAATCTGTGCGAAGAATCCTTTATAGAATCTTGTTTTAGGTACCGTTGCAAACTTGATCTAGGGATTTCATATTTATCAGCTGTCGTTTTTATTTTTGATCCTTTTGATACCTCTTCTATGGCTCGTAATATTAAATCTTTAGGAATTTCCCGTCGCAAACCTTTCTTTTTGAATTTAAACGGCATCTTTCTGTAATTAACAATAAACCAATAGTTAAAATCCTCCTATACTGAACATAATAGGAGGGAGCGTTGGGCATGCCCAAACCACCCGCACGTCAAGATGCCCATTACTCCCTCTGTATACATTTTCGACATAGGTTACCCGTATTTTTTTGAATCTACGTATTTAGGCTTGGATTTCAGTTTAATTTATAGATTAGTGAATGTCCAATAGATTAATAATAGAAAATACACATACCTTTCATTAGTTTTCTCTTTATAACGATCCGAAACCGCAACAAAATATTTACTTTTACGAGCGCATAACCTTCAAACGTGTTTGTGTTTGACAACTTACAGAAATGACAGATAGTCTATGGATGAACAGTGTTGCCAGTCGGTAAAGTAAACTACCAAACCAAAAAAAAAAAAAAAACTATGATCAAATCAGAATAAAAGGGGGGTGCCCATGTCTCCCAACTGCCCATCCCTCCCCTACCTCCCCTAATCGTTTAATTTTTAAAACAAAAGCAAGTACAGTCCAGCCAAAACAAGTTTAATCTCCGGAAAAATCCGAAAGTTTTGAAACTTTGCACATTGAATTATACGTACCTAGGGATGAATAGGTACACCAAAATTCCTCATTAATATGAGGCGAGCTCTGGCGACAATTAGCGAAAACAGGACATTTTTTTTGGTTTTTTGTGATTATCTCGAGAACCGTTGGTTGGAGGTACTAGTTGACCCTAGACATAATTAACGCTTATTCAATTTGCAAGAAAAATTATTATAAACATTTTTCTTGTATTCGCAATGGTTCCCGAGCTATAGGGCACTAAAGATAGCGTTTTTTGAAAAACCACGTTAGCGCGGTACAATATGGCATTTCTAATAATATTTGACAATGGTTTACTTACATGTTTGGATACCAAGGATAATTGAGCAAATTAACTTCACAGCTTTGTATAAAAATGAAGACATGATATATATATTAAACAAAGAAATACAAAGAAAAATCAATCAAAACTTGATTGCTTCTTGGTAGAAAGCCCTGCAATCTGAAACACAATAAAAAGAGGTAACTATACGAGTACATGAGATGATGGTGTGAGACAACCATTATACAGATAAGAACATAACCGATTTATGTATACTATTGCAATATGAAAAAAATACAATTGTTCAAAGCGTCTAGCAAGCACAAGCACAGTGTTTTGATATTCATGTACCAAATGTTCAGTGTTTGTTATTGGGACTAAATGGTCTGTTTCTTCAACCACCTTGTGTAATCATCTTGTGTCATTATCTTCATACTTCTACAATAGAATGCATCTCTGCGGGCTTTAATAGGTTTTTTTTAATTGTTTTAAAATACTCTTCATCAATAGCATCTCGACAGAAGAAACATTTTGTTTTGAATCCAAATAATGTTCTCACAGACGACCATATTTGAACTTAGAGCTCAAATTATCTTTTCTTCGCTCAGTAACGGTCTGATTCCCTTCAAACCAACAGTTCTTACACCAGAAGGTGAAGCAAGAAATTTGTCGCACAACAAACACTTTTCTTCCACTTCACAAGTCAATTATGTTAACATGTCATACATCTACTATGCAAAACACTAGGCACTGACCGAACGAAAATGATAAGAACGCACAAAAAATAATAAAGAAATGAGTTGCCGCACATCACACTCACGCAACGACGCGAATAGTAGTGACACCTGATTGGAACTAACCGCCGGCTTAGTTTTGGAAGAAAGAAAAGGTAGCTGGGGGGACATAGCCAGAATGACGCGCTTCTCGACAGTTTTAGAAAAAACCGTATCTTAAGCGATCGATAGCTCGGGACCCATTGCAAATACAAGAAAAATGTGTATAATCAGTTTTGTGCCTCCGACCAACGGTTCTTGAGATATTAACGAAAAACCAAGAACAGTGTCCTGTTTTCACTAATTGCCGCTAGAGCTCGCTTCTTATTCTTGAGGAATTTTGGTATATTCATCCCTAGGTACGTATAATTCAATGTGCAAAATTTCAAAACTTTGGGATTTTTCCGGAGGTTGGGTCATTTTTTGAGATTTTTTGACTGGACTAGCAAAATGTTTTTTTTTATATAATTTAATATTTTGATAAAAGCTTTAGTTCATTCTTATGCCTAGTACTATACTCTTCGCGAAACGAATTCAACGGTTGAATCCCATACAAAAAGAGCTTTTCAATTCGCCAGTAAAGCTCTTTTGTATGGGATTTGACCGTTGAATTCGTTTCGCGAAGAGTATAGTACTAGGCATTAACATGAATATTTGAAGCGAATTCTAGAGCTTTTTCATTTTGGTCATGCGATTACAAAGAGGGTCCACAGTGGATGAACCTAAATGTAAACCAACTTCAGGAGAATTTTGGTTGAGAAATTAAGCTAGCACTGGCTGCTATGGTGATTTTCGTCAATTTTTTCTAAGAAATGCTACCTTTCAACAATCTAGCGTTTTCTTTGTCTTAGAGTTCCTCAGCGCTAGCTTTTCCTTAACATATACACTTTATGATTTGAAATGAAATGAAATTCGATCATGGTCTTTAATTCAAGTTTTTTAGACTAAAACTTCTGCATGTGGTAACTGTTTGGTTGGTGCAGATGTAGCTCTATTATTTTCCCAGAATATGCTTCAGCAATTTGGCATTCTATGCTGAAAAAAACTATCTTATTTTTCCGCTTGTGTTCAAAAAAAAATTAGTTAAACTCCAGATTTCTCCAAATGTACTAGTTGTGGTCAGCCATAATTAGTGAGACAAGTTATCGTCCTTAATTAGTGAGACAAGTTATCGTTAAATGAACAATCACTATTCATAAAATACTGCAGACACGTCCAGTAAACGATAATATACGATAAAATTTGCAAAAACTGGCGTATAAAAATAAAATAAGCCATCGGCAGGCTCATAAGCCCCGAAAAGCATACACTCATAAACATACTTCAGCAATTGTTTTTTAGTGTAACGACTGACATGTTTACATCATTCAATTCTGAAATTATCAGTTTCAAAAGTTTTTTTCTGTTTACCAAACATTTTCGTTATATCACACTTTAAATATTGAATATCCAAATTACACAAGTTCGCCAACACAAAAAATAACGCGGAAAATCGTTATTCATCGTAGTTTTATCTTGATCTCGTCAGCTTGAGGTTCCCGCTGCCATTGCAAACGGTGAATTTTTTTGTATATCAACTTGAAAAGCACGCATTGGCATTTCTTTGCCAGCATCTCATCGCCAGAACTTGTCAACAATCTAGAAACCATTTACCATAATTTGTCATCATTTCGAGAGAGAGAGAGAAAAATGTCGAGGATTTATAAATACCCAGAGCATTTTTCCAACATGTCAAACATACTACATTCATATATTCGCATTCGAGAGTGGATTTCCCGTCATTGGATCCTTCGTGAATGGCTGCTATCCAGCCAGAAGAAAAAGCTGAAGACTGTCATTCGACGGGAAAGAATGGGCGCAACGCTATTCCCAGTGATGAAGATGTGGGGATGTTAGAATAATGGGGACGCGTGCGGCAAATGTGAAAATCACGCTTATAGAGGATTTATGTGATATTTTTATCATGCTACAGGGCCACGATTGCCTTCTGCTTGATGCTTCCAGCTATCGACAGAAGGATGATGGTGTACGGCCTGTACACGGATGGTAATTCTTCCAAGCAAAGTATTAGTATTCATATTTTGCTTCGAAGAATTTCCATTCGCGGAAAGTGTTCAAGTGACTTCGAAGCACTTGTTTATTATGATGAGCAAAACTGTCGCCTCGGCATGTAATACTATAAATAGAAAATGGAGTCCTTCGGCTAAAGTTAATACTGCTTTTAATAACTATCAACTGATATCAATCCGTCACAGGCAGTGATAGGTTATTTTTGAAATCAGCCCCGTCAAAATATAAATGGCTTGTAAGACTGCACCAGACTCTCTGATGATAGAACAGCGCTTAATTCAAGTTCGCTTATCATATTTTAATCGATAATGTACTTACATATATGGTAGGAACTTCGCCAGGAAGAATGAGAATGTTTCAAGACGCGCTTGAGATATTTGAATCCAAAACGTTAAACTAATCACTTTAATGCAAAACCCTATACAACAACATGAGGAAACGATGGAAGGAACGTGAAACGTTCTTCGTGTCTGATGCCTACCCATTAGACCACACCGTAGAGTTATATACAGGGAGCATGGTGAATTCTAAACATTTTCTGTTACTATCGCTAACCTTTGACTTTTACATGGGTATAATGTATATACCTACATGTCTTTAAGTTTATACGATGCACAAATTTATTCAAGGTATATTTACATGCCTGCCGAATTGATACTAAGACTTGGTAGATGTTGTAATGAAAGTTGGCAGGCGCCCACTATTCATCAACAACCGAAAGAATGTCGAAGATGATGCTGATGTTGTACCTCTACATTTCAGGGATCATCATCATTTTTGGCTTTCGGCTATTTCATTGATTGCTTGTTTCTGTCACATTAGATTTATGATAAATAGACCGAACCTAATGCTTAAATGTCTCAAATGCGTGGGATTTTTGGAATGATAGTTTTCATTTACAAAGATGGCATAAAGTAGTAAAAGACTACTTACACATATTCGTATTGAAGGCACAATCAGTTAATTTCGAAATTTTTGATGCTATATCAAATTAAATGCATTCTGTACAGTGATTATATTTTCGGTTTTTAATCAACAGAAACAAAAAGAGAGTAACAAAAAAATGAACATAAATATTTATGTTTCACAAGGTGCTAAATAAAATTAACTAGTAAGACACAAATTTTTCATACAAAACTGAAAGCACAAGCAATTAAATCACTATAAGTATTTTTAAGAATGAAGATTCAATATTTGGTTGGATATCCTTTGGCACCTATGGGCAGCTTGTCGTTGTTTTGGCATAATACTTTCTACCAATTTGTTGGTAACTGTTGGGCATATACTTTTCCATTTACATTGGATCACTGACTTGAGCACGGCCTTGCTTGTAACGGAGATTTTTTTCTTATATATTACAGAAATGCTTTCTTGAGTTTCAATCTGGTGATTGAGAAGGAATTTCGAATTGCTTTGGACTTGACAAAAAAAAGTTTTAAAAAAAAACCAAAACCTTTTTGGGAGCACCAATTTTGTAACACTTGATCGCATATTTATTTTTAAGAATATCCTAGTATCTATCCATCGTGGCTCCTATAACGTCGAAATTACCAACTCTACTTGTACCCACAAACCAGAACATTGCCAACTTCGTGTTGCATAAGTTAGCCATTTTCAGTGCGGCGATATCTTGTTTCTAAACAATATGCCTGCCATCTGATCAAAATATGTTAAATTTGCTCTTGTCACTAAAAAGAAACGAACGTACTCAAGATAATGATGAACATATGCTTTGGTAAATTCCAATCTCTTCTTTCGATCAGTATCGGAAATAAATAGCTCTTTCTTTGCTATTCATCCGTGGGAACCTCTTTGCCTGAGTGTCCTTTTCGTTGTTTTCTTAGATATCGGCTTACAAATGATTTCTTCAACATCAGTTCTAAAGTTGTTGGTATGTTTCTTTGGGTTGCATTGAACTTACTGCCTTATTTATTGCTTATTATTTACAGAAATAAGTTTCCTTCGCCACCACCCAATTCTATTCCCAAAAGTTATTTTCCTATCTGAAGCAAGTGGTCATGGTTTACTGTCAAATACTTTTTTCAAGTCCATGAAGATTATCATTAACTAGTAGTCTTTATTTGGGTGTGTGCGTGCACGTGTGTGTGTGTGTGTGTATGTGTGTGTGTGTGTGTGTGTGTGTGTGTGTGTGTGTGTGTGTGTGTGTGTGTGTGTTGGGGAAGAGGTACCTGGCACCTCTAGCACTCAGGCCAAAAGACCCATTGTACTCATTGTCCCCTCCTACCATAGCTTCCCAGACATCTTAACAAAATCTAGAATCAACGATAAGAGGCTATCTTCTTCATACGTGCTACATCCCAGCACAAGCATTGATATTTGAGACGCACTGGGCATTAACAAAAGAAATGATCCGCAGAGTCAGCCTACATATGTCCTCCTAAGCAGATGTGTCCAGTCAGTATAGATGTCATGGCTCTGCAGACTTTCCTACACTTGTTGAGTAGGAATCCCGCAGTTACATGGTTGGGCTCTAAAAGGAAAATCTTGATGTGCCTGGCCACATCAGAAGTCATCCATCTATCTTTTTGAGCATCAATAACCCACTTCTGAATGAATGGCGTGTACAAATGTGGTCGCCACACCAAAGGCGGGTTCAGGGCTCTGTAGAAGAAGCCTTGAACCTTGCTTCGCAATGGCGTCGACAATTTTATTTTCCTCAACACCACAGTGCCCCGATATCTAGAGCAGATGCACTCTATTGAATCTGGCGACAGAATTCAATCGTGTCCTGCTATCTTGGGCAATTTTTGAAGTAGTCAGGGGGCTACGCGGACTGTCACTGCAAGTAGCAATATGTTTTCCCCTACACTTTTCTTAAATTCCCCAGCAGGCAAAAAAAAACTACTACTGCTTGAAAAACAGAAACATGCTCTCCAAGAGAAGAGGCCCACCTGTCATTCGATGAATGCAGATAGACACGAGCTACAGATCTACCAGCTGTCTTTGAGCCGTCGGTGAAGACCTCGAAGGGCATCAAAGGCCGCAACCGGAGTAGTCCTCATGGCACTACAGATACCCAGGCACATAGTCCTCTGCAACGTGGCTAAATTCTTGTGAACATTCAATAGCTTCGTAATAGTCCACCACATCATACGTACGTAATCATCGGCCTTATGATTGTTACGTAGATCCTCATAACTACACGAAGCTTTAGACCCCATGCGGTAGCAAGAACTCTCTTGCACTGCCCGAAAGCATTTAAAGCGCGATTAAGCTTCACTTCCACATGATTCTTCCCGAGAAGTTTTTTGTCCAAGATTACTTACTCCAAGATTTTTGACTTCATCAGAAAGTCGACGAGTTACACCTTTCATATTAGGAAGCACTAGTCCTTCCAGTTTTCTTTTTCCTGGTGAACGAAACAAGTTGCCTCGAACACCAACTGTCAATTAGATCCAATGCGCGTTGTGTATTTCTAAATACCACGTTCAGATCTTTACTGACTACTAGTGTGGCCACGTCATAAGCATAAGCCTGTGCGTGCAGGGAACCAACTAGCGTAGTCCACAGGAGCGGTGATAGGACACCCCTTGAGGACATCCATTTTTCGCCCCCGTTCTCAATTAGCAGTCGGATTCAGCTTCCGCCAGTAACAATCTCTGCGTCAGCATGGCATGTATTCACTTAACTAAGATGTCATCTACGCTATGAGCTTTCGCAGCTTGACATAGCTGCACGAAGGGCGTGCAGTCAAAGGCCCCTTCAATGTCCACAAACACCCCCATCGCATACTCACCATTTGAAATCGCTCCCTCAACTCCGGAAACCAGAGAATGAAGAGCCGACTCGCATGCTTTCCTCGCTGATACGCATGTTGCTCGTTATTCAATGCTTTCAACTCAAGCGCTCCAGTGAGTATGTGTCAGTCTTTATCTTATCCATTTTATCGATGATGTCCTACTATAGGGGATTACCATATGAACAGGCTCCTTTTTCAATACTGCTGCATTTGTTTAGTAGTCTCAATGTTGTCCCATGTCGTGCTGGGCTCCTGCTTCAGGATATATTCGGCTACTGCTGATTGCACTTACGTTTCCTTGCTGAGGTTGCTTTCCGCTTGTGTTCCATCTATCTAATACGAACTAACCTCTTTGTTTGACCGATGTATATTTTTTCGCATTCCGGGCAAGTAATTCTGGATATTCCACATTTTTTCTTTTGTCCTTTGCTTAACCAAACATAGCGCCTTATTTCTTAGGCTTACATGCTAGAGCTTCCTTTATATCAAAGCGCTCAAGTTCTTGCCTCACAATCTTGGCGAAAAAGCTGCTGGAACTCTTATTGATGTTTATTTTGCTCTTCTTGTGTGAACAGCGTCATAAACTGATCGCGCTGCATTTTCTCCTTTTTCTATTTAGTAAGATTGCCAATTAAAATTTCCCTTGCTGCATCTTTAATATATTTGATCTCCGAAAATAATTTGATCTCCGAATGAGCACCATTGACAGCTAGTGAATTATGGCCATTTAGTGGGAATATAAACGGCCAGACGTAGATAGTGTTGTTTTGTGGTTGTGCTTGGTTTTTAGGCAGATAGTGAAATCAAGAAAACACTTTCTTATGGCCATTAAGCTTATTATCATTTAGTTATTTTGGAGACCGAAAATTGTTTCTGCCATCACATACCGTAAATTGATATTAAATAATGCTACATAATTCTATATAATATTAGTAATGTTACATAATTCTATTCTAAACTCGGCCAGTAATCCAATTACCAAATACAAATTATAAACTGCATCTGCGGCTGGTGACCATCTATGTAACATTTTTGTTGCGGAAAAATAATGATGTAACACTGTGTTTCCTACCAAACTATTCGATCTTTATTTAGATGAAAAGAGAACATGAAACAGCAGAGCTTGTGCAACCTTCGCTGAGTGCATTTGCACAAACAATTAAATAATTAAGACTAGATTTAGGTAGACAAACTTTATAAAGGTATTAATGCTTTGATATGACTCGTATCTGAAAGCAGGATAGCTTCTTCTTTGCAAGTGTATACCAATTATTTTAAGATTAAATTTCGAACACCAAAACAAGTAACAGCTTAGTGTGCGGCAGCTTAGAATCGGTGGTTGCCCGGAAGAACACAGATCACGGCATGACATTTCTTTGAATAGTTCTTTACAATACTTTTTGCCGGTACCAAGTAACGAACGGAAGAAAGGAAGCTGGATATCGATGATTTCCTAGAAAGCTAAGTAGATATCAAAGCCAAGTATTTCACAATGGTTAAAGTCAATGATTGTTGATCTAGGCAATCATTATTTGAGTTCCATGTTTCTGCTTTGATAAAACAAACACAGCAAATCAGATTAATTTGCTTTCTTTGAATGCAAATCAGTTTTTTTTTCCCAAGTACAAACAAAATACAAAAATTGACAAAACGCTTTCCGCAACTTCCCTTAAGCCAGGTTCAAAAAGGTCAATATACGTACAATCATTCACTGATGACATTTTTTCTTCTCAAGCAATATCACAGCTCTATGATACAAAAATCAATATGAAACGTCAGAAAACCAAAGACTTGTTGTATCGTCATTTCCATCTATTTAATTGCTTCAGAGACCAGACTCAATATGGAACCGAGAGAAATCCATCCGTCATGGTCTACATTTCCATTTTACCTGCAAGTCGTTGAATCGTTTGACGAGCGATGTTGAAAGTTTTTGCTGTTTACTCAATAGAGGTTATATCAACAGAAACGGAATCGAGGCAGACGAACTTAATCAGAGGTAAAAACTAGCTATTCGATAAAACATGGAAACTAGGGGGTGCGGCTTGAATTTATTTTTTAACCTTATCATCGACACAAATCAAAAGTCACGCAGCTAGGACACGCTCAGTAGCATTGTACGAAATGGAACTTGCTAAGAACTTTAAGAGTTTGATACAAACCAATCGACAAGGGTGTCAATTTCCTGTCAGTAAACGGATACAAATTCAGGAAATGTGTGCATGTCGTAGGTGGACGCATTCAAAACAGCATATCTTCGCATGGGATCATATAAAATACGGCACCCTGATCAGCCATCACAAATTTTATTACCCTACCAATTTCCATCAATAAATTTTTGGATATACCTTCCAAGCGAACAGCACTTAGGAGACTAGAGAGTTGGCAGGGCTACATTGCGAATCGCCACGATACATTTATGTATTGACTGCTGTCGTGAGAATGAAACTAACATAAATTTTGGAGCTTGGCAGCTCGACGGATGATTACAGAGGCTTTGCTGTTACACTTGAGAAATAAAGCCTTTGGTATTTACTGGAGACATAGCTATCAACAGCAAGCACCTGGATACAGCATTGGCAACCCTCCAGACACAACAGCTCTCGATTTTATGGTTACGCCTTGGAGTAATGTCGTAGAAGAGAACCTACTTCGAAAATGTTTTGAACAGTTTTCGATCAGAATTCTCGGATTTATGTAAATTATCCAGAGCCTGGCACTCATTTGTATTTTATGTCTTCCATCTCGTAGCTATTTTGATTCACTTAGGCGTACGGTCAGATATTTCGCTTTATGTCATAATGAAATTCTGCAAAAATCTTCCAAATCGCAGGACTACTAAAATACGAAGCATGCAAAGCTCCAACACGTTTGAATACATAAATGTTCATATTCCGGAAGATATATGAACTGGGCTCGTGATTTGAGATTTGAGGTTTAGCGCCTAGGTGCACGTCGTTACGATCTGAAATGTTTGCCTCATTCTGCTCCTGAAGTGGTATCGAGAACGATGTCAGCAATGATATGCCATGAACTGTGAATAATTTATATGGCCTCTAGGATTCAGTGGTAAACGTGTCAGTGGCTTCCATTCAAAATTCTATCGTTTCTAAAGAAAATGATGCCGTTATGTGAAAGCACTTGCTAGCTGCTTCTTGTAAATATATATTTATTTCTTGGAACTGATTTCGCTCGATTTCAGATTTCAAATGGAAAAGCTATTGAGCCACGAGTGGCAAAGATGAATGAATTCAACTCAGTTTATTTGTAGCCTTGTTGTACTTTAATTTGATGCTCTGAGATATCCAGATTAAATGTAATAAAAAGTGGGCAAACGGTTTATTGCTTTTTGAATTAAATGTTTGACTTTGGGTAGTTTTGTGGAACTACTAAATTTTAGTGTAATGATAACAATGTGGAAAGGGGGAAAGCTCATAAATGCAATATTGATTCGGCCATTTTAGAAATAAAACCCCAAGCTATCAAAAACCTAAATAAAAGGGCCATGGACTTCGCGATATGTACGTCAAGTTTTTCTTTTATTGATTAATATAAGCTAGCGGTTGTAAAATGAGTATTTCGTTTTCTTGTATTTTTATTCTGCCGCGACGGGAACGTTTACCAAATATTGAAGAATTTGACTTTGATGCGGATCACATCTAATCGTTCGTTCGGTGTCTTATGCAAAATAACTGTGATTCCGAATTCACGCCTTTCTATAAGTTTCTCATTTTTGAATATTAAATGATATATTATGGCTTTTACCTCAATACTAATCCATTTAATTTCCTGGATTGCCAGCACGTGAAGTTTTTACTGGCTGCCATGTTCGAATAATGCTTTAAAAGTACTATGTCCATTCAATAATCTGATAGTCCAGGATCTAAATGCCAAGTCCGTATTTCGTTTGCAACATCGTTTTCATGGATCAAATTATGCCCGTGGCTTCTTGAAATTTTGCGGAAGACAGATTGTTGACCCATCGCCTCAACTGCCAACCCTAAGGGACCGGACTCCTTACCACATAGTTTTATTTTTTGTTTTGACATTCAATGTTACGAGGATATCGTTGCCCGATCTGAACAGAATTGCCGAGTAGAGGTGCAGATTAGACGAAGGAGAGAGTATAAACAACATTTTTTGACAAATCTTTGAGTTTTTGGTGGCAAATTCATATTTTTGGGTCTCTAAACGGATCATCACTTTTTATTCAATCAAGTAAAATCTAGTCTTTATTAGTCTAGTGAACAAGATTCAAAATAATCACTTAGTATCGGACTAATCAATGAGTCTTTTCCGACGGAAATATTAACTAAATGGCCTACCACTCACCAACCGACAACTAGAAACCCTAGCGAAAACCGATATCATTTAATAATACATTCGTACTCTCTTGAGTGTCTATCATCCATAGATTTCAGCCCAGCTTGAAGGCATCCATTTACATGTGGTAGCAATGCCTGGCCACTTCATATCGAATACATTTGTCATGTCGAACGAAATGATCTTTGCCACGAAAACACACCCTTTTGATGACATCAGTTAACATTATGCTTGATAAATTATTGACAGAAAAGCATTTCGTTGCCATGAATAACATGCCTACCGCTAACAGTGAAATATTTGCATTCGATTCGATCTGATTCGGGGATTGTGCGTACAATGTGACATATTGGAAATATATTTCATATTGATTGACGAATGAATGATGTTCTCAACGAAAAGTTTATGGATAGATTAGTTTTTTGTGACTAGTTGATAAAAGGAAAGTGTTTTTGGAAGCTCATTGTAAACGACATCGGACATGAAATGCTAGTGGAATGCCACTTAATCTAACTCACTAAACAAATGATTATTGCATGCGCCCACGCTGGGCGCTAAAAAAAAGTGAATGCAGAAGAAGAATCTTATTGGGTTTTTTTTATTAATAAATTGAAGAACATATTTCAATGGTAAAATATACCAGTTTTGGTAAATGAAAATTAGCTTTAACCAGGCCACTGCCGTAGAAACTGGCATTATTCGGAAAAAATTAAAACCATATATTGCTTGCGACCAGTAAGGTCAAAATCCTATGAACACAAATCAGTGTCTATGTGCTAGCATACGTATTTTCTGATGGTACATTTTATGCAGAAAATATTTACTTTTACTCGCCACTGCCGTTCAAAAATATATTGCGATTATGTTACCACACCCCAAAATATTAAAAAATTTCCACCGACATGAAAAAGTCAATTTTAATTTTCATTTGCGCTGCTGATTTGAAGTCGATTCGAATGAAGTTACTTAAGCGAATTTACAATGGCTCCTAACAGTATTTTCTGATTTGAAATTATTTCACTGTACATCACTTTTTACTCCAACACAATCAAGGCCAGGACTGCTGTATTTCTTATATTTTTACGACAGACCCGATTTGCTGACAATAGAGAAGCCATATTCGCTTTTGTCACTGCCTTCATACAATATGTTCGAACTCGTTGCATCATTAATCGTCAATGAAAAACTTAGTGATTGGACAAGCAAAAAGCGTTCGGGCAAATTGGTTCCATTTTGAACGGGATTCTATTACGACAAAAACGAACCCGTCATCAGAAGCCAAACGAGGTTCATTGTGAAGGGTTTAGTAGAGTTGAAAAAAAACTATGGGACAATGATTTTCAACCTTTTGAATAAGATCTTATGTCACGTCATTCATTTTACGATGCGTCATTCATATGACGTTTAGTTGAATATTTTGGATTCAAGAAAGAAAGAGTTCGATCTACTGTAGGAAAAACGATGATGAGTATGTATCAGGTTCGATACAATCAAAACATGAAATGAAAGATAGTTTTACGCACTGACGGAATATATTTTGAGGAACGTCTCGTTGTCAAATACGGCAATTATATTAAAATCAATAACAAACAACTAATACTTTGATTGAATGGAAGTGTGTGGTTAAGTTTCAAGCGTTTTCGGTTACTGTAATACTTTGTAGTCACCAAGCATAGTGAAAAATTCTGCAAGTCAGATCTTATTTAAAAATGTAATTTAACTGAATTTTTTAATAATTGTTTTTCATTGAATATTTTGATTAGTAATAACTGAAAATTAATGAATTGTAACTGAATATTTTGTAAATTCGTAAAAATATTCTTTTTGCACCAGTAATCACATTCTAACAACATAAATATGCTTCGATATTTTTTGCTCTCGAGCGATTAAAGTTTAAAATGCTATGTACCTTAAAGGACCCATCATTCAAGTTATTCATTAAAATATTCAAGAGGCCTGTTCACGCTGTCTTGATTAGACATGTTCCAATATTAAGCCATTCATAAAAATTAATTCACTTCAACATAACAAATGACCATTTGCTCTCGCTAATAGATAAGCAAAAGTAATCCGCAATAAGAGTTGGTTTCTGTTGTTTTCCTTCCTTCAAATTTTTCATGAGCTTCGAGCAGAAAGTGTGATAATGGACGCAATTTGCATAAATCTACCCTCGACTACAAAAGTTTTAGATGAAATCATTAGATCTAGCGCGCCGAACAATAAAATGGCTAATGAATGAAATTTTTCGTAGCGCATCCGCCATTCAACAATACAAGCTTATTAATGCTGCTAAAACATGTGTTTGATGGTGTCATCAAAGTGAAATTATCCATTCCAAGTTGTTTGTTTGTTTGTTCGCCTCAATTTCCAGACGAGATATCTAATAGCGACTAATTATAGTCTCCAACAGTTGAAACTTAATTACCAAGCATGTCGAAAATCATCAAAGGCCATTTATAATGGAACAATATTAAATGTCATTGCTCGTAGATTGTACGGTGCTCTAGCATAATTTCGATATGAATAAACTGGAGGTTCTCTTTGGACAAATATTGCATTGAATTGAAAATGGTCGGCAGACAGATTTGTGGTAGTTATTTATTACAAAAAAAGGACAGAAAAGGCGATTATGATCCAAGTGAAATTTCAGTAAGTTTGGACTTGAAAATGGAGCTAAATAGTTTATTATGCGTGTGCCTTTAATAATGATGTCCTTATCAACCTACTCGTAAGTACACAAATTAGTGCTGTAGCTTTTTATCGAAGGCCATTTTGGTTTACATCATTTTATTTCTATTTTGAAAGCAATCGGGTAATACAGGCTTGTAACGATTACATACAAAAAATGAAGATTGATCCGAAAGTAATAATAATAAATATAAACCAAGGTGATTAAACTTGAAAAACATATTTATTTATCAACATGGTCTCCTAACAAGTTAATACATTTAGTCTATCTTTTTTCCAAAACCAAGATACCTTTAAAAAAAATTATTCGTCTCTACTCTCCCAAAAAGCCTCAACAGCAGCCATAACTTCGCTATCATCTTCAAATTTCTTGCCTCCAAGGTATTCCTTGAGCCGAAGAAAGAGGTGGAACTCACTATGAGCTAGATCTGGTGAATAGGGCGGATGTTCAAGCAGTTCGAATCCTGTTTCTTGAATTGCAGCCATTGTAGCTGCAGCCTTGTAAACAGGTGCGTTGTCTTGATGAAACAGCACTCCGGCTCGTAGTTTGCCGCGTCTATTTTTCTTAACAGCCTCCAGCAATCTTCTTATTTGGACTGCGTAGTAAAAGCCTGATATAGTGGCTAATTTTTCCAAATATTCCACCATAATAATTCTTCCAGTGTCCCAAAAAAACTGACGCATAACCTTCCCTGCCCAACCCGAAACTTTGAATTGCTTCGGCGTCGGTTTAGATGGTCCCTTCCAGGTCATCGATTGCTGTTTGGTTTCTGGATCAAAATGGTGGATCCAGGTCTCGTCCGTAGTTACGAAATGTGACAAAAACTTTTCCAGATCTGCCTGGAACTTTTCGAAATTCAACCTCGAAATTTCGACTAGTTTTTTTTTTGCTCGTCCGTTAACATTCTCGACATCTAACGCGCAGAGACCTTTTTCATACATAATTCGTTGGCAACGATTCTTTGAACACTGCCATACGAGCTCAACTATATACCTGATGGTAATTCTTTGATCTGCCAACACGACATCTTCGAATTTTTTCACGTTGTCTTCAGTGAGGGACGTAGATGGACGCCCTTCGCGATGTTCATCTGCAGTGGCTGTTCTTCCCATATCTTTCCTTGGCATTGCGTGCAGTGGTGGAATATAGAGGAGCAGAGTCACTTAATAGTCCGGGGAAATTTAACATGGTGGTTCGGAAAAATTAGGGGAAAGCTGAATTTCGGTGTGAACTTTGGTACTGGTGTGTTGAACAAAATGCCACATTGAAAATTTTTTAAGCTACAAACTCGTCATACATTGTTTTTCTGAACATTTTGTTCAACAAGCCAGTACCAAGGTTCACACCAAATTTCAGCTTTCCCCTAATTTTTCCGAAGTTTCGCCTTTTTTATTTCGGATTTCACTGGGCTAGAATGTTTTCATCAAGTCGCTGTCTATATCTTTGGTGAACATTTTTTTCGAACACTACCTGTAATAATGAATGCTTAATGATGCTTCGTTTCTCTCCATTTTGATGTTCTCTACTCGACGGTTCGTATGCAAATGAATGTACCTCCCTGGAATGGGGGCTTATTTATATGTTGTTGTTTTTTTATGCTGGCTTAGTGGGTATATGAGGTAGTAAAAATATGTTTTTTTAATTTTACGCGAACTGGAAATAGTCGATTATCAATACTTTTGGATCAACCCTCGTACCACTAACTAATGCAACATTATAAGTTTGGAAAGGATCTGGCTAAAATATTCGAACTGAATCTTTGAAAATAGTCATTACTGATGTGTCAGATGCTAGTGATCATCTACTACTTATTTCATGGCCGAATACTTTTCTTATTAAGCTTCTATCAAATGAAAATTCGTGAATTCGAATTTTTTTTACGTGAATTAAGAATTTTTAGTCATAAAAATTTGCACAAAAACTTGATGCACCAAATTTATGTGGGGCTTATATAGTAGTTCTCGAGATAAGCGCCCGAGAAAACTTTGACGTTTCGATACATTTATCGTCTGTTTGCGTTACTATGCATAACGTCCAAGCTCTCGCAGCCTTATATCTTAAGAATTATTAGCTCCACGTGAATTTCGTTAAATAAATTTAATTTCCCATAAAATTTCCTAATGGACTTTCCAGTTTGTGTTTTTGATCCCACAATTAACATATTCGTAATTACGTTGAAAACCCGCCACTTGTAATTTTTGTCAGTGAAAACCTTAAATGAATGGGCTTTAACTCCAACATTTACATTTTACCATCTCATTAGATAAAAATTAACTTTCCGTCCTCAGTAAATACTTATAATACAAACCTGATTTTTAGAAAAGGTATAAGTATAAGTTTTTCGATAAGAATAAAATCGGCTAGTAAAAATCATATATTAAAATACTACGCTCATTTCATTTCATCCCTACGAACTCATCAATTAGCTAATGCCTTTGCCTTTGTTCGAACTTGAAGAGTTTTCTACTATTTATGCACATATATACGTTCTGTTTGAAATTATTCCGTGGTATAGATCCCACGCTACACCTTCACAATAGCATATTTTTTCAGACAGCTGAGCCGTAACGATCACATTACTGGCATTTATTCAAATTTATTCAACTCTCTATTACTCCTACTTTGCGATGGGTCATTTGCAATTCTAACAATTGACTTTGCTCCATTATTTCCTTATGCTAGTATCCTTGCACGTGAGAAATGCCAGTCGTTCTCTATTCGAACATAGCGCACTTACATAAGAACTGTTGCGACTAGATGGATATATGCGAACGTAGCCCGTTGTTGACAGTTTCCAAGAGTGTTTGTGTTTCATAATTGAGCAAAATGACAAAGTATTATATTGACTAACTGTTGCGCGGCATGCATGTGGGAATACTGCCAGCCAATCCTTCGTGGTCTGGGAAAGTGCAGACGATTATGTTGGAGCTGAATAAACTTTTACTAGCAACTGCCTCAGCTGTTTTTGAAGCAACGCCGCATTTTCTGATGACTTATGGATAAATTTCAACCAGATAGCAGCGTACATTGCTGCGAAAATTTATGAATGGCATTCCCATTTTGGTGCTATTGACAAACCGGGAGGAATACGTCCCCTTTGTATGTAAATTTTTGTCAGCTGCTGATCCATCTTGCACGTTTCGCCAACGGCAACATATATTAAAATTGAAGGAGGTAAGAGGGAAGGAGATCAACAAACTTCTTCTTTGAAAGGAATCAACCTTGTCAATAAAAATTATTCCTTTTGAATCGTGAAAAGTTTACAGAAGACATGAAAAGAATCTCTGCTCGGCAATCTGTCGAAATAAACAAGACTCTTTATCTGCTTTTGTTCCACACTTAATGGCAACATCAAAATTAAACGAAACAGCTGCAGGCTGTAAACTGAGTGATGATAAGTATTTATGCATTAGCTCATAATTTATGGCCGCAAAACACAAGTGGGGCATTAATAATACATTTCCATCACGGAATCGATAGTGAGTATTGATTTTATTGCATGCAAAGCACTAGAAAATTCATTACAGAAAATGCACACATATGCTACTAGCTTTTGATTTTGTGAATAATGTAGAACACAAAATGATTTAGATCCTAAAGAAACGAATTTGTAAAAATTAAATAACTTTGACAAAAACAATGTGATTCTATTCAAAACATGAAAAAATGATAATTGACTCCACTATGTTTTTGCAACGTGTTAAAACATTTATAGAACAGTTTGAAGTGATTGCAAAAAATTAAACTAAATTTTAATTTTAGAGAAACAAACATACAAGAAAAAAATCAAACTCCTGCAATCAAATTACACGAGCCAATGATAGAAATCCGGGAAAATATGCTCCCAATATTTACCCGTCACTCACATCAAAAACAAACTCCACCAAACACAAAATATTGAGCTCTACATTATCATGATGTCTACTTCAAGGTTCAAAAACAGTCAATAGTTTCCATAATTTCGGGGAATTTCACTACGAAATTAGACTATTATACGACGCCTTTTCGGTACATGTATGTTGCGTGACGCTATTCAACAGTTTGTCATTAAAAGTATATGGGCCGTAAGACTACTTCCCTTTGAAGAAATGTCCACATTATTCAATACATCATAAAGACCTACTTCGTTACTATTTTCAATATTTCAACAAAAGTGATTTTATGTGCTTGCTATTTGGGTTCATGGATAATTGGCCATTAGGCGTACTAATTGGAATAAAGTTTTTCGATTAAAGTTGTTTGTAGGACTTAATTGTAGAAAACAAGCATAGATCCTTGAATAGTGCATTCGGTTTCGTCAAGCCTGGGAGCATGTAAATTAGGCCAATTTTTCGGCACTGTCCTAATTATTTCATACACATTCCACATACAGTATCCTAGCCTGAAGAAAAAATGGTATGCAAGTCGTTTCCTAACGAATTGCCGTTTCGTAATATGCCACAAATTATCTGCGAAAATAAATCTTAGTGATTGTAGGGCACATGATTATTTCATCCAACAACAAAATTGTTCTTGTATTCAATATACCTAACAAAATTTGATCTGCTCGGGTGTGCAAAAAAAACGCACCTATTGCTTCAGTTTCGTTTCATTCGTGAAAGTTTTTTCAGCCCTATTTTTCGTGCATGAGACCTTCTATTTGCGTTTGCGAAATTATATTAGCATGTGTGTCTAATTTTGGGATGAAATGGGATTCGTGCTTTAGAAGATCAATAAATATTTCTTCACCTACTTAGCAGCCTAAAATATAGAATTAATGTAATCCTGATTACGATAGTTTAGTGAAAGAAATTTATTTGGGTCCCTTGATAAGATACAACTAGTATTGAATTCGTAATATTAAGACTATAAGATTTTAGACGCACAAATAAAAGATGCATAAATAAATTAGGGGCGAAAATAATGTACGTCAAAATGTATATGTTGACAATGCACATCATTTTTTGTAAAAACATTCTTTCAAGCCCTAAGATAAAAGGAAGGGCGGTTGGCTTCATCGGTGTACCAAGAGAAACTTTTGACCTATGAAGATAAGTAATTTTAAGTTAGGGGATTCATCAAAATACAGTTTGAAATGAAATGCAGAAACTAAAAGGTTCTAGTGGTGAAAATTCAGGTGAAATTCATAAGCCAGATCAGCCGCTAGTTTTGTCAATAGCTTAAGAGAAAATATTTTGCAAAAATACTGATGATGAGACTAGCTTTGAGTTCTCTATGGGAATCTCATAATTGAGAATAGAGATAAAATATAATACCTTAATTAATATTTAACATTTGAATTAAAAACTTGTACTAAACGTTGTAAAATGATGCCTAAAATTGGTCAAATAATCAGGATTGCGCAAATAGATTTTCAAACTAACCCCTCCTCTAACTGCTTTGGGTCAATAATAGTAGGTGATAACAATATGCAAGAAGAAATAAGCCGGCGGATGCCCAAATCCAACAAAGCCTAGTACGGTATATCAAAGCTGTTTGCATCCCGAAACTTAGCCTTGACTTACTGCTGAAAATGGTCTTATCGTGAATGAGAAGCAATACCCCTGGATAAACGCTTAATGTTAATGCGATATATTCCCGTTCGCAGAACATAACACATATGGCTTAATTTTTTGTACAAGGAGTTGCACTGTAGTTCAGTGTACAGTAAGGAATTTGGGCATTACGGCTACATACTATTTTAACATATTGAAGCGTGTTTTCTTTAAGTAACTCGAAGCCTTTCTGGTCGTATGCCCGTTCCATTAAAACTAGTAACCGGTTTCCTGACACTTTTTTTCTGGAGGAACCTTCTGCTTCTATTCTGAAAAAAATTTATTATTTTTTTGCTAATTTCTTCGCTTTTTCCTCTTTCTCTCCTAACATTGCTTCAGAGAACTGTGCTGCGACTGTGACCTCTCAAGAGGATTTTGTGATGACTTGTGAGAACACCTAGAGATGGTCAAACCTTCAGGGTAGTAGATCATTAATTTGAGGTAGTGCCATCTTTCAACTACCTTCGTAACAGCCGATAACAAAGCCGATAACACATTAGGCGCGTTTTTTTGCTCCCCTTATTCATAACAGATCAATGCTAACCAGTGCAGACGCATTAGAAACAACAACAACTCCTGTTATGGAAAGGGGATAATGTTGTTGTTCCCAATGCGTCAGCATTGCAAAAAAACACGCCTATCATCTTTGAAGACTGATAAGGTCACATCTAACAATTGAGTCCTGTGCCAAGGTTTTTATTATGTTAGGATGCTACAGTGTGCAATCTTTTCGATTGTCTTAAGCCAACTTATATTGGTTGCCGAATCCCTCTGAGAGCCAAGAAGTATTCGGTGCTATTTGAGCCAGTATTTGCCCTTATCTTATCCGTATAATAGCCTTGTCATATGAGTTTGACCTCCTTGTAGAAGTTCAAAGGTGACTGTGGTTTATTTAGTATGGTGTCCTCGGTTTAGCATAACTAGAGGGGGTCACTGGACCTGACGCTACTTAGGACTTATTTTGGCAAGTGATTATACTTCCGATCTGAAGTTCCACCTCCTTCGTACAGGGGTCTGTACAGTACCAGTACTTTACCATTGGTGACTTCGACATTAAGATCCAAGCTAAGATCCGAAACAAGTGTGCACAGGACTTTGGAATACAGGGACAAACAGTCAAGTTCGTCACACATTTGTCTTAATTTTTAGTGCTATACTCTGAAAGAACAGAAAAAGTGTAGTACGAAGTAGAGTGCAACAACAAATTTTCAAGAACAGCTTGCCACATATCTGAAGCCAGTATGCTGTTGACCATGCATCTCTCTTGATGCCTGTCCTAAACTAAGATTAATTTCATGCTTAAAAGTAAAACCATCATTTTATTTAAAGATCCGAGACTTGATTGCTTAGGAATATTTATCAGAGATTTAGATCACACTTTGGTTGAATTTACCATAGTATAAGAGAGTATGAGAGGTCAGTTCTCAAAAAGCATTGTGTGTGGCTTAGCCAGATAGTGTAATGGTATTCATCACGAAGTCATGTAAGTATCAACAAAACCGTAAATAATTAGATATTTGACCATTCTGCCGTCAAATTAAAATGCATTTTATCCAAGGGCTAGTGAAAATTCAACGAAATCAATCCAAGGGACGATTCACCAATATCCTTAATAAAAAAGCCAACAACTTGGAACTGACTCAGAATATTATCAAAATATATATTTCTATAAAAGTTTATGTGAAATCATTAAGAATTAAAACTTCATAGCACAAGATAAAAAAAACTCCCCCATCATATCATTTAAACTCCATCAAAACAAACAAGCAATATTTAATATTTATAAATTTCGGTCAAAGCTTTTATTCTTGTATTCTCACATTTCTTTGTTCCATTCAACAGGCAACAAACAATTCTTTAACGTTAAAATGTTCAATTATTTTATTCACTGTCACAAAAATGCACGCAACGGTCGCAACTGAAAACTGTAGATAAAACAATTTAAGTGAAACGCGACGTTAATGATAAAGAACCATATTTAATAGAAGAATTATCTGTAAGTTTTGACCCGTGCTCAGTAATACTACCAACCCAAATCAGCATAATGGATCTACCATAACCTTCAAACCCTAAATCTTTTATTATGTTACAGTTCAGCTTAAACAATATAATTATGGCTTTCTATACATATGCTAAACATCTACATCTCTCACATCGGCCCAGGCCAGACATTAACTTGTTGATGTCTACAATTAGACTTCCATGTCGACACGAACATTCCAGGCAGCTGCTCTGAATAAAAAGCAACAAGTAATTATGCCTCACACTCAAAAATAAATTACATTAGTTTAAATGGCCGGTAGAGAAAAAAAAGCAAAAAAATTCAAGGACTTCTGGTCGCTGTTGCATAAAAGCACCACTTATGATTAAAGCAACAGTTTTGATAATTAAATTAAAGGGGATACCTAGAATCAAACTCAGTATCCACGTGTTCAGTTATTTAATTCAGTTACTCAATTCAGCTTAGAATTTATTTAAAACTGCAAACACTCATGTGTTAAAAACATAGCTTTTTAGGAATTAATTGCGAACCAAGAGATGAAAACATGCTTCGCGAACTTAATACGGTATGTACACTCAAAAAATGTCATTTAAAAGAATCAAATTTAAATCAAAAGTTGAAATCACTTTGAAATAAAAAGTGAATCTTATTTGAATTCCACTTTATTATAAAAATTTTATTTTCAAATCAAAATTTTTCATCATTGAATTAAAAAGAAACGTTTATGGAGCCAAATCATATTTGAAAATTTTTGAATCAAAAATGTTCAAATATGATTTGGCGCCATATACGTTTCTTTTTAATTCAATTATGAAAAATTTTGATTTGAAAATAAAATTTTTATAATAAAGTGGAATTCAAATAAGATTCGCTTTTTATTTCAAAGTGATATCAACTTTTAATTTAAAGTGATTCTAAAAAAGTGTTAAGTCGTGAAATTTTTCTGAGTGTATGAGTGTAAATTTAAGGCTTCTTTTGAAGTGTGTAGTTGTTAGTGCAACATTTAATAAAAGCTGTGCACAGTGAAGTCTAAGTTGATTTAGGTATATTCTCTTCCTTTTGAGAGTCCTCTAAACTGATAATTAATAGTTTAAAACACGGTGCTGGAACCCACTCAAACTGTGAAAATTCTGAAAAAAGAACTCTGTACAAACTAGTCACGGCAAAGCCCAAAATCAATTTCGCTGCTGGTGTAATATTACTTCAAACACTTCAACGAAATACCGAGTAATTAACTGCAACTATTTTCCCAAGTTTAGCTCTTATGTCGGTCCTTATATCATAGGTATAGTAAAGCACACATCGCTCCGTCAAAGCCAAAATCTACCTTAACATCTGTTTCCGATGATTCTATCCTATAGTCAAACTTTTCTTCCTATAATAAGTGAAGTATCCAGCCTATTCAGCCCGATTTGACCTCTGACCATAAGGTTATAATAACGCTCATATAATTACGAAAATTGTTGGTTAAGCAGCAAAATCGTCCATCTTTCTGCCATAGGTCCCATATTCATCCGAAGATTCTCTTCTAGACCGAGGATAAAAGCTTACGACTTTTTTATAAGGTCTGGCAAGACCCATAGTCTTAACAGGCTGCCTCCACTAGCAATTTCCCATGACATGAAATTTGAAATTGCCAGTGGAGGCAGCCTATGGTATGCAATATTTTATGGTCTGCCATAAATGGTAGGCAATATGGTATGCAATTTGCTCGGCAATCTGCCTGGCAATATTTTGACAGTTCTTGATTTCAAAATGGCGCTGAACTGTGGGAATGTTTTATTTCTTATAGGAAATTGTAGGGATTTTGAATTCAAAGGGATTTTTAGATCTCGTTGAGCAATGAAAATAGTCCACACAATATGAAATGGTGGGAAATTGCGAAAAAATCGAATTTTGATGCGGAATGGTGCAATTATGTATAATTTTTTGATTTAAAAATGAAATAATTTCGATTTTGGACGATGAGTAAATTTATGAGACTCCTAGTTGATGATTGGTGGATTTTTCAAATTACTTTTATCTCATTCCCCTTCGTACCCCAGCAAATTATATAATAGTTACATTTTCGTCTGAAATTTCACCCGCTTATCCAAAAAGTAACTAATCCTACACGTGAACTTTTCATAAGTAGCAGAATTTCTTCGCTCTGCGCTTCAAATAACTTCTTAAGAGCATTTGACACTCGGATACAGCGCACGTTCTTCTCGCTCAGAGTCATTTTCGAAATGAAATTGCATGCCATGAAATTGCCCATGCACAGATTGCATACCATAAATTTGACAGCCGCTACCATCGGAAATTGCAGGGTAAATTGCTAGTCGAGCCCCGGTGTAAGAAAAGACATTTAAATTTCGCCGAAAACGAAAATTTTCGATAGACAGAAAGCTTTGATGACTGGCAGTGGTTATTTCAAGATTTCTTTATCGCAGCTACTGTCCACAATAATTTTTGACCTGAGGAAAGTCATTGACGTAACTTCTTTCAAGCTGTTTTCACTTATATTTTCCAAATGTTTGCTCTTTACTCTCTTTTCTCAATTGTTGTTTTTTCCGTAGCCTCAACAATTTTTATAAAACGTTCTTCAACCAGCTATTCGTTAGCACAAGACATTAGCTGAATGGAGCTAATGAAAATGCAACATTCGGACCACTTTCCGAGCGCTAAATTTAACAGGGTGCTAAATTTAACAGGGCAAGAAAAGTCATTTCCTTATTGCACCTTCTTAAAACCCAAAGTCGAATGTTTGGCAAATAGACAAAAACTTCATTATACAATTCAGTTGTTTGTTTCATCATTTATCGTGAAAAAAACTAAGGAGCTCAGTTCCACAAAAATTTATCCAAGCATGAAAAATGGAAAAAAAAACACATTTAAAGTTAAGTATCTTTAAAGCCAAGGTTTTTCGCGCTAAGTATCTTCGAATATTTTTAGTAGTGAGAATAAATCAGCGGATTAACAAATAAAAAATTCCAATAATCAAAACGCAGATAAAATATTTGCATACATTTTCCAAAAATCATTCCGATGAGGCGTCCTGTTTACTTCGTTTTTTATTGCCCCTACAGCTATTACTTCTTATATAAAATTATTTTCAATAAAACTAGAGAACGGACGGACTAAATTTTCAGTGACTCACAATGAAGTTGAGATGACTTCATATTTGCCACAACCTGTCTTCGTTTTTACGCAGGCTGCATAAAAAGTGTGGTACGAGTACATCATTATTAAGAATGGAATTATTTAATCGGCTTCTCCTTCTGTCATTCTTCACTTGCTTCAAAGGATAACCCCCTGAGCTTTAGCATTATCATAAAAAAGCAATTACTTTTGCATAAAGCGTCTACGTAGAGCATCTACTTCAGATTTTCTCTCAATATATTTGACAGTTCCTTCCGAAATAACGTGGAAATTATTGGAAATAATTATTTCTGAGATTTGCTGAATTACGTCAGTAACGACTTCCGAAAAAATTGTTGATGAATCTTAAGTAATGTTAAATCTAATAAATTATGAATATGCATGGGGAGCAAAGAATAACTTTGAAACAAACTATTAAATGTACTCACCCAGAAGTTGAACGGGGATCTACTTCAGGCCATGATAAGCGCCTTTTGCAGAATGCAAGTGGAGGTCTATCTTGCGGTGCCGGATGATGTACTGGCGAAGATCTCTGTCGGAAAGAACCAGTCCGTGGCGGCACTAAGCATTCTAAGCCTCTTGATTGTCGTCGCGAAGGAAGATTTTGCGTTGTTGGTACTGTTCCCGGTGGTGGTACGACTTTCGGAAATCCTACGTGATATAAATGAAATGATAAATCAGGTTTGGTGTGTGAAAAAGGGGAAGTATGAGCAGCTAAAACTAACTTATGCATCGAAAACGCAATAAGGTCATAGACCAGCTTCGAAATACTTTGAACCGAAATTAAAACAGACCTTGAAAATAATTGAGTTTAAGGGGGGAAATACATGTAAAATTGAAAAACAAATGCTTATTTCAGATTGATTGAAAAAAATATATATTGTTTATTCAGAAAATTTTTAAAATTAAATCCGTAAAGTGCATGTCTCAAAGTAAATGAAAATATTTTTTTAATAATTTTTCAACACAAAATGGCGGCAATGCGAGCGAATGAAAAAAACACATCAAATGCTGCCTCGTACAACTTAACGCCTTTTCCGGGGAACTTTCAACGTTCAGAGAAAAAAAAATATGCTAATGAGATGTATAGTTCATAGGTGAACCAATAAAATTAAAAAAAAAAATTTACATTTATTTTAGATTAAACAAAAAAATCGATTATTTTTCAAAAAAATCACGTTTTAAACATTAATAAACAAATTATTTTTCCGATATTACAAAAACATGTATGTTCAACGAGTAGATCATACTCTTTTGTAGATGTTCAATCTTTTTTGCGATATTTTGTACAGAAGTTGAAAAAGTACTACTTTGAGAAAAGTTTAAAGTTTGCGGTAGATAAAAATCATTGGTTATTAGTTTTTATTATAACTTATTCGTTAGTCAGCGATTCCAGGTCTATACAGCAGCCCTTCAGCCTCTTTGTGCATATCATTTTGGTGCATTAGAAGGTCACGGCGAGCATTTCGGTCTTCTTTTGAGCTGAAAAGACTTCGACGATTCTATCGTTCTATCCTGTCGTTGTCGGCTCTCTTGGCATAACTTAATAAGCTGGGGCTTATTTCGATACCTAAACCATTCATTAGGTGCAAGAGGAATGTATGGTCTTTGTTGAACATCCCAGTGGCTATGTAAGCTGATATTTCAACTACTTTCAAGCCGGCAATCTAACGGTTTTTACTACAAGGTTCATAAAAACAGGCCCCTTTGTATATTATAAAAAAATTACAAGTGTAAATGTACATCTGTATCTATATTTCCTTAGAATTTCAGATTTAAAAGAATATAGTAGGAATACAAAATTACCGCCATAGCGCCGAAGAGAAAGTAGGCAAGGACACGCGGCAGTTATGCTCGACCGGCTGGGGAACGCCGCGCTGCCTATAATTGACTATAACTCGAGAACTAATACAAATATTGCTTTAATGTAATAAAAATAAATCGATTTTTTGTAGCAGTTACATGTATTTCCCCCCTTAATGAAACAAGGATACTAATATAGACTATAGATAATAAAAAGGAGCTGCATAGTAGAACCGATTCTATATTCACTTTAGGCACGACCGTGTAAAATCCATATCATTGAATATACTTTTGATTGATTAACACACAAAACCTATTTTAAAAAAAATATAAATAATTTTTTTTTCAATTTTAATCATCCCGCAAAAGCAATTCCAATTTGATTCTGCTTTTGGAGGCTTAATGCGCAAAACGATCGAGTTTCCCGTATCAATTATTCTCTGCTTTGATAAGCTTTAGAGACGATATACGTTGTCTATGCTGATTTATAGACAAGAAGGGAACCATGATCACAATTCAATAAAATTTACTTCCTTCTAACAAAAACAGGTTGCATTACGTGTCGAAAAATCTCTTCCTGTTTGAAAATTTCAAATTGTCATAATCAGTCAATGAAATTATGCAGATTGATTCATCTTATAAACAAACCGATGCGAAGTTTTTATTACATAACTGACAAGCAAACTTACCATGAACATGAGAAGTATTGGTCGCTCCACTGATTCCCGGAACACCACTACTAGTACCAGTTCCAGGCATTAAAGCCCCGTGTGCGTTTAGCGCTGCGCCCGGTGGAACATTTTTATCTGTTTGTCCGTCGGCTGAATCCTGACGTGAAAGTGAGAATCGCCGTCCACTCAATCCCAAGCCAGCAACACCGCTCGTTACATACTGTTGCAGGCTGCTGAAAAAACTCATCGCGTAATTATTCTCGGGAAACTTGAGCAAGTATCGCAAGTACGGTCCTCCTGTCTAACACCTGATTACGTCCTGTTTTCTTCAACTGGGTTCGGCTTAGGGTATTGTCTTCGGCATCTGCTCGCAACACAACTTCAGGTCTAATTACTTTTCTCGCGTAATTATCTTAGGCTCTCCAGTCGTCATCGGAGAGTTAATGAAGGGTGGTCGTCGGACTTTTCACATCCTCAACACGTCGATAATATTTTCGCAAGGACGATCGTGATAATGGCATGGCGTTTCACCTTGCTACCACTTGTACATTTTCATCACTAGTGATTGACGTTTTGCCTTATCGTTGACGCTGACTCGAAGATATCCTGAAAATAATCAAAATACGAATATGAAACTAAAGCAGGAAAATATCGTAGGATTCTAGAAGAAATACTTTTATGAAAGAAATGAGCCAGATGATTCTAAGGGGGAGTGAAATGTTTATCTAATTTTCTAAACACACGCAAACTTTTATTCGAGCTGTCTGCTAGATGAGTAAATACAACGCATTTTTTTCTTCTCTTCATTTTCTTTTTCTCGTTTCGCAGGTTTTTTATCTCCCTCCTCGAGCAAAATAATACCTCGGAAATTTCATAAATTTTCTAACTTTATCAAGCTAAAAATCTACGCAAGCTAGCATAAGAGGGAGGAGGTTCATTACGTCTTTTGTGAAGAAGTATTAAAACTGGATTCGACGAAGTGTGCGTTGGTGGCATAGTAGTTCGTTAGTAGAAACTGTAAATTGGATGTCAGTCATAAGAGGTTTAATAAATTAAAAGATATTAAAATGCCCGCAAATGAGATTGCGAGACATAATTTCTACTACTTTCAGTGGTAATGATGTAGCGGAGGGTAAGCTATTGCCGAGCACGCTTGATGACACTATGTTTTCATAATATAAAACTATGGATCATGTTCGATAGGCATTAACTTCCTTAATTATTTGCCAAAGGCGATTTATGGATGTGATTTTTTGAATTAATTTTATTATATTTGATAACTCTTGAAACTCGCACATCCAGATGATACTTACTTACACCAAATAATTGTAGAAGTAAATAATTGAATTAATTTTCAGTAACGCGCAAGTAAGTTGTAATGGTTTTTTTAATTGAGGATTAATTTAGAAAATTTCGGACGAAATCTTTCATTCAAAACAATGTTCATGAAAAGTTTTGTCATTTCTTCACCTTTCTGGTAATTTGTGGATTCTGTTCCAAAAATCATGTTGATTTTAAAGGCTCGGTACGAATTAATCCATTTTTTTACTTTTTGAACTGAAGCGTATTTCAGTTAAGGCCATTTGTATGGAAACAAATTCTAGATTGATTTCTGATTTCTGGATTGGCCTGCTCTTTGATTGAAACTCTACTTAATCGATACTTTGTGGTACATATTAAAAATAAAAATCATTCTTCGTAAGTGGAGCAAAAAATCGCAAGGAAATTATTCAAAGATTAAAGATTAACGAAGAATGAAAAAATCAACCCCGGAACTATTCACAGTTTGTTTCATTTTTATAAGCAGATACCGGTATATTTATATCCAATATCTTTGCAAGTATGCTCACATTTAATCAGAACCAATCAAATGAATCAACAACTGTAAAACCCTCTCACATGCTCTGTAAATCAGGCGGAAATTTCACTTTACGATATTAAAATAAAGCCCACGCTGGGCGCTTTCTGCGCTCTCCACAAATACTTCGCATTTGTGTTGATAATCAATGTTCAAAGCTGCATTTCAATGCTGTCATGCTATCAATCATACACGCCAATTTTCGTTTTCACCGTAAATTGTTTTTTCAAGCTTTGATAATCCATTCAGTTCAAGCACTGTATCTGGCGAAGTGAAAATGGTATTCAACTATAAAGGATGGACTTGCCTTTAAATGAACAGTGCCACTACAATTATTCAATTTATAGGCACACAAAGTGGAAAATAGTAATAAATTTCGTAACAGAGAAATATGAAGTCGAATATTCAGAAATAATAGCATAAAGTAAAAAGGAAAGATGTATTTTACTATTGCCGTTTAAACATTATTCATCATCATATTATATTTTCATCTATATGCTATAAAATATTAAAAACCAGATACATGTGTTTAAAATTTAGAACTACAGATACTATTCAGAATTAAGATGAAAGTTGGAGTCAATAGCACAGCTCAATAAGTTCGCTCCAGCTCCATTTCGCTCTAATGGCTTTAGGAAAAATCCTTCCATTTGTCAAAAGAACAAAACTTTTAGTCATGGCAGTAGCTTCGCAAACACCCGAACACTGTCCACTCTATTTATTTGAATCTGTTGAAACAAATTTTCAGTAACTGGTAAATCACTAAAATGTAATGATAAGCTCCTGTTTCAAAGTTTTGTCATACAATATTTCACAGACCTACCTTTTTCCAACTACATACATAAGAGAATTTTTTCGAAGCCGCTAACAAGTGATTAATCTTTATCATGGTAGAACTAAAAAAACTTCTGTGTACTTTGAGAATTCCATATCGCCTATTACAACCCACACGAAACGTTCCATTTCATTTACTTCAGCCATTTTCCTGCCATTGCCTGATACGATTCCATGTGGAACTTGCGTAAAAGAAAGCGCTTTGAGTAACCGTAGTGTACTATTTATGGGAAAGAATTTCTGCTCCTGTTCAACTATAAAAGTTAATGTTCTCGAATGAAGGAATTCACCATTGGTTATGTGTACATATACACAGTATACAAGTGTAATGCAAACATTCTCAGCACCAAACCCTGATTCTATTCGTGCTGAAGGTGGTATTTTCAATGTTTTAGTCTAACGGGTTAAAGAACCATTATATCAATTAACAGATTGGTTTACACATGTGCTGGTAGATGATTTTGAATAGAAAGCACTTATGCTTGTATTTTAGAAGACGTACTAATAAAACAAACAAAATCTACATTGGATACCATTATTAACAAAGGTAACTACAAACAGTTGAAGGACTCTATAAAGTACAATGAGACAAAGTACAATCAAGAACAAATACAACATAAAATACATTCTACTAATAGTGGAGTAGTACGAAATGAATTAATTCTTACACATTTTCTACAAACAGATCCTAATTTTAAGCAAACTTCTGATATTGCCAGCTGTTTGTTCCAACTTAGTGAGCTTTATATAAATTTATTAAATGAACCAAGAGAAAGTAGTGAAAACTGCAAAAGAAAGGGAACTTCCATGTTTTAATGCTTTATAAATATTAACCTAAGTGGATTGGCCTAAGTAGGACTTAAGTAAAGTAAAGGAATCCCATGACAACCCTCGTACGGGTCTAGGGGTTGAAGCTGGTAGAGAGCTTCATTGCAATTTTTTTAATCATTGTGGATGCGAGTGTGAAGTGATTAGTTCCACGACTCACTTTACCCCTGATTTAAATCAGGTACCTAATCAGAGCTAGGTGAACTCAAAGCTTGGTGCGCGGACCCTCGTCCGAACCTGGATTCGAACCAGGGACCCCACACGCAAGAAGCCAGTGCTCTACCCACTAGGCTACTCAAGCTTCTAGGACTTAAGTAGCTTCACTCAAAACCAGTAGCAATAAGATAAAAGTGAACAAATTGCAATTTTTTTCATTATCCTCTAGTTAACGTCATTTGGTTGTATTTTGAGAAATAATTTAGAAATAAACTGCAATCACAAGAATGTTTTAGATATTCTTTATCAAAACAACATCGGTTTCTTCATTTCAAAACAAAAAATAGGTCCGGGTTCACCAAATGCAAATTATCTTTAACCCTTTGGTGCCGGCGGTCATTTTAGTGATATTTCAGATATACCTATTATTCTATCAAAAAATAGTTTTCAAAAAAATTAGTCTGTGAAATGAATTTCGAACGTGTTTTTAAAAAAGCTTGGATCAGGTTCCGGAAATTTTTAAGCCTGTGTATGCGCTAGGTGCTTAAAATAATATCCGGAAAATTTGAAATTTTTTGAATTGCGATAACTTTTGACAGAGCTATTGAATCATTATAAAACTTACAGATCATATTGATGTTATTAAGTTATATACTTGTATAGTTTTGAATGCACTTGCTGGTAGCCCTGTAGCTACGGCAGGCGCTGAAAGGTAAAACCTTCAAACCATCGACTCTCCTGAAATATTCTCGTTTTTTAGAAGAAAAAAACAACTCATATACAAATCTTATGCTTTGTTTACACAGTCAAAGTAAAACTTTTGAAATTCCATATCGGACAAGAACGGTAACCCTTCCCCAATTTACCTATATTTTTAGCATCAAAAACCTCTGTTCACGGGAACTCACGACCCGATAATCAGATACAGTTGAAATTCACAGAATGTGTTGATCTCAAATAGGACCAGGTCTGATAGAAGCGATTTTGAAATGATGCCATTTTAAAAAATCACTAAGATAAATAACTGCTTTTGACCCTATAAATTCTGATTCAGTCAACAGATTTTGACGAAATTCATACAGTATCTTCATAGAATCTTACTCTAAGCCACATTTGATAGAAATTTGGTTGAAAAATGAGGTTGGAGCTGCCAGCTATGTTAATTTTCGTGTCTTAAATTTTGGAAATTCGCTCAGGAAAATAAAGCTCTTTGCCCTATAGCTTTCAGTGCAGTCATTAAAGCATAACGAAATTCTTAAGACAAATTAAACTTATTGCAACTTATCTAGTTGGAAAAACAATGATAGGGCTGCAAGCTATGGTTGATTTTGTATTATTTTTTTTCAATATCTTTAGAAAGCGATTTTACCATAAAATTTTCAAATCGTAGTGATCTTGTAGTGAAATTAAAAAACAATTATTCAGATCTAGAAAATTTTAAAGCTTTCCCGAGAGGTAACCGCGAATTTCTTTGTATCCCTATAGCCTCCAATGCAGTAATCGGATCAATACGAAATTTGCTGAGTAGGTTGACTTCAACACGAGACATATTTTTGAATTCGGTGCTAGCAAAGGGTTGCCAGTATGAGGAATTTTTGCTATTTTCGTATCAATGAATGCTTATATTAAGTATTCACATCGCGAACATTTGCAATGAAAATAAGTAAACAATTGGAATGTAACTGTTTTTGTGGGATGATTAAAATTGAAAAATTAACTAAGTGGTTTCGAAAGTATGCACTGATACTCATCAGACATCAGCTCATAGTGCATACCTGACTGATGTAATCACTTGCAGTGGGAGATCATTAATTTTTTTATTTACGTTAGTTTTGATAAATTTTAACATCCTCGACTTATATCCAGCGATATCATTGATTCTGCGTTCTCTGCTTTGTTAAGCGCTAGAGACGATATACGTTGTATATGCTAATTTATAAACAAGAAGGGAACCGTGATCACAATTAATAACCTTTATAAGTAAACAATGTTTAAATTTTCTAAGGTCTGGACATTTCTTGGATAGCAGCCTCAAACACCTTCCTAAGTCATCGAAATTAAATTTGCTTAGGGTATTTTATTACTTAAGGTGTATTGGTCTTAGGTACACTCAGAAAACGATCCAATAAAATCAATAAGAATTCAATAGTTTTCTAACAATTTTTCCCATTAAATATGGTCAATGTGATTTATCAAATTATTGCAACATTTTAAAAATCATTAAAGTAACTATATGTATATCTCATAGAACAAATGTGAATAGCTAATTAAAATAATGGGTAGGCTCACAAATTTAAGGGCTAACAAATTTAAGCGTTTCAGTAGTTACAAAAACTTTATTATTTCTTTTAAAAATAATATAAACTTAATTCTGTAGGACACTAACCAACATATCTTATTGGGTATATACTTAAACTTAATGCGTGAAATTCTAATACGGAGTTTCAACGTTACCAAACTCTTTTGAAGCGATGCCTTTTGAAGCGATTCACATTCTTCCCGGTATTTGTCAAATAAACATGAATTGGTGGCCCTGAAAAATCTTCAATATCAGGAAGAAAAAATGTGTTTTTTATCGTCAGCAACTATGTACGATTGGATATCATCATCATCAACGTGGCACAACAGCCTGACGTCGGGCCTTGGCCGCCTGGATCGAGCTCCTCCAATTGTCTCGGTCACGTGACCGCGTCCTCCAATCTTGGAACCCCAATAGTTGTTCGGCGTGCGCATACAGTGAGCTCTCCCAACGAGCTCTGGGTCTTCCTCTTGGCCTCGCTCCGTCGACTCGTCGTGCGTTCATGACACGTTTTGGCATGCGGTCGTCATTCATGCGTTGCACGTGCCCCGCCCACTCTAACCGCTGTAATTTCACAATTTTGGAGACTTTCAGCTCATCGTAGAGTTCGTACAACTCATTGTTATACCGGATGCGCCATCCATCTCGGTCACGGATAGCCCCGAAAATCCCCCGCAGAACTTTCCGTTCGAAGGTGTCGATCATATTTTCGGAGGCTTGCGTCAGGGTCCATGTTTCGCAGCCATAGCACAGCACAGGTCTTATGATAGTTTTATAAACGCGGAGCTTAGTCTTTCTGTGCACATATTTCGATTTCATAATGGGGAGGACCGAGAAGAAGGTCTTATTTGCTAGTTGTATCCGTCGCTTGATTTCGTCAGTTTCGTTGGAGTCACTCGATAGATTGCTACCCAGGTAAACGAAGTTGTCCACGAATTTGATGCAAAGGTCCCCTACGTTGATGGTCATGTGCGCTGGCGTCCTTGTCCTAGATTGCATCATAACTTTCGTTTTGTCCTCGTTGATTCGTAGTCCAACTTCCTTTGCTGCGGTGTCAAGTCTAAGCAGGAGTTCTTCTGCATCGGTCAGTTTTCGAGTCATGATGTTAATGTCATCCGCGTACGCTGCCAATTGTGTCGACTTAAAAAGAAGCGTACCGCTGGTGTTAAGGTTCATTGCCCGAATAGCGAACTCAAGTGCCAGGTTGAAGAGCGTGGGCGCTATTCCATCGCCCTGCTTCAGGCCACAGGATATGATTACAAAAAGTTTTCACAGACCACTCTTTGCAAACAAAATGTATGACACTTTCATAGCCAATTATAGTATCTATCACTTCAAATAAATAGGGAAAATGTTCCTTGATTTTTACCAAACAATATCTATGTTCATAAAGTAATCCAGCGTTTTTTAGTTGATATTTATTTATAACATTGCAAATAGCGAAACATTTTTCATCTACTTGCAAAGTATTTTCAAAGAAATTTTTGTTAATTAGCGAAGTTAAAAATATTAAGCGTGCTTTTTTGCACAGGCTCATTGCAACGTTAACGCGAGATTGATTACTAGTACAATAATCTTTGAATATTTTAAGCATTGATTCGAATATCATGCACCATATATTTTTCAAAGTGCCACAACTTCGAATAGCTGCAGAGTAATGCACTTGAAAGTGATTTTGGTTTTAACAGTTGTCCAGAAAGTGCTTGGTAAAAATTATTATATTCTAATATTAAATTTCCAAGTGTTTCAATTTCTTTAGATGATAAATCGGGCAACAAAATTATGTCGATTATTTTCAGCAGTGTAATAAAAAACTTCCACGAGCTATCGGTAACTTGAATTACACTTTCATCGAATCCAAATTCGTCACAAACTAAAGCACGGAGCCCGTGATCTTAACTTGATTCTAAATAAATATAATCTAGTACACTCTAATACACTTTTGTTTTGGAAATTTATTTTAATACGTAGCACACCACGTATCTTTCTCACAAAACGAAATAACAAAGCAAGACCCAAACAATAACGAAATAACAAAGCGAAACACGACCACTGCACTTAATGACCAAACGCAAATGACCAAACGTTTAATGCAATCTGCATGGACGACATAGATTCTATGAGACGATCGAATCATTTCTATAGTTTATACCATTCGTATACCATTTCTTGCACTATATTACACAAAATTTCATAGGACACGACCCGATAATTTCGATACTGTCTATCATCAGTTCAAGATGGTACCTGCGTGTTGTTAATAGTAGATACTATTGACATTACGGGCTCATCCCATTAGATACGCAATGCATGTTTTTAATAATAAGTAATCAGTTGATAGTTTTGAGCCTAGTAAATTTACGATAAAATTACTATTAATTCCGTCTGATTTCTTAGAAATTCATGCGAAATTTCATCCTTTTGTTTTTATAGGGCTGTAACCATATCTTTAATTGTATCAGATTTTCTGAGTGTAGGAGAAGTAGCTAGTGGTAGTGGTCTTAAGTAGCTGGTGGTAGAACACACACTCAAAATCTGCACAAATCCTCTACTGTTCTTCGAACATTAGTGTTTCTGACGATTCTGATGCGCTAGTGGTTTTTTTCTAAACCTTCTTGATGAGTATGCCTATAATTTTGATGTATGATGTTTAATGTTTCAGATTGAGTGCAAAATGAAGTGAATCTATGTAAGAGTATTCACAGTAACGGCCAAAAAGCATTGAACAGCTGTAAGAACATGTACTTTAGCTGAAATTCTGCTGGAAAATGAAACAATAATCTTACAGCAACATTAAATTTAAAGGGGTCGAAGCGTTTGAAATGATAATTAAGTATATCAAATGCCTGCAGTTTTGCAAATACTCAACTATCTGGTGTCAGAAATATAAAAATCAACATTTAGTCAAAGTGACATCCTTAAAGTACGGCTCAGTTAGAGCGCTGAGAGCATTGACCAACGAAATCGGGCTCGATCGATCTCATCGCTTCTATCACTTTTCTGTCCGATCTAATGCGATGGTTACTGCATCAATATGCTCACTTCCTTTCGAAAGTAGATGAAGGATTTTGGCGCACTGCTTGACCCGGCTCTCCAACTTGGACATATCTTTAGCCATCCGAGAGTAGAAGTAAATCAACACTCTCTAACGTAAGATCATCAACTTTACCAGCAAAGCTCAGCTTCACCAGCAAATGGCTTGCGTATTGTTTCATGCACTGTAGGCTTCTAGTATAGATCTAATGCTGCAGCTAGCTGACATCCGTTCTAAATACCCTAATCAAATAACATTTCGAGAAAAATGAAATTCTATTTTATATCTATTACAGAAACTAACACTAGTTCAGCATAGGATTTCAGCCAGCAAAAAATATAACCTCCGAGAAAAACGAAAACGGACAAAAAACAGTTGCACTCTGCACGTGCGAATCATATTCTATGACATCTGTTTCATAAATGCTCATACCCTAAGAACGGAGGTGTAACTTGGTAAAATAAATATATTTTTCAAAGGAGTACAAGGAACCCTCCCGATATATGTAGTCAAAATCTTACTGGGGCACTTCAAGAGCAAAATAGGGAAGAACGACCTAAGCATACAGTTTGTTGGTTATAAAATTTTGCACGAGTAAACGAGCAGCGGTTCGACAAATGATCGTTGGAGATACTTGGTTTGTGCGAAAAGGTATCTCTGCATGGAACCACTAATTCTAACAACTAAATTGTGTTGTGTGGAAATGTCGGGAAATCAATATCGACTAGGATCACTATCTTGCTGGTGTAGTGCTTTGATTCTAAATCTTTACCATCAGAAGAAAAGCGAAGAAAATTGATACCTGAAAACCTTACTAGTCTGGTATGGATACCCCAATCACAGATGATTCAAGCATTGCTGGATCAGTCCTGGTAGAACATCAGAATGACGCTATCAGCTGCCATTTCTGAGAGTCCAACTTGAGCTGCGTGTTGACAATTAGCAACTACCCTACAGGGACGTTTGCTACAACGTTGGCGAATGTGTGCAAGTGTACAACACAGATACTGATTAACATTTTCTCACAAGGTGCTTCACAATAGAGTGAATCTGAAAAAAACCAACAACATGGAATCGCGTTTGATTTAGTTAGCTGTGAAGTTGCTTTTATTGACATTCATATTTCAGTAATTTTACTAAAAATCAACCCTGACCTCTCTGACAGACGATACTCACAAAAAACAAAACCCTAAACCAATTTTTCAGAGGGTAAACATCGCCTTTTCAAAATGAATATCGAAGGGATTCTGAGCCACAAATCGAATTGAAAATTCAAATACGGACTCACATCCCAGCAGATGGACGAATATCATCCAAATATCTTTCATTTCATGCATTTACAAGTGATGTCTCCTCGACTTTGCTATGGCAGCTGGCGAGCTCCACGTTCCTTTTGCCTGTGACCTACTGCCACCCCAATTGTCGATATTCTGTCATTTGTACTCAAAAAATGTCTGTTCGGTGTATTTCATATCCCGCGGGCATGTTATTTCATGTACATGGGTTGTAAGTAAAAAAGAATGGCACCTTGCTGTCGAACGTACGACTGTCAATTCATCGTTTGGTATTTCAATCACGTTCTATTTTTCACTCGGCCACGTTCTAGTTGTTGTGTCTCTATATCAACTTGCGACGGTATGCTATGGAAAACAGTGGGCCCGTCGTGTAGGAAAAGTGCTTGTTCGATAGAATCGTTCAGTATCCGAACTCATCACAATATTCAGATAACATGAGATTAGGCAAATCTCCAGGGACTCAGCCGAGGTGGTAATTTTACCTTTATTCAAAACTTTGTCATACTTACACAAGACGTTTCCAAAAAGTAAAAACGAAAGCCATAACGGCAGAATTAGGTTCGGGCAAGTTTTCATCCTCACTTCAGTTCAACACAAAACCATACGTATCGATTTTTTATATACTCGTACTATGAACTAGGAACTAGTTTTGTGTCGAAATAGTTTCTACTAGCACTACATACGTCCATGTGTCTTTGGTTTACTTCGTGGGAGATAATTTACTTTCATGCAGGTCTTACTGTTCGGATAATCAAACGGACATGACAACAGTCAAAAAAACAACAACAACATGCCATCTTGTTTAGTATTTGCTCACCCAGATCACACCCAGGGTCAAACAGAAACTAAGTAATTGGTTGGCTACTGTTCTCGGCATTTTCGTGTGAACTACCATTTCGCTAGTCAGTAATACTATAGACTTATTAATTAAATAGTCATTGACGACAAGCCCAATTACTTTCAACCATGAAGTGCTGTGATCTCAACTGCGACAATAGGACCCATTTCATAAATGTTATTGGTGCTGTTTTCATAATTCAAACGGAAACTGTACAAATTGAACTGTCGAAATTTTGAAATTGTGCCATTGCAATAAAATTGAATGGTGTCATTATTTAAAACGGTTGTTTGAGGTGCACTGATTGTAACTTGATATTTTTAACTACGTTGAAGATAGAGGACTACTAAAATTGCTTGTATCTTGTATCTATTCAGTCGATTTGAAAAAACACGAGGTAGCAACCGTACACTAAGAGTAGTACAAGCTTTAGCAAATAAGCCTTAATTCGATTTAAGGGGTTTTTTTCCTTTTTTTGTACTAATATTTTTCGCTTGATTCGAAACTAAAGGAAGTTCCTAAACCACAAGAAAATAAAGTTAATCAATTGCCTAAAAACTTTATAAACAAACAATGAACAAAATTGTTTGTGAGTGAAATCAGATGAAAAATAATTTGTAGATTCTGTTCTGATTTTTCAAATCATAGCCTATTTTAATAAATCATTCTTCAAATGTACAGTAATGACGAGTGAAATTCTTGAGAGTGAATCGTTTTTGAAAGTGAGAACAGCGGTCATTTCCGAATATTCCGTAAGTACCGGGTCCTGCTTATTGCAAGAATATTGAAGGTCACAACAATATTATTAAACATCAAATGATTCTGGGGAAGTGAAAATAGCACAAAAACGACACCAGCCTGATTTGAATGATAAAGAGGATATCAATAGCTACTACGTCTCGAGTAATAAATACATTCAATAAAAATAGAAGGCTATTTACGCTCTTCACAAAATATGAGTAATACGATTCCAAGAAAATAGAAAAAAAAATAAGAAAAATACATGCGAATCAATCAAAAGGCGGATGCAACTGAACTCATTCGTGGGGGAATTTGGAAGGACGCGAAATATCCTAGGCAGATGCTTATAACGCGTTATTGTGCGTTTTAACTAGATATCATATATGGGAAAGAAATATGTATTTAAGAAGATGAAAAGATAATTGAGGTTATAATTAAATACTTGTCTGTATCGCCACCTCCACAAATTGAACCATGTAGCATTTTATACTCGACAAGTAAACAAACAGATGTTGAATATTGTAACAACTTCCTGCCCTCATTCACAGAAATAACTGAAAAAATCAGTCTCATATAGATTGATTGATTGATTGAAAAGATTTTATTTCATTTTAGTTATACATTCTTAACCTAGCTTTAATTATAATTAGCTATGATAACTTAAAGACTAGCGGCTATACGATTTTGGCCTGCCGGCTCTTATGGTTTTTTTTTATATATGTATTTTTTCTTAAACAGTTTTATCTTACACACTAATAATACTACCCACTTGTACAAGTACTGGGGTTACCTGGACAATACTTGACACTACAATTAAGTCCAAACCTATACCTAATTATAACTAACCTAACCTAATTAAACCTAAAACTTAAGTCTCATAGAAACCTAGCTTAGGTTTATAGATGACGTTTTGCTACAAAGCTGTCCAACTACAACCCGTCGCGAATTCGGAAGTAAAAGTTGGTAAAAATTTCATTCAGAATCAATGTTTACGACTATCGTGCGATTTCAATCACCAGCAAATCATATAATGAAATAAAGCAGGTGCACAAACCTAGAGAAGAAATAAAAGAAATGTTTTGACTAGCATCTTGCCTAATAAGGCGGAGTATAGAAAAGCGCCCAACGTGGGAAAAACTATGTAGTAAAATAGTGAAACTATTATCGTTTTACATGACTCTATGAAATTTGGTATGCAAACGGGTATGCAAAAGTAAAAATGTTGCAGTATTACTAGTTTTTAATCATTTTATACAATTTAGGGACATTTTACATAAGTATGCTGCGAGAAGTACCACGCTTTAACTTAGTTTGCTACTGCCAGCCAAGTCAACTGGAAAACCGTTTCTTAGGTTTTCACCTATTTTTTTCATGTTACCAAGAATAAAACTGAGTAAATATTTTTGATTTTCATATCAATTGGAGCCTTCATGCTGATTTCGGCATAAAGTTAAGTAGTCTCACGGAAACCCTTGTTGGGTCTAGGGATTGAAGCGATTGATTGAATTCAAAAACTCACCATCAAGTTGATTTTGGTATATCTGAAAAAACCTGGAACAATGAATTTGGTAGATCATAAAAGAGCTAATACGAATGGAAAAATTTAAAGAACCTCTATTGGGAAAGAAGCTTATTGTCAAAATTTTCATCACTATGCAATAAAAAACATTGAATTATGCGCATCAAGTGTACGCATGTAACTACAGATAAGTAAAAAATACTTGTATTAAAACGGACTAAAAATTTTAAATATACTAAGTTGAACCATAATTCGCCCAAACAATCAAAAAAATATGGAGGGAAATACCAAACACTTCTTTGCAGTATAGAAAAATCATCCTCTTTTTGTTCAACATTGACTGCAAATAAGGAAAGGAAATAGTGATTGGGAAGGAAATAGTAATTTGACCTGATCGTTTGATGAATTTTTATTCTAAATGTGTGCTGTTTTATAAGTTTTAATCGCATCAAATATTTTTCCAACAGCGCACAAATATGCTTTAAAATCAGCTTCTTCAAGGTCAGAAAACTTTTTTTCGTCCAATTTTCGTTCAAAAAATACACACGCCTTTTGAAGCATCCACTGAGTTTTTCTCATCGATGATTGGACTCATTATGCATTGTATGCACGAGCGATTTTTAAAATGCATATTTTTTGGCGTGTTTTGCCACATACCATCAAAATAACGCAGAAAACAAACGAATTTCAATTTCTATACTTATTTTTTTCCAAATTTTTTGTTTCCCCAAAATTATAGAGAACATTTAAATTCACCAAAGGGCAAATTGTCGCCAGATGGTTAAAAATAATTTGTTGTAAATTAAAGAAAGTCTTTTTACGCTGTAAATATTGTGGCATAAAAAAACATTCCGATTACGCAATCCGGAAAAAAAACATTAAAAAATCGTGCTACTACTCGCTAAACCTTATCAAAACGTAAGAAAACTAAATTCATGGATATTTTGATATGATTTAAATTAATGACACTCTAGGAATTGATTTCCTTTTGAATCCACGGAAGGCTGTAATCAAAACAGTATCTGAGTTAGGTTTAATTTTTGCATTTGCATTTTTGCATTAGCCTATCGTTGCGTCAAATTCGCTGCTTATTCATAACCAAGGTACAACTATTGCAGCTAAATCTGTAACTCATGAAAATATCCCTTGTTCGTACAAGTAATCCTTAATAACATAACGTCCCAAGAAGTTTGACCGAAGATCTCGTCATTCTTCTTGTTGAAATTGTATGTTATTCCAAGCGATTATCTTAACAGCAAATAACTAATTGAAATTGTTAATACTTCAATTCATATAAAAAATTAAATATAAAAAATAATCAAAAAAAAGAGATGAGGTGGCAGAAATCGATTACTTACTATCGTTTTCACCAGGAAAAATTATACTAAGTTTTGTATTAAGAAATTTTTGATAAATTGTTTTTTTACAGTAGGATGATTTTTGAAAGAAATTTCTGCTTTTAACTTTTTTTTCTAATTTTTCCTTTTTGTGGTTTTAGGTATTTCCACTGGAAATGAATGCGATTTTCACGGTATATGAGATGTTGAGAGATAACAAAATGCATAGTTTGCAGCTAAGGTAAGCTTATTTTTATAATACACGAGCAAGATTTTGTCAAATGAACACCAAAGGAACGGGCCTGTATTTCTGTTAGAGAACAAAAATCGTACGTAATCAGATTTTCGAAGGGAAATATCTGTTCAGTTTCCGAAATTTTGAGAAACTATTTTAAGTATGATGACGCTCCATATGAAAATGCAATAATGTGTATACACTGATAAACACGTACATACAACAAAAGTCAGTAAATATTGTTGAGTTTTCTTGTATGTTACTAACATTCAAATGCAAACCAACCAGTGGCGTGGCGTTCATGGAAGCAAGGGAAGCATTGCTTCCCCTACATTTGGCTGATATATATTTTAAATTCATTTATTTAAAATCGCGAAAAAAAAATCGTGTATAAGAATTTTCTAAATAAGTTTTCCCAAAAACGAATAGTGAACATCTCACAAAGTTAAGGTGGTAACATCACCGAATGAAAATAATGAGAGAACAAGACGCATGGAAGCAACGAAAAAATTGCATTTACGAGCGTTAATCTCACTCCATGTAGACTGTATTGTATCGTCATTCAAAAAAATGTGCTTGTACTAGCTATTTGGAAGCAATGAAGAAGTTGCATCTTAAGGCTAGTACTGAGTTAATCGTGAAGCTAAATTTTGACGTGTCTCCATTATCTCGTCATTTTTTCGAGCGAATATTTTGGCAATGAAGAAAAGCAGAGACACTGCTCATTCTTGACGCATAAAATGTCAAGAATTTGAATTTTCGATCGATTTTCTTATTGGAAAGACATTTGCACAGTTCAATTTTCAAATTGAAACACCAAATGTCACTTTTTAGATCGAAAGAATGAACCGCACATACTAAATTGGCGTGAAATGGTTGGAGACATGTGTCAATGCCATCTACCTTTTCAAAGCGAAAGCAACTTGTATGGAACTTTTCATGCTAAGAACTGAGTACAACTCATGCTTATTTTCAAGCTAAATTTTCGCCGAAACGAATTTCACGTGTAATTTTGTATGAACATTTCACGTGAAATCGAACACAGTACTAAGTTTTAGGGGAAATTATCGTCTATTAACACGTAACAAAGTCAGTTATCGAAACGAACTAATGCTTCCCTACGGTAAACTATCACGCCACGCCACTGAAACGAACCAGTGACAGGACAAATAATAAACTACATTTGAGAGGAGTTTTGATTGCCGTTCAGGTAAATGCAACCAAATATACCCAGCAAACACAGCACTACTTCTAAAGTGCTGCAGAAGTCGTGAGTGAACCCGTGAATGCTTTTAATGCTAGAGATAGCATTTTGCCCCAAAATTCACCTATTTACTTCATATTACCCGCGTACGTGTAATATGTTTTGTTTCATGGTTGATCGTTTCCATCCCACAAATAGAAAAGAGACAAAAGATAGGAACACAAGGAGTTCAAAAGCACTGCTATACTACTGCTGAAGTGGTGAAACAGCAGCACGCAAAATGTACTGCTGTACTACTGCCTTAGAAGCAGTATAGCAGGACATTGATATGGCTGCCCAGCTATAATGCCATCAATAGTATATTCGCATTACTTTGCATTCATGCCATTACATTTGCATTACTTGGTATTCATGTCATCTTTAATTAGAGCAAAAAAGTTCTGTTTTAATTATAAATTACAAAATATCTCACGTATCACTTGCGAAGTATGACTGACGCTTGACGTATGGGCAACTCGATTTGATTTTTGGGAAACGATTTGAATTGCACCATCTGGTCACCAGTTTGGCAGTAGTGCAGCAATACTTTATATTCATTGTAAATAGGGAACCGTAAATATATAAGAGATTCTTCAACGTGTCGGAAAACTACAACAACTAGACCGCCTGTTCAGGAGTTAAGCAGTAGTACAGCAGCATGTATAATCAATGAGAAATAGAAAAGATAAATACTCATTAGAAAATATATCAACACATGGAAAAGTTTTTACAACTGTATGCGAAAGTGCTGAACGCACGTTTGCTGGGAGGTTTGCTGGGTATGTTGACACCGATAGCAGCATACATACACCAACATAGTCAGCTCCCTTTATGCATTTCGGCACCTTTTATAGCTTCTACAAACAAATAGCCCAAAGCCGACATTGCTCCGAATTGTGCTTCGGATCGTTGGCCTGATACAGGCCAAAATTGTATAAAATGCCTAATTTTTGAGCAATTTTGTTTCCTATTTCTTTTAAGTATACCCAGGCAGCACGTTTGATCCATCGTACCGTTCACATTTCCAGGACCGGATGCCCCCACACAGTTCCATAGCATAATGTTTCCTCCGCTGTGTTTTACAGTGGGAGTAGTATGATTCCTCCTAAACTCTGTATCAGACTTTCGCCGAACATATCGCTGCCCATTAGATCCAAAAACATTAATTTTTACCTAATCAACAAATATTATGAACTTCCAGAATGATTTTGTTTTTTTTTGCGTACTCTTAAGCAAAACTTAATTTGACAATTTCATATTTTTTACCATTATAAGGTTTGCTTTGGCTAATTCTGCCCTTTAAATCCGCTTTCTTTTTTACATTTCGAATAATTTGAGTAGAAACTTTCTTTTCAACTCGTTCTTTCGCCTTAATTCGTAAAACTAGGGCAATTAATTTTTCTGATAATCCACCTTTTTTCACGCTCAGATGAGATTTTAGGCCTTTCTAACCAATGCTTTGCTTCAAACGATTTGGTTGACTTATATTTTTAACAACACCTTCAGTAAAATTACTTTTACAAAACATTTTTCAAGCTAGACTGCATAGAAATATCATATTTTCATGATTTTAAGTACATTTAACGGTATTTTTTCCAGGAATTACAAATAATTTTAGATAAAACTGCGCTGTGTCTTAACTTTTTTTTGCGCTATTTCGGTACTTCAGTGAAAAATTGGACGTTAATGTTGTGAAATTTGTTTCGTTTCCAGTTTTTTTGATATTATTCTTAAAGTAAGCATCCAAAACTTATAATTAAACGCAAAACCATTTATGATCAAAGTAGCATTAAAAATAAGTTTTTTATTCTTACTGAGAGTTTGTGCCTTAACTTGTTTCACCCACTGTAAGTCATCGATATGAAACTTAAACGGCCCACAGACACGGAGATCTGGTCGTCGACTTGGTTGCAGATATGCAATATCTGCGACCAAATTCACTGACTGTGGGCTAGTCTCAGATCTAGTTTGTTCGCAAATATCGCAAGTCTCCAACCAAGTCGGCAACCAGATCTCCGTGTCTGTGGGCCGTTTTAAAGGTTGGTATTGTCTTTTATTTTGTATGAAAATTTCACGTAAAATTTGTATCGGCGAAAATTTAGCGGCAAATTAAGCAAAAGTTGTACTCACTTGACAGCGTGAAAAGTTACTTGGAAGCTATTTTCGCTTTGAAAATACAGATGGCATTAACAAATGTCTCCAATTATTTCGCGTCAGTTTATTATGGGCAGTTTATTCTTTCGAGCTAAAAAGTGACACTTGGTGTTTGAATTTGAAAATTGAATTGTGCAAATGTGTTTTCAATAGCAAAATCGATCAAAAATTGGAATTCATGACATTTTATCTGTCGGAAATCAGCAAAGTCTCCGCTTTTTTACATTGTCAAAAATGTTACGGCCTTAATGATATGAAATAGCCATGGATGCAACAATTATCTAAAGTGGCATGATGATGTTTCTCTGTTAGACTTTCACATTAAAGTTTCGGATAGAATGGGAATAGTCACCGCCACGTTTCATTCAGCTACAATACAATTAACATCAAGCCATCCAACGATCAATTATCAATGCCAATCAGGGTTGCCAGGTGTACGGTAATTACCGTATTTGTACAGTAATTTCAAGCACCGTACGGTTAAAGGTAATAAACTATTACCGCACGGTAATTTTCGCTTTTTCTATAAATGGCTGATTTTCCACCAAATAATATTCCAAGCAACCCAAGAAATGTATTTCGAAAATGTAACGCAATTGCTGTTTCGTATACTTCGAGTAGTTGCACCCTTAGCATTTTAGGATTCGTCACGAACTGTGCCTAACTTTGCTAACAGCTGTAACGAAAACATTCCGTCTGGGTATTACACGAAAAATGTTGTTTGGTTTTAGATATAACTTGGATCTATATCTTTAACTTTTACTTACTCTGTAAAAGTTGAAAATATATAACCTTCTATGAACGAAAAATTCTACCCTTAGACAAAGCTTATCTTCCTCATTGTGTGGAAGAATATTTGCGGCATATTAAAGATAAAAATGTAGTAGCCGATTTCAAACAGGAGAATCAAAGTTTTATTCGGAATTGCACCCAATTTTATGAGATTGCTTACGTAGAAGAGCCCACTTTTGGCTGTAATGCATATTTTAAAGCCGAGCTGGCAGTAGACGTCTCAAAAAGAGACGAATACCTCTCCTTAAAACACTTATGCAGCTTTTGTCAAACAATATGAAATAGATATTCAAGACTTAGATAATGAGTGGAGGAAACTTCCAATTTTCCCACAATTGACGATGAATTTTGTTGCTTTTATTATAATTTGGGTAAAATTGTGGATGAAACTGGAAAACAAAAATTTGCTGTCCTGTCCGAATTTCTGTTAGATCTTCTTTGTTTGCTTGATTCAAGCGCTTATTGTGAAAGGATTTTTTCGAAACTTAATTTGATCAAAACGAAAAATAGGAATAAAATGAATTTGGAAACGCTGAATGCAACAATATTAATGTCAGAATGTATCGGTGAATCCACTTGTATGAAATGTAACCTTCCAGAAAGTAGCACAAAAAATTTAACCAAGATATTTACAAATAAGTACTTGCCTAATATGTACACACTACACACCTTATTGTACTTGCATGGATGTAGAAAAGTGCGTGAATCAATTTATGTTTTTCGTATTTTTTACAAAACATGTTAATAAATTTTGTTAGTTATGAAATAGTTCTTCGAATAAATTATAGTCTTTAACTGAAAACCCATCTTTTCTCTCCCCATCATTATTTGGTTTTTGTATTTCGATCAAAAAGCATTACTATTTTTGTAGCCGCATTTTGTTTCCTTCTTGCTCACAAGTTGTAAAATGAAAAACATGGCCCCTAATAAAACTATATTATAATTAACGCATAAAAGAATCATATTCATGGAGAAAATGAATGTTTTATCGAAAGTATTTACGTATTAAGGTTTACACAAATACAAAGTAATGGCGTACGGTAAAAACGTGGAAATCAGGTAATTTTTGAACATTTGTACGGTAATTTAAGCCAGAAGACCTGGCAGCCCTGATGCCAATACTCAAGCGGCAGAAATTTGTGCTTGCATATGTCAGTCTTCCGCCTCCTTTAAAACAGTCTCCACAAACAAATGAATTTGCTTCAAAGGAGCTAAAATGGTATGTAAGATTTCCATTTTCAAATGAAATTGTATGCCGCAAACATTTTCAGCGTCAGGCTTTCTTCAATATCATCACGCTCACAAAGTAGCTTGATTCCTTTCATACGAATCTGGATTGCATTCCATAATATTTTTTCTTTGCGTATGATACACTATCAAAGACTTTTTCTTTAGAATGAATTTGAAAAATCAATTTTTGTCTTTCATTTCATTTCTGCTTCCCAGCTTTCGAATAAGCCTTTTTGATCGTGACAAAGCCATCGCTCTATAGTTGATTTGAAGCTGTCTGTGAATCGACTCTTCTCGTTTAAAATCACCATGAACGAAAAGAATGACATCATGACATTCCCTGAAAAGCTAATACAATCGTCGCTACCACGTTTTCTTTGCAGATACGGCAAACTGCTTTCTAAAAATACGTGACCTACTTTTCGCTCCAATATAACCATCATAGTTACGGGTAGGTATCCTTAATTGTACGCTTTAGCTGATAAGTCGATTTACGCAAGTCATGAAGCGTATACAGTTAATGACTACAAATATCTCGAGTACGGTAAGTCAAATTAAGGATATAACCGTATACATTTGCACCTTAATAATAGAAATTCAGTATTGAGTAGGTTTTCCAACCCGTAAGAAATTAGTCACAGATCGGATCTGATTTCGCATAGAGAGTGTGGGTGTTAAGTTATAGCTGTAGTATATTTACGAGTATACGAAAGCAGACAGTAATTAATAAGTGAGCAACTTAGCTATGTTTTTTCATCAAGACATATTTATATTAATATACGTCAGCAATATATGCCACATGTTCCATCAGAAAGACAAATTCCTTCTTAAATCATCAATTTTCTTTCACACTCGCTTCTTCGGTGAAATAGTAAATGTAGTTATAGTTGTTGGTTGACGGACTAGAAAAAAAGTTAATTGTCCCTTGTCTAAGTATCGATTGTGATTGCAAGTGTACTAGGCTCGAATTTCAGTGGCTCGTGACCATTAACGTTAGACGATTGGACAACAAAAACATAACAGCTTCAGTCACTGGCAATCAAATAATATTGTGCAGCGGGTCATTGGAACTTTCATTAATACACTACTGAGCAATTAACATCTAAAAACAAACTTGCTCGTTAATGGAATACAAGGACAGCGAAGAGACAGTAAACCCTCTGGCCATCCGAATAGTATATTAAAAGCCTATTAGCTCTTTGATTCTACAAGAAATCATTATGTGACGGTGGTGGATGGATGAAATTTTACTTTTTGCCATAATAAATAGTGTGCGATGTAATTAGCGTGCGGTATCTAACCAGCGGCTTCAACGTCAAACAACATTTGCCGCATTTCATCGGAGAGGTGTTGATCAAGCTTGCAACTAAGGGCAATGACACACACGGCGGTTCTACCGAAGCGTTTCCCGAGAGGAAAATCGAGTCTGATGGTGCAATATCTGGGCTATAAGGCGGGTGGATTAGAACTTCTCATCCGGTTCCATCGAGATAGGTTTTGACCACGTGCGCGACATGCGGCCGAGCATTGTCATGGTGGAAGATCAATGACTCATGGCTGGTTGCCCTTTAGGGCCAGTTTTCCGCAATCATTCGGTTCAGTCGCAACAGTTGTTGGCTGTAGAGCGTCCCGTTGATCGTTCGACCACTTTTTAGAAGCTCGTAGTACATGATTCCCTTCTGGTCCCACCAAATGCAGAGCATCACCTTGCTGTCATGGATATTTGGCTTTGGATATTTGACGATGGTCTGGGTTCACCGTGCTTAACATACGCCTTTCTGCGCTTTGAGTCCATTTTTTTTCATCGACGGTGACAATACGATGCAAAAACGACTTCGCTTTTTACCGTTGAAGGAGCATTTCGCAGACAGTGACACGCCGTTCGACATCTCTTAGATCTAGTTCACGATGCACCCAGCTTTTTACCTTCTGAACCATACCAATGGCTTTTAATCGCATTGAAATGGTTTGTTGGATCACGTCTAACATTGTCGCAAGTCTTGGGTTTGGTACGGATCTTCGTCGAAAACTGCCTCCAATTCGGCGTCTACAAACATTGACGGCCTTCCTTTGCGCTCCTTGTTAGTTGTGTTAAAATCACCACTTTTGAAACGTCGGAACCAGTACTCACAAGCTGAAATTGATGGAGTATGCTCTCCGTAAGCCTTACACAGCAGCCGATGACTTTCTGCTGTACTTTTCATCAGATGGAAGCAAAAAACCAATGCTTCCCGCGAATAGGGTTTTGTTGTCACAAAAACTGACATAGTCGTCGCACCAAAAAAAAAATATGTGTTTTACGCTTTGATGAAACGACACATACTGCAAAATGTGATTAAATGATGACGCTTTAGCATGAAGTTAGTTGCAACATGGTCCGGTATGCTTAAACACTACTGGTGCCCTCTGTTGACAATCCTTTAAAACTTACTTGCACACCCAATAGGTAATCGTCAGATGTGATGGCTTACTGAATCTGCACCTCCAGAATGTTGACATAGGCTTCGACTTTGCCAGCAATTTATCCGGCCTTAAAAGCCGTGGGTGGGTGGCATTATTTGTTTATTACTTGACCCCAAATACTTTGATATTCACCAGATTCTGGTTTCACCAGGCTCGAGCTTTGTATCTGTATAAGCGTATTCATTTCGTAAATTGGTTTCAACCTATTATCACCTGTACCTCTTCTCTGGATATGATTTCTACACCGTATCAGCAATGGTAGTTCGCAAACAAAGTGCTCATTTTTTACTGCGATTTTTACCGTGTTTTCCTCTTCTGCCTGCAATATCACGCTGGTAAGGATCTATTGAGCTATCCAGGCTGCTGGTTGTTTCAGGTGCTTGTGTGGTTACTTCTAACATATTGTTCCGGATCCCATATTCCAAAGCACAAAAAAAAATCGCATTGCAGGAGGTAAGGAAGATTATCTTTAAAAAGATAGAGTGTCTTGATATAAGAAGATAAGGTGTCGATTTTATAATATATGCGTTTCCTAGAACCTGACTTTTGAAAATTCTAGTTTCATACTTTCTGCTAGAGACTCCCAGAAGACATCCAGCTATTTCAGCGAAAAAAAACTAGCAACATTTGTCTTTTCCAAATATATTAATACTTACTTTAAGGATAATCAATATTGAATAAGTCAAAAATTATAGCATACGTAGCTTCCAAAAATAAAAATTCATCTCAATATTAAAAACTTTGATATACCTAGTGCTCCTTGTTGATTTCAGTTACATTTCATCCTCAAAGTTAGAGACTTATCAGTCTATATGGCATAATTTACTGTAAAATGCACTGAGTGGAAACTAAACTCCCTTGTCTATTTTCTGCCCATTCAATGTCGCTAACAATAGCACATACAAAAGTTAATGTCAAAAGTTCTACAAAAATGGGACCAGTAATGTAGATACAAGTTCAGTTTCGAACGGTTGATTTTCCCGGACAAAAAAAATATGAATTTTATTAAAATTCCATTCTATTTTCTATTGTATTTCTTAGACAGATCTCAAGGAAAAAATAATGCAATTTCCACTTTCAATGTTAATAATCACTGCGGTTTTATAGTGTATAACGAGAAACATGTGGCGCTAATATAACTAATGAATTCTAGTACTCAAAATCTGTTTTTGGCTAGCGCCCAATGTGGGCCACACTGAATGTCTATCCCCAATATTCCGCTCTGAAAATTTCATATGCATATATATCGGTACGGAGCTCACTTTTTTCGAATGAAATAGATATGAAGGATTCGTTATAAATAAAAAGTTTCTAAAGCTGTAATTTCTAACCAACTTTTTACCCATAAATTTACTCACGCAACGAAAAATGGTGCAATCTAATCAATCTAACATTACATTCTGTAAACAGTCCAAGGACTCTTAGTTTCAACATTATTCGTTAACAAGAAAATCAAATTGCTATCGACACCAACAAATTTGAACGCGAAAACTTCGAAATTGTTCTACTTAATAAAGTTATATTTTAAAGAAAAACTATAAACCATACTTTTTCAATATATTTGTATCTACAACATATATTTCATCTTTTATGTTACGTTGTTTACTGGTTACACATATTAGAATCTTACTGAAGTAAAGGTATGGTTTCCATTACTAATGACAAAGCCAGAAGGCTAATGCAATATGGCAAACACATTCTCAAATTACCGTTATTAATACTCATAATAACATTTTCCTGATAAATAACAATACGATATCAAATCACAGCAGGAGTAGAGTACCCTTCCTGCAAACTAGGAGCAAACTTTCGACTTGACAAAACTTTCTGACAACTTTTCACGTTAACCTTTATGACGATCCAAATTTTTCCTGCTAAAGCATCGGACTCTGCAATATTAATCTTATATTCAATTTATTGGGGTTGTTGTCACCACCACTCTTACAGTCTGTCACGCACACAAACTCTGATTAGACCACTAACTTCTATCGAAGTTAATGAAGCTTGAGCCTCCCACCGTCTACTATTACCTTCTCTTATTTATCTTTATTAGACATGAACGGAAGGGAACGGAAAATAGAACGGATATAATCGACATCTACACGAACCTGCTTAGTCTTATTATATATACAACTGCAGTTACATGCCGTGCGACTAATATAGACCAAGACTCATCGGCATATTCGTCTAGAAGTCGACCCAGACCCTGCAGACTTCTTTGACGCTATGTACCGTCTAGAGCACTCAATCAACGCTAACGTGAAGCGAAGTACACAGACTTACAAGTCGAAGTGAAACAGGCGAAAAATAAGTTTGATTAGACAACTTTTAATTGATTACCATCGGACTCGATTTCGCAGATAAAGTTTCTTCGAGGTGAGCTTCTCGCGCCTCAGCTGTTGCTTGAGTGACGCCCACAAGCCACTTGAAGGACCGAATTGAATCTTAATAGCTTCCAACGCAAAACACACCACACCAACTCAACTCGATTACAATTGTGTTGTGAAATTGAATTTCTTTCAAATCTCATCTTCTAATCAAACAATCCTAGCAAAACTCATATTTCGTTTTCCACTTAGCATACATCCTGCGCCATTTCGCAGACTTCTGCTTCGAGGCAACAAACTGTTGTGAGTTATTTAAACACTTAATGTAAGAATTAGAACGAGTGTACACCTGAGAACAAAAGGGTTAGCTATCAACGACTCAGTTGAAGATGATTATGCGACAGCAATATGTTCTCGCGTAGCATGACAGGGGGAGACAAGTGTCTTCATAAATTTCAAACTCTACCTTACACTTTGTACACTTTGCTTCCATTACCACCACCGTCTTCACATTCATCAGACGCACCGACCGAAAAGACGACTACGATGACGATTTAATGAGAAGGATTCATACCGCCTCCACGACTTTTCCACAGTAATTCCTCCATCTATCCCAAGAAATTACCAACAGTCAAGGGCGAAACTTTGAATTGGAGCTGAAGTCGAGTTTATCGTTCCTGGAGGCCAAACACTCCAGCGTCATGAAAGGTAGCTAGTGTTGAATAATGAGCAGTGTACAGAGTTTCCACATGTGATAGACTCATTTGCACATTGTAGAATTTATGCTGTATGAGTATTTAAGCAAGCACTGGAATGAACTTCAAGGCGAGCTTTAATTATCCTTTTCTTATCGCTTCTGTGCGACGTGGAAATGTCATGATATACTATACGTGTGTGTGTTATCGTTTCTAATGCGATTAGTCAAAACCCAGGGAAGACATACCGTCTCATGTGACTTATTAATAATTCAGACGGCAACTTTATTTCATGTCCTGTTGTTTTAAGTTTTATCGAATACTGCTAACGCCTTTACTATTACGCATTTCATTGCAGTTTTTGTTAAAATGTGCTATTACGTATAATTCAGTTTCAAGTTGTTAAATTTAGCTGGCTCATTATTTTGATGGTATTTCATTTGCCGTTAAAATTAGAATTCCACGAAATACTGTCTACCGTATCTCATATCCCACATCATGTAGTATGGGAAATAACGTTTCATGTACCCCATGGTAGGAAAACTTCTATTTGAGTTCAGGAGCAAAATATATCATAATCGTGAGCAAATTTGTTTGTTTTTCGACGTGCAGAGAGAACTGTTCCCGGAAAAACGTGAAGTTTTGCCTCCAATCTGAGCTATAAAATGGTCGATCAATCCTTCAATATTGGTTTTCTCAGAAAGTCTAAATTAAATTATTCAGGCTTTGTTAAGCTTTCATTTAACTACGTGGAATGTAATTTTAGCTGTTTTAAAGTCAAACAATCAGTCATTTTGATGGGTGATCAAAAGGGATAATGTTTTATTTTGTCTGCAGACTTCACTCTGCACGACAATATTGATTTTCATCCAATTCTATTCTTATTTCGCATTGTAAAGAAATTTTCCGAAAGCAGGCTAAGCTTCCCAGACACTAAAGGCGCAATTATGTGCTCAAACTGTAAACTTTCAGTGCATTGATTGTACAACCTCGTAAACTATTCGAAATCTGACGTTGCTATCATTTCAAAACTCCCAAAACCACTCAAAACGACAATTTTAGTTTGAAAGAATCTCGTTGGAGGATATGGATATGTTTAAGGAATAGTAAAATTAGCATATCCTTAATCCTTTGGCAGCGGCGAGCATTTTTGTAAACTTTCAGGTACGCTTATATTTCTATGGAAAGAAGAATTTTCGTAAAAGCAAGTTTGGAAAATGAAAACTGATAAAATCTTATTCTTGACTATGGTAACTCTTTTGAAATTCTTAACCCTATGTGTTGATAACTTCTGACAGAAACATCACATTAGTACTAAACTCACAAAATATGTTATTGCTAATCAGAAGTAGGCACATAGCCTTGGTTATAATAGAAAGTTGCCGCCAACGAGGATTACATTAGACATGATTATACATGATTAGTGTGCGATTTATAAATCTCATACATTGTTTTAAGTTTTTGTAATTCCACGTCGCATAAGAGAGGTAGTCTTTCATCAAGTTACCTATTTTTTTTAAATTCGAAACTACTGTGCATGAAGAATCACGTCCGGATCATCACATTAATATGAACTTCACAAGAAGCGACTTCAAAATGTATTACAAGGAGCAGGTCTAATAAAACTTATTGGAAAATGTTGGCAACTCTTTGGTAGTGGAGCCATCTTGAAAAATAATCTCCAACATAAATGCTTTATACCTTCTAAACTCCGATGCAGTCATCAGATTTTAACGTCATCTATCCAAAAAGGGCAATTGCTGTATGCCATGTTGTAAGCCAAATTTGAAATGATTTTGATTTAAAAATTGGTAGTGTTGACAGCAATGGTAATTTTGATCTTATTTTTTACTAAGAGATGCCCCATTAAATTTTCAAATGATAATGATCTTTTAGTACAATGAACGATCTGGAAAATTTTGCTCTAAATTTCTTTTTACTAGCAAAAGGTTGCCCGCACTAGGCATTTGCGTTATTTTCGCAGCAACATTTATTTTCATTTTCTTTTTACACTATTAAATTTGCATACAATGAACAGTTGCAATAAAAATACGGAAAAATATTTTAAATTTTCCATATTTTATAAATTTTGAGGCTGACAATTCAGGTAAATTTAGTTGCAATGTCAGCTTAAAGTATTTTCATAATTTTCGTATTAGGAGATGATGCGATCAAGTTTTCGTGTTATAAATATCCTAAAATAAGAATATTTAACAAATTATTGCTCTCCTGCTGAGCTTCGAAGCTATTTCGAGTGGTAACCCTCAAAATCTTTCTACCCTTCGGCTTGCGAAGCAGTCATTGCGTCAAAATGGTACATGACTTTCGTAATAAATAGCACGTTTGGTAGGTTTCTAATTCTACACAATACCTCTACTTGTCTTCAAAAATCAGTATTTCTAGCGTTTCCTATGCGATAACACCACGGTGGCATAAAAAAAAACCCTTTCGGCAATTTTGATCTAATGCTGTTATCATCAATTGCATAGCAATATTCTGGGCGTGTAAACTAGACTTAGCGTTATAAATTTTAGTTAGGGCCATCTAATCTAATTAGGTCCACCTTAGAAGAAACATTCTCTCCCTATCCATGTTATTATAGACCAATCGCTAAATTACCATGCGTTGCCAAGCTTTTTGAAGCTATAATTGACGAGGTGCTATCTTTCCACTCTAAGGCATTTATCTCGCCTTACCAGCATGGCTTTATTAAAGGCAAATCTACCACTACTAATCTTTTAGAACTTGCAAATCTAGTCATCACTGCGATTGAAGAAAGTAAACAAATAAAGTAAAATAAATAAAGTTGACTGCATTTACACCGACCTCACGAAGGCTTTCGATAAGCTGGATTTAGATGTTCTATTAAACTCTGTTTTTACATTTAATGACCACAATGACTCTATAATAATAAAAGCCAACTGTGCATTTGGCTTCTTAAAAAGGCGGTCTAAAGAATTCAACGACATTCTGCTAAATCCTATTCTGCTCTCTGGTTCATCCGATCCTTGAAAATGGGTGCTTGATGTGATGTCCATATTATGAGGAGCATATTGTTCGAATTGAATATGTTCAAAAAAGATTCTTAATCTTTGTTTTTAGCTCTTTCTGCTGGTTTGATCCTTTTTGTTTACCTCCTTATGAAAAACTAGACGTCGAAATTCCAAAGCTCTATTCACTGCGAAATTGCTCAATGGAAACGTGAACTCTGAGTTTTTGTTATCAAAATTAAACTTTCGTGTTTGTCACAGTGAGCGAAGACACCATAGCACATTATCCAGCCAACTTCATAAGACCAATTATGGATTAAATGAGCCTACCTGTGCAATAGCCCGAAGCTTTAACTCAGCATATCAAATTTTCGATTTTTTTTTTTGAAATTTTTAAGTGTCGGCTTATCCAACCGTTTTACTGTTCTTAATAGATTCATAAATGTATTTTTTGTAGTGACGGTTTTGTTGGTGAAACTGTGATTCAATAAATAAATAACTAAATAAATATCTGGGCGAATATCTTACAAACTACATTTTCCTCTTCAATAAAAACTCTGCATTATTTGTTGGATCGATTTCATGATTGGAACGAGTTTTGTTAATGAGTTCGTTGAATCAATCATCCACGTCCTTGGAGAACTGCTTACTTTCCACTGTACTTCTTCTTTTTAGAATTTTTTTCACGGTTCAGTTACCTAATTTGATTATATCAATTAATTTTCTCATATTGTTAGCATGTATTTCACATTTTTACTTTTATTTCAATCTATGAAGTCTATCAAAAGTCGATGAAGGATACGATCCCGAACCCATCTGCCAGCAACATTTAAAACTATCTCCATCGAAATATTAACTTCTACCAATCATTCATTCATTCATAACCAACATGCCTATTTGTTATTCATCGATTTTTTTTCAAACAATAAATGCCAATTACAAGCACAAACAGGAACAAGAAAGAGCTGAGAATAATATGAAGCGCCATCAGTAACATTGTGTATTCTAGTTAACGTAGACTTCAATCGTTGAACGGCAACACTGACGGTAAATAATGGTGAGCAGAACTAGACAAGTCAGCTACCCATTCAATGTAACGCAAAATTCTAGTCCGCCCGTACTCATATCAATTCACTACTCAAACCCTCCTAATATCGATTTTTGCTGAGATAGTAACTTCTGATAGCAATCCTGTTGCGAAAGTATCCGCGTCGTCAGCTGACGACCTGCATACAACTACAACTCCAGCTACTTGCGAACGTCCTGGCAAGAATTTAAGGCGCATTTTGTTTGTATCTAGTTCCGTGAAGTTGTTCCATTTAAGCGAAAGCTTCTGATAAATTTCCCTTTACGTAGACACTTGACGTTATTTGCTCGTGAAAATTATCGGCTAATCTTTACAGTAGTTGTAAACACGATATCAAGAAAATCGTGCAGCGCGTATGTAACAACGGTATAATAGAAAACGAACAGTGAGAACCAATTTTAAAATATATTATTTAAGTTATCTTTGTATAATGCGCTATGGCTTTGAATAAATCAAATTACACATTGATATTCCATTCGTACATATCTTTATAAAAACCTGTATATACATGCATCTAAATACATCCTTTTATGATGTCTTGTGATGGTATATTACCCTTATCAATGCAAACTTTCAGCATTGACATTTTCGAAACATCCTTCTAGCTCTTTGAAAACGTTTTTGTTAACACCTTCTTCAAACATAATTTCACACCATGACGCTGAGTAACCTTCACCTTTTCCATTTTCATGAATTTTCTCTGATAATTTGAGTATTTGTTGGCCGTAAGTGTTAAATTTTTCAACTTAAAATGCTATTGAGGACCGTTTGATACCTCCGAATTATGGATGCTGTGAATAAATTTTGTGAATAATGTTTGTCAATAGTTTGAAAAATTGGCTCTTTGCACTCGCTTCAATGTTTTTCATGTCCAGTTTTCCTTCATATTGTAGTGCTTATATCGCAATTGTCGGAATCAGTAAAGCATCAATACTTGAAGCATCTGATCGTGCTTGCAAATTTTGTACGGATTTTCAGATTTTGCAGATTATTTGCCCAAAATGTATATTTGTTACATATCATATATGTATTTATGTATACATATACATGCCTAATATATTCTATATATAATGATTCATATACCTCTGGTACAATAAACATAGTCAATTGCAGGTAGGGATTCCAATCCCGAGCCATTTTTTCAATCCCGGGATTACGGGATTAAAAAATCTCAAATCCCGGGATCCCGGGATCCCGGGATTCGAGATTCCATATATAACACAACAAAATAAGTCAAGTTTCTAAAAAACTGATTATATTATGTGCCATCATTTCAAAACGACAGCAATAAGTAAGCTCAAAACTGTATAAAAAATATGTTACTGAATAATTACTAATTTATTTAATTGATGCAAATAAAAACAATAATTTTAATTATCCGAGACGTTGACAGTATGAAAGCAAATATTTAAAATTACAACTATTACAAATTACAACAACAAATCACGACAAAAAATCACAACAATAAATCACAACTCTTAACATATAAAATATTCAACAAAAAAAGTTCATTGGTTTTTTCGGAAGTAACATTGAAGCAATAGCAAAGTATCCAAAGTATCGTCTCCAAGCCTGCTTCTAAATTTATTCCCGATGTTGGACGCCGCTGAAACCGACGATAAATATTGGTAAGCCTGCTCCAAACTATGCGAGTGCCACCACTTTCGAAAAGTTTCATTTCTTTTGCAATAGTTTTAATTAGATTAGTTTCTTGCGGCATTTCATGATTGATTATTTTCATACTTTTGGAGCTCTTCTTGTAGCATCAATTGACGGCTACCTTGTTCTGATTCAATATGGGTATCTACTGGGTTCTCCTCATTTCGTTGGCTAGCAAGCAAAGGGTTCAGCATCTAGATCATTGAAGTATTTTTTTTTTAAATATTTGCGTTGCTTGGTTTCCAAAATAGAGATTCTATTTCACTTGGTAAATTTTTGCTGGCACAATGTAGATTCCGGAGATAGCTTAGCTAACCAGATAGCTCTGTACACGGACGCTTTTTTATTCGGTCCAATATTGCAATTTTCATAGCATTCACAAGAATGGGCCATTTTTCTCCTAGCAGCCTAAATAAAAATCTTGATGAAGTATTAGCAGTGCATAAATTTGCATCTTTGCGATTTAGGCCTCCACAGTCAATTTTACAAGGAGTAAAACTTCAATAAGTTTCTGAATCGAATCAAACTCAGTTCCTTTTAATCGCTCTGGATATTGCAGGCCTATTCATGTATACTATTTTTCAAAATGGAAAACCGTTTAAACATTGTCAAGAGATTATTTCATCTTGTTTTACAATCCAGTAAGTGAGACAATTAAATGCCTTGCTCGAATTTGACATAGTTTTGAAGATCGTTATTATTTTTCGTTAGAGCTTTTTTAAAATATAAAACTACCTTACGAACTTTCTTTATGCATGCGCTGATATCCTTCGTCAGACCTAGCGTGTCTTGCAGGCGACCGGGTTCAGTGTCGTAAGCTGATTCAGGAGCGTCCAAATCTTCGTGGTCTTCATCCAGATTATCAGCTGCTTCATCAACTCTTTGATCTAGAATGGACGTCCTATTATAGAGAACATCGCAAACTGCCAAAAGGATGCTATGAGCCAAACAAATATGTTGCTCTGTATTAACTAGTTTGCCTACTTTTCGCATTTCATTTAACCCATCAGTTATGATGGTAACAATGTCTTTTCCTAGAGAAACATCAAACTCAGCGAAACGCTCTTATAATATATCTAGGTAGTTTGCAACTGTCATTGATATCCTTACTCGCACCAAGCTCCAGTAAGAATTCACTAAGTAGATGTTAATATTTGTGTAGCGTCTATTTGTTGTCGAGGTCCACTCATCTAACGTCACACTGAACCGTTCACCTGAGATACTAGCCTGTCTTATCTCATTTTTTATTATTTTTTTTATCCTGCTTGCATAGCCCACAGCTTTTTTTTGATTGTTGTTGAGGATTTTGGTAAATCTGTGTATGCATTCGCTTATATTAATTTCCTCAAATCATTCGAAGTAACGAATGCACTAAATGCGAAACAGTCCATACTTATTTATTTACAAACCCCTTTGTATTCTCTTGTTAACTGTTACATCGGTTTGTTTTGCTCTATTCTTTACGCATTTTGATGTGAACCTGCATGCTAATTGCTTTCTCATAAATATGGATTCTATTTGCTCTTTTCGAGTCTTGGCGTAATTTGATTGCCGATTGTGCTCCCGGCCCCGGAATCCAGGCCAATTTCTGATACCGAAAATCCCGGGATTACAACTCATCAATCCCGGGATTTTCGGGACCAGAAATTAGCCGGGATCCCGGGATGCGGGATCCCGGGATTGGATTCGCTAATTGCAGGATATTGATAAAGCATTGCGCCTGAGACCATAATGCATGGAAAAAAATTCATAGAAGTAGGCGCTATGCATTATAGCATGCAAAGCCGTCATTTATAGGCATAAAGCCATGTATTGTAGCCCTAGCTCTCAACATCATGCATTAAAGACTTGTAAAAAGCAAAGTAAAAGTTAAATTGCCTCCGTTTTAGAAAGTTTCGGCATTTCTGCAATTGTAGGTAAAGGAAATTCCTATTTGTATCACTGAAATTCAAATTTTTATCTATATCCAAACCCGTGGCCCATACTTGAAAAGCCAGCTCTCTACCCAGTAGGCTACATGAGCTTGTTAAAAACCTTTTGTTATTAAGCCTACTTTAATTATACTGTGAGCATCAAAAGTGAGTGCACACCTACCAAATTTGTTTTTGAATTTGTTTTTTTGTTGTTGTTTTTTTTTTCAATAAAAAAAAATACCGATTGAAAAATATTTCTGATTGAGGAATATTAAACCTTTATTTGTTAAAAAACAATATACTAAAAAATCAGATCCATATATTCACTAACAAAAAATTTACAGAATAACAAAAGCAATAAGTCAATGAAATACGAGTAAAAAGTAAGTGCACACTTCATATAATAAAAATTCATATAATAATTTTAAGAAAAACTAGTATTTGGTTTGACCGCCCTTTACCTTTAAAACAGCTTCCAGTCTTCCAGGCATGGATTCTACTAATTTTCTGGTAAATTCTGCTGGTATATTATCCCCATTCTTCCTTAAGAGCATTCTTCAAACTTTCCTTGCTTGTGATTAGACGTTGCCGAATTTTTCTGTCTAAATAATCCCATAAATGCTCAATCGGGTTGAGGTCTGGGGATTGGGGGGATGATCCAATGCCTTGGAAGCTCTATAAAGCAACCACAACCTTACTAAATAGGAAGTGTGCTTAGGATCGTTATCTTGTTGGAAGATCCACGTCCTAGGCAATTCCAATTTCGCAACACGTTCAGCCATATTTCGCTGCAAAATATTGAGATAGCCTTGCTTATCTATTGTACTATCAATAAATTCAAGGTTTCCAACTCCCGATGCTGCCATACACCCCCAAACCATAACAGATCTTCCGCCACGCTTTACTGTGCCGGAAACATTTTTTTCATGGAACTCAGTATTTTTAGTTCGCCAAAGTTTTTTATTCGTATATTTAAAATTTACTCTCATCAGAGAATAAAACGTTTTTCCAAAAATTATTATATAAGTACAGTTTTTATATTTTTTAGCATAATTTTTTGCGTTTTTTCTTATTCGCTTTAGAAATAAATGGCCTCTTTCGTTGTGCTCTGCCATGTAACCCATGTTCATTCAACGTTCTTCGAACGGTGGAGGCTGAAACGGATTGATTGTGTGTCGCGGAATAATTTTCAGCTATTTTTGCTGCCCTTGAACGTGGATTACCCTTAACTTCTTTCACTATATTTCTTATTTCTTTTCTATTTAATTTCTCTGGCCGTCCAGATCTTTTAAAATTGTCCAATATTTTGAATTTATTGTATTTGTCAATAATTTTTTTAACTGCTGCACTGTGTGGTCTTTTTACCATTTTTCCAATTTCCCGTAAACTTTTACCTTCACAATGCAAATTCACTATAATTTGTCGTGTTTTTGGCTCAGTTTCTTTCCTCATTTCCACACCTTTCTTCTAGCACGTTTTAAATCAAACTAACTCCTTCAAAAATGACTTTACCAAGAATTTTTGCGATTGCTGTTTCCTAGAAATTTAATTGAAGTTTTATTCCGTTATAGTAAAAGATCCGTGACTTTGTTTACAGTTAGAATCTAGCAACTTTTGAACAAGTGTGCACTTACTTTTGATGCATATTTCATTGACTTTTTGTTTTTGTTCCTCTGTAAATTTGTTGTTATTTAATAAATAGAATTGATTTTTTTGTATATAGTTTTTAACAAATAAAGGTTTGATATTAGTCAATCAGAAATATTTTTCAATCGTTAATTTTTTTTTATTGAACAGTATGTCCCGCGATTATGTTCGTAGTAATTGGGGTTATATTACATAGGAGTTGAGACTATGTGCATAGCAGAAAAGCCCATAGTGTATGGAAATTCGGACTTTACGGTATAATTTATAGCTCAGGTTACTATATACATAGTGTATGCGACCATAAATGCTTTTAGTGCCTGTGCTGCATTTTTCTACAGTCTCTTCAGGTTGTCGTTCGAAAGAGTGACTAGAAACCCTGTATTGTATTTGACAAGTAACAACTTCATCACACATTAAATTATTGAGCTGCATCGAAACGAAGGAAAAAACGAAGTAGATAGAAGCAGCGGTTACACTACCACTCAAAAGTATTTGCCCACTCATACATTTTGGGTTTTTCCGTACTTAAAGGTAAATTTGTTCCGTAAATTGACCTTAATATTGCCTTAACTAATATTCTTAGGTTTTTTGTGTAAAAATATCAATACTTTGTAGCTGGGGGTAACAAAATTTATGGAATTCTACAAAGCATTAATTTCAAGGGAAATACCACTTTTTATTTTCGGGTGGAGTTTTTTAAGCAGGTATCCTGATCCTTTCCCGTTGTGAATTATTATCATAAACCGGCACTGTACTTTATAAGAAAATTCCTCAGACTTTTAGCTTGCCTTCAGTCTCTGCGAAGAAAACATTACTTAAAATTTGTACTTTATGCGAGTTGATATTGATCGATTATTTTATTTTGTAAAAAGATAATATGCCGAAAAAGAAGAAACATTCAACTGACCTATCATAAAAGTGCCAAAAGTAATCGACAGATTGCAATTAAGCTGAAAGTGCCAAGAAGAACAGTTCACTATAATGTTAACAAATTCAAGACCAGCGGAAGTGTTCAGAATAAAACACGTAATGGACGGCCCAGGATCACCTCTTCAGTCGAAGATAGAAAGGTCGTGGTGACTAGCAAACGCAATAGACGCCTTACTCTACCAGAAATTGCAGCACAAGTGAATGTGGAGAGGTCTAAAGGTAGGTATCCATATGTTGCATTTCTTCCGTATCGTATCCCTGTTGCATATCATTCACTAAACGGATACGGTGTCCACACTACTCAACATTCCATGTATCATCAATACGATTCGTTGCAAAAACCTCGACACGCAGCTGCAACGCTTTTATTCACGAATCTATAGTGTACAACGCAACGTGTCCACACATGACTCCACTTCGTATCGTATCATTCCTTTGATGCGACGGCAAGAAACCGCCAAGTGACCGATCGAGTTCGTTGCGTTTCTTTGTATCAAATTTTGATACGCAACGAAGATACGTTTGTCGTATCCACTAATACGCAACGGTGATACGATACGCGAAAATGATACATATGGATACATACCTTAAACCGCTCAGTGTTTCAACGTTCAAACGCAGACCTCAAGGGGCAGGTCTTCATGGTGTCATAGCTGTTAGAATACCATTGTTACATGCTGAAAATAAGAAGAAGCGACTGAAATGGTCTAAGCAACAAAAAAATTGGACATTTCAGGGTTAGAAAAAAGTTCTGTGGAGTGGCGAGTCAAAGTTCGAAGTTTTTGGCTGGAGACGAATGGTCTTTGTTCGCAGGCCAGCAGGAGAGAGAACATCTGATCAATGTTTAGTGCCTTCCGTAAAACATGATTGTGGTTCTGTTATGATATGAGCCTATTTTGGTGAAGCTAGAGTCAGCAACATCTGCAGAATCCAAAGAATATTGAAGAAAGAACACTATCGGGATATTCTCGAAAAAGAAATGTTCCCATCTGGACTGCGTATTTTAGGAAAAGGATTCACAATGGCTTGAAGCACTCTTCGAAAATCTACAGAGAGTTTTTAAACCAGTTATCAACTGAGAGAGCTCTTAAATATATGGTTTCAGAGCTCTTAAATATCTGATCTTAACCCCATAGAGCTCGTATGAGATGTGCTGGACAGGAACGATCAAAAAGTGTGCCCTGCATCTACTGAATATCTTTGGAGTATTTTTCAAGCAGAACAGGGCAAAATCTCATCAAAGACCGTGACAAAATTACTTCGTATGATGCCAAAACTTTGTGAAGCGGTTATTACGAATAAGGGTGGACACATTGATGAGACGAAGATTTAATAATAATTTTACCATTTCGAAACTTTTTTTTATATATAATATACTTTAAATACTATTCATAAGAATTTGTTTTTCTAATTTCCAATCGTTTGAAATAGTAAATTTATTGGATGGGCAAATACTTTTGAGCGGTAGTGTGCATGAAAAACCATCAAACCCATCATCGTTACATCGAAAGTATTGAAGACAACAAGCAAGACATCGAAGAGTGCAAGTCAGAGAAATTAGTGCATGCAGCTTGGAAGATGTTAAATCTTGCATCTATCAGATAGCGACGACAGAAGAAGTCTACACGCATCTACTCTCTGCCAAAAACGCTTTTTCAATCGTTCAAAACTATTACGCTCAAATCCCTCTAAAAAGTTCAGTCTTTATGTGTTTGTCAACAAACGTACTTACTGTGCTTGAGACAAGCATCCTTCATGGGATATTTATATAAGAATGGATGAATTCATCACCCGTGCAACAATCAAATATATTAGCGATGAAAAGATTAGTCTAAAGAGCGTATGGTGGGGCCGAGTACTCAGCTCCAGTGCTATGAGACCGTGGGAATTCTCCCATTTTGTGGGAATTTTAAACTTATACAACTTGAAAAGAGGAAAAGGGAGAAGAAGCTGCTCGTTGAACAAAATCGTGGGAGAAATGATTCAAATGGAACAAAACTTTATTTGATCGAGAAAAGAATTGAACGATCTACGTGAAATAACATTACATTTTAGTTAGAACCAGGAATGAAATGGACTAGAATCGCTTCTCACGCCATTAGGTCAGCGAATTTTAACTAAAAATTTCACTCACAACAGTAAACATTGAATTAAGGCCAAATATTTTTATATCTTTCTATCTTGCTTTAATGATATATTTATATTTTTAAAATAATTAATGCGCTATTTGAGTCAAAGCAGCTGCTGGTGCATGAATTGTATGCAATTGCAATTGTATTTTATGAAGAATTTGCTTAAATTTTGTGAAACTCAGTTTCATTGACCCACTAGAAAACTTTGAATTGGATGAAGAGCATTTAGCTAAATGATATATGTATTTGGGACTGAAATGTGAGAAGTTCATTGCTTCATAGAAATAAAAAAATTCATTCATAGAAATGAAAAGAACAGGAAAAGAGTGTTACATTACGACGTTTCAACTTAAAGAGAAATTACCATTTGATGATGATATCTTCAAATAAATTGAGTTTTTATGCCCACAAATACCTCTTAGCAGTACAAAGCAAACGAATTCGCTGCAGCTAAAAATTTTGTTAGATTAAGATTTGAGAAGGGTTGGGTGTGGGAAATCTATTGTTAATATCGAACGGAGATATTTAGCAGTAAATTCTTCAAATGATGAAAAGCAGAAATTATTGCAGCTAACTGAGGGCAGTTTTAGAAAAAAATAGAAAAAAACAAACATTTTGAAGATGCGTGCATGGTTCCTCCTTTAACTAAGATTTCAAAGTATGTTTTTTCGCACTCAAATGCCGAGTCGGAAAGAATTTTCACCATTGTAATCGACGTCAAATAGAATTAGTGGTTTGCTGTATCCGTACAAATTTTCAGGCTAAAAATGTTACCTGCATTGATTTCAAGCCTTCTGAAAAACATTTCGGTTTACGCAATGCACAAAATCTATTTGATCAGCTCGAAAATGAACGCAATATAAAATAATAATAAAATGGGCGTATGTCTTTTTCCTTAAAGAAATATATGTTTTTCTTTCTTCGCTGTCATAAATCAAAGTAAAATAGCATCGAAAATTTTTCCATGATTTTTACCATTTATATTTTTTTGTAGACTCTCGAGATTTTATCTTGATCCCTTTGATTTTTTTTGCTTTCACGATTGTTTTCTGGACTAACAAGATTTTTTCTACACCTCCTGAATATGTGGCATTTTTTCTAGGGTCAATGATTTTTACTAAGTGATTAAATTCTTAGAAGTGTCGAAATTTTATCGATTTTGATAAATAAATATAAAACTGTGATGAATAGCTCACAGACTGTCCATGGGAAATTCGTAGGAATTCAAACCTTGCACTGTAGGAAAATCAAGCATAAAATTCTCTTTACGGGGGAATTTCAGCCACGGAAACCCCACATCATTGCTCTGCTCAGATATGGGAGAAAGTGAAAAAATCTTTAGGGGGAGAAGCAGAAAAATCATAAACAGACGAAAGCTAAACCCTATCTTCAGTGACGCGGAAACGATTGAGCTAGACAAGAGGCGTCAAAAAGAACTCAGAGGCCTAACTGGCGTGTAGCTAATGAATTGCTGTGCCATCGAGAACGGTGATTGAAACCTTAACTTTGGTGGGGTTTGCTATGGACTTAAGGTACTCAAATTTCGGCCTGAATTTTTGATTTCGGCTTTGCCTTCATTAATTTTGAGCCGCCTGGATCTGCTTTTAAAATATGGAGATCAATTGGTTCTGCTGAACTCCACGAAAGAGGGATAGTGAAGCAGTTTATTACATTCCGCTTTTATGAGGCTTGGTTTTTTTGTGAAGAAGAGCCAAATCCTTGGACAGAGCACCAAGAACAATACCACCCGCACTTGCATAAAGTTCCGTTTTGTTGCTAGTGCGAGGTCAAATTCCTGGGGCATCACCTCCTACATCATACATTTTCAGTCACCAAGTAAAACGATCTAGTGCAGATACGGTAACAGCGTACGGTATATACACTTGTTGCTACTCTTTCTTAGTATTTCGCGTAGGTATCGAGATAACTATCGTCGTCCTTATTAGTTTTATTATATTCTTATGGCGTGTTTATACCGCGAATTTTCTAACAAATGCGCAAAGTAAGCCCAACGGTAAAAATGAGAAATGCAAATACCAACTGCTGTTTAAGAGAGCTTTCGACAATACTACATGAATGATAGTTTAGATGATTTGCTTAAGTTCATTTTACATAGTTTGAGACAGAAACAGTGTTATGTAGCAGCTCAATATCATCTATTCAATTTTATATTTTTTTTTAATTTAATTCATACAACCAGAATATGAGAACATAGTGTGATTTCAGAAATTGGCAAACATTTACGGTACAAAGAAAATACATCAAGAAAGGAATTCAGACAAAAAGAAAACTGACATATGGTCGGTAACTTATCTTAATCGATCGATATTGTTAACACTATCTATTTCATTAGAATAATTAATAATTTCTTGCTGTCACAAAATCTACTGATTAATATTGAACATGATAGTGCTATCTACATGCTGTAAGCTGAACATCGCACGGCTTTCAAATATTTTACTTTCTCTTTTATCTAGCAGATTTTTCCGAACCTATATTATCAATATATCCTTATCAATTACATATTATTCCCATATTTGTCATCATTATCTTCATTGAACAACATATTCGAGATGTTTTCGCGCTAGCTAAAAGCATTTCAAACAATCATATTTTATTGATTCTTTTCATATTCAAGCATCTGTTTTGATAGTCAACAATCTAACTCGGTCTTTGCCTCCTTTAGCAATTTCAAGCAGTTCGTGTTCATATTACACTTTGCCTGCAAAGTTTTCTTGAAAATGGAAAATTCACTTCTGGTGCTGATCATTACAATTTCAAATTTCCTCATTAAAACTAATTTGCACATCAAAAACCCGATGCCGGCACGAAAGAGTAAATCCGAAAGAATTTTTATTGTAATTCATGGACAGTGGAGAAGATAAAAGATGCAAATAAGAGCACATCTTGCATACGATAACTAAGGGACATTGCTGACTGTGAAATAAAAAGCACGAAGGAAACACTGCATAGTAATCATCCACAAGAAAAATGAGGATGCCGTATTTCTTTCAAAATGATGTTTTTACACTACATTTTGTGGAAATAAAAGTCCACTTAGCTGGTTTTCTCATTGTCAGGCATAATAGTGTCAAACAGAAATGTACAATGAGATCGTTTCTGTTAAATGAGGCATTTAGTTTCCTGTCATTTATGCAATTTAATGTTATTCAACAAAGCCGTAGTTGATTTGATCGTAAAAAATATGACCACTCATCAAATTTATCGAAAACGTCTGCCAAAACTCTCAACAACAATGAGACAGTCGACAACCTCACCGTGCCCTCTTTGTTACTGAAACGTAATAACCTTCTTCATCCGTACCTTTTAACTTGCTCCTTTCATGCCACTGTTGCGTCCGGCATGCTCTTATTCAGTTGATATGTATTGAAAAGGTCCCAAATAGTATATTCTGCCGTCGAAATGGTTATAATGACGACAGCCCCGATCTCTGTCTGAAGCAATTTCCACGTTCACAAAGTAGCGCTTAAGCACGAACACTTTGCACACACCGACACACGCCCGATTCCGACCCGTTCATTCAAGCTTCAAATGCACACTACTAATGGAGCAGCACATCCATTATTTTTCAGATTCACACTCAAGGATTCACCCCAGGGAGACACGAGAAAAAGCCAACATGCAACAGATTGCAGTCACTCGCACATCACGACATTGAATTGAAAATCCACTTGACACCCACTTCACTTAGATATCGCACGTAAAAAGCTCAAATCCCGCCCCGCATAATTAAAGTTTCCCCGGAAAAAATTAATGACGGCAAATGACGATTTTCAAACTAATCGACCAAGTCGAAATTCGCTAGCCTAGTGGTCAGGTGGGGCTTCGCTCACGAGCCTTTTGCCAGGAGCCACATTGCAAATCGATTGGTTGACAACGCAGAAATTTCGGATGCAAACTCTAGGGACACTATGTGATTGACGTCTCGCGCGCTCTCTAATTTCACAACCGTTACCGTTCGTGCTTCTCTTACTACTGAATCGAAATGCAAAAGCTCCACGCCTTTTGTACGTCGACGACCTCAAACTTCCAGCGCAAAGGAAAAACGCATCGATTCATCGGACTCTCATAAACAGGCAACAGGATGTTGTTGAAATTAGTTGAAGCATGCTCAACACATTCCACAGTGCGATAGATATTCACCAACTGGCGAAAAGCTTCTTAGCTTCGGGTTCCAATTTTTCCCACTTCAACATTTCTTAAGGACTCTAGTGGTACAATTGTACTTCTTGTGCAATTCGATAGACACCAGGTTATGTAAAGTACAAGAGCTTGGAACAATCGAATATTACGTTTCCTTAAGTACATGTATACATCCGGAACTGTAAGGATTTTGTTGACCATTTCGAACAATATGAGCATCAATCTGTATATACGCCTGAAAACAGGCTGAAAATACCACCGTGATGTGTAGAAAAGACAAACAGCTGTAAACTTCCTTTGGAATTCCATAAGAGCTTTCATCAATGTTTCAACATGCACACACCTACACATAAGTTTTTTGCGTCGTAAGTTTGCGTATGCAAATTCTACATTGCGATATGTTTATCAGATTCCCAAGATTTACTCAAGCATACATGCCTAACTTCCGCTCAATTCTCGGTCTCGTGTTGATCTTTAAACTGATGTCTTTCGCTCGGGAATTATGAACTTGCGCCCTGGCTTTCATTCTCCGGAATTTATCACCATCCCTTCATAGATTTCTTTGCAGACTCGTAAATCGGATATGTTCCTATTTGTAAGTACATGAATATTTGAGGCATTCTGACAGGTGTCAGCAATATGATAAGCTAAAGTAGATTAAAATTTTCCGAATTTCCCAGATGAATTACTTCAAGTTTTATTCTCAAAGGAGATTTCAAAAAATAAGGAATTAATCCCGCATTACTTTCCCATGAATGTTTTAAGAGAAATCTTTCATGTATAGATCGTTAGAATCATCTGAAAATTACTCCTATGTATATGCGAAATTAGCATAACTATATCCAAGCTGGCAGAATATGCTCAAAGTAAAAACCATTTTTTCGAAGTTTTGTTGGGAGAAGTTGAAATTTAGATGAAAGATTTGCGTGGAAAGGAGTTTACATTTCACACGTTGATTAAGAGCCAAAGACCGTCAATTACAGTGAAATATGAAAGAAAATATGACATTGAAATGATAATATTTATAAAAAATTAAAATTTTCTGTCAAATTTATTTTCAAAATTCCGCGCCACACGAGAAAGGAAATCATACAGAAAATATCATACTTCTCTAGCACTCTGTATTTCTCTTCATCAGATGAACATAAAATTCACAGGTTGTATTGATATCTGGTTGTATTTGCGAATGTGGTTGCTATCTTGAAAAATTCGAAAAAAGAATTAATCTCTTATATCCTATAACTTCAGATGCAACCACCAGATTGTAAGCAAAGTTTAGCAGGATTTTGGTTGACAAATTAGGATAGGGCCTCCAGCTATGGTAATTTTTGCAAGTTTTGGCATTTATTTGCTAAGAGATGCTACCATTAAATTTTCAAATTATAATGATATTGTAATGAAAATCAACATGCGGTATTCTCATTTTCAAAATTTGGAAATGTTCGCGGGCGGTAACCCTACATTTATTGCTATCCTTATAACCTCCAGCGCAGTCACTGGATCAAAATGAAAATCACAGGGTGAGTTTTTTCAAGCATTTTCGATATTTTCGTACCAACAAATACTACCATTAAATTTTCGGCGAGCCATCATTAAATTTTCGCATTGAAGTGAAGCATTAAGCATTTGTGATAGACTTTTGGCTCCAGTTCTAACGAAGAAAGTCAATCAGGAGCTGCCATTGAATTTTTATATGTCAAGCATCTCATAGCAATGAAAATATGTAACAAATGTTTTACTTTCCTTAGCTTTGAAATTCATGTGAGTAGTAGTCCCCGAAACCTATCTACTCTATGACCTCCGATGCAATCATCGGATCAAGATGTGTTATGGACCACAACACAACTACATGGTACAGCTTGGTTGTAATAAGAAGCACGTTTGGTAGCACTTGCCTTCAAAATCGACACAATTTCTCTACATTTCTTCGAACACCAGCATTTCTAGCGGTTCCTATGTGCTAGAATTTTTGTACTTCATACCACGGAGTGCATCAATTTAAGTACCTGGCCAAGTAAGTCTTGGTCTTCACATTGCTTTAAACCTTCAAAACAGCTATTCACTCCCTTAAAAATTTCTTGTGTCAACATATTAGCCACATAAGCCATATCCACGCAATATGCATTACTGTACCATAAATAGAAAATATTCTAAAAATCCTTATTCCAATGAATTTAGACTGCCCATAGAACAGGATTATGGATATAAATATTAAGAGGCATCGTCCTCACGTTTGATATCCGTTTCAAATCTTTGCAATGCTAAATATAGAATCAAAAAGAATTTATTCAACCCTTTTGAATCCTTTTTCTATTCAAAAGATGAGCTTATGAAATACAATCCAAACTTAAATAGACCATTAATAAAATGTTTCATAACGAGATATTGATGATTGCTGGAAGCACTCTGTTCCACCCTATCGGCTCTCGCAAAATTCGATTCCTTAAGTATTTCATCTAGCAAAGTGGGAAGCAGAACCGAAATCAGGCTACATAATCATGCTGGAGCACGCTCATCAGTGGCGGAGAATTACATATTAATATTCCAGGTACTACGTTAGCACGTGCGGAACTTAGAAAACATCCTCCGCCCACGAAATGAGAACCTCAGCCTCACAGTGCGAACGACTTTTAGCGTAAAATGCCCTTATATTATGGTGCCGCATACGTGCATGTACGCTCCTAACGTATGCGGGAATTTATGTTTCACTCAATTGTTTCGAGGTACAAGGGCTGAAATCCAAGAAAGTCAATCAGCATCTTAAATCACTAATCTTTTCCATCTGCAACGTTATTATTTTCTCTTTGAAGTCAATTTGATTCACTTTGCCAGACTTGAACTCACTCCCGAATTGCCTTCTGTTCGGTTTTCACCTGAAATCGTACTAAAATCTCTAGCCTTCAAATATAATAATATCCAATCAACGCAGGCTCGTTAGCTGACTTTGAGATAATTGTTACGCTCAGACGGACGAATCTTTTAATATCCGCGTCTTTCAACAATCTACTACCAAATACTGTGTAAATGCGCAATTAATGAGTTTAGAATTTGCGAAAGCCCAAACCAATTTTCGGATAAGTACATCTAATTGAAAGCAAAGGCCCCTACCGAGGTCGAGAAAGCAATTTAGTAACAGAATAAAGCGAGGAACAGTACTCAAAGAGCGCACTGTGCAAGCTTTTTACATCGAGGGTAAATTGAAGATTTTTAATTCACCAACTTTTCTTACTTCGTCTTAACAATTTCAATCCGTACGAAATCTTATTATGAATAAAGAAAACTTGACGGACAGTGAAAACAATAGTATTTGTAGTGTTTTGTGTCTTCAATAAAATAAGCTCTCAAGTAAAAGAATTTTATCGCATAGGAGCCGTTAGATATCAAATTTTCAAACAGTCCTTGATTGAATGTAACCGAAAAAACTCTAGCGCACCTGAACCGCTAGAAACACTAATGTTCGAAGAACAGTAGAAGAATCGTGCAGGTTTTGAGTGCATATTCCACCACATGCGCTGCTTATTACGGCCAAATTGTTTCAAATGCCACGTTTTACTTTTGTCTCAAGAATGCATTATAACTCATATGGTAGAAGGTTTCAGATATTACCACTGGCATGAATTTCAACGTTTATGAGAACAAAACACGGGTTAATTATATTCGTTATCAGTTGCTTATTTCACAAAATTTTGAAAGCAGCATCTCATATAATATCAATGAAGAAAATGCTCAGTGCCTACAGCACTGAAACTGAAGTTGGAGTTTGGGGCTGCGATCCGAAAAATTTGCAGAACTTTGGGAATTGAAACATCGGTTATTTATTTTCATTGTAAATATTTCCGGTATGAATACTAACTGTAAGCGTTTATTGATACAAAAGTAGCACAACCGACTCGTGCTGGCAACCTTTGGCCAGTATCAAAGCCAAGAATATATCACATCTGCTTCACGTTGTTATATAACATTTGAAGTTATAGGAGTATAAAGAAATTTAAGGTTACCTGCAGAGAGTTTTTTCAAATAATCGAAAGCTTAATATTTGCTGTTTATTGTCACTACAATATCATTACCATTTGAAAATTCTACGATAAAACCTGTTAATAAAGATATTGCAATTAAACACAAAACCAACAATAGCTGGCAACCCTATCATGGCTTTTCAACCAAATTTGGCCTGAATAATGTTTATAATAAGTTCCAGTAATTGTATGAATTTCGTACTGATTTCATGACTGCACTGGAAGTTATAGGGCAAAAAGTTTTATTTTCCTGAGCGAATTTTCAAAACCAAAGACACAAAAATTACCATAGCTGGCAGCACCAATCGAATTTTTCAACCAAATTTCTATCAAACAGAGTTTAGAGTAAGGTTCAGCTACTGTGTCAATTTCATGAAAATCTGGTAACTTATTCAAATTTCATAGGGCAAAAAGCAGTTTTTTTTCTTTGTAATTTTTCAAGATGGCACCACTGGCACAGAGTTGCCCACAATTCAAAATCGCTTCTACCAGGCCTGGTCCTACTTAAGTCCAATGCATTCTGTAAATTTCAATGGTATCTGATTATTGATTCGTGAGTTCCCGTGAACAGAAGTTTTTGATGCTAAAAATATAGGTTGACTGGGAAAGGGTTACCGTTCTTGTCCGACATGAAATTTCCAAAGTTTTACTTTGAACGTGTAGATAAAGCATAAGATTTGTATACAGATTGGTTTTATTGTAAGAAACGGACAGTTTTTGGAAATTCGATGGTTTAATGTTTTCACTTCCAAATTTTTATTTTTTCAAATTTAAGACACCAAAATTATCATAGCTGGCAGCTCCAACCGAACGTCTACCAAACGTGGTATTAAATAAGGTTCAGCTACTGTATGAATTTCGTCAAAATCGAACGATTCAATCAGAATTTATAGGGCTAAAAGCAGTTATCTTTTTTAGTGATTTTTCAAGATGGCACCACTGGCACAGAATCACCCGCATTTCAAAATCACTTCTATCAGACCTGGTCCTATATAGGACCAATACATTCTGCAAATTTCAATTAAATCTGCTCATTGGATCGTGAGTTTCCGTGAACAGAAGTTTTTGATGCTAAAAATATAGGTAAATTGGGCAAGGGTTACCAGGCGTGCCCGTTATACCATATCAAATTTTTTTTTTTGTTTATGTAAACAAAGCACAAGATTTACATACGAGTGGCTTTTTTTTAAAAAAGCGGCAGTTTTTCAAGAGAGACGATGATTTGAAGGTTTTCACTTTCAGTGCCTGCCCTAGCTACAGGGTTGCCAGCACGCTCATCAAAAGCTACAAAAATCTACAACTAAATAATACCAATATGTCCTAAAAATTTCGTAGTGATTAAATAACTCGGTCAAAAGTTATTGCAATTGAAAAATTTTCAAGTTTTCCCGTTCTGTTTTTAGGCACCCAGCGCACACATGGGGTTAAAAAATTCCAAAACATTATCCGATTCACATGTAAAACACGTTCAAAATTTATTTCGTCAACTTTATTTTTGCAAAAATTATTTGTGTACGAAATAATAGGTATATTAAAAATATCACTAAAATGGCCGCCGGTGCCAAAGAGTTAAAGATTATTAACTTTTTGTGAGACCTGGCACTATTCTGCATATACACCAATGTGTCCTGAAAATTTCAGCTCAATCAGATGGCGCGTTCCTGAGATTTTTTCACTGAAATTTTTTGATGATATATATATATATATATATATAGAAATATGAATTTTTGGCCAAAGTGATTTTAATACTAATGTTCTTCTTCGAACATTAGTAAAAAAGCGGATTTTTGTTACGAGACATCCATTGCGTCACCGGAAGCATTTTTCGATGCCACTCATTCAATGCTGCCTAAAATGTCTAGGTATGAGTTTTATACAGGGTGTTTGGTACTCGGTAGACACTATTGTAAGGAAGCATATATTTTGAGCAAAAAATTGTTCTACAGGGTGGTCCGGTTTTCAAAATCTACGGAGTTACAGGGTGGTCAATAAAACTGTTTCGGACCTGTATCCTGACTCACTTAAATCATTATATCTTGAAAACTAATAATCATAACGCATAGTTTTATGGTTTGTTTTTTATGAAATCAAATTACCTCTAATTTGATGTAACATCCTAAATTGTAACTGTACCTGATTTTGAGATATTTACTTGAAAAGACAAAATTTTGGCACTTCTACCCCGAAAATTTTGTGTTCAATGTCGTTTTTCTCAAAAAATCTCATGAAAAGATGCCATTTGAATTTTATTTTTTTATAGGCCATATTGTTCTCAATTGAAAACTCAATTGAAGTTTCCATCTCGAAACCATTGTTTAACTTGAAAATACATCAGAATACCTAGCAACATTGCCATACGATATACAAACAATTTCATTTTCCATTACATCTGCCATCAGATTTGTGCAATAGTTCCCAGTGGAGAAATAACGCTTTTGTTCTTTTGGGCTTTGTACAGAAGTGTACTCCTACACGAATTTCAGACGGCATCATGGTCACATCAACTGTAAACAGTGGCTTTCGTGATAATGAAATGGAATTTTCACCGAAAGAAATAAGTTTATCATCAATTTTGAACGAGAAAATTAAATGAAAAGTAACGTAAATGAATTGAATTTGCATTTTTTTTGGTATGGATTTCCACATTGGAATATACATACCTATTCATGATTCGTGAGAAAGAATACAACTAAATTACTTTATTTAATTTAGTTTATCGAATTGCATAAGTCAGTTGCTCAAGAAATCAAGAAATCAATGTAACAAAAATATTGTTTTTCATTGGAAAGACTCCTTTTTGTAAGTAACTAATACTCAGAAAGATATGTATGAATTTCGATTTTTCTTGGCTTTTTACATAATTAGCTTTAGGTAAGTAGTTATTAATCTGATGACTACCAAACGGTATCTAAATCGTATTTATTTATTTATTCATTTCAAAAACTATATGTATTAACAAAACAGAATGAATTAGAAAAAAAGCCAAGCGCATCAGAACCACTAGAAACACTATTGTTCAAAGAACAGTAGAGGATTTGTCCAGATTTTGAGTGTGTATTCTATCACTAGCTACTTTTCCTACCTAAGACTAATACACCTAAAATAGTAATAGAACATAAGCTTATTATAATTTCGTTGACTCCATCGAAAGTTACAACGATAGAAAGGTGTTTGGGGCTGCCATCCGAAAGGTGTCCAGATCTTACAAAATTTAAACATTGTTTACTTATATTCATTGCAAATGATCGCGATGTGAATACTTAATGCCAGCATTTCTTGTTACGAAAATAACAAAACCACCTCGTGCTGACAGCCCTTTGCTAGCACCGAAGCCAAAAATATGTCACATCTACCTCACGTTGAAGTCAACCTGCTCTGCGAATTTTGTATTGATCCGATCATTGCGTTAGAAATTATAGGGATACAAAGAAATTTAGGGCTACCATTCGCAAAAGTTTTCAAATATTCTAGATCTTAATATTTGGTGCTTATTTTCACTACAAGATCACTACGATTTGAAGATTCTATAATAAAATCGCTTACTAAAGATATGCAAAAAAAAATAAAAAACAACCATAGCTGGCAACTCTATCATTGTTTTTCCAACTAGATTTCTACTGAATATTGCCTACAATAAGTTCAATTCGCCATTTGAATTTCGTTATGAGTCCATGACTGTACTAGAAGCTATAGGGCAAAGAGCTTTATTTTCCGAAGTGAATTTTCAAAATTTAAGACACAAAAATTACCATAGCTGGCATCTTTAACCGTTTTTGTCAACCAAATTTCTACCAAACGTGGCTACTGCTACTGCGTGAATTTCGTCAAAATCGAATGACTGAATCAGAATTTATAGGCCTAAAAGCAGTTATTTATCTTAGTGATTTTTCAAGATGCCACCACTGGCACAGAATTACCCGCATTTCAAAATCACTTCTTTCAGACCTGGTCCTACTCAAAACCAATGCATTGTGTAAATTCCAATTGTATCTGATTATCGGGTCGTGAGTTCCCGTGAACAGAAGTTTTTGATGCTAAAAATATAGGTAAATTAGGGAAGGGTTATCGTTCTTGCCCGTTGTAAAATTTCAAATGTTTTACTATGGCTATGTAGACAAAGCATAAGATTTATATATGAGTGGCTTTTTTTCCAAAAAGCGACAATTTTTCAGGAGAGTCGTTGATTTGAAAGTTTTCTCTTTCAACGCCTGCCCTAGCTACAGGGCTGCCAATGTGCACACAAATTCACAACTGAATATTACCAATATGTCCTGAAAGTTTCATAATGATTTAATAGCTCTGTCAAAAGTTATCGCAATTTAAAAATTTTCAAATTTTCCCAGTCTCATTTTAGGCACCTAGCGCACGCATGGGGTTAAAAAAATCAAAAACATTATCCGATTCACATTTAAAATACGTTCAAAATTTATTTTGCTAGTTTGATTTTTGCGAAAATTATTTGTGGACGGAATAATAGGTATATTAAAAATATCACTAAAATGGCCGCCAGCGCCGAAGGGTTAAAGATATTTGACATTTGGTGTGACCTGGACCTGGTAATTGGGTGCCAGGTGTAACTGGGTGTGTTCGTGGAACTGACAAAGAGATCGTACGTGGCCGCAGAGAGTTTAAGCATACTTACAGTTCAGCATGTAATTTTTAGACTGAGAAAAGAAAGTCAATTTTAAAATATGGGTGCATGCACGCCAAACGATCCGTATGACGTTGTGGCGGCGCCAGAAACGGCTAGAAATGGCTAGAAACGGCGAGGAAATACTCGACATACATGTATTTCATACATGTATTCAACAACAGAATCATTCCATAGATGAAACGTAGAATAATCCTCTAGAACGTAAAAAGGGAACAATCCAGAACACAAACCTGAGTCATATCTTACATGATGACGGAATTTCCCATTAGTTAATTCAAAGACGCAATAAGAGCCCTCTAGAAAGCAAAAGCGGAACATTCGAGAACCCGAGACACATTTGGTACAACTATAAATACCGCCGCGAGAGGTACTAGCGCTCACTCAGTAGATGGCGAAGACAGCGTAAGGCTGTTACTTTGAAAAGCGATACAGCGATTCTAGTGTATCCGGGCGCGATTAATTAAAAGCGATAAAGTGCGAGTAATTATAGTGCGATGATTAAATTGATAAAGAATTTATAATAGTGCGATCAGTAAAGTGTACGGAATTTAGTGTTATAAATATTTGTGTGAATAAAAGTGTAATTAGTGTTTTAAAAGAAACTGTTTTATTTCACGAATGTGAAGAATATCGAACTCACGGAAGGTGTTTTAACGGTAAAACACAGCAACTGGTGTCAGAAGTGGGATTCTGTCGCGTTCGTGATTTAAAAAGTGACTTTTAGTGAAGTTCTGGACAGTGAATTTGTATGAACAGTGAAAATTAATAAGTGCGCGGACTAAATAAAAAGTTAAAAGTTTCGGACAGTGATTATTGTTAATTGTGCGGACTAATTAAAATTGTGAAAAATTGTGTGGACTTTGTGATAATTGTGAGAAGTTGTGTAATTGAAGAACAATGCCAAAAGTGAGTGAACTGACAATGGCAGAGTTGAACGTGGAGTGCGAGAAGCAAGAGCGGAAGCTGGTAGTGCTTCGAGAAGAAATGGATTTGCTGAAATTGGATCTGCAACGCGTGAGAGCGGAAGGAATTGTGCGAGCTGAATCAAGAGCCGACAAAGCGCTGAAAGCACCAACTTTTGATGGGCAGACCTCTTGGACCATCTACAAGAAGCAGTTTGAGGCTGTTGCAAAAGTTAACCGCTGGAACGATGAAGAACGTGCGATACAACTGATGGTGTCATTGAGAGGAGCCGCAGCGGAAGTTCTTGTAACAATTCCAGAGGACAATTGCTTCAGCTATTCAAGCCTGACGAATGCATTGCATATGAGGTACGGCGAAGACCACCTAAAAGAAGTTCATCGATCACAGCTGAGAACACGGATACAGAAACCAGGGGAGACGTTGCAGCAGTTGGCTCAGGACATTGAGCGTTTAACACTTCTGTCCTACCCTAGGTGAGATCCAGAGCACCGGGATGAAACGGCGAAAAATACTTTCATCCAGGGAGTGCGTGATGAAGAGCTTCAAATAGCACTTCGTTTGGCTGGAAAACGGTCGCTGAAGGAGTCTTTGGCCTACGCTCTCATCTACGAATTGGCAAAGCTGGCATCGCGGAGAAATGTTAGAGTCTGTGAAGTACAAGAGGAATGCATGTTCAGGAAAGCCAGGGAATCAAGGAGAAATGGAGCCCCTCAGTGTTGGAATTGCGGAGAAAAGGGTCACTTGAGGCGTGACTGTCGTAGAAACTGGAAATCGACGTATTGTCCAGAATGTGTGCATAGCAGAGTTCCTCGATGCTGGAACTGCGGAAAGAGCGGACATCTGAGTCGTGACTGCTACAGGAAGTACCAAACTAGGTACTATGAAGGATGCTCAACAAGACTCAAGCAAAGCAATGAATCTGGACGGTCAAACAAAGTGACTTGCTCTTGGAGAACGGCAGCGAGACCCGTAGGAAATAAGTTTGAATTTCAACGGTGTGACTGCAACACTGGTAAACTTGAAACAATCACCGGTGCCAGGTTGCATGTTCGTGAGAATAACTTGAGCTTGCAGGGGAAAGTCAATAACGAAGATTGTAAAATCATCATCGACACTGGAGCTGCTAGATCGATTCTGAGAGCGGATATGGCTAAGTCCTGGAAACTCAGTAACGCTGGAAAATACGTGATTCAGACGGTAACGGGTGATTCTACGCGAGTTCTTGGAGAAATCGTTCTGCCGATACAGCTTGGAAATATGGTGTTCGAGCATCAGTTCCTGGTAGCGGAGATAACAGGGCTCTCATGGTTTTAGCCTGGATTTGGGAGAGCGGAAAATCAAGTGGAGGAGCAACGAAGTATCATTAGCTCGTCGATCAGGATGGAAACATCGAACAGAAGAACAAGAAGACCACATCTGCGTAGCTGCGAGACGAGTAGGCGTTTTGGCGGAAAAAGAACAAAAACCGTTAGAGGCATCGCAGGGCGATATCAAATGTAGCGAAACAACGAATCAATTTGCATCCGGATCTGAGCGGAAATGTGTGTTGGGCAATATTTCTCGAAGACTGCATATTGGATCGAAATCTGGGATATCGCCGGAAGACCACAAAACAACAAGGAAGTACGTTTCAAAGCGATGGCAATGTCAACGGCTAGACTCTATTCGTCAAGCAGTAAAGAAAGCGGAAACGAAGCTGTACAATTTGAGAGCGAGTTTACTTAGATTTCCGAAAAACGTTTTGGTGTGGAACGAACGTTCTAGTCTACAACCGGAATGGGAAGGATCGTACAACGAACGGCGTGACGAGGGTGTCTGGCGGACACATCGGAAGCACCGATCGAGAATGAAGGCTTTACATCTGGTTTGCACAAAGGTTGACGACGAATCTGTTCGGGACGAACAGGTCTAAGGAGGGGGTAGTGTTGCATGCACGCCAAACGATCCTTATGACGTTGTGGCGGCGCCAGAAACGGCTAGAAACGGCGAGGAAATACTCGACATACATGTATTTCATACATGTATTCAACAACAGAATCATTCCATAGATGAAACGTAGAATAATCCTCTAGAACGTAAAAAGGGAACAATCCAGAACACAAACCTGAGTCATATCTTACATGATGACGGAATTTCCCATTAGTTAATTCAAAGACGCAATAAGAGCCCTCTAGAAAGCAAAAGCGGAACATTCGAGAACCCGAGACACATTTGGTACAACTATAAATACCGCCACGAGAGGTACTAGCGCTCACTCAGTAGATGGCGAAGACAGCGTAAGGCTGTTACTTTGAAAAGCGATACAGCGATTCTAGTGTATCCGGGCGCGATTAATTAAAAGCGATAAAGTGCGAGTAATTATAGTGCGATGATTAAATTGATAAAGAATTTATAATAGTGCGATCAGTAAAGTGTACGGAATTTAGTGTTATAAATATTTGTGTGAATAAAAGTGTAATTAGTGTTTTAAAAGAAACTGTTTTATTTCACGAATGTGAAGAATATCGAACTCACGGAAGGTGTTTTAACGGTAAAACACAACAATATTTTTATTTAAAATAATCACAACAAATTTTCTTCAACTCATTAATTTATACCATTTTACTCGCTTCCATTTTGCTGAAAAAATAAAAAAAGGCCACATCAATACAACACGCCAAAAAATCTAATATCCAAAACAAATCACTTCCGAAATAATCTCACACTGAACATGTCGCTCGAGTAAATTTGACATTTTGGTCGAGCAATCTATCACTTAGTCGACTCTCATCATAGAGGTATAAGACATTAAGAGTGGTGGTAAAGAAGCAGTCTGTCTTGAGGTCATCCATTCCCACAAATTATTCCAATATAACGAAATATCTTTCGGTTTGTAGATTAGTTGCTCGTTTTGTAGGCATTAGCTTGGCGCGCATATTTGAAAAAAAGTGAAATATTCAAACCCAAAGAACAATTTTCGTATATTTCAAATTTGAAGGTCATCTGGAGAGTGCAGATGTCCTTCAAATTTGAAAATAAATACAAAATAAATTTTATAACAAATAAGCTATAAGCTTGGCTAATTATAAGAACTTTTTATCCCTGATGATATGCTCTCCTCCACAAACAAATTGGTATTTTGGTAGCTGCCAGGATTGCCCTGGATCAGCCGTTATTCTAAGTACATGTGAAAAAAATTTGATGAAAATTGCGTCAGTGGTATTAGTTACGTTAGAAATTATATTAGAATCTTCTGCGGGCTTAAAACAACATTGCAAAACAGTTTTTAGATCTATTTTGAAAACATAAAACTGTTTCGTACCATATTTTGTAAGTTTTACATTGTTTCGGTACCATTTTCTAAAAATTTTCTTCAGCGGTTACAGTATTTCTCACGACTATACTTTTAAGAGCTCCACTTTGAAATTTTGCACATTTGTAGTTTATATAACTGTTTAAATGAAGAAAATCGAAGGTGCGCATTTTGAAATATTCAAGGATAAACGACACTGTAATGATCCTTTTTATCCTTTTTGGCCAGGACTTTTCTCGCATTATTTTTTGTAGAAAGTTTACATCTTTTCCTTTCCAACAAGCTATATTTGAAGGCTCTACGTAAAGTAGAAAATTTTATACAATTTTTTGAATGAAACACGGACCGACGTTTCTCAAAAACTTTAAGAGGCCATATATCCGCAAATATACCATATTTTCCAAAAATATTTCATTTAAAATAATTAGCTCACCAGACGTTCTGGATACCAATATATTTCCAAATTCCAAGGAGGTGAGCTCAAAAATTATCTGAAAATTGGTCGATTTTCAATGGAATTACCCAGCTCTATTACTCTCATGATAAGCACTTTGTCTGTCACTCACATAAATTTTGAAACAGTCGACTAGTCACAAAGTCAAGTTTCATGATACGTAAATGTGAGTATTTCGCTCGAGTTCGAGTCGAGCTGAGTTTCATGATAGGACTGTAGTGTCATTTGTAGTTTTGAAATTTAGTAGTGAGAGATGTTTAGCTAAATTACTAATTTTGTCATATGGGTAAAACTAAGAACATTAACGCTATGACCAATGCCAAAATTTTGACGTATTTGAATGTACTACAGTATAACCAAGCGAGAATAGATCCCAAAGTAGGATTGCTGAAACATAGCTGACCCCCTGTTATAAAGCTAAAGGCGAACAGAACAGTAAGACGTCGACTTGTCCACGGTGGGCTTTGTGCAAGACGATCTCGCAAGAATAAAAATTAATATGAGGATTGTGCAACTAAAAATACATGAGTAAATCATTTACTCATGTATTTTTAGTTTACTGTAAATGAACATATCACAAAGCCTACAGCTAATAGGAAAAAAGTACAAACTTATATACTTGCTTTTCTGTGTCCACTAGTAAATAAAAGAACCCGCCAGGGTCATAATTTGGTGGCCTGCGTCAACAAAAGGTCAATCGATCACCAAAACTAAGCAGTGTTGGGCGCGGTTACTAATTAAAATGCATGGGAGACCACAGGGAAAATAGATTGGGGACCACAGGAGAACATCGCATGTCGTTGGCACGGAAAAACTCTCCCTCCCTTCATATCACAAGCACGGCTTACTTTGAAGGGAGTAAAAAATAAATTAATAAAAAAAATAAATAAAAAACGCTAGTCAAAATTTGACAGTTGAGCATGTATAGATGCTATCGACCAAGAATGAAAAATTTAATTGAAAAAGAGTCTCAATGCACAATAACACCCCGTTTCATACAAATGGTTCATTTTAAAGCAAAATCTTTAAATTTGCAAAAGTTTATAACAATTTTGCTATATTACTTCACCTATACATACGTACATACATATAGGCATATACTTCACCTATCCATACGCATACATATATGTATATCATCTCCAGAAATATTCATGCATGCAAACTTTATTATTTATGCTTCTGCTAAAGTGTCGGCATGAATGTCTAAATTCTCTGTAGATTAGCTTTCATTAAAATTCGATATGCTGAAATATACTCGTATGTACTCGTATTTAGGATCTGTAAACAATTTTCATTATGAATAGGATAACCCATGACTGAATGGAAGAGAATCTTAATTCAACTTGATTGGCTGATTGTTTTCGATATAATTTATGTCGAGTTGAGTTGAATTCAATTTCGGCTGAAATTCAGACAAATAACATAGGTATGGAAAGTAATCAGGCAATGCTCTGATCTTCAGGTGAACCAAATTACTTATTTGAGCATAGCATTGAATTAATTTGTCCTTCTATTCAGTGTCAATGAAGCCTATAAGTAGACCTGTAAGTAGCAATTCAAGTTGTTAATCTTCAAGGATAAGATTTTCAGTGAACAGATTATAGGATTGCGTTTCAGCTCTGAACTGGCAAAACATTAGACAGATGCCCGTTTTGTATTTGCATAAGCAAAGGTATCGAATCATTTACATTCAATTGACAGGTAGTCATTAGTGTGGAAAATCATTTGTTGATTTTCCTTCACAATTGAAATCCAATTGATTACTTTAACTTATAAATCTTCATTTTGATTTCCGTTTCGCAGATGTGAGCTTACTGAAAATTTAAATCCGATAGTTTCAACAGCCTACTCCTGAACACTCCCACGGCCGACACGCTCATAAAATATTCACATGGAACATAATCAATCGATGAACATCTTTTTCAGTTTCCTCATGAACCAGCCATAACTCTTTTATGTTTTTTTTTTCTTATCTATCAATGCCATAATTTATAGGCACAAAAGTTGAGACTCCCATATTGGGGCATCATTATCTACGTTGGGTCGAGCGACCGCTTGAACTGCAAAGGCACTGTCAAGCCATGGCTATATTTCCTGCTAAGTCCTTTTGGGTAATTAATGAGCGTAAAAGGTGTTTGTCGGTGAAAGAACAAACTTCTGGCACAATCTTTCGAGCTCGAATGTTTCAATGTCCTAACGACACTTGAAGAAAATTTGCGGAGCTTGTGGAACTTCATAGAAAAACAACAGGCAACGGTTTCTACGATTGCCTAGTTGATATTCATGTTGCGAAGGTGATACTTCTGAGCATGCTAGAATATCTTACCTCATCTGCCACCGAATAGCTTTCACTGAAGTGTCGCAGCCTGTAAAGTTGTTTCGAAACGAGTAGGTAGCTGGCGTACAATTCTTGAATTTCTTAGTGCTTTGGTTAATTTTTGGTTTAGTCGAGCGAAAACGGTATACTTTCGACTTTTAATGAATGGCATGTGCTTGAAACTTTAACATTTATTCTTGGATAATTACTGGGTTCTGTGAATAATGATGGGTGAGTGTTCATTATAAGCCCTACATACTTCAGCTTGATTTTAATGTAGCTGTTAGCTTCATGAATTTAGTTGCCAATTAAAACGAGCGAGACTAAAGCTGAGGTAAATATTGTATGCTTTGCACTTAAGCCTTAACATTCAAAAGAAAATTTGAAGACTTCTTTAATCAGAGAAATGAACTAGAAATTATAGATAATTAACAGAGATGATAAATAATTTCTATGCAGAAATTATTCGACCTTGATCTACAATTTTCACTATTTTCTAAAAAAATTTTTTTTTTCTAACTAGTGTATTTCTTATGTTGGCCTTAAAACTCTTTGGTCCGATAAATAAGCACTACTGTCTGATTTTAGAGGTCTGATTTTATAGGTTACAGAGTGGTTTTTCTTCTGGAGATTGCAAGTGTTGTAAAGCTATGGTTCAATTGTCCAAGTGGTCCAGTTTTACAGTGTCCAAACTAGCAGGTTTTAGATTATTTTCCGTAAAAACTATTTCCTCCCTAAGAAATCAGACAAAAAACATCAATTGTCGTTTACTTTGATACATTTATGTAGTTTAAAACTTTTTGCTCCTTGAACTCTAACATACCGTCTTCTTATATGCGCATAAAAGCCAGCAACTAGTATATGCTACATACCTAAAACACTCAGTAGTTAATGTAAAAATATAAATTACTCATTCAGTTACTTTCAAGACAAAAGAATTCTCTAGTGACATCTAACAACGTTTCATGTATTACCACTTAACTTGCGATTAAGTTGTTTCAGGGCTGCTCCACAATTGACTCCATAAAATTTCAAACAAAGCAAAAGTTCATATTTACATCCCTTGTTTGCTTACTCATTATGGTGTCCCCATCACGGAGAAGACTTTGGGAATACTCAACTTGTTTGCAAGCTTTTCATACCACCAACTCTACGATTCAGTTTATATTCAAATTTTCTGACTCCGTATTTCGTACGTCTAGCTTAGTATCACATACGTCCGGCCTGTGGATACCCTCATGCTTGAAGAGTGCGCCATACAATTTCGCTCACTCCTGGCGAAACAATGAGCTGTTAAAATGACTTTATGCAGTCGGGAAACACTCGCCAAACTCAATTTGATGTCGGTTCCAATGAAAGCAAGCTGAATGTGATATTTTTAATGTGTACTCGAGGTTATTCGTTATCGTTTTACATGAAATATTGCTTAAGGAGGGAACAGTTTCTGCGTCTTTTTTCTAGTGATTTTTCGGACAAGAAAGAAATAAATAGAATTCACTCAACTTTGTAAAAATTGAATTAATTGAATAACTAGCACATTGGATAAATGGAATTCACACAACAATAATCCAATAGCTCCCGGAACATAGTCATGAAAAGCTTCGTTAACAGTTTTATTAACAAATAAAATCAATTTTACAAGTCGTCTCAGCTGTAAACTAATTAATCCCTTCCTCCCATAAAGACAGTTTTGAAAACTTGATTGCACTTGATTGTATTAGCTTTGTTTTGTGTAGGAACAAAGTTTCAATTCATGTTTAGATGATGATAGTGAAAGGTGATGGCTTGTTGCAATCAAAGGTTCAATAGTTTCAAGTTTAATTGTTCTGTGAAATCAATTTTAATTTCATAGCTGTGTCCATCAGATACTCTTGATTTTTTTATAGAACATTAGTACTCTTCAAATTAATTTCACCTCACCGTTTTGCTTTCTACTGGGTACAATCTGTCTTAATTTCACCATAAGTATAAGCTACGATTAGACATGTTTATGAAATTGGCGTTTTATCGCACTAAATCCGATCATTCCTGCAGTAAGTCGAGCAATTACGTTTTCACTAAAACGGTCAGCGATTAGACTGGCTCACTTTGAATTATACTCTCACTCTGCCAACGCCAACATGAGATACCGAAACTCTGATTATGAAATTGAACGAAACTGAAAGCTACCAGCAGATCTAACGGTTATTGTGAGGACAACTACGCCAGGATATTTTTATTTTTTCCCGAAAAGGATTTAATAGGTACATTTGGGCTTTATTCGACCATTTATGGCAGACATAAAAATTTTATGGTTTGTAGACGTTTAGAGCCGAAACAATGCCCGTGGACTAGGTGCGTCAAATTGTATTGAAATAAACTCGCCAGAAGTGGAATGTATCTTTTTGATGGACATGAGCAATAAAGATATTGAAGCTATTCTGGCTTTGTTGACTTTCATCGCTGTTTGTATTGTATTCGCAACGCTTTGGGAATTTTTTTTGCTAGGCCCATCGTCTCTAAGAATGTGTACTCATATTTCAGTACTGCAAATGGTGTTCAGCCTGCTGCGAAGTCTTGTCGGCTTTTATTAATTATCCCATTAATGTTTGATGGTATCAACTAGATAAAGTATTTAACTGTTTATAGGCAGTGGCAAGTGGAGGAACATTCTTTGGTTTCATTGTGGCAGCCCAGCACTTTGCTAAATTAAGTTAACTAGGCACCTTGAAGCTGAAGCTGATATGTGGAAAAAACAGCTAAATGGATAAATTATTCGGTTTTATGGTGGTGACTCTATGATTTCGCTGTGACTGTTTGTGAAGAGAAAAACTCCATAAAAATTTAACATTTTTATTTGAGGATTCAATTGGTTCGTCATCACTGATCCACGGGACAGCCATGATGAAATGCCTTGATATCTACACAGAAAAACTTTAAAAACCGAAAGTTTAAACATTGCTGAATTTTCAGTTTGAACGGTTTATTATACATGGATATGTTGTGAACATTTTGATCTATTTCGCATGATTACCATATGAGCGAAAATGTAAAAAAAAATTGAATATAAAAGGTGCATGAAATTTAATTAGCGTCTGTCTCGTACGGCGTATCCTCTGCCTTCTTTTTCAACTCTCTTTTTGTCTTACTTCTTGCATAACGAGCATCTTTTGATGCATTTTTTTTTTCAAAATAAGTCTTTAAATTAAAATATTTAGTTTCAAATGATAAACTTTGCCTGCAGAAATGTTTTTTGCGCTTATGTACCTTTTTCTCTGGAATGGATATAAAAATTTTGAAAAACGAATCTTTTTTCTGCTTTTTTAAGTAAATGGACTAAAATTCTACGGTTGGGTTTTTAGAAAAATTGACCAGTCGTATAATTAGGTTGTTTTTCAAAGTCAAAAAATTCTAAAATTTAAAACTTCATAGCTAAATGAAAAAAAAAATTTGAAATCTCCAACGAAATAAAATAGAAAAAAAAACTAGAAACAATTATTCAGCTGTGGCTGTAAAAATAAAAGGTCCATAGTTTTCTCTGTATTTTCGCGCAACCAACCGCTCTCTAACGAGAATTTTTAGCTGTGAGGAACGATAACAATCTTTATAATAGGAGCATCTGAATATTTATCCATTGTCCCCTCTGTTGTAGCCAGGAACCAATTATTCGTTGGTGCATGATCAAATTTATGACGTAAGAAGGACTAAATTGCGAGAAGAAAATACTGAAAAGCTCTTATTTCTAGCGTAATGTTTACATTTATGTTTGGTATTCATTTGTTATCAATATAATCTACAGAATTGAAGTACATCTGGTAGTTTTGAAAACACAATAAAAGTTGTTTCGTTGGTGTCTATTTTGTAATTTTTAATATGTCAAATAGAAAACAAATAATTAGAATGAAAAATGGAAAGAAAAAAGAAAATAAAAATAATATAAAAAAAACAAAGTCGGGTTAGTTACATCATTTAGTTGGACCGGCCGGACCGATTTTTATGATCTTTGATTTGTTGGATTTGTCTCTGACCTGAATAGCAGAATAACTATTAAAACATCGGAAAAATTTATACATTTTTTATGCGAAAAAAAAACTTTAATCCATATACAACCAGTGTTATTAGACCGGCAGCCGATCATACCTCTGCATAACCCGGAATGTGTAAATGTGTAGATAATGCTTGCTGAATGATTGCGACGCTCATTGGAAATTCCAACAACGTATTCCATATTTTCGTTTGTATAGTAAACATCACTCAAGCCGATGTATGCTCGAAAGTTCTTTTTCCCTTATTTCTGCGAGAGATAACTATAGGTGAATGATGCACTTTTAAGAAAACCGCCATCAAGCGTTACGTCTGGATTGCTGAGAATGTTTGCTTCATACATGCTGCTATATGCATTACAGAGATTCCCGTTGGATATGGCCCGACTTCGTGTTTCACAAACATAAGAGCAAAAGGAGACAGTACGTCAAACGGCTTAATTGGCAATGAGAAATCATCGAGCTTATCGTACAAGTCAACAACGTGATAATCTTCGTCACGTAAGAAGAAATGCTTTTCAGTGAAGGCAATCGACCCGAACGTAATCCATCCAGCAAATAGTTAGTGCTACAATGCTGCCCGAATCATTTGGATTCATTTTAATAAAGCGAATGCCTTGCTGCCACGTCAGTTACATTCATTTCAATGTAATTAAAATACTCTTCATTTTGATATTTGTACACTTTTTAAACTTAATTCATTTTGATCTTAATAAAAAACCGAATTTAATTCACCTAATAAGTTAAAACAATATTTATTGATTCTGAGGCGGCACAAAGTTTGCCGGATCAGCTAGTTATTAATAAAAAAAAAAGAGTTTACCATTGAACAAATAAAAATCTGTGTTTTTTTTATTTCAACTTCACTCTACCTTCGACTTTGGTTTCGGTCGAAGGTAACGGCAATAGCTAAGCATCGGTTCTGCGTGGGGGGAAAAATTAATTGCAGTCGAACACTGCATAAAGCATCGAAATTGTTAAAATCACCAATTATACATGTTTTGTCCATTACTGAAACTCAGGCAAAATCTAAGGACTTACTTTTTTAAAAAATTCCAGGTAAATATCGAACTAATTTGATGCTAAAACACTTTAAATAATCACTGACAAATGACGATGACTAGAACTATTTATCAGGCATTTTCAATGAGTATCTCCTTACGAAAGCTCACAAAAAATATATGCACCACACTAACAACACTACACTTTATCTGACACTGATCGCTTTAATTATTGTGTAAAATTTGTTATTTGAAAACTGAATTTTTGTATGTTTTCAGTTTCGCTAGAAAATTTGTATTTCTATTAAACTCTCTGAAACATAGAGTTTGTCCATTCATTATTGAAACGCTGTCCATTATTGGTGCTGTTACTTTGTGTAGTACAGGCCGTGTGTTTGGAATACCAGAAATAAAGTTAAATTGGAAATCTAAAAACACTTCTTCAGTCTGAGCAAACTTAGTTGTTTTTTTCAGGATGAACATCAAAAGTTTATCTTACTATAGTGGCATTATTTTAAATATGGGATAATTGCATGCAAATATCCCTTAAAATATGGATCGGCTACAAAAAATGGATTGCTCTCTTTAATTACCACGCATAAATTATTAATAAAAATTCTTCTAAAAAAACAATAAATTATCCTATTCAGATTTAAATACTTATTTTTAAAAGAAATTTCTAAAAATGTGGCAACTATTCAAATTTTTAAAGAATATAAGAACGGCATTCTATTGATTGGCATAAGTCCTTCAAATTTTCATTCCAAGAAATTGAAAAGAAAATATTAAACTGATTGCTCATTACTAGTTAAATTAGATAAAGATTATTGTAATTATGATGGTCAATAAAATATTTTTTTTAGCTAGGCTAATGTAATCACTACTCTGTTTTCATTATATCAAAGATCAAATTAAGAGAAAAAACGTACTTGATAAATTCAATGTTATATTTTTATTTTTCTCTCAGTGACTGCCCTCCTTTTCCGTCATTCGTTTCGCTCTCGCTGCCTTGCGTCTCTGTGTTTGTGAGTATGACAATTACAATATTATTTTTAATTTGTAATTAATTAGTTTTTATTTAAGCTAACAAGTCTCTTCTGGATATGGGAACACACACATATATATATATATATATATATATATATATATATATATATATATATATATATTTTCTGCCGGTCATGACTTATGGCTGTGAAACATGGACTCTGACAGCAGATACCACAAGAAAGCTTCAGGTTGCCCAAAGAGCAATGGAGAGATGCATGTTGGGTACCACAAGAAGAGATAGGAAAAGACTTGACTGGATAAGAGCAAAAACGCAGGTAACTGATGTGATTAATAGAATCAGAAGTCTCAAGTGGCGATGGGCCGGGCATTTGGCAAGACTATCGGACAATAGATGGACCACCAAAGTCATGAACTGGTATCCAATGGGAGTCAAAAGACCAAGACGACGCCCGAAACTAAGATGGGACCATGACATAAGAAAGCTAGCCGGCATATCCTGGATACGTATAGCCAAAAATAGACAAAAATGGAAGGAAATGGAAAGCCAATATTTAGGGGAGGCTACATCATGATCCGTATGCATGATTGACAAGCTGACAATGATGATGATGATATATATATATATATATATATATATATATATATATATATATATATATATATATATATATATATATATATATATATATATACATTTATATATTTTATTGTATTTTTTATATTTTATTTTATTTATTTATACATTTAATTCATTTTAAACCCTGTTACAAGTTCTAAGAACTTTCTGGAGAAGAAGTAATTGAATTGTACTGTAAATTGAAATCAAAATTTAAAAAAAAATCAAAATAATAGGATAAATATAAATGACCTCCACTAATTTTAGCTAAGCTATTTGCCCCTAAAATCTTCGCAATTTTGTCCATTCTCTCATAATAAAATCATACTTCATTAGGAGTCTCAGCCTACTGGGCAAATATTTACTAGGTGGCATTACTTCAAAGCTCTGTTGAGGATAAATTTTACTTCAAATTAAGCAAATGCAGGCAAACTGCTTCGGAAGTCTTAGTGATTTCACCTCTTCAAAAATTTCTACTGTGATTTTGCCTTACAAGCATTTCGCTTCTGTTGATTTCATCGATGAATCTTTAGCATTCACATTGCATAACTTATTATTTTCCAGATATTTCATTATATATTTATCAAAACTTTGATTTGAATTCTACTTTCATTTTCTACGGCCATGAAGAAGTTTCAATATTTACAGCTATTTACTTTTTCTACCAATAAACAATAATACATTTATAATGCTACAGAGAAATTTAACAACAACAACATTAATTAGGTATTTCGATATAAAATTATCGAATTCACATTTCCACTTGACACTTTTCAAAGATATGCACTCGTTTCATGTTGAACACTTCCTCGTACAGTTTCGAACGCAACCAACGGTTAAGCATTGATTGCTTTTTATTGGTTTTTGTTTAAAGAATTTCTCGTGAAAATGGTATATTCTGAGATAGAAATTTCGTGATCAAAAGCATCTGGCTAGGCTTTGGTTTTGGAAAATGAATGTTGATTTTGAGCGAATTATGGCTGAGGAACTCTAAAAAGCTTTTATAAAGATTTTCGCTCCTATTGCTCTTCAAGGATATTTATTTTTGGGGTAAGAACTATGCACATAGCGATTGTATACAACTGCTTTTCAGCATTATCAATGGCAAATGATTATTTTGCCGTAAAAACCGATTGTTTTAAAGCAATTATCGTTTTCAAACTACAATTTATCTAAAGTTTACGAAGCCTGGAGCCCTCACGAAACTTCAACAATCGTAGACTGGAAAAGAAAGTGGTAATAATCTTTTGATGACAAAAATTTAGTAACCAATAAAAAAAATGATCCTCATAAAATTAGGTGCGCAAAGGGGGACAGATAGCAAAGTATTTGAAAATGTTAAAAGATTCATTTTCAAAGTTAAAATTTAAATCTGGGAAGAAATTAAAACACAGCAAGAAGTGACACAAGTATCGTAGAATTACATTTTTCCATCCAAATTCATAGAAACAGACTAACTAAATGAAGCAAAGGCTCTAAAGCTAACGAACTACTCAGCCAGAGAAAAATTATACACACAATATGTTAACTAAGGCGCCAAATTGGCAAGCTGCTATTTTTCTTGAATTATCCAATTTGTTAAAGATGGAGTGGACAATGAAAGATATTTAATTATTTAACATATTTAATCAAATTAAGTTCTGAACATAAAACACGTCTTTTTGGCACTAATGACTATGTTAGACTAATTTGGCTGTGCACTGAGTCGCTGTGAACACTTATACAACTTGTACTTATGTATGGGTATTTTTGATAGGAATGATAGTTAACAGGTATTACAACATCTTCCTTTCAAAATAAGATGATTTTTTTTTTTTAGTAAGTTCTAAGTTTCCATTTAAATTCAAAAATTCTGTACACTAAGCTTATTGTAAGAAGCTTCTGCTTGTAATTCATTAGTATAGAGGCTTTATACAAAAATTATCTTTATGCTCATAATAATACTGATCCAATCCACAATTGTTTTTAAATATATAATAGTTAGTAATATAATTCATAGCAATGTCCAAAGATACGATATAGCATTTCATTCAAAGTTGAGAAGCTACTTCGGTTAATACATAATGTGTCTTTAGCCCAAGATAAGTGTATTCAGATCCTTTACGGATAGGTCAGTCTGTCTGGCAGTATTATTGTTCTACCAAAGCGAGTCTGGTACCCATTACTCCCATTGGAGTTCATGATGTTGGGTTGGTTGTCAACATTTGATGTTGGCTGATTTGTAATATTAGAGTTTGTGCCAGATAATATTCTTTGACCGTTTCTACAAGGACTTTTGCTCAATAAACTTGGTATCAGTTGTTCCGTATTATCTTTATATACATTAGGATCCTTGTTTGTATCATGTAAAATATGTTCGCGATTTCGACGAAATATGGTACCATTACTTTCATCTGTAACAAGATATGACCTAGGCTCTTTACAATGACTTAAAACAGTGCCGGGATACCATATTGAAGTAGGTGATCTTTTATAGTATATTTTCTCTCTATTCCGTAATGGCTTTAAAGATTTTGTGTGCCTGTCAAAATACAGTTTCATTTTTGACTGCTTGTTTTGAATATGATTCGCATAATCTTCGGTGTTAACTAACTTGGGTTTTAGGACGTTTTGGTTTGCGGGAAGCTTAGTTCGAAGTTTTCTTGACATAAGAAGCTCAGCCGGAGACAGTCCGCTTGAATTTGGTGTTGAACGATATTGCAAAAGTGCAGAATAAATGTCAAAATTTGTTTCGAGACTCTTTTGGAAAATACTTTTGATTCAGCGTATTGTTCGTTCTGCAAGGCCATTTGACCGTAGGAGATAAGGGCTGGATGTAATATGCTGTATGTCCCAATCACTACTGAATTTTGTAAACTCGGCAGAGTTGAATGGGGGACCATTATCAGATATCATTATGCGTGGTATACCATGACGAGCGAAAATTGATTTTATTTGTATTAAAACCAAAGATGTGTTGTGACCCGAAGAGAGCAGAGCAATTTCTGGATAAGACGAATAGTAGTCAACAACAATTAGATATGTACATTTGTTAAATTCAAATAAGTCAATGCCTACTTTATACCAGGGAAGAACCACGATGTCGTGTGGTATCAACGGTTGCTTTTGATTATTGGACCTATGACGCATGCTTGCTTCGCAACTACTGACAAGATTAAAGATATCATTATTTATGTTTGGCCAATATACAACACGCCTGGCTAGATTCCTGCACTTTTCGATACCTAAATTTCCTTCATGTATTCGACGTAATATGTCTTTGCGTAATGCAGCTGGTATAATTAAGCTTTCAGACTTAAACAGTAAGTCATCGAAGGAAAAAATTTCAACACGTATATTAAAGTAAGGTCGGACATCTTCATCTAGCTGATCTTTCCGGTTAGGCCATCCTTCGACAAAGAGTTTCTTCAGTTTTGATAATACTGGATCATTTTTTGTTGCTATTTTAAATTCATTTAGTCTAGCGTCCGTTATAGAAAGAAATGAAGTGAGAAGATTACAGTTTAGAATAGTTTCTTCATCTATCTCAGGTAAAGCAAATCTTGACAAAGGTGCACGAGAAAGTGTGTCGGCGATGTATAAGTGTTTACCTAGCTTATAATTAACTTTCAAATCATATGCTGCGAGCTTGAGCATAATTCGTTGCAGTAGAGGGGGAACTTTGTAAAGAGGTTTTAAAAATAAGGAGACTAAGGGCTTGTGGTCGGTTTCGACTGTGACTGTATGGCCATAGACATACTGGTAAAATTTTGTGCAACCATACAAAATTGCAAAAATTTCCTTCTGAATTTGAGCATATCCCTTCTGTGACTCCGTTAAAGTAGCAGACACGTATGCAATTGGTTTTCCATCCTGTAATATTACAGCTCCGACTGCATCTTTAGAGGCATCTGTACTTAGAGTTATAGGCTTGTTAAGATTAAAATATGCGAGTGTCGGGCTATTCGTGAGGGTTTGTTTTAGATTGTTAAATTCTCTATCATGTGTCTCATTCCAATGCCACAATACCTCTTTTTTTAATAATTCTCGTAAGTGACTAGTTTTAGACGACAAATTATCAGTATAACTTCCCAAGTAATTAACCATTCCTAGAAATCTCTGTAGATCAGATACTGTTTTAGGACGTGGCATTATCGTATATATAATTCAAATTTTTTTTTTTTTAACACACCTGACACCCCACATCTGACACCATGTTAAAGATGGAGTGGGCAATGAAAGATATTTAATTATTTAACATATTTAATCAAATTAAGTTCTGAACATAAAACACGTCTTTTTGGCACTAATGACTATGTTAGACTAATTTGGCTGTGCACTGAGTCGCTGTGAACACTTATACAACTTGTACTTATGTATGGGTATTTTTGATAGGAATGACAGTTAACAGGTATTACAACACAATTAAGGGCTTCTTTAAAAAATTATCGGCTTTAAGAGACACTGTTGGATACCTTAAGAGGAGACTGAGATTTGGAGGGGCAATACAGATTCAGAGTACCTAGCAAAGATTAGTTATGGAGACGGTGGTAGACTGATATTGGGTTTGCTGGACAGCGGGTCAAAACCCACGTATCACAGGTCGTTCTTCGGTAAATCCATAACTTACCTAACTCTTATGTCGATTGCACTGCCCGCGCTTGCGAATGACTCGAAGCCCATAGAGGAATAGGTACATCAAAAGCAAGCATAGCTAAGTAACCTCTTGTCTGTGTGAGAAAAGCCAATATCTACAGAGCTCCTCGAAAATTGATGTTGGTTCTTTAATTGCCACTGAAGAATAAACACTATTCACAGAAAATGGGTGAATTTAGTGATCGAGGCCTTTTTAAATGAGTATTCGGTGACGTCATCGCTAGTTTGGGTTGGTATTTAGGAAAATAAACTAGACATAACCTTACCGAAAATTCACAACAGTTCCGGCTTAAGACTTTAAATCATTAGCCACAAACATCATCAACCCTTTGCTGATCCAATGACTCAGAAAGACCCAAACCCTCCAAACAAATTTCGCTTTTCCTATTTAAGTGTTTTGATGATTTTCGGCTACTCCTGGCTTCCAAAATGGGTTTTTATCAACATAAAAAAAGCATTTTTCCTTTAAATATGTGCTTAATTTGAAAGCATAATCTGACACTGAGAGGAATTTCCTTGTTTTCTAACGTTATTATTACCTCGATCAATTACTTCACAGTTATGGCAATAAGCTCACCCTCAATGAGACGGAAAACATAATAATTCGATAATTTGTCATTTGTATCTATCACCATAAGGAAATCGTAAAAGCAATTTCAAAAAATTTGAAGGGAACTGAAATGGATCCACCGCGGTTATACGATTAGATTAATTCCTTGGAGAAAACGGAAGCTGATAGGCAAAGTAGCCAGCCCCTGATAAATTTGGGCCAATGTGGTTTTATCGATATATCCAAGCAAACTAAGCTTCAGTTTTTTTACATCTAATATATGTGTCGAAAACGTTGGTTGATAGAACATCCAGAAAACAACTTGTTCACTATCAATTATGTATTTAACAACAATAATGCCATCCGTTTTTTCTCACGATTTATATTTTCAATCGTTGATTCATTTATCTTACTGATCCTAACAAGACTTTTATCAAAAAATCATTCCACTTCCACTCGAAAGCTCCTATGATAAACGAGTCTCGAAGAAAATTCTATGTATATGAACATAAATTTCCATATCTGACAATACGAAATATTACGAAATCTCATCAAACGTATTTGTATTATACCTACACCCTCGTAGCTTTACCGTCTACACGTGATTCTGTTTCCTGTTCGTATTGCCGTCGAATTGCGAGGGTATCCGGAAAATACGAATAACGTTCCCACTCAGGAAGAAACACAATTTATAATGAAATTCTCGTTTCCTTTTGTCTCAAGAGGAATTATTACATTCTATCAAAATATTTTCATTCGAATGAATGGCCGAGATGATAACAAGAGCCAACGTAGGTTCAGTTCAACATAGGCCCAGAGTAACCAGAGCTCACGGAAGCACAGTCACCTCTTAGCATGTACAAGTGAACGTGTATCCTTGTCCTCGCCCTTATCTGATTCCTTGCCTCGGTTCTTATCCAATTCAAGCATCCAACACTTCGTCGAGCTATCATTGCGTCGTACACCGTGAAACTGAAAAGATGAAAGAAAATCGATGAGAATCTCCTGCTGTGGAAATCAAATGCCCATTTTCTTTCTTATGACTATTCGCACTTTAAGGATTGGACTAGGATCTGGCACTTTGGAGGGCAATGGGAACATGCAGACAATTAGAGCCATCTGATTTACAGCGTAGAGTGACTGCCCTTGTGGGAACTTTTCTAATCTAGCCGAAGTGGAGGAATAAGAATTGTAATAACAAAACCGATCTACTTAAATGCCAAATGATAAATGATGTTTTGTTTAGGAAAAAAAAACACTAGGGAGCAAACATTATTTGTGCCTTTCTTTATGTAGTTTAATGCATCAGACCCACATGTTTGCTTCAAAGAGCGAAAGCGTTGATAGAGGGAAGTAAATAATAAAGATTCGTATTTGATATGACAAAATTTTAGTGCGAACCTTAACCAGCAAGAGATTGGCATGTAGCTCCTGGTGTAATAGTATCTGCTATTAGAGCAGTGTGCAAAATTGCTGACTATCATGAACTTAAATCCAAATAGAAAAAATTTTGATCATGCGGACCAGTTTTAATCGGATGTTTAAGTCAAGCATGATATATAGCTTGTTTCAGTAGCTTACAAATAGCGAAGATCTCTTCTATAATTCTCTTTTTGATGTCAATATCCACTAGTGACATTAGAGCAAGAAATATTGATATTTCTAATTCTCTATCTAATCCCTCCACAGATATTTCACCACAATATTTTCAACAACACTGTATAGCAGCTACCAAACGCAATTTGCGTGACGTCATCGGATAGAGATTGTTCTCCACTCAATTTTAAAAAAACGAGCAACTGATCGATTACTGCTATGTAAAATGTAAAGCAAAGAAATCGCAGGACAACCCTTGTCAAGCCTAGGGATCATAGCTGGTGGAGAGCTTTATTTACCAATTTACGATCAATGTATACTAGTGTGATTTGAAAATTCGGTGGGCGGTCCTTCGTCCGAACCATAATTCGAACCAGATACCCCCCACACACTAGGAGCTATTTGAGTTTATGCAAGTAATAGATTCAAATGCTACAAATAAAGATTCAGGATTCACATTGAAATATATGACCCGAAACGGCTTGGAATGCCAAATACCCATTAAAAAATCACCATATTAAAAAATCACCATATTATATCGTTGAAAATTTTGATGTTTTCATTCAAATCATGTAACACTTTGATTGCCATACTTTATTTCTAAATTTCAGAACACACGTTTATTCCGCGCTAACTTTGATAATGCTTTCGAAAGCACTTATTTTATCCTCATCGCGTTCTCGCATCCTCATATTGTGCCATGGAACATATAAATAATTTAAGCACAAAGAATACATTTTAAAACCTTCAACGCAGCCATCTGTCAGTTAAAACTTTGATGGTCACAATAAAATCTTGAGCATTAAAGCCCTCTCTTAGCTCTAAACATTCAACTTTTTTGCGAAAAACCATGAAAATCCACCACTCGAATATTAAATAAATCATTATGCTCGTATACTCCATTCAGATTGTTTTCATCCTGAGTTCGATCGATTTAAAGTGGCAAACTTTTGGTTCGGTAAATGGAAACAGCCAGCTGAATCCCGTGAATTACTCGACTATAAATTTCAATCATTCTTTGGAATATTTACGATTTTACTGCATTTTCTCGATTTGAACTCGCCGAAAAAGTGTTTTAAGAGAAAAATATGATAAGCATGTGATTTTATTGGTGATCCGTCCACACATATAATGTGTTCATGAAATAGAAAGCCATGAAACGACTGGAAATCTGTTTGAGAAATTTCTTGAATATGTAATAAAGTGATTTTAATATCTACGAATCGTAGGTTTTTGTTAAAATTTCGCAATGGAAAATTATTGAAAATTGTCATGTTCATATGTTTCTTCAAGAAATCCAGTTTCAAAGACTTTCGTTACATAAAAAATGTTTAATTATATCAATATGCATAGTTTTTCCGTTATAACTAGAATTTGCTCGCTAGCTTTATTCCTTGAATGAAATTTGGTACACTCAGAAAAATATGTTTCCGAAAATCAAAGAAAATATTTACTTGTTTACGAGATGTGAAATCTTCCACAAATCAAATAAGCTTTTATTTGATATCAGTAATTTGTATAAATATCATGTAAAAATTTCTTACATTCAACGGAATACAATTTTTACTTTACCTTTTTTTAAGTACGTAATTTTCCTCAAATCTTGTAAATTATGTCTATGAATTTAGTAAATTATATCTACAACGCGAACATATTTTTACATGTTTCAACAACAGCCACGCTTCAATATTCGACGAGAAAATTGATAGTTTTTATGACTTCTATCCTGGCCGTCATATAGAAGCCCGGTCGCAAAAGCAATTAACGTACCAAGATGGCGTGCTTAATGTACATTTTTCGACCAGTCGACGTACATTTCTCGACCAGTTCGGCCAATAAAAGTTCATTAGTACCTGTCAGATTGCAAGTCGCGACCGGCCTTCTATATGACAGCCAGGCTTCTATCAACATTTCCTCTACACAAATAAGGGCTCGATAGCTTAGCTCGCTAGCATGTCAATCCAAAGCAGCAATCTACCGCCCGCGGGTTCGAATTCCGCCGGGTTCCTGGTTGACTTTGTTCGTCTTCAGTTGTCCTAACTCCATTGATTAAGTGTCACAATATAGCTTTAAGTGGCGACTAAGCATAAATAATACTAGCGCTTCAGAAAATAAGAAAAAAATGTGGCACTTAAAATAAGGAAAAATGGAAAAATTGATATTGACTCTACTTTTTTTACTTTTTTTATTTTTTCACTGCCTTCAAAGTAAGCTCCTCTTATGATATGAAGGGAGGGAGAGTTTTTGCGTCCCAACAACATTCGATGCTTTCAAGCGGTCCCCCATCTAAATAGTAACCGCACCCAGCACAGCTTAACTTCGGTGATCGTCCGTGAACCGATTTTTTCTTTGGATTGAGTAAATATTTCTTTGGCGCAGAATCATTACCAATTTTCTTTGATAACGTGTTCATTTTTGTTCAAAAAATAGAAGTATTTTTCTGAGTGTATAAACTTCCCTTACTACTGTGTCTTTGTCAGCAAAACAACGGCAAAACAAAATCTGAAAGTATTAGCATTCTTCACAAAACAATATAAGCTTACTTATTTTTCCATTCACTTCGGCTCAATCTTAATTCTTCTTAAAACCCCAATTCAAAATCAATCAATCTTTTTCAGCTCAATAAACGAAGAAAAACACGAAAAATAAACTATCAGGATGGGTAATTTCCACTTGTCTGAGTGTTCTTAAGCAGTATAATGTCAACACTAGATACACAGCAATATCAGATACACGAAGCAACAAGGCAATGAGTCGAACTGAAATTCACACTAGAGACTAGCAGAAGTGACGATGAATTTATTAACGAGTTGTTGCATGAGATGCTGTATAAGAACAAGAACAAGCAAACCGACCACAACTTGTCATGTAAAGTGTGCAAAAAGTAGCAACAAGGCAAGAGCTTTGCACTACATCCTTTGATTCCATCGTCTTCCTTTTCATTGTAAAAATTGCCCTCTGGTGCTAACTTGTTTGTTGACTTTTCCGGTCTTCTTATGCAATTAAGACAGCGACATTTGAGTGATGAGCTCAGGTTCAGTTTTACGGAAAAAAGTATGATCGCATATCATAATTTTCAAGATTGGTGTGAATGTTTACAGAGAAAAATCCAACAAAATATGGTTTGGAGTTGATTCATTTCAGAAATGATTCAACCGATAACTTTCATCTTGAATACAGATGCATTTTTTTAACAGGCTAAAATGCAAATGTAAACTGACTATAATATCCACCTATGTTGGTGGATACCAATAATGCAAAAGCTATTAGCATTCCAGGCGTAATTCGTAGGTAGACACTCTAAGAATCAAATATGAATCAATTATATCAATGGTCTTTCTAAGTTTAAATAGATTTGTCTTTATATGATGGCTTGTCACGATTCTATTATGCATTGCTCTAATAATATTCCCACCTAAACCCCAGCACACGAAACTTCCCAAAACAGTTACTCAGCAAAGCACACAAAACATTTCAAACTCATTTCGCTACACATCCTGTGACGAAAATTGCCTACGCTGGAGTGCAAAAACATTCTACACTCGCTGAAAAAAATCCATTTATACAATAAATTGATTTTCCATGGAAAGGAAAACTGACTTTCATAAAATCTTTTCCGTGTTTATATCGCGCTGGCATATGAATGTGCCCACCATGACAAAAGGTTAAAGCTGAGCAAGACATTTTAATAGCGCTAGGATTACCTTTCCATATTCCAATATCTTTCGTTTTCAGCTTCCGTCGTGCTGTGCAGCTTTATAAACGCTAAGTCGAAAGCCGGGTATAGAATATCAGTTTCCTGTCGCTAAGACAACGCATACGTTATGAGTCTCTATCTATCTCTCTTTTGATTTGAGATCATTGTTTGATAGGAAGCGGACGATGTATGTAGTATGCGAAAAAGGATAGGATTGTTGGGTTGTTGACAAAAAATGGAAGCTATGTTTGAGATTTTGTTATGAAGCAAGAATATAATGAGATCCTTAATTTAGTTATTTGCGTTCGTCGTGATATCATTTTATTTTATGAAGGAAGTCAGTACTAGACAATGAATCCTAACAAGTATCAAAACAATCATCGATAATTGATTATTATTTTGCTCAACTTCATCCTCAATTATTTGTACGATATCTATGAATATTTTAAAGGGAAATGGTGAGGACTGATGCAACAAAATTTGATCCTTGTTTTGTTTCATCAATCTCTGATTTTCATTTTGCTACGGTGTATGAACTCTGTTTCGATTCAAACGAACTCGGTTTATGTATTCATTTGTTTAACAGTACCTTCGCACTTCGCTCCAAATTAGATTGATTTCGAGCTATCAACGAAATCAATTCGAGGTTTACGCACTGTAAAAGTGATGTTTAAGAAGAATTTGTTGACATATTTACGGCATTCGCTGGAGAGGTTAAACAATGATGCTTGGATTTTGGCAAGATCAGATATTGTACTTGAATTTCCGTAAAATAAAAGTATAAATGCATTCATTCCTTCACAGAAGCATTAGCACTTAGCCGCATGAGGTGAAGGCTCATTTCCTGCATAATATACACGTTTCTCTTTATACTGCGAAATTCAGCAATCCTCAGCTTTGCCACTTCTATCAACGCCCTTTCTACTTGTGCACTTTAATTTCTCTTTTTTTTACTGATTTTAGACATTTTATCAATTAAATTATCAAGAAGCTATAAATTTAGTTTATTTTTAATTTATAAAGATATCACCTTCGAAAAAACTAAGTAGACAAAATAAAATAAGATTCAAATATGGGAAATTTTTGACCAAAGCCTAGCACGAAGATTTGGTAAAGGAAAATTGAATCGAACTCTCCCAATGATAGGAGTAAAATCATAGGCACAGGGAAACCGAGTAGCATTCCCCAAAAAATAGCTTGTCAAATATCTTCTTTTTTTCAGTAAAGTAAAATTTACATAGAATATTTTCACGATTTAAGAGAAGATAGTGTTTAAAACTATGAAGTTTACACAAAAACTTGTGATTTAGCTAAATATCAAATTCAATTTAAATTTTATCGAACATTTAAAAATTTGGTAAAATAATGGAGAGTTTATGTAGCAATTCATTATTACTTATCAATTTTTCCTCAAAACTCCATATTGGTTTGGTAAAATCATTAGTAAAATTGTTACTTTCGATTTTATCGCTAGTAAAATTTACATGTAAATTGACATTTTACTTTAATCACCGTATTTGGTTTAAGGATCTAAAAGACAAAAAAGAAACTTTGTAAAATGTCGAATTTTGATAACTTCCCACAAGGTCATGCTATCATTATGAAATTTACAAGGCACATTGATGGACATAAGGAGCATATTTTTATAGTTACCGTAAATGTACGGGAAAACGTTGGACAGGTGCATCCTTCAAGTTATCGAATCTCATCAGAAATTTCGCTTTTTACAATGCAAATGCAACCGATTGATTAATTTTATGCTTAGCCCATCTTGTCTAAATAAAATTTTCGAACTTCCACATCGCACAAGAACGGTATCATCTTTTATTTCGTACGGGTACCACTCTAAGATATCACTCGCTATGGTAGAACATAAATTTTCATTTGGGGGCTCATAAACGTTGCCAAGAAAAATAACTTACCGAGCTATTCTCGACAGATATGCATAATTTATAAAACTCGACCATATCTAATCCGAGTATCAATCTTTTGTTCGTTTCCAATTAACAAGTTTGAAGCAATCTATTTATCTATTTTAAGTTCAAAGAACCTAAATAAAGCATATAACCTTAAAACTCACAGTAATATCTACTTTACTGTTGTCCTTCCAAGTGAATGGTCCACGTGCGTCATTTCACCTGAAATATGGTAACGATGTCGTTTCCATTGAGATAAACACTTCATTTTGTTTCACTTGAACAGAACGACTGAATGCTAATGCACGTCGATAATAGCAGTCATTGCGCGAACAATGAACACAAACTGTGCTATTGTTTCGAATGGAACTACGGAAGCTGATCGATTCAATATGTTTGAAGTGTTTTGTTAAAATTCTCCCATTGACATTTTTATCATGCATCTGTACTTCAGTTGAATCACCAGTACAATCAGTATGTATTTATCGTTTCACTTGACATTCATACGACCACTGCTGTGTTGGAAATGAGCAAACATCGAATATCCTACACTATACGTGATCTAAGTGGATTAAACTTCTATTAAAGAAGCAACATACGCTGTTTCCTATGACCTGTAATTTGTGTCCTGCACGTATGTATATTTGTGCGAATCTAACAAAATTAATAACCAAACTACTCATATTTATTATTCGAATAACCTCAGGCTATGACAGATTGGCTTTGAAACTTTGTTTAGGTAGCCCGGGCAAAACCCATCTCTGATTTCCGTTAACGCTACGAATTTTTCATTCATACTCGTTCTTCTTTACTTTCTTGATATTTATTAAATAAAAGCATTTTTGAAACAAAATGACTATGAGAGCAAAAATGAAAATGTTTGTGCTTCGTAAGGAGATACAAATAATAACCTGCAGCCACAGAATCGGATATTATAATAGAAACAATACCATAGCCAACAGGCGGGAAAATATCTGTTACAGGCAATGCTGGAAACACTACAGTACATAATGTATTTTCGTAAACTGATGTTTATAAATGTCAGTCTAATTAGTGAATTGGTTTAATACGGAAGGCACTACACAACAATTATATAAACACAAAATTTGAATTTTGATCGACAGCATTTGAGGAGTGTATGTATTTGAATTTCAGCAAATACAGTTTTTATTGAATATGAACCAATTTCTCCTAGCTTTTAAAACCAGAGAAGAATCTTCAAATTTCAAAGATCTACTATATATTCTTGAAAGATATGGATATTTCGAAGGTAATCTATCCTCTTCTACTGTGTCTATCGGTCTTTCGACTTTGGAAGAAAAAGAACGGATTACTTTTTATATTGGAATTGCGTGGCTAGCAGTTAGAACTTGGAGGCCGCATTCGAAGTCGTTACGACCTCCACTAAAGGCCGCATTGCATTAATGTTGGCACTTTGGTCATTTTCAGTGACCAGAAAAACCATCATCTGGCCAAGTACCTCGTTTACATCTTTTCGCAGTTCTCATTTCGGGTTTTTGTGCACTTCACCTTTTTTCCGTTGCAGTTTTATCCATAATCGTCTCATCTATGTCTGATGCTTTTAACTTTTTTTTTCATTTTCTGCCACCACAACTGTCATAGAAATGAGGTTACTCTGCTTTATAGATTTAACGCATTTTTGGTCGGCACTGAATATTTGTAGGAACTCAAACACTTGATGTTCCATATTATTATCACAACCATATGCATGTCTACGATGCTATCAATATCACGATGACTACCTAACAGCGCCTTTCTTCGATTGAGGGTGCACTCAAAACCGGCACTTATGGATATTGAATTTTTGCGCTGTCTTCGATTTCACATGAAATTTCACGTGAAATCTGTTTCGGCGAAAATAAGCAGGAGTTGTACTCTGTTCTTAGCATGAAAAGTTGCTTGGAAGTTGCTTTCGCTTTGAAAATGCAGATGACATTGATCCATGTCTACAATCATTTCACGCCAATTTAGTATGTGCGGTTCATATTTTCGAACTAAAAAGTGACATTTGGTGTTTTTCAATAATTTGTATTTCTTTTCAAAAAGCTAAAAATTTTCAGGAGGGTCGATGATTTGAAAGATTTTTTTTCAAGCGCCTACCGTAGCTACAAGGACAAATAAATAAATAAACATAAATAAGTAACTAAATAAATAAATAAATAAATAAAATTAATAAATAAATAAAAATAAATAAATAAAACAAAATAAATAAATAAAAATAAAAAAAAACTCAATTTTAATCATCCCGCAAAAACAATTCCACAGTGTTAATGTTTGTAGAGTTTTAGTCAACATCAATACGCTCTGCAAATTTCACGGCGATCCATTGTTTTGTCAAAAGCTATGACAAATCAAAATATGAAAAAAAAAATCCTTGCCTACTTTTAAGCACTCAGCGCCCACATAGGGTTCATAATGATCATACACACATAAAACATAATAAGTTTTCATTTCCATTGGTTGTTTTAACGAAAATGTTCTCTGTATAGAAATGTAGGGGTACATCAAAATGCCTTAAATGCCCGTCGCCGCCAAAGGGCTAAAGATATAATAGTTTTAGTAAATCATTGCACTAGCCCTCATATATGTATATATCTATGTGCTCTAAAAATTTCAGCTGTATCGGATCACGCACTCCAGAGACTATCACTCTTAATCTTTTCGATTATATATATATATATATATATATATATATATATATATATATATATATATATATGTATATATGTATATATATATGTATATATATATATATATATATATATATATATATATATATATACATATATATATATATATATATATATATATATATATATATATATATATATATATATATATATATATATATATATATATATATATATATGAATAAAGAAATATGAATTTGCAGCGAAACGAAAATCAGTAAAAAAAGCAATATTTACTTTTATGTTTCAAAATCACTAAGTTTAATGGAAAATTACACCCATGAGAAAAACTCCCACAGTGCCATGAGAAAGTGTAAAGATCATGAATAAATTATCTATTTTTGATGACTGAATGTCAGTCTATTCTCTTCACCCAATTAATTTTACACGTAAGACCAGCATCAGTTTCATTAAGTCTACGGAATGCACTATGCACCATTATCCGAATCAATGCAACGGTGAATATAATGATTTATATATTACGATGCCTGCACTCTAAATTACGATGCCAGACAGAAATAAACTTTTCGCCATTGATATGTCTCTATTTTCATGAATCAAACTTCGTACATATTTGACCACTTGCGCTTTACTTCAATTTTCAGGAAGTAGTCTTCATAGGATAATACTCCGGTATGATGATCTCGTCCATTTTGCTATCGTTTATCATCCAGATCGAACCGTTCTTATTTTTCTCTACAGCTTTCACCAGCAGTTCACCGCAAATTTCTGGTGTCTGAGGTGCTATTATTCGAAGTTCCTTAACATCATGCACCTCGGATCCTTTGAAAGTTGTCAGCAATGGTGTTTCCGTGAATCCAGGACAAATCGCTATAAAACACATTCCAGTCGTTTTGAAATAGAAGTCATTCTGGGAAAAACATATTTCAAAATTTGTCCTTAAAATATTATTGCAAGCCCTTACACCTAACGCTCTTGTAAGGCCTACGATACCATGCTTTGTAGCACAATAAGTAGGACAGTGAGGAAATGGTGCCAGGCCAGCTACTGATGCGATATTAACCACAATTCCACCCTTTCCACCTTTCGAGATGCTCATGTAATCCATTGCAATATAGTTCAGGTTAATTGTTGCAGTCTGTGAATGACAGCCATTGTTTAAAAAGACTCTTTATTTTTCACATTTTTAGAAACAAATTATTCATTCATTTATATGCCACTATAAATTGCGAATCGATAGTTTCTAATGCAAATCAAATATTTCCACAGTACATACCAAATTAACATCAACGCATCGTGCTGAATTTAGCTCATCGATTATTCCCACGCTCGCCACAAAGATGTCGATTGCTTTGAACTTTTCCAGAGCATTTTGAAAAGTCTTTGTTATTTCATCTTTTTTTGTAGCATCCACTTTCCAAAATTTGATATTAGCTCTGGGGAAACTAGTAGACAAACTACTAATAAGATCTGTATTTTCCACCAAGTCGAAAATACCAAGATTCTAGATGAAGTAATATAACAAACAGTAAATACGAGCACCAAAATAAATAATAAAGATGAATTAATTACCTTCAAATTTTTAGCAAGGAGAGCCTTACAGGTGGCATAGCCAATACCTCCTAGGCCACCAGCGACCAATGCAGTCTTCCCGGTACAATCCATTTGCTGAGACTGACTTCAGGTCTATCTAAGCTAAACAGCTAAATTTGTTCTTTCTTATCTAGCTTCTGGTGGACTTTGACGATAAACCCACATCGGTGATAATATTACTTTGGTCGATTATGAAATTAATGAATGGTTTATATTTTCAAAACAGTGTGATATGATATAATCATGAATTTAATCTTACAGGTTTAATTAAACGATCATCTTAAAAGACAGTTTGAAAATAATTACCAGAATCTATTTGGTATAATTTTTGTATGGAATATGCTCCTAATAGTACATTTTACTCATATTCTAGTTGTTTGAAAACTTTGAAACGTAGCCCTACTTAGGAAGCTGTAGGCCAGTATTACCAGTCATCGCATCGTTCAGGCTAGCAGCAATAAATCTACACATTTCCTCAACTTTTCTTCGAATATTCGTTTTTCTTGCGGTTCGTATGTGCTTGAGCTTTTTTACTAATTTTCGAAGAAAATTAGTATTAAACTCGTTTCGCCGAAAATTCATATTTCTTTATATATATATATATATATATATATATATATATATATATATATATATATATATATATATATATATATATATATATATATATATATATATATATCAGCAAAATGTTTAGTAGAGAAAATCTCTGGAGTGGCCGATTCGATTGAAATGAAATTCTCGGAGAACGTAGATGTATGTAGTAGGTAGGTCCATAACTTGCTAGAATTCAGATATCCTAAACCTTTTGCCGGCGGCGAGCGTTTAAGTGAATTTTCAGGTACTCCTATATTTCCAAGCAGTGTAAATTTTTGTGAAAATAAAAGTTTTGGGCATGAAAACTTATTGTGTTTTAAGCTTGTCTATGATAAAGAATTGGAAATTTTGAGCCGTGTGTGGGTGCAGCGTGCCTAAAAGTAGGCAAGGAATTTTTTTCAAATTTTGATTTGTCATTACTTGTAAGAAAAACAATGGATCATCGTGAAAATTACAGAGCGTATTGATGTTGACTAAAATTTAACACATATGGATTTTCAAGATCAAGCGGGTAACCGTGTAGCTGCGGCAGGCTGCTGAAAAAAAATCCTTCAAATCATTGACCTTCCTGAAAAATTTTTGACTTTTGACAAAAATTTCAAATTTTTGATAAATTTTATCTTTTGTCCTTCATGTCAAGTTGAAATTTTCAAAATTCCGATTCGCACAAGAACGGCAAGCCATTACCACATTACCTCTATTTTCAGCACTCGAAATTTCTGTTCACGAGAACTGACGACCGGATAATCCGAGCACAATGAAATTTACAGGACATGTTGGTATTAGCTGGGATCAGGTCTGATAGAAGTGATTTTGAAATGCGGGCAACCCTGTAGCAGTGGTACCATTTTGAAAAATCGCTGAGAAAAAAAACAGCTTTTTGGCCTATAACTTCCGATTCAGCCTTCACATTTAAAAAAAATTCACACAATATTTGGATCTTACTGAAGATAACATTTGGTGAAAATTTGGCTGAAAAATTGGAATAAAGTTGCCAGCTATGGTGATTTTTGTCTCCTAAATCTTGCAAACTTGCTCAGCAAAATAAAGCTTTTTTCCCAATAACTTCTGTTTCAGTGTGGAAATCAAAACGAAGTTCATGCATTAAATGGACCTTAATGTGAACCAAATGTCGTAGGAATTTCGTACAAAAATCATGAAAGGGCTGCCAGCTATGACAATTTTTGTAATTTTTTGGAATTTCTTTACTAAGTGATTATATCATTAGATTTGCAAATGGCATCCTGCAATGAAAATTAACAACAAATATTAACGCTTTAAAAATTTGAAAAGTTTTGAGGGTGGTAGCCCTAAAATTCTTTTCACCCGTATAACTTCCAGCGCAGTGATTCAATCGAAACGAAATTTACTGGTTGGGTTTAACTTAACGTGAAGCAGATTTGGTATATATTTTGCTTTGCTGCTAACACAGGGTAAACAGCATTAGCCATTTTCGTAAATATTGCACCAGCAGATGCTTGAAATTACATACTCATATGCAATGCATTTGCAATAAAAATAAGAAACCAATTTTTAAATTTTCCGAGTTTTGAAAATTTTTCGGATGGCAGCCTCAAACAACGTTTAATCGTTGAAGCATTCCATGAAATCCTGCGATGAGAACAAAATTCAAAGGATACGTTGATTTAAGCTTGTTATGGTTAACTTATTGCTGCTGCGTGGGGAAAGTGCTGCCAGCACTGAACAGTTTTGAGTTTTGTTGCTTTGGATAAGGAATGGTTGATATGATTCTACAAAAAAGTGTATAACGTCTTTCCACATTTTTTTTGTCACTCAAAGACAATTTCTTCGAAAATTAGTTTTCTCGCGGTTCTGATGCGCTAGAATTTTTCAGATTCATCTCTATTGAATGTTAATATTCATGCATTGCGCAGCGAAGTTTAATAGAATTCAAAGCTCAATTTTATTTGATGTGCGATGTCATTGAAAATTAATAGTTTCATTTGACTTGGCGTTATCTTTTAAAGCACAGGAAGATTATAAAAGATAAGCCAAGAAGATAAGTTTAAGAATAAGTTTCTTATGTTAATCAAGTTTCCCAACTCCATTTATCAGCTGATATATGTTAATCTAAAATGAATTCATTCAAAAGCATTTACGACGGGTAATTTTCGCCGCACGACCAAATCATATGTTCGGAGTTGCGCTGGGAGAATTGAATTATTGCACGTCAGAAAAAAAATTACCTATGATTACCAAAATATATTTCAAGGACGACAAATCGTCAGATGTGCGAATAACTTTAAAAGGTGCCTAAACACTGTTGTTGTTATCTGAATTGCTACTGCAACGCTTTATTAAAAATATAGCCTTATTCAAACAGAAGTTGCTTATTTATTGATATATTTAACTCACAATTTCAATTGCTTATCAGCTAACTAACCGTTATTTCGATTTCATTCATCTGTCCGTCACTTATCTTCCAAATTGATCCATTTTTGTTTGTTTGTATAGCCTCCACTAACAGCTTGGCACATATATCAGGTGATTGAACCGATAACTCGCTAGTCAGGACTTTGTTTTTGAAAGATTCCGGTAGTAACTGCATGATTGGAGTATCAGTTAGCCCTGGGCAAACAGCAATGAATCGCATACCCGTCTTCTTCAGATAATAATCATCCTATTACAGAATTATCCAAAAATATGATAAATTAAATTTCAAGTTTAAATACTTGAACATAATTACTGCTAATGATCTTGTCAACCCCACTACACCATGCTTCGTTGCAGAATAAATAGGACATGGAGGAAACGGCAATACACCCACCATCGATGCAACATTGACAACAAGACCACCCTTTCCACCTTTTGAAATGCTCATGCAATCGATGGCGGCATAATTCAAGAGAATAATTCCCGTCTGAAAAATCGTAAAATTCAATTTAATGCCAAATGAATATAATAGATGCTCATCATGTTTCAATACTTACCAAATTTACATTAACACACAACTCTGGCTTTGATTCATTGATTATTCCTACACATGATACAAAAATATCGATTGACTTGAAGTCTCTCAAGGCACTCTTAAAAGCAGTCTCAACTTCAATCTTTTTGGTTGCATCAACTTTCCAGAATTTGATTGTAGCCCTTGGATATGACGCAGACAAGGCTTTGAGCAAGATCACATTTTCTGTCAAGTCCAAGATGCCAACACTCTGGAAAAATTAATTGCTTCAGCTTCAATCTATCAAACTACTACTTAGAGTTTACTTTTATTCCTTTCGATAATAATGTCTTGCAAGTTGCATAGCCAATACCTCCTAGCCCTCCAGCGACTATCGCTGTTTTGCCTTCACAGTCCATTTTATGAATTATTTCATGTGTGTTCCTGAAAAAAAATTTCTCGTAATTGAATCATCATATTAGAAAAAAATTAAATTGAGGAGGATGATTGAGGATCATGCTACCAAATATCAAATGTAATCCTTTTTGAATACAGCTAAATTATGGCATCAAACGATTATTGAATGTGAAATTATTTTGGGTAGAATATTAGAAAAGTTTAGGTATAAATAAATATACCTAAACATAGATACCTACTACTAAAAAATATTTCTAAAAAAAATAGCTATCAGGTTTGAAATTTCACGATATTTTTCAATGATATATTAATTTGGAAGCAGTATGCGAATATTTTATCCACCAAACCAAAAACTTATATGAATGATATCATGCCGTATGAAGGAGGTATCAGTGCCACTATTGGGAAATATAATTCACATCACTTCTTTGACTGCGTCGCGCGGCAAATTTATAAATGGTTATCTGAATAATTTGTACAATAAAGGGCACACATTATTGGACACACACCTTCTCAAGCTCGCACACATGCATCTCTAAAATTATAACTAGACTCTTTGTTTCTAAGATCAGCTCATAAAGGGAGCACTTATTAACTAAATCCAGCCAAGAAACTTATAATAAATGAAAAATGTTACTTCACTCTTGCCTAAAACTACGGCCAGCAGCACAAAATAACTTGGACCGAACGCAAACAAGACTTCTAGCCAACTTCCGAATCTAAAATCATAAACTTCTAATGATAGAGAAATAGATAACCGCATCTTACAAAGTGGATATAACACTTACATACAAAATGTAATCATGTGATTCATAAATCGAACCCAGCAGGGAAAGAAGAAATACTCGAAAATTCAAATTAACTTTTTAAAAAATCGCCTATGCTGCCAGTATCATTTTTTGTAATCATAGCTTACACAATAGGCTTATAGTTACTTGTTTACTAAACAATGAACTATGAAATCATGTCGCTTGAATACTGTAATGAGCCATATGGAGACAGGCTCAATCTTTCTGGGATACACTCAAACTAGCAAGTGGTGCCAACAGTAAGTTGATTCTTAAAGGTTCGTTTCAATCATTTTGACAAATCATTTAATTTCTAGAAACATATGATAAGTATGTAGAAAAACTATAAATATTAGAATTGTCTTCAAGTGTTAACTAGTTAGAGGTTTCATGATTTTAGATTGCTGATTTTCACAAGCATAGCAAAAGTGAAGACTATATATAAATGTTACATGCTTTCATTTACTGAAAATATTATTGGCCATGCGAAATGGAATATGTGCATCAACCACGCAACATGTACTTTTGCAACGAGATATACTTTGAAAATGAAAAACAAATGGCATTTAGAAAATGTTTTGTGTCACGCCAAAAATTGTTTAAAAATCACACTGTGAGCAGACTTTAAATAAAAGCTTATCAAAATGATTTCACAGCACTTAATCTGCTGAATCATATCATTTTTGGTGATTACTGGTTACAGCTGCGATAACAGCAAAAAAATCAAGGTCAATGTTCAAGTTGACATACATACACACATATCTTTTAGCCGAACTGTAGAGTGTGAAACTAAGAAAAATCCAGTTTGAAAACGCATGAATGAATATTATAACGTCTGATCAGAGTAAAATCACGATGATTTTCTTATTGAATAAAATTAGAAATAACATTTAGTAGTGCCTCTATAGCTTGCTGTTTTATTACTAGGCATGTCCGATCGAAGTTTGTGGAGCCTAAAAGGTAGATAACTAGCTGCTAGCATGTATGCTCCATGGTTCAGAGCCAGCCACGACCACACACCGGGCTTTGACTTAAGGCAACATAGCACCTCCAAATTTTTGAAAAATTGGTTTTTGGTTTTTTAATTGAATATGTTAGAATGGAGCTTTAAAAACATGATTTTAATAATATAAAATTGAAATTCTAAAAAAAAAAAAATTTGTGAGTATATATAGCGAAGCGCCCCAAGGTCATTTTTTCTATGATTTTCGTTGACTTCGCTATATCGCTACATCGACTTAACCCAAAGTGTAGACAAAGATAACTGAGTCATCTCCTTTCAAAGAAGCAGAAAAACAGTTGGCTTTGGCAAAAACAAAAACAAAAAAAAATAGCTGTAAAAAAAGTGTAGAATCTCCAAAAAAGGTCCGAAAAAAGTTCAACTGACACTAAAATTAATGAAAAATTTTGCCACATATTATGGCCTAGCTACACGACGAAATCCTGATTCAGTTGAACATATGCGCAAGTAAATTTGGGCAGCATATTACCACAAAATTTCAACTTATGAGAACCCTCAACACTCTTATTGTCCTGTTGGAGAAACGACTTGGTGTAACTGGCGCAAGGTGGAGGCAGCTGGTGGTAATGCATTAAAAAATTTCAAGCATCCTCCACCTTTAGATGATGCAGTATAAGAAATTTTAAAGCCTATTTATGCTGACTTATCATCAAAAGATTTATTAAAGCGCTGCTTGGCCAATTTTACGCAGAATAATAACGACTTTCCTGAAGACAGTTATCATGCACGCCAGGTTTTTTTGGTGTATTTTCCAAAAAATTGTAGCAGACGACAGGGGGCCAGAAAACATTTTTAACAATTTTTTGAATGTAGTATAAAAGAAGTAAAGTATGTTTAAAAAGTTTCATTAAGATACGCTTTTTTATTCAATTAAAAACAAGCCTTTGAAAAAAACATTTTTTTTTCAATTTGAAGGTGCTACGTCCCCTTAATCTAGCTCTGAATAAATACCTCAGGCAAATCTTTAGTAAAATACGGCTTGGAACTTATTGCAAACTCGAATCTATTGATTGTGATACCGAAATCAACCAAGTAGTCCGGGGAAATTTAACATGGTGCTTCGGAAAAATGAGGGGAAAGCTGAATTTTGGTGTGAACCTTGATATTGGCGTGTTGAACAGAATGTCAAAAGTCCCCATCGATCCGAGTACTGCGTTACTTTTTATACGGGGTCAAAGTTCACCAAAAGTGACCTGTCCTGAATATCTCAGTAACGGTTAAGTCTACTGAAAAACAATGTATGAGCCTGGAGTATGGTAGATATGTTCGTATATATGTTTTTTTATGGGCCTCTTAAACATAGAAAAACAGCCTCACAAACAATCAGAATCGGATAATATCAACATGCCGTTGAGAAAGTGGATACTGTGACTTACAAATGTTTAGGTCAATATATCTCAAAAACGGTTATGGTTACAAGAAAAAATTATGTAATCTTTTTTGTTGGAAATTTTTTAAGCTACAAATTCGTCATACATTGTTTTCCGTAGACGTGGCCGTTACTGAGAAATTTAGGAAAGGTAACTTTTGGTGACCTTTGACCCCGTATAAAAAGTAACGCAGCACTCCGATCGATGGGGACTTTTGACATTTTGTTCAACACGCCAGTATCAAGGTTCACACCAAAATTCAGCTTTCCCCCTAATTTTTCCAAAGTTTCGCCTTTTTATGTCGAATTTCACTGGGCTAAAAGCAATGGAGACAACCGAATAAAACATAAGTCAGAACATCGAGAATTGGTTTTCGGCAATCGAGCACATTCCGTTGACGTATCAAATGCAAAAATGATTGAATATTTTAAAGCCGGTACTTGGGATTTGAGCAATATTGGTATTTTGAAACTAGCCCTTTACGAACATATAACGAATTTTGAAATAATTTGATTTAGGTCTATTTAAAATTAGGTCTTTTTTCGAAGCACCAGGAAAACTAATTCAAAAAGTTTATTATGAAAGATGTAACTTTATTTGAAAAAGACTCTGGCGGATATAAAGATTGATTTTCGAAGAATAGTAGAGGACCAGCCCGAAAGTCATGTGCCACTTTGGTCTGATTACTACAGTGGAAGCCATAGGGTAGAAATATTTCCAAGGTTACTGCTCACAAGATTTTCAAAATTTAGTAAAGTAAAACACACAAAAGCACAAAAATGATAAAAAATTCAGTGCTGCGAACACTTTGTTAGTAATAAAACCAAAATTCTGCTACAACTGCCTCATGTCTTTGTCAACCTACTCTGTGAATTTCGTTTTTATGGTAGTTATTTAGGGGTAGAAAAAAATTAAGAGTTACTACCCAAAAATGTTTCGAGCAGCCTAGTGGGTAGTGTGGGGTCCTTGTCTGTAGGGTCGCTGATTCGAATCTAGGTTCGGACGAGGGACCACGTCCCTAGCTTTGAGTTTACTTAGCTCTGAACAGGTACTTGAGCTTATCAGGGGTAATGTGAGTCGTGGAACCAATCACTCCATACTCGTATTCACATTGATTGTAAATTTGTGATGAAGCTCTCTACCAGCTCCAGCCCTTAGATCCAACAAGGGCTGTCGGGAGATTACTTTACTTTTACCCACAATACTTCTAATATTTTAGAAATTGAAAAATTTTTTGCTTATTAACGTATTTTTTTATAATTATAATTTGAAAATCTAAATGTAGCATCTCTTAGTACGAATATGACAAAAGCTACTGTAATTTTCAATCTTATCCTAATTTAGTAACTACTAAATTTGGCTTAGGTTACGTTATAATTAACCTACTATGTGGATCTCGTTTTAATTTGATGAATGCATCTAAAGTTACAGGACATTAAATTATTGTTTTGTTAAGCGTGATTTCGGAATGGCACCACACTAGAGACTTGCCGTGCTTATTCATTCAACTTCTCTCATACATGATCCTTCTAAGGATCAATAAAACCTGTGAATTTCAAATGTATGTGATTATCCAGCACCAAGTTAGGATGCTGTAAAGTAGACAATATAGTAAAGTGTCACCACTCTTTAGGGATTCAGGAATTTTAAAAATGTCTCTTTATCAGGGTGAACAAAGTATTGAGTTTATATACCGTTTGCTGTTCTTTCGTAAAGGGCGAAACATTTCCAGGAGGCCCGATGATTTGAAGGATTTTTCCTTGCGTGCTTACCGTAGCTACAGGGCTGCTAGTAAATTCATAGAAAAAGATTGGAATCTAAATCTTATAAATATGTACAACAATATGTCGAAAATCATCACAATTCGAAACTTCACAATTTATAGTGTCTTTTCTTAGGCACCTAAAACCCATTGGCTAAAATGTTTAGCATTTTGAGATTTTGAGATAGAATTAACGTAGATTAAATGAGGATATAAATAGTAGAAGTACCAATTTCTGCTAGGAAGTTGAAATATGCTTGGTTTTTAAAGCAGTAAATAAGTCTTGTAGTGAAAATATTTGGTTTCGAAAGCTTGGAAAAGTTGAAACAGATTAAGTTAAGTTTTTATTTTTTAGCTTTAATTTGCTAAGGCTCAATTTTATCATACAGCACACTGTTACACACACGTCATCAATACTACCAAAACCATTCAATTATTCATAATGCGCTATTTCTTAAGAGTGATAATACAAAATCTAGCCCACGTTGGGCGCCAACATAATTCATTAGATTTCATATTATTTCTTTGCTTATTTGTAAACTTTACATTTATAAGCAACATTTTAAGCTAAACCTGGTTTTACAACCATTAATAACTTCTTTCAAGCACATAATTTGATAATATGATGATATGAAAACTTGTATTTTGATTGAAGTAGCGTTTCCATGATTTTTTGTTCCAACGTTGGTCTTAATTTGTTTTAATGCTAGATGCTAATTTTAAAAATATTTGTTTTGTTTGTAAAAATTGAAGACGTAAAACCGATGCAGCAAATACGGTTTACAACTATTTGAGACTTAAAAGCAAAAAGCCGTATAGTGAGTTGTCCTATAACGGGATATGGGTCTACTATAAAACTTAAGTAACGTACAAGCAAAAGCATCTGTGCATAAAGGTCCAGTGCTCGAGAGGAAAATGGATTACTTTAAAGGTTAAATTGGTTGTCTTTGATTTGATACATTCATTGCACTATTATTTTTTCAAAAATACGATCAATTATGATTGCGAATTTCTATTTTATATAAAATAAATTCAAAAAAAAACAATTGATTGAATTTTATATGAATCCATTATAATCTGCGAATAGTCTAAGAATCAAAACCCCAAACCTAAGTATATTGATGCCTATTTTCAATTTTCCACATTTTTTCATGGAACAAATATTTCATTGGATTCGCAGAAAAGTGCTCGAGACATTGTAACGTACTCAAGTCATCTATTATTTTACCCTTCCAAGCACCACTTTCCTTTTTAACCTGGATAAGAAATTCACGAATTTATCACGTAGAACGTGATAAGATTTCCACTTCTTACTAGAAAATTCATATAAATTGCCTATTTGATACCTTTAATCCGGTAGACTTCAGTGTCCCACAAGTTATCATAAATCTCAGGATACATTTCGTCCAATAAAACTGTGTACTTAGACCTTAATTGAAGTATTGCATTCTTTCAGAAATTTAATAACAGTAATTTTCAATTATACGTGAATATTGGCCTATTCAATTACAAGCGATTAATTCTTCCAAATTTAGTTTGTTGTTTCACAAGCCCAAAGAATTTTGTTTGTTTTTCTATTGGAAAAACTTCAGAAAAAAAAATGCATGGGTAAATATAGTAAGTTTAAATTTGTTTCAAAAATATGCGCTTTCTAAAGAACTATTTTTAGAAGCTTACCGAACTTATAAATGTCAGTTAAGTTGTATGCTGTAAAGAACTGGAACGGAAATATGAAGAACTTCCGGTATGATTTTCAAAAATAGGTTTTCATCAAATTCGACTAAGTCAATCAAACTTAGAAGTTAAACGAAATAGTACATCATTCGCAAACACACCTAAACTGTTACACAATTCTTATGATACTGCGACGAATAAACCAGTAAATTTGCACCAAAACTTACTATAACTTCGAGCGTTTTGTAACAGATAGACCTCAAATCACTATTTTTTCTTTCCTTCTATCGATACTTCCGAATTCAAGGTGAATTATATCTTCGTAATTTTTCTAATGAAATTTCTTTTGTATATTTAATTTGAATAATTATTCCTCAATCTGACTATTGAATGCGCACAACTTTCAAAAGGACCCAAGGTAAATTTTTGGGATGCAGATTAAACGTGAAGGACCTGAACCCTGGGGATTTATTTTTGTCTGGAATTTCGCCGGTTAATTGATCGGTCATTTTGCATTCTGATTTAAAAGAGCTTTCGAAATAAATACAAAGAAAGTTAATTGATTCAATCCTGTAAATATCGTTACCCAATGAAATACCAGTAAATACAACATAATCAAAGTGGGATCTCGTCACAAAGTAACTTTTTTCTAGATAATATTCCTTCTGAGGAATATTGTAGTCATTTCATGAAACCATACTACTTCTAAGCGATTCAGTGGTTTGCTTTACAAAATACTTGGTTAAGTTTTAAATTAAATCAATCGATTCAATTGTGGAGTGACAAAGTTACTTTAAGTGGGAAGTATTTATAAATGTTTGAAAACATGTTTGTAAATATGCCTTGTACATTGAGCTCCATTATTTATCATTATGCGAGTTAAAATATACCATAACAATTTATCTTTCTCTATGTTCCAGGGTCATATTATAGTCTCATTAGTAATTTATTGATGCGAATTCAATACATTTTGTTACAAAATAATGTTTGAAACGAATAGATAGCACTTTTGCTACGACTTAAAATTGCGATGCTTAGATTTGTCGTTGCTACATCTGTAGATGCAGTGCAATCTTTTTCAATTCATAAATCAGTTTTTACTGAAAAACAATAATATGTCACGTTTGATCATTTCAATCAATATCTTCCTCTTTCTTGCGTCCAAGATTATTTCCAAATGTTTTGCGCACGTTGAGAAAACAAAAAAAAATCAGACTATCATATGTATGTATATTATTTGCTAGATTTTAGCACGCTTTTTTAATTGCATGTGTGTCAGCATATTTCAGAGATTTTCCGCGCATATTTGCATACATATTTTGATATTTTTACTCCATAGCTATTCGAGTTTTAATTACTTCCCACATGGGGCGCAACTTGACCACATTATACAAGGTTTTATCCATGATATTTATTTTGTTCCCTTGTTTTCACTTCTATATTACTCTCACCTTATCGCACTGTTTGAATTTTACCATAACTTTAAGTCAAAGTTTTTACAGCGTGTTTAACTTTATTCACCTATTCTGAATCTAAGACCTTACGAAATATTAGCAAGAGTAGTCTCTTGTAGTCAAGACGTAAAACGCTAGGGGATTGGAACCACAAAAAAATTGATTTTCGAAAAAAGCAGAAGAAAAGTGTAGATCTTCATATTGAAACGTTTACTAAATCAATTTCTTGTACTCAAGGTCGAATCACCACATTAGATATATACGAGGATTGATCCAAAAGTAGTGATAATCGGCTATTTCCAGTTCGCATACACTTTTTGAGAAAAAAAATTTTACTGCCGCATATGCCCACTAAGTCAGTATAAATAAAATATATAAATAGGCCACGATTCTAGGGAGGTACATTCATTTGAATACGAACAGTCGAAGAGAGGACAGCAAAATGGAGATAAATGAAATTAGAGCTGTCATTAAGTACCTGTGTTTGAAAAACATATCTACCAATGACATACACAGTGACTTGGTGGAAATATTGAGGGACTCTTCTCCTCCATATCCCACCATCGCGCTGGGCTAAGAAGTTTAAGCTGGGAAGAACATCCACTGAAGATGAACACCGCGAAGGACGTCCATCCACGTCCCTCACTAAAGATAACGTGAAAAAAGTCGAAGATGTATTGGCAGATCAAAGAATGACCATCAGGCATGTAGCTGAGATCACATGGATCTCGTATGACAGTGTTCAAAGAATCGTCGCCCACCTCTGTGCGTTGGGGGCCGAGAATGTTAGCCGACAATCACAAGAAGAAACGACTCGACATTTCGAGGGTGAATCTCGAAAAGTTTCAGGCAGATTTGGAGAGTTTTTTTTCACGTTTCGTGATCATGGTCGAGACCTGGATCGACCATTTTGATCCAGAAACCAAACAGCAATCGATGACGCGAAAGCGACCCTCCTCACCGGCGTCCAACGAATACAAAGTATCCAGCTCGGCGAAGAAGGCTGTGGCATCAATTTTTGGGACACTGAAGAAGTAATTATGCTGGAATATTTGGAAAACGAAGCCACTATATCAGCCACTATATCAGGCTATTTAGGAATAAAGACGCGGCAAACTGCGAGCCGGAGCTATGTTTTAGCAAGACAATGCACCGGTTCACAAGGCTGCAGTTGCGATTGCTGTAATTTAAGAAACAGGATTCGAACTGCTTGAACATCCATCTAGCTCGCAGTGACTTCTACTTCTTTCCTCGGCTCAATGAATGCCTTTGGGGCAAGAAATTCGAAGATGATAGCGAAGTGATGTCCACTGTTGAAGCGTTTTGGGAAAGTAGAGACAAATCATATTTTTCTAACGGTATCTTGGGTTTGCAAAAAGGTTGGCCTAAATACTAACTTGTTATAAGACAATGTGGAAAAATAAATATTTTTTTAAAGTTTGATCACCTTGGATTATATTGATTACCATTATTTTTGGATCAACCCTCGTACAAATGACTCGTAGAATAGCTGATTTGGTCCTGTCTTTTTCAGCTGCTCGAAAATTTTCTTCGGATCCGTCGCTTTGATAATCGTATTCTTATCACGATTGGAGATCTCCAGGTCACCTACTTTCACGCTGATGTTCCGCACGATGAGGTTTTCACACACAATGCTTTTCTTTGTTGTTCCGGATTTTTCCATAATCACTGAGTCTTTCTCTGCTTCCACCTGGTCCATTGATAGAACCTCATATCGATTCCTTTTACTGCATGACGCTTCGGGCTTGATAATCGTTATGATTTTGCACGGCTTCTTCCTTTTTCCACTCGATTCGACGGTGATATACCCAAGGATGCTTGCGCAGTCCTTATGTGTACGGCTAATATCCGCGACCATATAATTGAACTTTTCGATCTTCACCTGATGGAGTTTCGTCTTCTCTTCATTCCCTCGCGAAACAATGCAATCAAATTGCATATCGCTCGCCATAAGGGAAAATTAACCTCACTTATAGAATATCTACGATAATCCACACTTAATTGAAAAATCTAAAATATTCTAAATATTCACAGTTTCTTATGAACAGTATTTCACAATTTGAACCAACTATGAAATACAGTCGCAAATCAAAAACCGTTCTGAATATTTTTCTTTCAAGAACCGTCTTATTCATCCGAGTGCTAAACACAGAATGGTATAATCCGAAAAAGGATCAAAACCGACTGACTGAGAACTTTGTTTTCCTGGAGCTGGTGCTGAACACCTTTCCCTTTTCTGGGCGAGTGTTTTCACTCGACTAGCATCTCAACAAAATTTGGTTAAACGTTTAACATTGTAATTAAATAAGATCCCTTAAGTCGGGGTAAGTTTTGTGTCTGTTATTCCTGAGCTGAAGATGATTAATGGTGGGGTTGGAGTGTCGGTCTATAACGTCAAAAAGTTTTAGTGCTTTATCTCGTATGTATTTGTCAATTGTTTCAATTCTTAAGGCTTTGTGAATGTCTGTATTTCTTACGTACCATGGAAATTGAAAGATCCTACGAAGGGATATGTTTTGGCAGATTTGGAGCTGGTGTTTCTGGGTTCTACATGTTTGTTGGATTATTGAGCTACCGTACAGTAGAGTGGGTCTTATAATCTGTTTGTAGATAATGAGTCTGCTTTTGCCATTGAGCCTTTTGTTTTTTAGCATGGGAAGCAGGGAATTGATTTTGTAGGTGCACTCAGCTCTTTTTTTCCTAATGTGTTCTTTCCAACTAAGTTTTCTGTCGAATGTGAGTCCCAAGTATTTTGCTGTTGTTGACCAGCTTATTTCTTGTCCGTCGACCTGTATAGTTGTTGGTTGCTGTCTTCTTCGTCTTGTGATAAATATTGCTTGTGTTTTGTCGGGGTTGATTCTAATTTTCCATTTTCGAAAATAGTTTAAGAGCAGATTAGTTGAGTTTTGTAGACTAGACGAGATGATTTGTGCCGATCGGGAGGTATGGAATATGCACGTGTCGTCTGCGAACAGAGCTAGTTTAGTGTTGTGCTGGTGTCTGATGAGAAACAGTGCATGCTTTCGAAACCACTTTGTCAAATAAAAAAAATTTTCAAGATAAATAAAAATTTTTCAATTTTAATCATCCCGCAAAAAACAATTCCAACTAGTTTAGTACTCCTGTTCGGTTGAGTGGGTATGTCTGCTGTATACAATGTGTATAATATGGGTGAAAGTGGTGATCCTTGTGGGACGCCTGCTTCAATTAACCGCTCGTTGGAGAGGTGATCGTCAATTCGAACTTGAAATTTTCTGCCTGTGAGAAAAGACGCAATGGTCTTAATAAGTGGGGGGGGGATTTGGAGCTCATGCATTTTGAAGATAAGTCCTGCATGCCAGGCTTTATCAAATGCCTTGGATACATCGAACATAATAAGCCCCGTTGATTTTACCTGATTAAATCCTGTTATAATGCCTTGCGCTACTCTTGCAAGTTGGAGCTCACAGGAATGATTCGGTCTGAAACCATACTGTTCGGCAGGGATTATATTCCTGTTGGAGATTTCCTGACATAGGCGCGAGAAAATAATTCTCTCCGCAATTTTCGCTATAGAGCTGAGTAGACTAATGGGTCGCCAGTTTTGTGGAAAAGTAAGATCTTTCCCAGGTTTGGGGATGACTGTAATTGTAGCCATTTTCCAGGCTGATGGGTACTCTTGTTTTTCGAAAATTGTGTTTATGAGATCAGCAATGGCTTGAATAATATTATCGGGTAGGTGTTTAAGGCAGTCATTATTAATGCCATCTTGGCCTGGAGCTTTGCGGCGTTTGAGTCCACTTATTGTGTCCTTGACCTCCTGAGTACTAGTTTCTGAAATGATGTAGTTGGGGGGGCTGTCGAATTTAGAATACTATTACTGACCCTAAGTACTCTCCTCTCGAAGAGTTCCTCTTCTGAATCTTCGTCTGAAAAGATGTTTTCACGGAACTGTAGCTCTAGTGTGTCTGCAAAGGCTTCCGCTTTTCCTTCTTTGTAGTACTGGAGTCCCTGTGTACCGTGGATAGGTACCTTGGCTACTTTAGAGTTTTTTCAGAAATATTTCGTTAACCTCCAGAAATTATCGTTCCCTGGTTCAAGGCTTTCTAGGAAATTGCCCCATTGTTCGTTTTGGAATTCATATATTTTTAGCCGGATAAGGTTCGTGATTCGATTGGAATCTCTTCTGAGGTTTGGATCTCCTGAACTTCTAGATCTCCTTCGAACTCTATTTCTTTTTCGAATTAGAGTTTTTATATACCCTAGAAGCTCATATGGGCTGTTTCCTGTTACTGTTGTGGTTGAGGTATTTTCTTCAAGGACCTGTTGTATTTTCCCAGTTAATATGCTGTTCATGGCGTCTATGTTAGTGTTTTCCGCACCTAGTGGGCAGGATATGTTAGCCAGTGTGTTATGGAAGCTTTCCCAATTCAATAAAAAAAACCGTACGTGAAGTCCATCTCTTATTACTAAACAGTTTCGCTTTGCTATATATGTACTAATGTATGTGTAATGTATATGTACTAATGTATGTGTGTACTAATATTCACGGAATAAGTAATTTTGACTGATGCCTATGAGCAAATGATGCATGAATAGGAATTAAGCCGATTTAAACATGTAACGTAAAATTCAGCTACGGAAAATATAGGACGAAAACTTAAATTTACATTCTTTTGGGACTATTTTCAGAAATTTAAGACTTTGTAGCCTTTTCAATTAACGTTGTCGGTTGAAAATGGATCAGCACATACGCAAACAAGATATTTTCGCATATAGGCAGGTACATACAGCCGTATAATGCATAGCTGCATGAATTGTGAATGCCCACGCTCATTGGTACTGGGGTAAAAACAAAGTCGAGTAAACAAAATCGAAATTCTATTATACTCCAAAGGGATTTAATTAAAACGAGTTAGACGAATACTGAAAGTTCTCAACAAAGTTTTCACAAAACCCAAAAATGGTTTTATGGCTGTTTTGATTCTGGTTTTCGCTGCAAGGTGAAATTATATGATATTATTCGTACATATATGTACATGCGTAGAAATTGTTAAATTACGCTACTAATCAGCAACCAATAGTATAGCATGCAGCCAGAAGGATAGCACAGACCAAATATCCATAGGAACATACGTATAAGCGCAAGAATATTATTTCAAAAAAAAGGTAGATGTGTCTAGAAAAAGCTAGAATTACTACTGAAATTATAAACAACTGTCAACGTATTTAAAAACAGGAGAAGATCAAAGCGTTTGGAGTAGGACAGCCTAGTAGAAGCGAGCTGCCATCATTTCGTCTGAGGAGGGTATCATCGTACAAACGCTTTTTGATGTCAGATAAATGTAACTGCCAGTTTTTATATGAATGTACATCATATATGTAAATACACTGCTGTGTAAACTACCAAATTATAATTTTTTTTTATTATCATTTTTGCTATTTATTTCTTCACAGTCCGTTTAGGTACATATGTTTAGAAAAGTATTGAATGGAAATAATAGTTAGCACGTGTAGTGGTAATAATAATTGACGTTTGTGTGGTTGCAAAACAAATTATTATACGAGAAATCGCCAAATAGTGGAGTAATGGCATAATTTGAAAATACTTGTTTTTTTATGAAAAATTTGTTTGCAAAGAAATAATTGAAAACATCAAAATTCCCGAAGCCGCCAAGGGTTAATGATTATTAATATTATACTCGTATACATCCATGTCGATTGGATTACGCAGACCAGTGATTATTTTGCTGGTGGCATAGTGGACATATTATCCAAACCCTCTAAATTTCAGCATTAATAAATAAATAATACACTTTCTAGGGGTGGTATTAGGGCGGTGTAGGAAAATCACTACCTTGTCTAATGCAAAGCTTTTCTGACAAACATTTAGCCACGTAAAATATCTTATGTTGACATACTCGTCTCATGGATAAGAATCACCCTTTGAGACTCATTAGATATCCCAACGATTGCTGGTTGAATACCAACACACGACAACACCATAGTCAGCACTGTACTATATACTTACACTATTATAATATACCAGTACTATATACTTATACTCACTAAACTTAGCTTAAACTCAACTTAAACTGACGAATTTTAAGTGTTTTTTCTTTGTATTTTTATTCGTTTTATGAATTCGATTAATATTTAATTACATTGATACCATTATTTTATTAGTATATTATTGGTATTAATTACAATAAACTTTGTTCGGTGATTTATACAAATAATTATATTTGGTACAAGGCAATTATAGACTTTCTATCATACATATCTATTATATGACTCTTGAATAACAATTTAAACAGCGTTGCCAGATTGTGGGTTTTCCCCCCAAAATGGAGGATTTGAAGCTCTCTTGGGAGTTTTTGGGGGGAAAAATATCGAGAACATTTTCTTGGAGGGGAAACCCCCAAAAAAATTAATTACCATATTCTGAGATGAGATGTGAATTTAGGAATAGTAATATGCAGCTCCAAATGTTGCATCAAGTCTAGTTTTCAGTAAGTTGATGGAGTCTGGGTCACAGCAATGCCTCCTAGAAGTACGGGCCGTCAGGCTACGTAATCGTTCTCGCTGTGACGTCATGGCGATAGGGATTTTGACATTTCCACGAGGCAGTGCCGAAACACACCGAGATTTCACATGCGGTTTTTTAGCTAAAATATGAATAAAACGTTAGTTTTTATAATAATAATATTTAGTCATAACGTACACTTTTTACCAATTAATTGTATCGCGACAGTAAATCGACACGAACCATCACATAACCTAACACCAACCGATAAACATTTCGTAGTGAATTTTCCACATTATACCGCACGCATTAATTTGTGTTTTAGCTGTTGACTAGCACTGTTCCGCATATACCACTTTGTTTTCATTTCACTCACTTTAACACAACCCGTACAATTAACATTTTCCCGCGGACGTCCCATAAGACTACGTGTGTTTTTCGCGACATTTTGTCCTATTGCTGTGACGTCATCATTCTGTATTACGGCCCGTACTTCTAGGAGGCATTGGTCACAGTTTGAACACAATATATATCAAACATTTCTGACAGGGGTATAGCTCGGCTCTATTTTCTATTACCACAGCGTAAGGAGTTAGTTCCTAACCAGCGTGCGGACTCCGTATATGTATACGGTCCAAAAATCCAGTGATCTAACCTGAGATTGTATTGTTGGTCAGCCTGGAAAGTTGGAAGAAATCGTATGGAACAGAAAGAAATGCAATATACGATTCGACAACTACATACTCAGGCTAGATTTTTCGCTGCTCACATACGGCTCACTCTCGCAAAAAATACTAGCACACTCTTAGGTTGCTTTGACAGATAATGCATTGCGTAAATGGAGGCTCAATTTGAAGGTCAAAGTGTTTTTTCTGGAAAAGGGAAGGAGTTCACCCACTTATCATTCTATACACTTTGCTATTACTATGAACTGAACACTGCCGTACACATTTGTAGGTAGAACAATACAAACTTTAGCTTCTCCTTCGGCTAGCTGCTAAGTGTGGCACGAGCTTAAGCCGCTAGCACTGCAGCTACTGTTGGACGTTACGTAGTATGCAGGGCCGGATCTTCCTCTGGAGCGAATCAAGGAGCTGCGCCGGGCGCACGTGAGAAGGAGCGCAAAGTTCATAATAACAAAAAGTTCATAACATCTTTCGTTGTTCAAAGTTCATAAAATCTTTAATTCATAATAACAAAAATATCGAAATACACAAATATTCAAAGTTCTATCTATTCAATTGGCAGTTTATATTCTTATTTATTTTATTTTTTCTTCAATATAAACTTTGTTATCACAGATCGTTACATGCCTTTTAAGTTTCAAAGAGCCCTATTTTAATATTAAATTCACTTGCGTTGCAAGAGCTAAATTTACAAGCACGATCGGTGCTTGGGGCACATTACGCACGAAAATCTATATTGCGAAAATCTATATTGCGAAAATCTATATTGCTCCATTCACGACTTCATTTCTTATGAAGAAAGCAAAACTATCACTACTCGTTTTATGCGTTTTCGTGTATGATTTTGGTGCGGCATGAATTCTTGCGCCAGCGGTATCAACGTTTTTCCAGCAGTCTACTTCTAAGTTTACTTCATTCACCTAAGTCCGTATTCCCTCATGAACAAACTCATGCGAGTAAACAGATATGATAGTATAAATGCATATGCAGATATGATAGTATAAATGTATACGCTAGTGGTACAAGTTATAGTCAATCTTCCGGTTTATATTTTCTTTTTATTAGGGAAAGAATTTTCGGTAAAACTGGACTTGATGCCCCACACAGCTGTTACATGAATTTTGCCGATAGATGTCGGGCTAATATGTTTGTGTTTTTGTGGTTTTGCGTTTGCTTTTGGGGCTTCTTTTCTTTCTTTTTTTTTCTTCTTCTTAATTGTTTTATCTTCTTTTTTATCTTTATGCATAATTTTGTCTACTTTTCTTCATTTTTTCGGCCTTTCTACCACCTTTTCGCCCTCTGGTGGTGGAATTTCCCGGGTGTGGGGCATCAAGTCCAGTTTACCCGAATTTTCTAATGATATCCTTTCAGTTCGAGGAGCAAAATAGATTGTGGAACTTTCAGTTTTAAAACTTAACTGGAGTACGTTTGATGTAGATTGTTTGAGTAATATCAAATTTTAATTATATTTCAAAGTTGTTTGACTTGATTTTGATCGTTTTTGAGCTTAAATTATTTTGTAAAAATAGTTTTTGCGTTCATTGGTCGACTTTGACTGTATCATGAGCTCAACTTTAAAAAAAAAGTAGTCTGGTAGTGCATAACGGAAAAAAAGTAAGGGTTTGAAGAACGAAAGCACTTTATGACTAAATAAATTCGTGGCAACCACTTCATCACCCACCAAATTCGTATATTTATTCCGAAATAGTGTTTCAAACGTGCCAAATCTTGTACTAGATGAACGTTTCCTTTCTCTAATGGAATCAAGAGAAGAAGAAAACCTTTCTACGGACCGGGATGCTAGAAATCCAAATAATTCTAGTCCGTGTTTTTCCGTTTCAATGGTAAGAGGGGTGTGTACTTTTTCAATTGAATCAGAGCTTCGGGATCTTTATTAATAAAGAAACATGACTCACTCAATGATATCCTTGAATTCATTTTCAGTAGAAATAGACCCGTACCCTAGACCCGTACGAGGGTTGTCGTGGGATTGCTTTACTTTTAGAAATATTGAAGATCTTTGAAAATAGTGTTGACTTTTCTATTTAAAGTTACAGCGGAAGAACGATATTTTCAAAATTAAAAATTTTAAAGAATTATTTGAAGAAAGATTAGTAAATTTGGCAATTTGATCCATAGAAAATGGTCTTGTCTTCGAATTAAATAGTGATTGCTTAGTTGAAGACTTTGTGAAAATTAAAGCTCGCTGTGCAATGCTTTCAACTAGATAAAAAATACTTCTCAGAAAACTAAAGTTTATCTCCACAGAATGTGCAGTTTTTGTGTATTAAAACGTTTCAGAGTGGATAAGCACAGCGAACTCATGTCATAATTGCATAAAAATCTGAATTTTCTATATAATTTATGTCTTTAACTTTTTCTATATAATTTATGTCTTTAATTTTCTCTGTTTATTGTACTGTTTTTACATTTATGCATGTGCATGGCTATCGATAACTAGGCCTACAGGGGGTAATTTTTTTCAATAAACACATCTGAAGCTCTATCTCATAGCGGTAGATCATTTGGAAAAGAATTGTTAACGAAAACGATAGTTCTGCACATAATTCGGCTCAAACAATTGGTTACTATCTGGTCAACAGCATTACAGAGCCAAAAAATCGGAGAAGAAAAATATTTCTGCGTATCGAAAATTTGAGACAGAAACATTTTGAGAAAAATGTGTTTTGCTGCATTGCTCGAATGAGCAAATGTCTAGTTTTTTCATGAAAATTACATGTTGAGGAATGCTCAGGTAAATACTCCCAAGAACTAGTAAAAACTTGCTAAGAATTCGCAGTCATGAAAGAGGGGGTCAGAAACTTAAAATCATAATATAGAGGGCGCCAAATGTCGTTCTGCGCCGGGCGGAAATATGGCCAAAACCGGCCCTGGTAGTATGTTCTTTCTTTGTCTTTTGTTTTTGACTCTTGAAATATTTTTTATATTGCTTTGAACTTTTAGGTTTTTTATAATCTCAGAAAAAAATCCCTGCACACAATTTGTATTTAATATGGGCCATAATCATAATATGGGTCATAAATTCTTCGGAAACTGTACATGACAATCATTCTAGTGGGGAAACTTCCGTAATTGACGATACCTAAAAGTCGATCAATCTTGTAAATTTAATTTTAAATATGTGGCGAATCGATTTGTTTTGTTATTCTTGTACACTTCTTCGGGGGTTTTCAATTGAAATTATACCATTTTGGAGATTTTTGAGCCTGATGTCGGGGTTTTTTCATATCTATATCTGGCAGCACTGAATGTAACTCTTATATCTGTAGGGACAAGGTTGGACCCACTGGCGCGGCAGTACCAATTGTCCGCACTGCACAACCATCGTCAGTACGCAGAACTAACTCCTTCTTCAGCAGCCGACCGAGCAGGTTGTGCCGTGAACGCGTTCATTATTTCTATTCTGTCTTTTAGTTTTATAGTAATAAATTGTTTCCTTCGTTACGCATTAATAATAGTGTTTCATTATCCGACAACAAGTAGCGCTTTTGCTACATTGGTGACCCCGACGTGATCTGAACACGCAACCTTCTGATACGGCAACATGCACCGCGCCAAATATCAGTGCAAGCACTTAGGGGGGACTGCTTATATTCGCCGCGGTAGCTTGCTACAAAGAGGCCCGACATTGTCGCCGCAGTAGCGCATTTGCTACATTGGTGACCCAGACGGCCTGACGACCGGCCAGACGACAGCCCCGACGGTAATTACTACGCATCAGCTTGCTACAAAGAGGACCGGCATTGTCGCCGCGGTAGCCATTTGCCATGAGATGCCGCACCAATTAGCTGCCACAAGGCCCGACATTGTCACCTCGGCGCTACATTGGTGCCTTCTGTGACGAACGGGAAAAGGACATCCTGGCAAGCGTCGCCTCGGCAGCCGCATCAACTCGCTGCCACGAGGAGCAACGCCGTCGTCTCAGCAACTGGCGTAGCAACAGATCGCCGCAACGGCGAGCTATTTGCTGCGACAGCGTGATGTTTACATCGCAACCCATCGAGCTGCCCAGAGGGCCCCCTACGGCAGATCAGCCCCCATCGATACGGCAACATGCACCGCGCCAAATATCAGTGCAAGCACTTAGGGGGGAGTACTGTAGGGACAAGGTTGGACACACTGGCGCGGCAGTACCAATTGCCCGCACTGCACAACCATCGTCAGTACGCAGAACTAACTTCTTCTTCAGCAGCCGACCGAGCAGGTCGTGCCGTGAACGCGTTCATTATTTCTATTCTATCTTTTAGTTTTATAGTAATAAATTGTTTCCTTAGTTACGCATTAATAATAGTGTTTCATTATCCGACAACAAGTAGCGCATTTGCTACATATCGTTTTTACATATGCGTCCAGCATTTACACGAGTCGACGCAACTCCAGTTTTTAGAACGCGGTGGTGAAGTGGAAGTGATCGGGCACTTTGATTAATGTACCGTAATCTTTATGGCGCTTTCTTTTTGCCCATTATTCATTTATGAATGATTTTAAGTTTTCTTGCTAATTAAACTTCAAGTTAGGCTAAGAACGTACGATTAATTTAAAATAAAAATAATTTCAATTCAATTCAGGTAGTTTTTGCTCCCCTTATGCATAACAGAACAATGGTAACCAGTGCACACGCATTGGAAACAACAACAACTCCTGTTACGGAAAGGGGGAGATGTTGTTGTTCCCAATGCGTCTGCAGTGGTTAGCATTAAATAGTAATAATGGAACGCCGGCGCTAACTCGAGCCGTTGCCGTTTTTTGAATGCTCGTGTCCGCGCAAATATAACGAGACTAAATTGACAGCAAATTGAGACAGTTGACGCGTAAATTGCCAAAAAAGTGCTAATTGACAAAAGTCGAGCTACTTTTGGTCAGTACACTCTGCTTTCGGCTGTAAAATTCATTCATAGATGTCTCTGATATTGGTGCTAAAAATTACAATTCAAATATCCACATCAGACGCAAAATCTTTTCTCCATTACACACTTTAGATGTTTGAAATAAGAATAAAAAGGCTTCAGTCCCCGAAACTAGCCAAAATAAGGCATTATGTATTTCGAAACGATTAACATATCTCCAAATTACCTGTCAAAGTTGAATAATTTCATATGGCACTACTTGTGTCAAATGCCTCCCAGCCTGCTGCCATTTTTCGGACATCGACTTTTCGGCAGCGGCTTCCAGTTGCATTCGTATGTGTGCCTATATGCATTCGGAGCTTGTAATTCGAAATACATGTGGTCGGAGAGAAAAGTGTGAACATCTCGCTGTCAATTTTCACGGCAAATAGACAAAATCGGGTCACGCGAATATGTTGTTTGGCTAAAACAATTCCAGTTTGTCACGGTCGTTGCGAATATTCGGGCGGTAACATCGAACGTGAAGTGATTTTAGTTTCTTAATAGCAGGGAGTTCGCCACCATCGTTGCCTTTGAACCATAGTGATTGTCAATCGGATATGCCTGTGTCGGTAGTGTGCGAATCGGCGGCCGTCACGGCTGCAATTCGCGATTCGTTAGCAACGTCTACAACAAATGGTCTTTGCTCGAGTTCCAGTGACGATTCTCAAACGCTTCAAAGCAAGCTTGTGGCTTCAGCTAAACGTGTTCTTCTCACGAAAATCGAATATGAGGAAGTAAATAGTTACAATCAGTCGGTCCTTGACACGTTAAAGTCAAAGTATATCGTACTCAAACCGTCAAATAGCGGGAAGCTGAACCAATGCACGAACTCGTCAGAAGGAAATAACAAAGATGCGAACCAAAATCAATGCAATGCGACGCTTGGTGAGTGAAGTACATATATCCCAGAGTCTTTGCCTGACATTTTACAGCGAGCGAGTCCCGTGCTTGCTGGTTCCCTGTTTGTGGGGGAGTTGACTCATGTGGCCGAATATGTTTTTGTGCAAAATAGTTTAGTCAAAATTTAATTAGTCAAAAATTAATAAAATATGACAGCCAAAAAATTGTTATTTGATAAACAATTGATAAATAAGGCAGCCAAGAAATTGATATGATTGATATTTCTGCTTAGAATCTTATTGAAAGCAAGTTACTCCACAAATTCTAATTTGAGTTGCTGATCAACTCACTGTAGTTCCAAAGTAAACATTCTTTTATAAACGTGTACGACAGAAGGTCTGTGGCGGGAAGGTCGTTTTTGGTTTGAATGAGTCACACTTATAGAAAGCGCCACGAAGTGTACTCGTTCGTATACATGAGTGAGACCGATGCGGCAAACTACAGTTTTAGTCTTTTATTTTCATTCATTGAAATTCTCGTGCAGCTAATTATGAAAGAAATGAAACTGTGCAAGCTAGCTAGCACACAAATATTTGTTTTTTTTTTTGTGTAAAAACGCTTTCCGAAAAAAACAAGTGAATTATCAACTTATTTATAGAATAATATTTTTGATAAAAAAGATGTTCCTCATATTAGTAAAAAATTCAATTTTAACTTTCAACTTATTTCTAAAATACGCAATACTAGTTTGCAAGATTAAAATATTCTCGTTGATAAGCGAGTCTGCTTTCTACTCTTAATCTTTCCCTCTAAACTCAATCTCTCAAATTGCTTTGTCCGCCGCGTACTATCGGTAATATTATATTCCTCAGGTATGATTCAAATCCTTCCACTTAACCCTAGAATGGTACCCATGAGTAATTTTTACTCACCTGCGGTATATATTTCGTCTCGCATCAGTCAGTTGGCCACTCTGACTGCCATGACTGCCATCTTGTTATGTTCACTGATAAAATAAAAAATGTACATAATACTATTTTTGCCTTCTCTTTAGTAAAAACATGTACCTAAAATCATCCAAAAACCTACCGTACCATTCTAGGGTTAATTATACAGTAAGAAAGACGAATGTTATCCTATATCCACAATATAATTAAAGATTTGCTGCGGAAGATAATCTGAAGGGAACATAATCACTAAACTTATTTAAACAATCGTATCAAAAACTCATTCTATAACTTAAACGTGTACATAGCACCGTCTGAACATAAAAAACTGTGTCTTAATAAAGTCATATTATTTGCGGCATTATTTTGATATACTAGCAATAGCCACGTATATGTATTTTTGTGATGCTTTTCACATTTCCTGCAAACAACATGATTAGACTAAGCAAAAATATAACAAAATCTACTCTCTTCTTTCGCAGCTGCTCGAGATCCAAACCAACTACCGCACCCAAAGAAGATTCTTTTTCCGCGTGAAAATGTCCAAGTTGGATGGAAGAGCTCGGGTCGCAAATGGCAAGTAGGTGCCGGAATGATCAACGTCGGAAACACATGCTACCTCAATTCCACGTTGCAAGCCTTATTCCATGTACCAGCGATGGCGAACTGGCTAATGTCCGACGCAGCGCATCGCGAAAAATGTGAAGACGAGAACGGATCTCAAGGCGGATGTATTATTTGTGCAATGTCGAAAACTTTGATATCCTCACAGTCAAGCCAGAATCCGATACGTCCATATTTGGTTTATACGAAACTGCGTTTAGTCTGCAAGCATTTAATTATGGGACGTCAAGAAGACGCTCACGAGTTCTTGAGATATTTAGTGGAGGCAATGGAGAAATCATACTTAGCTAGACTTCGGAACAGCAAAGAGCTCGATCAATACAGTAAGGAAACGACGCCGCTAAATCAAATCCTAGGTGGCTATCTGAAATCGGCTGTTAGGTGCTTGGCATGCGGTCATGTTTCCACGACGTTTCAGCATTTTCAAGACCTGCTGTTGGACATCAGAAAGGCGAACAGTATCGAAGAAGCACTGGAAGGATACTTCGCACGCGAACGGCTGGAGGATATGGGATACAAATGTGAAGCATGCAAAAAGAAGGCAAGTTTAGAACCTAAATGTTTCTTAAGCTATTATTAACATATAATTTCAGGTGTCCGCAACAAAACAATTTTCTCTTGAGCGAGCACCAACATCGCTTTGCATTCAATTAAAGCGCTTCTCGATGATGGGGTCGAAATTGAATAAGCACGTCGGGATCCGACCACGACTTGATTTGTCACCGTACGCATCGAAAACCAACAAAGAACATTTGTCTTACCGATTAGTGGCAATGGTGACACATCTGGGAGCATCACAGCATTGTGGACACTACACTGCCATCGGTCTTACAGACACCGGAACGTATTACCAATTTGATGACAGTTATGTGAGACCGATTTCACTTCAATCAGTTCTCAATACGAATGCATACATCATTTTCTACGAGCTTGAAGAAAGTCACGACAGTCGACAAACGAGTACACAGGTTAGCCGCGAATTAAACGAAAACAGGGAGTCTATAAGCAAGGTAAACGGACAAACGAGCAATAACGGCAGCAACATTCAACGACAAAGTTCGTTGGCGTCTAGCTCTACCAATGGAAACAGCGCAAGTGTTAACCCGAAAGTGATTAGTAAATTAGAAAATAATCATAGTGGCACACCGATAGGACCTCAGTTGCCCAGCAAAATGATTCAGCGCAACGCCCCATCATCAGCTAATAACGACAGTCCGCAAAAGTCACAAAGTCCGTTGTCAACAACAAATGGGGGTAGTAAACTAGTCAATTCACAGAACTCATCAAAACTAACAAATGGCGGCGACAGTGCATCTGCCAACAAGTATCAATCTCCACTCAATCAGAAAACTAGCAATCAGTCCCTGAACAGCAAGCTTATGATCCACTTCAAGAATGGCAACACCAGTACAAACAATAAATACAACACTTTTAACAACAACGACAGTAATAATAATAACGCTCAGTCAAAGTTCCAAATGAATGCGATGAAGTCAACGGACCGCAAAGACTTCAATTCTGGAAAGGAGAAACTCAACGGGAACAAAGCGAGTCTCCCCTGCATGCCTAAGCTCGAAGAATCGTCTAAGGAGAAATCGTCATCTTTTGCGAACAATAATGGATATTCACAAATTGTTGCAAAGACAAATGGACCTGAAAAGACCACCATGAATGGATATGCAAAGTCGTCGTCGCAGGCGAATATCAAAAGTCTCGTGCCCTATGAGACCGATGATGAATCTGATAATTCGAGTGGAGGCCAGTCGAGCAATAAGCACCGTACCAACCCGAAATTGTCAAAGAATAAACAAAAGCGTTCGTACGAAAGGGATGATGATTCCTCTTCATCTGAAAGCACTCCACCTCCACCGAAAATAAGCATGACACCTCCATCGACGCCCGTCATCAAGACCAAGGCTGGTCTTTGGCAAGTCACAGATATTGTACAAAAGAAGTCTCAAGACCGTGGCTCAAATATGAACTGCAATGCTGAAAGGAAAAACCCGTTTGCTTCAAAACCATCCGCAGTCTATTCTTCTGGGTATAACAAATTGAATGACCGATTGAAGGACAAAGATTCAAAGTTCGGCAGAAAATCGCATGAAAACGAAAACGATAAAAGTTCGAATGGAACAGTGCAGCAGTTGCTGAAATTCTCCCATCGCGGATATGGAGCACCGGTGTTGTCTTGGAACGGTCAGAAGCCAACAATAGAAAAGGAGGTAAGTGTTGCTTGGTCAAGCACGAATATATAAAGTGTGGTTTCCAATTTTTTGAATGGCGTCAAGAACTCATAGGCATCCTAGTTTTCATTTTTTATACGCTTTTTATAATGAAACTAGCGGTCATATAACTCCAATTTATGTAGTTATGTGAAAACCTAATAAATTTGTTAAAATTACTTTCGAATAATGTACCGAGAGATTAATAGAAAAATGTAACATTTTACAGGTAATCGAAGAGATACGGCAAGAACGAAAACGTGATTTAGACGATGAAGAAGAAAATGAGATGGATCGTGGCAGACAAAAGAAGATGAAATCAAACAATGGATTCATGGGTCGAGAGAATCCTGGCTATAATCCATTCCAAGAATATCAAAACCATCAGAGTCAGCACCGCCGATGGTATCGACCATACCGTCCAAACAACCACCACCGTAACAATAATTTCCGACGACACAACTTTCATAAGCGGCCGCATCACCAACGAATCGGTGGAGGCGGCTTTCATCATAGACGTGATTCTTAAGATTGACTTTTAAGTTTCCTCCTAATATTATTGGAAAACCTATTAGTAACCTGTTTCTTAATCAATATACTGAGTTTTCATTAGAATGTAGTTAGATTTTTAGTTAGCTATCGACACCAATTCGGTTTTTTTTTTTTATTTTAGCCGGGTATAATGTATGTACCGTGGATCGTATGCTTTTAAAGAGTCTGGAATGATGTATAAATATTGAAATTATATTATTTTAATGAAGTAAGTTTTGAATAATGTATATTAAGTGAGTACATTATAATATATAATAAGTATCGTATTATGGCGCGTAGTTATTAGTTGAAATTGTAGTTGAATTTGAATTATGCATTTCGTTTTTGTACATGAAGATTAAGTTTTTATTTTATTGTATTGTTAAATAGAAATGTGAAAAGATAATGGTAATGAGAAATTCGAGACGTTTAGTACGAAAAACAAACTCGAATTGAAATAAACGTAAATTTAACCGTTAGCAAGCACGATATAATCATTAAGATAATGCTTAGAATTAAATAAAGTGAATGGACACGAAGTAGGTAAGGTCCACAAGTTCCGAAGTACCAAGTTCGATCGTTCTTCATTTTGAGTTCAACTGTATAACTGAATTACACTGAATTAATGTAAAAATATTTCAATACTTAATTATAATATTATAATAACAGATAATTAGACTAATACTTCAATTTAAATAAACCCACTTTTATTTGACGATCAGAGTTAGAGAAACGCGCCGATATTTGCTGGCTCTAAGAGAAGATTCTAAAGGTGTGATTTAATGAAAGTGAGTTTGCACATCAAACTGAAGCTGTGCGATCTGTTGTGATGCTGTGATTCATAATGCTCCCGAAGTTTTAACTGATGTACAATTAGAGGAGAAACAACAGAAGCTATACGGTGTCCTGACCCAGCTTTTGTAAAGTGCTATTGCTTCTAGGTTCGTGTTCAAGCTGCAATGTATGCTTACTAGGATATTGTGGCCGGTTTTCGCAGATATGTATGCATCAAAAATATGCAAAAAATCAAAATCACAGTTTGCTCTGCATTTTAAAATGCCGTTGCAAGGTATGGAAGTATCTAAAGCTGCGTACAACCAATGCATTCTTTGGCCTAAAGCTGCGTACACATAGGATCAAGCCCTTCTTTGGCCCGGATAGGCTTAGTGTGTACGAAACGCCAATTTTGGCGTTGCCGTTCGCTCTGCCGGCAGTAACATCAAATCGTTGGCGATGTATGCCCTTGAGACTTCGATCTAATGTAGACGGTTGTTCGACGATAGTTCAACCCGGACCGCATCCAACACCTCGGTCCCATGCCATTGGCCCGAATCCTTTCCTGCGTAAGCGGCACAGCCAACGTTAATCGTCGAGCACCAACATTTGGTCAAACTATCGTTAGCCGTCGTTAGCTTTATGTGTACGCGCCCTAAGACTAGCCCTGGGCTAAGAAAATTGTAGTATCGACTATAAATAGTTCAGGATATTGGGTGAGAAATTTTGCTTTGTGATTCAAACATCCTTTGGAACCATCAGTACCCCCATCACTCCCATATATGACTTCATTATTTAAATCAATCAGTAAAGTCATAACAGATGCCTTATACCTGCTACCTAACCATTCAATCATGCACCTAGTTATTTACTCTACTTGCTTCCTGACATCGGTATAATTTAATCAGGTTCTGAGATTTGAGTCATCGTTTGCGTAACTATCAATATGCTCGAACTTAAAATATTCAAATCCATTTAGAAATATTTACCGTAAAACTCTGAGTTGATCGGAGTCACTGAAATAGTGAGGTGTCAATTCTTGAAGCGTCGATTCTTCTATGTATCTTTCAAATGCAATTACGTTTTCAAGATTATGAGGCAGTAATTGACTTTTTTCAAATTAAAACCAGTTACTTTTCATTCAAATTTGTATTTCGTTGTAAATAAATACATCACCTTTCGATAAGCTATCAATTCTCGACTTTCTACCATTTAATGAAACTGACTAGAAATAAGCATACACCAAGTATAAAAATTAACCAGCTAAAATCTTAATGTCCGATAAAACCTAAACTAACCTTCATCGGTTATAACTAAATCAAATAAAGTGCATTACCTTTATATACCTACAATTTTTTTCTCAAATTTGATATCAAATTAAACAACTATTGAATAAAAATGCCATGGCTGGTTTGAAATTATCGACAGTTATTTCAATGTACTCGTCTCTTTGATGAGCTCAATATCAAAATCACATATTTTGCGATTTTCTCATACGTTGCGAACAGCATTGCAGCCGTCAACACTGTTTGCAAAATCTTAGCTTCCATTCCACGGAATAAACCTTTCGCGCCTTGTGTTTTTAATATGCACAATAGCATCTTCAACACACCAGCGTCTTTAGGGTTTTTTATATGTCTGTCTTTTCCACCATGCCGCAGTTTTGTCTGTACAAGTTGCAATGGATACGTTAGGACCGTTGCAAATGCTTTCGACACAGCGCCAACTGCAAAATAAGTAATGGCGGGAAGATCGCCATATGCTTTCACTAGCCTTCGTTTGATCATCTCGTACATCATAAATTGTAGAGCAGGATTTATTACCAACATTAAAGAAGGTATTGCTCCTGCCCACAAACCCGGGACTCCTTCAGTTTTTGCAATATAGAGTAGCCCTCCTACGAGGCTCTCATAGTGGTCTGCGTTCGCAGAGTTCTGATTTTTTAACCCTTTCATCTTCAAACGTGTGTTCACAACCCAGAAAGGTGTTGTCGTTATTACGTTGATCGCTCCACTTACTGCACCAATCAATAAATCTTTCAATGCGTTCGATTGATTGCCGTTGTCGAAGAAGGCTTTCAGTCCATGAAACGTGTAAAAGTACACGAAATTAGAAATACATAAGCTCTCTAACACTGGAAACAACCCTCTGTACAAAGTGCTGAAGCCCTCCTCGCGTATTAGCTGTTTTAATATTGCCAAAGTGTTTGCGTCTTTGCTTATTTTTGAATCCTCAACTAAGATATATAGGTATTAGAAGATTCACAAGTATAAATACAATGACCTTACGCTGTAGACGTGCTCGAACTGTGTCTAAGGGATAGAAAACCGTCATGGCAACAACTCCTCCCTGAAAAGTTTGTAAAGTAGACAATTTGAATTAAAATGGTAAAATTATAAATCGGATACAAAGTAACAGGAATTAAGGAAGTGAAAGAATAAGTTACCATGAGCAACAATCTACAAAAGCAATCAAATAAACGAGTTGTAAACAAACATTCCTTCTATCCCGCAATTTTTCGGGAATCTATTTCACAAAAGTTAAATAATTTTCAATACAATTGAATATTTTCAATTTGTCGACAAACATGAGCGTAAGCGGAAATTATTCCGGAGATGAGAAAGCATAGCAATTTACATTTTCAGTTGAACATTTTTGCGCCGAGTGTGGAAAAAATGCTCTGAAACAACTTCAACTTAAAATCCACAAAACAACGCAAGCCGTTTTATCACGTTTTACACGTTTAATGATTAAAAAGTAATTTGCAATATTATCAAATGCATAAATCATTCGGCGTAAATTTGTCGAAACTGAACTTTGTTCTCTCTTAAATGCACACATTAATATCGAATAGGCGCATGGATGAAAAAACTGAAGAACAAAAAACTATCATTTACACGGGGTCAGATTTATGTGTAAAAAGGAAGCAGTATCGGGCAAATACACTGTGCTTTATTACAACTTGTTTATTTATTAAAATAAAGTCAAAAAATTAAAATGTACTTACTGTTGCACCTGCTACAGCATGCACCCATGACTGGTAGCTCAAAACATTGTTTCGTTGCTTTGAATGCGCCATTTTAAGATGTAAAAACTACACGATGGTATTAAAAATGAACGTGAATATATAAAATTATTGTTATGCGATGTCGATCAAAGTCCGCTTTCAGATATTCAAATGATGTCTCAAAGTTCTTTGTCAAACTAATACAGTATGACTATTCTTTGCAAAGAGGCAAAGTAGATGCTTTTTTTAATCTATTCGGCGACTTACACAAAATATGTTCTCCCACAGAGTTACGTTAAGAAACCAAACACAGCGGAACAATGGGCGCCGCAACAATTCATGAATTCAAGTGACAGATCCCATTTGACATTTCCTGAAATATCACTCGCTTGTCAAAGTGACAGCACTACTAAAATTGATCGACACTTCCAAATTGGACTGTACCAAGACTGTACTCGTAAAAGCATGTTTCTCTATTTTATGTAGATTGAACTTCATGATGCTTAATCGCCCGAATATTTAATTGAACTACGCAAAACTAAGAACTGTTTATTCATACCGCACAGCGTAATGAATAACTTGAGCAGCATGTCAACTTTGTATACACAAAAACTAAAGTTGAATTCACGGCCATGGTTGAATCGAATCACATTACACTCGTGAAAATACCCGCATTCAGCTCTCCCAGTATCGAGTGTTCCCCATTCAGCACCACAGTTCAGCAACAATCGCTATAACATACGTCAAAAAGATAACCTTTAATTAAAGTTTCAACCACTGGTTTCAACTAGTTCCAACGATCAACCTTCTAAGTACTTTGTTTCCATTTCAAAATAAACCAGAGTAAGATGTCTGAACCAGATCAAAAAAAAACTAAAATGACACAGGGAAATAAGAACAAAAACTACTATTTGCAAAAGTCGAAGAGGCAGTTCATTGAGCCAGGGCAGCGCGGCTTTTTAGCTACATGCAACTTCCGCGAGAAAGACTGTATTCGCGAATGCTATAACATCCTGAACCAATATGCTGATGAATTATATGGACCAGTGGAGATTAGTGGTAGCGGCACAGCTGAAGGTGAGCATGACATCGCGGAAGAGCTAGAAAAGCAAATAAATGAGGCAAAATCAGAAGCGAAGAGCAAGAAACCTCGCTTTAAAGCTGTGGACACAGGAACGAATAACTGTATATTTATAAAAACAAGCATCCCGGATCCGGTTGGCTTGGGAGCGAACATTGTTAGAGATATTGCAGCACGCAAGATACAAAAAACTAGGCATCTCTTGCGACTTGTGCCGATTGCTAAGGTCTGCAAAGCAAATATGAAGGATATTGTGGATTCCGCGGGGGAATTATTTGATGAATATTTTTTGAAAGAAGCACATACCTACTCAATAGTATTCAATAGACGGTACAACAATAGTATTAAGCGAGATGAATGCATCAAAGATCTGGCAGGCTTAATCGCAGCGAAAAATGTGAAAAACAAAGTTGATTTGAATGAGCCGGAACTGAGTGTGATAGTAGAAGTAATCAAGGGATTGTGCTGCTTAAGCGTCGTACCGGAATATATAACGCTTAAAAAATACAACTTGGTTGAGTTGGCTAAAAAATGTGACAACCCAAAAGATGAAAGCAAAGTTGCTAATGCTGAAGTTGAACAGACCCTTGACGAGAAGGACTGCGAAAATAATTAAGTCAAACTCTTGATTATGTTATCTATAAATGTGAAGCTCGATTTCAGTGCTGGCACATTGGTTGAACTATTCCCACTGAGCTGAATGAACTCTGAATATGTACATAATATGTATCGATACAACTTTACATAAAAATAAAATATACACTGGACTTAAAATGAACTTTATTTTAATGCGATGGCCTCTTTCGCATTTCTGAGATTTTTACTGAAATCTAAACTGAATGGTGCGATCAAATACCTAAAGTATTTTTACATTCATTCGTGTAAAATTCAGCTTATTCAAACAGAAAAGAGAACACTGGATCTAAAATACCAATATATAAAAATATATTACTTTTTAGGGAAAGTATTCATTAAAATTTCTGGTGTTGTCGCCGCTTCTTGGCGACCCGCGATAGCTTTATATTTCGTCCTTTGTGACGAATACTATTGTCGCCGCTTCTTGACGACCCGCGATAACTTCGTTTTTCGTCCTTTGTGACGAATATTATAACACCAGATTTATTTTGAATAATACTTTATTTCTGTAAAAACAGTTGAATTGTAGAACTTAACCTAAATAAATTCAAGACCGCTAAGCCGTCACTCGTGAGAATCCGAAAGAACGGCAGTTACAGTAGTTCAAATTATGAGAATCTGAAAGAACGGCGCTCGTCGTTTTCACAAATCTCCGACATTTCTCCCTCCTAATGAGCTTGCTCATTACTTCTCATGCTCAGAGGACATATGCTCGTTACCGGTCTTCGGAGCACGCCGGTTTGCGTGCGAAGGTCTACCACTCTAATAATGCCATCCTTTCCTGGGAATACTTTTTCTATAATGGCCTTTTGCCAGTTATTCCTCGGAGTTTGGTTGTTTGCGATCATTACGACGTCTCCGACATTTACAGGAGTAGTCTCGCGCAGCCATTTTTCCCGCCGAATTAGGGTTGGAAGATACTCGTTTACCCACCGTTTCCAAAATTGATCGGCTTTCGTTTGGGCGTATCTCCAATGTTTTCGTAGGTACACATCAGCGCTATCGTAGTTTCCCGGAATAGATGGCCCATAGAACGTTTGACCTCGTATAAAATCATTCGGGGTTAATGCTGACGGGTCCTTTGGATCTGAAGAAACATATGTAATCGGTCTACTGTTGACTATGTTCTCTACTTCTGTAAAGAGCGTCCAAAGGGTGTATTCCCTAGGTGCCTCTTCTTTCAAAATAGCTTGCAAACTTTTTTTTACAAGGCCCACTAGTCGCTCCCATGAGCCACCCATATGTGGAGCACCTGGCGGCATGAAATTCCATTTTATTCCACGGATCGAAAACAATTCGGATAGTTTAATTTGATCTATTTCCTGCAATGATCTAGCTAATTCTTTATCGGCTCCTCGGAAATTCGTGCCATTGTCCGAGTAGATTTCTTCAGGTCTTCCCCGACGGTTGATGAATCGCATAAAGGCCATTATAAAATTGTCCGTGTCTAGACTTGGAGACAGTTCCAGGTGAATTGCACGTGTTACCAAACATGTAAATAATACACCCCATCGTTTTTCTCGACTTCGTTTTACTGTGACCAGCAGGGGTCATAGGCGGGCCGTGGCCTAAAATCTGGCAGGGGCCAAGGACTGAAAAGTTCAAGACATGCGATGATTTTTTTTTTATTTGTACAAGTACTGTTCATACAACTTATATAATTTACTAATACATTATACATTTGTTGATTTATTCTTTGTTATTTGCTAATGCAAAGTGTATTATCAAATAAACTTCTTGTCTGTGAATACGTATGAGCTACTACTACATGCATATAATGTGAATGGTAGGTATGAACTACACATGAATTATCAATGACCGCTAAGAAAGAAAGCTTGTATGAATTATACGGGAATAGAATGGAAATAATTAGAAATGTAAAAATATTTTTTCGTTTACAAGCTAAATATATTGCAACTTATACTTGAAGAAGAGGATAGCTTAGTTTCAAAATATTTTTGAAAAAATTGGAATATATTAAGCTTAGAAGGAAGAAATTGATCTCTTGCTTCAAACACTTGTTACCTAGAAAAACCGAAAACAATTTGGCAAGATGAAAAGTGCTGTAACTTACTCTTTTTGAGCCATTTGGTTTGCAGGAATATCTTTGTAGCCCTAACTGCGTGTCCGAGGCTAAATGAAACAGCACAACCTTTGAAACTAGTGCTTTTTGCTGTTTTCCGTTTTCGCGATCCTCTGGTAAATGTGAGATTCAGACAGTTCCTTTCTGCAAATGATTTAATTTTTCCCCAAACTAAATACAAGTCTTCTCGCTCAATTAGTAGTGTTCCATTCGCAATATTTATCCCATCCCGAAGAGTTGCATTTTTAGTTAGGAAATATGTGCTTAACATGTTTGTTATAAAAAGAACATAGTGAAAGATGAAAAGATTTTCTACAAATTTAGGATTACTGATTGAATGAAAGATCCCCAATGAATAAACTGAGTCGTTGTATTTAATTTCTTTTTCTAAAGCCTCTTTCAAAGTCCCATAGCTATCAACACATATTTGCAATTGCGAAATCTCATTGACTAACGAGTTGAGCTTAAACTTCTCATTCCACGCCTTCAAGTTGCTTCAACAATTCGTGTTGTGATGGCTTCGAAAAGTGTAAGTAAAGTGATTCGGTGGCATTGAAAAGGATGTACACGTGTCGATTGTGAAAAATGTGTCCATCACAACCAGGATAATTTTATGAGCTAGACAGTGTACAAAAGTGGCTGCAGGGTGTTTCATCTTAATTTAGATTTGTACACCACTTTTTTGGCCTGACATGACACTAGCACCATCATAAGACTGTCCAACAACAGGCAATTCGGGAAGGGTTCAAAATTATATCTGCTAAATACGAGATATTTCTAGCTCCTGAACAGTCTACAAAGCTTGTGAACCTTTCTTCGACTGCTAGCTCCTTAGCAAATCTGACAACTACGGATAGTTGTTCCTTCTGTGGTTCCTTGTTGCGTCTGCCATAATGGATATCAATCCGCAATCTTTTATTTAGCTGTATTATCCTCGCGAACGATTTCAGCAATTATTTTCATCAATTCATTTTGTATTTTGCCACTACAGTAGTTCGCAATCTTGTTTTTAAAATTATTTATTAATAATGCAGAAAATTCCAAAAAAAAATCACGGTTATCACTGGCACCACTTTCATCATGTCCTCTGAAAGCACGTCTTTGGCGACTGAGACACGTCGTAAGGTCGATAACCTTCTCCACAATATTCCAAGACTGTTCAAGCACCATATCATTTACTGTCTTCCAAGTAGTATTAGAGTTTTCTCATTGTGCATGAACTTTACTATCCGGATCGCGAAGTTTGGTCGAGCTGAAATTTTGGTGTATTTTTGGCGACAATGGAAACTCTATGGAAAATTTCACATTGTGATAACCTCACACCGAGTTATCAGATCATCACAAAATTGACAAGACTCATCAATGGCAATAAAAAATAAGTTTCTGTCGTTTTTAAATAATGTCTGGGCAACCTTGCAGCTACCATAAGTACGTAAACACAAATCTTTCATACGGCTGTTAGAATAAAATGCAAATGATTGATGAATTTGATACTATATTTATACAGTCAAATCTAAACTTGTAAAATTCCCAATCGCACAAAAATGCACCGAATTATTTATATTTTTAGCACCTGGAACTTGCGTTTACGGTATCTCGCGACCAGATAAAATTCATAGGATATAGTGGTCTTGAGTAGATACAGGTCTGACAAAAGTTTAATGAATATGATAAGAACCTTGTGGTTGCTGTGTCACTATGAAAAAACGTTCGGTGAAATTGAAGTGCTATAACTTTTAACTTCCGATGCAGTTATCAAATTATAATAAAATTCACACACATTTAACCTGAGTGTAAACCAAATAGGTCACAGATAGCATAAAAGTGGCAGGGATGCCATTTTTATTCTCCAAATGACTTCGAAAATTGTATTCTACGTTAATTACCTTATCGCCTACCATTTAAATACTTAGACTATGTTATGTGAAAAAACATAATTGTATAAAACGCTAGTTTATAAAAGTGTTCTTACCTAAATACCTGTATATTGCCTAGTAGGAATGAACAGATAATCTGAATAAAAAAAGGATGATTGGTGAGGTGTTTTTCGTCTTTTTCTTAACGTTTAACTTGTCGAAATTAAATATTGCCGTCCATTTCTCGAAATAAGTCCCATAACATCGTAATTAATACCGCAAGTAACACAGTCTCTATGTTATAAGTAGTGTAAGTTGGTATAGGCTTACACTGCTGCACTACAAAAACCTTGCTGTAACCACAAAAACCTAAAAGGTGCAAACTTAAGTGTCTGCTGTTGGAAATATTTATTTTTCTGGGAGGGGCCAATCTAGGGTCTGGGGGGGTCCCGGCCCCCCCTAGCCCCCCCTACGGCGCGCCTATGGCAGGGGTCCGAAATAATCAACCCCTGTATAGCTGAAAGGTGCTTTGTATGGCTGCAGACGTGCCCGCGGAATTTGCCCCATTTCCGGATTCGTAGGTTTTGTCCTTCGAAGTTCGCATTCTCGACATCTATTCCATGCGGATCGAACTGCCTTGCGGACGTTGAGAATCCAGTACTTCTTCCTTAAGCTATTCACCACACGTTCTTGTCCATTGTGAGCGCTTTGCTGATGTTGATAGTCGATAAGAAGTCTCGTGAAACGATGACCAGGTTCTAGAATTACAGGCCGTTTACCGTGCTCGTCCAGCATGGCGGCATTATCAAGCCGCCCTTTTAGCTTTATTACTCCATCCGAATCCACGAAAACCCCAATAGAAGACAAGCGACTGTTTTTGCTGACGACGCCAGTATCTCGAAGCTCCTGTAGTTCCTTAGGAAAAGAGTCTGTTTGTACGCGTTTCCACCATTGAAGCTCAGCCAGCTTCAATTCATCCACCGTTATGGGCTCTCGTATATTTACAGGTCCTGCTGTTCTCCTTGGCCTCCATCGTTTTCCGATTCTGATGACAATCGCAGTACATCGAAGAAGCTTCGTCAACTTGGAAAAATTGTTTGCATTGGGTAACGGATAAACATGCACTTTCTTCGCTATTACCGCCACTGAAGCCCGGCTATTGAGCTCTAGATCGACTATGTTGATGTCTGTCGCAGTCTCCCTCCGTTCCTGAGGCCAATTATCATAATGTTTTCCCAGGAAGGAAGGTCCGATGAACCAACGGCTGCTTTTAGATAGGTCGAGAGTTGTTGATGATCTCGTAGCGTCATCTGCCACATTGTCTTCTGAGGGTACCCATCGCCATTCCTCTGGCTTCGTGTGTTCCCGAATTTCTTCGATCCGATTGTTCACGAAGGTCTTAAACCGCCCTGCTTCAGAGCGTATCCAACATAATACCGTTTTCGAGTCCGACCAGTGTATTTTCTTGATAGTAGTTCGAAGCTCAAGTTGCAACGCACTACCTAGTTTGGCACCCATTACGGCTGATTGAAGTTCCATCCGAGGGATTGATAGCGTCTTGATTGGAGCAACTCGAACTCTGGATGCAACTAGCATGACGGTCGGGTTTTCCTGCCCTATTCGCAAATACGCGACCGCTGCATATCCTTCACCGCTAGCGTCGACGAACACATGAAGTTCTGCTTCTCCGCTTACCAATCCACCATAGCATCGTGGTATTGATACCGACTCCAACCTCGGTAAATCGATCAGCCACTTTTTCCATTGTTTATAAACTTCCTCAGTTATATGTTGATCCCAATCTACACCTGACTTCCAGACATTCTGCAGCACGACAAGACCTCTGAGCTTGAATGGCGAAACGAATCCCAAAGGGTCAAAAATAGACATAATTAATCTGGATACTTCTCGCTTGCTGGGAACCCGCGTGCCATCTAGTAGATCATCTGGAAATTTGGCTAAGTCCAGCGAAAACTGCAATTCGTCACTAACCGGGTCCCATTGCAATCCCAGAACTCGACTAGCAGATGGTTCAGACTTGTCTCCCAGGATCTTCGTCTTCATGTTGATCAGGTTCTCGGGAATAGAGCGCATTAGACTATGAGAATTGCTAACGAATTGACATAGTTGAAAACCTCCACTTTCGTTGATTTTAATGACTTCTTGCACCATTTTTGTTCCTTGATATTCTGTATCATAGCATCCTAGATAGTCATCCATGTAGAAATCGCTTTTGATTGCCTCGACTGCCTCCGGAAATTCAATGATGAACTGCTCAGCATTTTTATTTTTAACAAAGATAGCTGACGAAGGTGATGATGTTGCTCCAAATATCATCACATTCATGACATACTCCTGGTAAGGTTTCGTCGAATCTCCGTCACGCCACAAAAATCTTTGGCTGTTACGATCCTCATTACGGATGTATATTCGATGAAACATATCTGCGATGTCTCCAGTGCATGCGAATTTTCCTTCGCGAAATCTCCATAATACGGCGTGAAGAGAGTTAAGTAGATCAGGCCCTGTGAGCAGTTGATTATTCAAACTAACGTTGTTATTGGTCGCAGCCGCATCGAAAACAAGACGTATTTTTTCTGGTTTCTTCGGATTCACAACAGCAAAGTGCGGCAGATACCACAGTTTGGCATTCTTCTCAGCGTTTCCGGTGTCAGAAACTTTCGATACGTATCCCTTGGTTATGTATTCGCTGATTTTTGCTTTATATTTCGCACTAAAATTGTCGTCGTTCATCATTCGCTTCTCCTGATTTCGAAGTCGAAATTCTGCTTGCTTTCGACTTGGAGGTAGTTGTGTTACGCTAGGCCGCCATAACAAACCTGTTTCCCACCTCCCGTTGTCGATTCGCTTCGTGGTTTTCTCCATTATGGCCAAAGCAATTTTGTCCTCTTGCGACATTGATGTTTCTTTAGTAGAATTTGTCGCGTAGCATTCTACGCTGAAAAACTCCTTCATTAACGTGTGAAGATCCGCATTACGGTCAGCATCTCGTACATGGAACATTACTGCCGGACCGTTAGTATTGGTGCCTATTTTCCCACCTACAGTCCAACCTAGTTTCGTTCGGGTAGCTAATGGTGTTTGCTCGGGACCTTCTAAGACATCTCTATGCGCTGCCAAGTTCAGGTGATCAATTCCTATCAGCAATTGAGGAATTGCCTGACTGTAGCTACTCATTTTGAGCCTTCGGAGATGACTCCATTGCGCCTTGATGCGTTCAACATCAAGCGACTGCGGTCGAATGTGAAGATTTTTTACCGTTCTGACATTGCGTAGCTTGTAAGACTTACTCCCTTCGAAATCTCCTCTTACTCGCAATGTAACGCTTCGTGATGAGTCATCTATTTTAGTCGTTCCATCCACCCATTCAATAGTTAGAGGGATTACCGAGCCATCCACTTCCAATCGTTCCCTCAAGGCTTCCGTCATCATGGTGACTTCCGAGCAATCGTCAAAAACCGCATACGTTCGAACTTCTCCGTTTTTCCCTGAGAGCTTTACGGGTAGAATCCTAAGTAGCCGTCCTGTTTCAGGTCCAGAGTTTACGTTGCCATTCAGTTTCACTTCCATCTGGCTGGTGCTGGCAGAGTTTTCGGGTTTTTTCCATCCATGTAGTACTTGATGGTGGTATTTCTCACATCCGTCTACACCGCACTGCTTCTTATTCTGGCAATCCCGACGTTGATGGTGGCCAAGACAGCAAAAGCATAACATTTTCTTTTTCACAATTTGCCATCTTTTGTCGAGACTCATTCTGTCCAATAGCCAACACTGACCGCGATGATCCTTTTCGCAGAATGCACACTGAGTCTTAACTGATGTTTTCTTCATGGAATTTACTTCTGGTTGAGAAGTTTCCTGAGAAGTCGCATTGAGGAACGATCCCCTTACTCGGTGCGTTATGCCTTCTGCTATGTAAGACATAGCTTCGGCCAAACTTTTCACATACAAATAGAAGTCTTTAACCGTGCAATCACCACGACTTTTGGCTTTGATGCGAGCCCACTCTATACACATAGCACCTGATAACTTTTTCTCGAGTTCTTCTAAGAGCACTACATTGTATAAATAGTTTTCTTTATCTAATGCTTCTGCATTAGCCACTAGATTGGCCAAACTATTGGCAAGCTGAATTACACTTGCACTATCACTGTCTTTAACTTTTGGCACTGATTTTACTTCGTCTATTAGCACTTTCAAAATCGTATTGGGCCGTCCGAAATTCAATTCTAACACACGCAATATTTCCGGCACATTTCTCGAACTAATCATTAATGATTTTGATACTGCACGCGCTTGTCCTTTCAACGCTTTAATGAGACGCGCCAAATTTTCTTCATTCGAAAAACCGAAAAGAGAATCGGTCTCTTTGAAGCGACTTATAAATCGAGGCCACTCCGTTGGGTCTCCACTGAATTCTGGAAGATCTCGGGTTACCGATTGAAAGGATAGTAGCCTCTTCAAATCCGCTTGTTGACTTCCATGTTGTAAGTCCTTCAACCCTTGAGTTATGCTGCCCGCTATTTGGCCTGCGAATGCTTGCAATGTCGCTGCATCGATGCTCTGCTCATTTTTTCGTTGCCCGCAATCGGTTTCTGCATTGGTATCTTCCTCCAATAGCTGCGACTGCAATTGAACTATTTCTTTCTCTCGACCCAGCTGTGCGAGTGCTGCTTTCGCTTGTTCTTCCCGCGTAGCTACTTCGGAAAGCCTCACATAGGTGTCGAGTTTTGCCTTCAGCTGTTCCCGTTTGTCGCTATTGGACCTCGATGACGAACGAGATGCCGCTTTGCTAATCCCTGTACCTCCTTCATTGATTTCGCCCACCTTCGAGTCGTCAGAAATAATCGCTTCAGCTAATTTCGTCTCCATTTCGAAGATTTCCCTTTCTCGGGCTAATTGTGCCAAGTTCGCTTTCAGCTCGTCCTCTTGGGCCGCCATATTGGCCAGTTGAACGCGCTTGTTGTATTCGATCTGTAGTAGCTCCCGATTGCGGCCGCTCTGCCCAGATGATGCCAGTGATACGTTTGATGGCCACTTATCAGTAACTGATATGCCACCTTGCGTCTCTGTACGCTCGATCAATGGCGTTCGCTCCAGTTCACGTCCCCTATGCGGACGGTGGCTGAACTCACCTGAGTCACTACGTGCCAGCGGTATGCCGACGTTTCTGCGCTCGGCTCTTCTATCCCTCTCGGTCATTTTGAATACTTACTGCCGGAATGATCCGGCTCGACGGACCAAATTGTCGCCGCTTCTTGGCGACCCGCGATAGCTTTATATTTCGTCCTTTGTGACGAATACTATTGTCGCCGCTTCTTGACGACCCGCGATAACTTCGTTTTTCGTCCTTTGTGACGAATATTATAACACCAGATTTATTTTGAATAATACTTTATTTCTGTAAAAACAGTTGAATTGTAGAACTTAACCTAAATAAATTGAAGACCGCTAAGCCGTCACTCGTGAGAATCCGAAAGAACGGCAGTTACAGTAGTTCAAATTATGAGAATCTGAAAGAACGGCGCTCGTCGTTTTCACAAATCTCCGACAGGTGTGATGTGCCATTAGACAAGATGAAATACCAGCGCAACATCGAAACTAATCGAGTTTGGAGTCCAGTAGGTTTCATATCGATGTTAAAGCATCGAATATCGTTAAGGTGTCATCATAAAATAATGTAAGGAAATTACTATAGAAAGCAGCATAGAAATCTCGAAAATTATGTGTGAAACTCAAAATTCGGCATACATATATTTAACATTCAACTTTCTTTACACGCATAATTGTTTTAAAGCTATGGCACCATCTACGATACACAGACTTAAAAAGATTTAGATAATATCAACTATAAGATTAAGTAAAAACATTTAACATCATTAAAAACAAAAATAGTTGCATTTGAAAATTAAAGGCATAGTCCACAACACATTTCCTTGAGATTTTTTACTTCTGAACAATGATATCACACCCACAATTAATCCTTCTGATAATTTTCGTAATTGAAACGGGCCTTGTTTAATTACTCAAACGCGTTTGGTACTTTTTAAAAATTATGCCGCTTACAGGCATAAAAGTGTCATCTACTTCTCAAAATTTCAGATACAAATCCCCTGAACCAAAATTGTATGATTTGACATTCCGTTCCGACTCTTCGCGCCCCTCGATTGGTACATCGATCTATTTCCGCGTTTGCCGGCTTGGATGTCGGGACGACATTTTTGGATCTGGTGTCCGACTGTTGGGGAAAATCGCAGCGAATCGACGGAAATTTATATTTTATTGAGCATGTAAGTTTATTATCCTTATAGTAGTGTTGTTTTTATTATAAAGCAGCAAATATTATGCACGATGTATCTCCAGAGTCGTTGAAATTGGTCTTCGCTTTGGTCGCGTTTTTACGTGCTAAATGAAATCTGCCAACTTGCATCGTTTGACTGCACCGAATTAAATGTTACTGCAGCCATGGTATTACAAGGCCGAACAGGGAAACGTAGTAAGCGAAAATACAAAAATGTTTCAATAGTAACTCGTGTCCCAATTTATTGGAAATAGCTTAAAATTTTGCCCAACATCCCAAACCTTAAGACCACTGAAAAAATGTCATATTCATATAACTGACTGTTTCAACAATACTCTTCGATCCGTAACTGGAGTATTCAAAGGGCATATAAAATTTATATAATATAACCTGTGGCATTTAAAATTCATATAATGTCCAAATACAGAAATTAAAATCAGTTACGTATATGAATTAGTCCGTGGGAAATGAATGGAAAATACCATACATAATATTACATAGAAAAATTGCCTTAAATTAATATTTGATTTTTTTGAAGAAACGAACCATTTGCCCAAGCCTATGAACGCACTTCTAAATCAATAGTTGTTTTTTTTTCTAGAATGGAATAAGAAGCTAGAGGCGAGGCAACAATGTATTTGTATAATCTGACGCTACAACGTGCCACCGGCATAACGCACGCCGTGCACGGCAGCTTTTCCGGGACAAAATCACAAGAAGTGTTGATTTCACGAGGTAAAAGCCTGGAATTGCTTCGGCCGGACCCGAATACTGGAAAAGTACATACACTATTGACAGTGGAAGTGTTCAGTGTTGTAAGGTCGTTGATGGCATTTCGGCTAACTGGCGGCGTAAAAGGTAAGATAATGTTTAGTACGTATACTTAACGAATGTATATTTGATCATGAACGGCACTAATAACTGCCAATACTTTAATAAGGAAGTTATTGGGAGTCCTTTTGGAAAAGTGTCATAACAACTTCTTCGTGTCGCATTTGATAAGGACGTATTATTTCTTATCGAATTGAAACTCTGAGATACAAATTCTCAATCTACCAAAGTTACATTTACAAATGCTATATTTATAATAACTGTCGCATACAAATTAAGCTAATGCTTAAATTTTAACCTTCCAGATTATGCAGTTGTTGGTTCGGACTCGGGAAGGATTGTTATTCTCGAATATAATGCTGCAAAAAATGCATTGGAGAAAGTTCATCAAGAAACTTTTGGAAAGTCAGGGTGCAGGAGAATAGTACCTGGTCAATATTTGGCTATTGATCCAAAGGGCCGTGCGGTAATGATTGGAGCAATAGAAAAACAGAAGTTGGTGTATATTTTGAATCGAGACGCTGAAGCGCGACTGACGATTTCATCTCCATTGGAAGCACACAAGTCAAACACCCTAACTTATCACATGGTTGGGGTCGATGTGGGTTTTGAAAATCCAATGTTTGCTTGTCTGGAAATTGACTATGAGGAAGCAGATGCTGATCCAACTGGTGAGTACATTGTATTTTGCACAGCTGACCACATTAATTTGCGAGTTACTGCAACTAAAACTTAGTTACTCTCATGAAAAATCGATAAGAGGCATAGTAAGTCACGCTTGTAACTGTACACACCATTAAAAAGCATGCATTTTGTGCCAACTTTTACAATTTAGCATTTACGTTTTGGTGTGAAAGAAATTGCCACTCCTGAACCATTGGGGCTTACTACAATATGTAAACTTTACACTGATTGCGAGTGCACATTGTCGTTTGAAATTAGCCATAAGTTATTTTAGTTGGCCCGTGTTGTTTTCACAAGCATAAATTTAATATCTATTCTAGGCGAAGCAGCCCAGAAAACGCAACAAACCCTGACCTTCTACGAACTAGATTTGGGTCTGAATCATGTTGTACGGAAATACTCTGAGCCGCTGGAGGAGCATGCAAATTTTTTGATATCAGTCCCTGGAGGAAACGACGGCCCATCCGGAGTGTTGATTTGCTCAGAAAATTACCTCACATACAAGAACTTGGGCGATCAACATGATATTCGTTGTCCTATTCCACGGCGTCGAAATGACTTGGACGATCCTGAACGTGGAATGATCTTTATTTGCTCTGCGACGCACCGGACGAAGAGCATGTATTTCTTCTTGGTCCAAACAGAGCAAGGCGACATATTTAAAGTAACCCTGGAATGTGATGAAGTCGTTTCCGAAATAAAATTGAAATACTTCGACACAGTGCCACCTGCGTCAGCAATGTGCGTTTTGAAAACAGGATTCCTATTCGTAGCATCTGAATTCGGAAACCAGTAAGTAACTAAAGTTTAAGCAAATCGTATTCTTATGATGAAAACTTCTAAGGAACCGCTGAAACAATTTTTGATTACATTTTATGTCTGATGCACGAAAATATTTTCTGTTAAGCTTAACCGTTCCATGACTCTAACATTGTCGATTTTGCAGCTATTTGTACCAAATAGCCCATTTGGGTGATGACGATGATGAACCAGAATTCAGTTCAGCAATGCCTCTAGAGGAAGGCGATACATTCTTCTTTGCCCCACGTCCCCTGAAGAATCTTGTGATGGTGGATGAACTTCATTCCTTCGCACCGATAATAGGCTGCCAGGTTGCGGATTTGGTCAACGAAGATACTCCACAAGTATACCTTCTATGTGGTAGAGGACCACGATCATCGGTTCGCGTTCTACGGCATGGCTTAGAAGTCTCCGAGATGGCTGTGTCCGAGCTACCCGGCAATCCGAATGCTGTATGGACTGTGAAGAAACGGGTTGACGGTTAGTTGAACTTGAACCACACTAATGTAGAGGCACCTTTTTTGTTTTATTAGTTAGTATTCATTTTTTGATTAATCAAACCTACGTCGTGTAGAGTCTGTTTTAATAAGCAACTGGTGAATTTTGATAAACGTGCATCAAACACCAGTCTTTTCCCTATTTCAGAAAGTTTTGGAGAACAATGGTATATGAGGAAAAGAGCAGAAAAAAGATTCATCGCGACTAGGTAAGATATAGAAGCAATAAGGTCGAAAAAATGCAAATCGCTTCTTGAAAGTGGTCATAACGCGGTGCTCGACAAAAAGCATGAAGTGATGTCTTTTCACATCCGTGTTTCAGCTGAAATACTTTGATTATTTATTTTTGTGTCTGATCATGCTCTAAAAAGACAGTTATTAGACGTTGTACTTTGTATGCTAAGCAAGATTACAAGCATAGTTTTTATTTTATTTATTTACAGATGAGTTTGACGCATATATCATCGTTTCTTTCGTGAACGCAACGCTTGTACTGAGTATTGGCGAAACTGTGGAAGAAGTAACAGATAGTGGATTCCTTGGAACCACACCAACTTTAAGTTGTTCATCACTTGGAGATGACGCATTGGTGCAAGTCTATCCGGACGGTATTCGACACATTCGAGCCGATAAACGTGTGAACGAATGGAAGGCACCAGGCAAGAAGTCGATCTCGAAATGTGCTGTCAACCAGAGGCAGGTTGTTATTACACTGTCGGGAAAGGAGCTCGTTTATTTCGAAATGGACCCGGTAAGTAACACGATTTTATTTCGTCAGCCGTATTTTTTATGATGACAAAAACACCTTGGCAGAACTTCCGTGTAGAACGACACTTTGTGTCCTGCAGTGCTGACTCTATTCGCAAAATATTTTGCACTCGCGTGCTACAATGCTGTGTACTCATTATTATTTTTTTTTTTTATATATATTTTGCCTAGACTGGTGAGCTGAACGAATATACGGAACGAAAAGAAATGCCCGCCGAAGTAATGTGCATGGCTCTTGGTACAGTACCAGCTGGCGAACAGCGATCATGGTTCTTAGCTGTCGGTTTATCAGATAATACCGTCCGCATTATTTCGTTGGATCCAGCAGACTGTCTCTCCCCCAGATCAATGCAAGCTCTACCATCTCCTGCAGAGTCGTTGTGTCTTGTAGAAATGGGCCATGCCGAAGCGGCTGAAGAGGGACAACCTCAAGCAAGTGGGTCGATTTACTTAAATATTGGATTGAGTAACGGCGTATTGCTAAGAACCGTCCTAGACCCTGTAAGTGGTGACTTGGGAGACAACAGAACACGATATATCGGATCGCGACCAGTGAAAATGTTCAGAATAAAAATGCAGGGGTCAGAAGCAGTCCTGGCGATGTCAAGTCGTACCTGGCTGTCTTACTACTATCAGAACCGATTTCATTTAACTCCATTGTCCTATGAAACGCTCGAGTACGCATCAGGTTTTTCAAGTGAACAGTGTAACGAGGGCATTGTAGCTATATCCACAAACACACTTCGGATTTTGGCTCTGGAGAAGCTAGGAGCAGTTTTCAATCAAATCACTTTTCCGTTGGAATACACGCCACGCCGATTCGCGATACATTACGACACTGGTCGCATGCTAATCGCTGAAACTGATCATAACGCCTACACGGAGGAAACAAAAACGGCAAGAAAGAAGCAAATGGCAGACGAAATGAGAGAAGCAGCTGGAGAAGATGAACAGGAACTGGCGAATGAAATGGCAGATGCTTTTATAAATGAAGTTCTACCTGAAGACATTTTCTCGGCGCCAAAAGCAGGTCAGGCAATGTGGGCATCCCAATTGAAAATTATGGATCCTATTAACGGTCAGATAGTAACAAAAGTTCAGCTCCAACAAAACGACGCCATTGTGTCAATGGCTCTAGTGAAGTTTACAGCTGCGGCCGATGGTCGGTCGTATTTGGCTGTGGGTGTAACTAAGGAGCTGCAACTGAATCCACGGATTGTAACGGGAGGCGCCATTGATATCTATAGGGTAAGCTTCAACACATATATTGCTACATATTTCTAAGAAAATAACACTCTTTCGTTCGTAGATCGATCCAATGTGCTCTCACCTGGAGTTTGTTCACCGAACGGATGTTGATGAAGTACCCGGCGCTCTTTGTGCTTTTCAAGGTCGCATATTGGCTGGAGTCGGAAAGATTTTGCGGATCTACGATCTAGGTAAAAAGAAACTGCTTCGCAAGTGTGAGAACAAGCACATCCCGAACCAGATTGTGAATATTCAGGCGATGGGACATCGTGTTTATGTGTCCGACGTACAAGAATCAGTATTTTTTGTCCGGTACAAACGTGCCGAGAACCAAATAATAATTTTTGCCGATGATACCCATCCGCGATGGATAACAGCTACAACTCTTCTCGATTACGACACCATTGCGACTGCAGATAAATTTGGAAACATTTCAATATTGCGATTGCCGCATTCTGTAACCGATGATGTAGATGAGGACCCGACGGGTACGAAATCTTTGTGGGATCGAGGGCTGTTGAGCGGAGCATCACAGAAAGCAGAAAACATTTGTACATTCCACGTGGGTGAAACAGTAATGTCTGTACAGAAGGCCACATTGATTCCTGGTGGCTCAGAATCACTTTTGTACGCCACTTTGAGCGGGACGGTGGGGGCACTGGTTCCTTTTACCAGCCGCGAAGACTTCGACTTTTTCCAACATTTGGAAATGCATATGCGGAATGAACACCCACCGTTATGCGGCCGCGACCATTTGAGTTATAGAAGTACATACTACCCTGTGAAAAATGTCATGGATGGAGACTTGTGCGAACAGTTCACATCTATGGACCCTATTAAGCAGAAGAACATTGCATCTGATCTAGGACGAACACCAAATGAAGTGGCTAAGAAGTTGGAGGATATTCGAACGCGATATGCTTTCTAAGCTAGAATAAGGTTCAAGGTGAGTACGAGAGCTACGGTTTACGTTATGTAGAGTCCGTTGATTGATGATTCATTATTACACATGTTAGACTAAAGAACAACATTGATTATAACTTTCAAACTGATTCCATTTAGGAAAATCTTACTTTGCAAAGATTGGTTTTAGGTTTCTAATTTTTCAAATCAATTTTCAGATGAAGTTGAATACGGAGTAAGCAAATAATAAATTTAAGGTAAGAAAAAAGTATTTTATTGATCATTGATAACCCCCTTTTGTATAATGATGATTATATCATGTGCCTTGGGACACTACTGAAATACTTTGATTAGTGTACGTAGATTTTCTGATACAAAGTGCATGTCAAAGTAGTTTCTACAAAGTTGGCATCTATCTAAATGAAAACTCCGTTCCAATTCCAGGTATTGAAAGATGATGAACATGGGATCTCGGATAACACAAAATAACTTATACTACATACACGCATTGAGTATATAATATAATCTTATTAGATCGAATAACGTTTAATTTTTATAACATTTTAGATTCCTCGACTTAAAACTATCATTTAATTTAAATAGATTGTATGGTATGAGTTGTCTCATATTGCGAGTGTTTCGACCATAGGATTTTAGCTATGCTTATGTGGATGCTTTTTAATAGGCGGAGAATTGAAGGAGATGGATAATGATGTACCAACTAAACAAGGTATAGTCGCTTGGCCTATTTATAATAGTCTTCAGATTAATGTTTTAATGATGATCTTATCATGTGCCTCGGGACACCGCTGAAATACATTGATTAGTGTACTATTGATTCTGAATAAAATAAGTTACTTGAAAACTTTAACTGCCGATGAGAGTAGTAAGTTAATGTGGTTTTGTTTTTGATTTTCAGATAATCGTAAGCGTGGAACTCGCCTGCAACTTCCGGAATATTAAGATGAATTGAACATTCAAGCACAGCAAGCATTGCTACCTGGATAAAGTTGTTTCTATTAAAAGATTTGAACCAATATGTATTGTGTTGAATAAACCAATGAATAGAAATGAATGTGTATTCACTAGATAAAGAAGTTTGGGGTTCAAGTAAAACTAAAGCTGTTTGATGCTAAAGAAATGTTTAGCAAAGACTTGATATTTGAGAATGGATTTGTTATAGTATTTGGCGTGTTAATTTCTTTTGTGGCCGGTCTGTTATAGGAGTAGGCTTAGGAGACTTCGTTCGTATCAAGAGCGATCCTGCCCACTGCACTTTGGGCATCGGTTTCGTTACAGCGAAAACCTTTTGATCTGGTTGACAGCGGTTCTTGTAGTTGCTTTTGACTTGACATTACAAAACTGAAATTTGAGACCAAAATTTAGTCTGTTATTAAAAATATAATATTTATTCCTACTTGATTCAAACATAGCGATTCATGATTTCATTTTCACATAAATTTCATTTCATTCAAAAAATGTGTAAATTTCCCTGAATAGGGCCCCTTAATCGTGGCGTATTCGTTTTGACAAGCTGAAGTGAAATGTCAATTTTGTTTACATTTATTTTTTTACATTCAGCGGAGATTCGCCATCCTGGAAGGATGTGTCTAATAGCGTCCCTGTTTTCCTTCCAATTCTTAAGCACGTGTGTTTGTTACTGCGTTATAAGTAAAGTTTCCTTGTTCGAAATTTCTTTTGTAGAGACTAACACTAATTTAAGTGTATAATTTTATAGTTTTTGGCGTTAAAGATAATCAGGATTAATATTGAGTGATCGGCGTGGTTTGAGTATAAAAAATAGGATGTAAGTACCATTCCTGTATTTAGTGCACACTTTTTTTGCTAACTGGCTCACTCCTACGATGAACCGGGATTGGCCTTGTTCAATTTGGTATTGGCCATCGAGATCGGCTGAGTTAATTTTTCAATATTTGAAACTACATACTTTACGCAGGAAATCCACTAGGGGGAACAAGGGTAGTGTCAGAGTAGGATAACTGTAGAATAAGTGTGTAAATTATATGATTAATATATTTATGTAATTAGATATACTGCTATAAAAAAAAAACTTATATTCAAGTGATTCATTCTTATTGATATTAAATTGATCGGATGTTAATCCAACATTTTTACATTAACTAGAATTAAGTCCTGGACCTAAAATCAAAACTTTATTGTGCCTCATATTGAGAAGACGAATTTATTTTTATCATTTAATACTAATAATGTTAATTTGAAATCAGTGTTACTAGGACTATCTGGCTTGTACGCCCTTTTAAGTTTAAATTTGAGCATGCACGCTTACAGTTATTAATCAGTCTGTGTGCATTTAAAATATTTTAATCTTATATTAGTCATCCTAATTTTTACTAGGTCTATTCATAAAAGATTCATAAAAGATTCGAAAGGTAGTAAGGATGCTGTAATCTTGTGAGGATATCGTACTCTTAATCAGGCCTCTGGAGTCGCAGTCGTGGCCCTGTACATTTAAAGCGGAGTATACAGAGTTTAAATATACAGAGCCATGACTCCGACTCCACAGCACTGCTCGTAATGCTTAATACTTAGTACTACCTTATATCAGCGATATATTAACTTACCTATTCCTATTGCCCTACTAGGCTCTAAGTTAACCTATTATATAAGATCTATAGCTGAAAAATCTATACATATCAATCTCTCCCATATCCATAAACTCAGCTAATTATCTTATATTGTTGTCCGTATGATCCGAAATTAATCTAAAGACACTATTATATCTCAAGAACATGTCACGCCCCCGTCTTAGAAGTCCCAGCCTTGTAAGCTCAAAGATTTTATGATTAATCATGACCTCCTCCCCACATAATTCACAGAAAGGATCACTTCTGACTTTGATTTTGAAAAGCTTTTGAACATAAAAAAAAAATCTCGTAGATTTTGTGAGATTTTTGTATAAAAATAAGATAGAGATATAGCTTACTGGATGAAACTTTGTTTTTTTCTTTAAATCTAATGTAAAAAATAGCTAGATTTGCAGTTTTGTAGCTGGTTTTATAAATATTTCGAGAGTGCGTGCATTGAATATGGGATTGAGATTAAAAATAATAAAGTAAAGATGATACCTTATCACTATGGTCATTTATTAAATGATTAGAATGAAACGGAGTATAATTGAAAGTAAATTTTTGCTTGTTATTTATGTTTATATTCTGTAAATATCTTTTATATCAATTTGTCTACATAAAGTTTTAGATTAAGAATAGATAATAGTGAGTACAGCTTTATATTAAAGTACATTTTTTCTTTGTATTTTTTCTTTGCCAACTTTTTTATCCTGAACTTTGGACGAATTTAAGGAAGTTGACTGTAAACGGTCTGAAGTCAAACGCGATGGCCACTACCGCTGATTTAAGGCCAAACTTGTTCTTTAAGAAATAGGAACTTTTGCCGGAAAAAAAAATTGTTTAGATTTCTTTAGCGGCAATTGGCAGGTTGCCGGAACGGAAATTCGATTTTGTGCGCCAGTTTGTACTAACACTGATAATAATTTCGGTGAGTGCTTCTGCGAGGTTTGCAACTTATACTTACACAAACAAATTTATGAATCATAAAGGTCGTGCTTGTTAGGTCCTTTTCCCTTGCACGTTATGAGACTGCATGGAAACCTCTATACCTAAACCTTGTAGTCGGACTTTTTTGAATATTGTAAAAGCCTAGTGGGTGGAACTTAATACTACTTACAAGAACTAAATTTCAGTATGTTTACTATTTATTTGTGTAGGAAATAAAAAGCTTCTCTACATCGCGAACAAGTCAAACAAAAGCAAAAGCAAGCAAAATCAGTAGATGTTTGAATAGATAACGCTTATGATTTCGTTTTATTCACTTGTGTATTTAATGTATTCGTATAAGAAATGTACATTTCCAAATTTAATTGTTGTCTTTTACCAGTATAAAATTATATCTAGACCAAGGAGCGAGCCATGCATTTATATAATCTAACACTACAACGCTCCACGGGCATTATTCATGCTCTGCGTGGCCACTTTTCCGGATCAGCATCAGATGAGGTTTTAGTATCACGAGGCAAAACCTTGGAGCTATTGAAACTGGACCCTAAAAATGGAAATATTCAAGCGGTGTTAAATGTAGAAGTGTTTGGAGAAATTAGGTGTTTGGAAAGGTTGAGATTGCCTGATGGACTAAAAGGTAAAACAGAAGGTAATTATAAGCAATGCCCATCGTTTAATATTGTTTACAGACTATGCCGTCATTGGGTCCGATTCCGGACAGCTAGTTATTGTCGAGTACAAGGCGACAAAAAACTGTTTTGAACGAATTGAGCAGCACAAGTTTGGAAAGTCGGCTATTCGACGAAAAGTTGCGGGCCAGTACTTGGCTGTGGATAAGACAGGGCGCGCAATTATGGTTGGGGCGCTGGAGGAACAAAAATTGGTATACATAACGAAGCGTGACAATGAAGGTAGATTAGTTTTATCCCCGCCTTCAGAAGCAAGCCGATCAAAGGTGTTCACGTATGATATAGTAAGCGTCGATGTTGGGTTAGCAAACCCAACATTTGCTTGTTTGGAAATCGACTATGAAGCTGTTGATGCAGACACAACCGGTAACTATTAACTTTTTTGTGTTTTGAAAATATCACTTAGTGCCAACAATGCAAATAGGTACAGTTGCTCAGAAAGTGCGTCAAAATTTGTCCTACTATGAATTAGATCCGGTGTCAAATCAAGTCACTCGAAAGTTTGTTGATCATTTGGATGAACGGGCAAATATGCTAATCGCCGTTCCTGGAGGAGATGATGGCCCATCTGGGATACTTGTATGTGCAGAGCACTTTATTATTTATAAGAAAATTGGCCAACCAGATATTCGATGTGCTATTCCACGCCGACTTTGCGAAATAGATGATCCTGAACGTGGAATAATTATTATTTGTTATACCACTTATATTCGAAATAATTTGTTCTTTTTGTTGATTCAAACAGAGCAGGGTGATATTTTTAGACTGGTATTAAAATGCGACAGCATTGTGTCAGAAATTAGATTAAAATATTTCGATACAATTCCACCGGCGTCATTCATGTGTATTTTGAATGGTGCTTTCTTATTTACAGCCTCTGAATTTGGTTACCAGTAAGTATGACGTTTAATTAGCTTATGAATATATAATCTCTTTTGAAAGTTTATGTATGGCTTGATCCTAAAATGCGAGCTGAAAATTGATCGTCAAATAATCACCCAAAATACTTCAGTTACCTGTTTCAGCTAACAGACATAGCCGATAACGCAGATGAACCGCAATTCAGCTCTGCAATGTCCCTGGATGAAGGCGAAGTATTTAGTTTTGTTGCAAGACCTTGGAAAAACATAGTGTTAGTTGACCAAATAGTCTCATTTGCCCCAATAATGGGATGTGAAGTGTCAAATTTAATGAACGAATCAACACCACAGTTGTATTTAATGAGTGGTCGTGGGCCATTTTCATCTGCGCAAATTTTAAGATACGGCTTGGAAGTATCGGAAATGGTCGTCGTTGAACTGCCCGGTAAACCAACAGCAGTGTGGAGTGTAAAAAAACAAATATTTGGTAAGTTTATGAGCACCCAAAAAATATAAAAGCAAATATGAATATTTTTACTAATTTTTAATCTGTTTGCCTTATAAATGCAGTTACTTTTATCGGCAGATATTTACAGAATCGTTAACAAATAGTTTTAGAATTTTCAAAGTATTCCACGGATTTTTCTCACTCTTATGAATTGATTTCATTGAAATGGTGTCTCTATCACATTTTTTCCCAAAAAAATACATACCGACCCAGTAAAAATCAGATAAACAAGCAAAAACAAATAATATTCATGAAACGGCTGAGAACCATCATGAAAATGAAGGCATTATTTAAATTTATTGTTCCGATGATTCTAGCACGTAAAGCAGTTATCTAAAATTGTGTATATTTAAATAAATGATAATTTTAAATTCAATTTTATTTTCCAGACGAGTATGATTCGTATATTGTGGTTTCATTTGTTACCGCTACAGTGGTTATAAAAATCGGAAAATCTTTTGAAAAAGTCACAGATAGTGGTATCCGTGGAACAATGCCGACATTAAGTTGCTCGTCATTTGGCAATGATGGAATAGTTCAGATATACCCAGATGGCATACGACATATAAAAAACGATAAACGTATTAACGAGTGGAATCCGATAGGGGGAAAATCAATTTCGAAATGTGTAGTAAACCAGAGACAACTGGTGATCGTTTTATCTGGAAAGGAGATAGCATATTTTGAGTCGAATTCCGTAAGTATTACAATCCTTTTCTTTTTATTATCATTTAAATATTCTGAACATTTTTATGGCTATTCTGTAATTGAAATGAACTGTGGATGAAATCCTATAAATATTACTTGAATAATATGAAAATATCTTACTTAGCAATTTGATTTCGTTCCTTGAATGCAGGTAAGTGATCTATATGAGCACCCAGAACACAAAGAGATGCCGGTCGATGTTAAATGTATGGCAATTCCATCTCTCTCATCCGTCGAACAATGTTCCTGGCTTTTAGTTGTGGGCTTAGCAGATAACACCGTACGAATCATATCTTTACATCCAGCAGACCGGCTCTCATCGAAGTCAATAAAACCATTGCCAGCTCCAGTGGAAAGTTTAGCTTTACTAAATAATTCCATAGAATGCATTGAAAACGAAGCCAACTCATCTCAGTTATATGTTGGATTAGGAAATGGTACCTTATTTCGAATGACTCTTGACCACATATCGGGTAGTTTAACTGAAAATCATTCGCAAAATCTGGGCTCTCGACCAACAAAGCTATTCAAAATAAAACTTGAGAAAAACGACGCTGTGTTAGCTACTTCAAACCGTACTTGGCTGTCACATTTTCAACAAAACCGACGGCAATTGATTCCCGTGTCGTATGAAGCACTTGAATATGCATCGCCTTTACAATGGGAACAACGTGGTGACGGAATTCTTGCAATATCAGGAAATACTCTACGCATTGTAGCTTTGGATAAGCTTGACAGTGTTTTCACCGAGACAACATATCCTCTTGAATTGACGCCTCGCAGGTTTCTTATTCATCATGATTCAAAACGGATGATTATCGCCGAATGTGACCACAATGCCTATACGCAAGAAAGTAAATCTGCGAGGAGAAAAGAAATGGCAGATGAAGCAAAGCAATCCGCGGGCAATGATTTGAATGATCTGACTGATGAGTTTGCAAATGCATGTATTAATGAAGCTCTGCCCGAAGAGGTATTTTCAGCTCCGAAAGCTGGTTTGGCGACGTGGGCATCGCAAATACGAATCCTGGATATCGCAAACGGACAAACTGTATCGAAAATCTCTTTGCCACAAAATGAATCTATTCATTCAATAGCATTGTTGAAGTTTTCATGCTCGTCTGATGGTCGTTACTACTTAGCTGTAGGAGTTGCGAAAGGGCTAAATCTGGCAAATCGGACTAAAGCATCGGTATATGCCATTGACATGTATCGGGTAGGTTACAACTCGTGTAATCAGAAGCTTAAGTTGATTATTCTCTAATACTTAGGTCGATCTTACGTGCTCCACCTTGGAATTCGTTCATCGCACCGAAGTCGAAACATTACCCTCGGCTTTGTGTGGATTTCAGGGTCGTATGTTAGCTGGAATAGGAAAAAATCTACGCATTTACGATCTGGGAAAGAAGAAACTACTTCGAAAGTGCGAAAACAATTACTTGCCAAACCAAATTGTAAATATTCAAACAATGGGTCATCGAATTTTTATATCGGACTCCATGGAGTCAGTGTTTTTCGCTCAATATATGATAAACGAGAACAAAATCATAATTTTCGCAGATGACAAGGAGCCACGGTGGATAACAGCACTAACCGTTCTCGATTATGATACGGTCGTAACAGCTGATAAGTTCGGTAATATTGCAGTACTGCGCGTGTTTATTTCGATTCCTGATGACGCTGAGGAAGACCCAGAAGGAATGAAGCCTATGTGGGAACAGATGCTCCTTAAAGGAGCTGCTCTCAAACTTGATCATAAATGTAGATTTCATATAGGTGAGGTTGTGACGTCACTACAAAAATGTTCTTTGATTCCGGGAGGATCTGAATGTATATTATATACAACATTGAACGGTACTATAGGCATCTTAGCTCCATTTTCAAATCGAAAAGAGTGTGATTTCTTTCAACTATTGGAAATATGTTTGAGAAAAGAGTACTCGCCAATTTGTGGCAGTAATCATTTGGCATATCGCGCTTCCTATTATCCACTACTAAATGTAGTGGATGGAGATCTGTGTGAAATGTTCACATCCATCGATCCGGAAAAGCGAAAAACAATAGCATTTGTTTTAGAATGTAATCCATCTGACGTTGCCAAAAAACTAAGAGAATTTCGAACGAAATATACCGTATAGCTTAATATTTTATGTATATATGTATATTCGCAAGAATATGAGATAAGCCTATTAAATTTAAAATAATTTTCACTTCAAAAGATCCTATTTTGTAAAATTAAGTTTTTTATTCGAAAATGTTGTTCAAATTACATATGCATTTGGACTCAAAACAAAATTTGTATGAATTTAATTTAATGAATAATACATATTAATAAGAACATGTTTTGTATAATTTTTGTAAATATATATCTGAAAGTAAAAAATTATCGTGTATATCTTTCTTAATACATTTTCTAAACGCACTACTTTAAGGAAAATTATATTTGGTTAGTAAAATCTATACTTAGCATGGCGACAAATACGGTTTAAATAAAACATATTATAATTTAATGCATCTGAACATGGACCTTGGTATTTGTTTGCTATTTCTGAGAAGGTTTCGCTTTCTCGTCATACAGTCAGGCATCAAACTTACGTATTTCCAGAAAAATGTGTACTGCATTTTTTTTTTTGTTAATTTGTTTCGGGATGGATTCTACCATATAAAATACATCACGATCAAGCTTTGAGCTAAATAAAAGCTATAGCTACTATTATTATGTTTCGCGAATTCAAACACTGAAATGCGCTATTCAGTAAGCTTCTTTCGACTAATTTCGCATTTGAACTGTAATAAAATATTAATTGAAACTACAAACATTACGATCACATTGCACTTTTAATATTATATCAAATATACAGTATACACATTAAAAATATTTGAGCTATGTTAAAGCGTGAAAAACGATCAAATCTACGTTTTGTATAGCATATTATATACATTCATACAAACTATATCAATAAAAAACATAAATAATTAAGTGTCTCAATATCGTGTTTGTGTCGTACGATGGCTGTTCCGTAAGGCACAAATACTCTTTAGATCTTTAACTACATAACAGTATATATTATTTAGTATTCCTTAGACACCGAAATATCATAGAACTAAAGCAAACAGCTCTCCGAACGCGAGATTCTTCTGTTTTATATTCTATTGCAGAATGTGTACATTAAATTTTTGTCTTGAAAGTGGTATACATTGTTTATATGCCTCAAAACTCTTCCATCCACCAAATGACAAGCATAGTGCGTGGCTTCCAGTCGATCTTTTGCCAGTCCGACTTCAATGAGCCAGTTGACTAGATCACTACCGTAAAATACTTTCTTGTATATTTTAATCCGCCATCTGGAATAGAAGTGCTGTGCTCACTATTCAAACTGAAATATAAATTTTCAATAATATTACCTCTTATCTTTAGCAATCGCTCTCTTGCAGTTTTCTAAATGATGTGTGCAGAATTGCTCGCAAATGTGTTTTGTTTCTGAGCTTAGCTCGGACCATATCGGTAGTTTCAATACATTAGCACCATACCTTGAAAGGAATATAGATCAAATTAAGCTTGAACATTTTTTTTGAAAATAAACTTACCATATTCTACGCCAATACAATATCACTGGTGTTAATAACTCTCCAGTGTCCGTTATAAACACAGCCAATACAATTAAGCTTTGTCCGAAATTCAAAAATGCGTCTAGAAAACTCAATTCTAAGTATATTCCGGACATGCCTTCCATCACTAACGTCCATATGGACAGAGCTAAACCCTTCAATGAAAAAGAAAAGTTTGAATAAGAATTTTAGTGCCCATTTATTTTACTAAAATATCCACAAATTGAAAATAATATCCACAAATTCACAACTCAAAAAGCAGATGGCAAAAGTATAAATATAGCACATGCTTTGAAAAAAGATTTTTTTGCCTTTCCCCTAGATTAAATTTGTTGTTTTTAAATAAAAAATTAAGAAATATTAACCGGCATACTCGGTATTAATAAGCAATTGAGTTAATGGATATCCTGGAGCATCAATGAAAAATGTCAAGTATAAGATTTCTATAGTATTTTCTTTTATAAAGAAACGCTCTTTTCTGCCCTAGTTGCATAATGGGAATACGCTTGCGCCATTTAAACGACATATCACAGCTTACCACAAACATTGAACAAAGTAGCAAAATCAAAAGAACAGTATGCTTCAAAGTTTGATGCTCATCTATATCATCAGTAAGTTCCAATGGTTCCAAACCATTTCCTGCTTGTTCCTTGTATTTCTGAATACGATTCTGACACGATTCTCGTGAGGTACTAGGGCAACTGAATGACGAGCTGCACATATCACGCCCACCAATATGAGGACTAAACATAGATTTAAAAAAACGAATTAACGGTACTCTTACAAGTAAATTTAACTACAAATTACTCGCTGTAGGAATTGCTTTTTCCTATCAAGTCCTCAATGTCTAGTACAGTTGTAGCAGGTGATGATTGAGAGCAGCAATTTTCTGTACTATGGCAACTATCTTTCTGATTTTCTTCTTCATCGGTCGAAGAATACGTACGTCGGCGTATTTCGGCAACTTGGCTATTTGCCTCTGAATTAATCAGAAGATTTGCTGTTGATGTTGAATTTATCACTGGTTCTGGCATATCTAAATTTTGAAAAATATAGGATTTACATTTGCATGCTACGTATTGGTTATATTCACATATTCCTCTGAATATTGTCCGTTAGAAATATATATGATTTACCTGCATCTGGATTTGAAAGCTCCCGTGAAAGTGTTAAATATTTATCGAATCGCTTTTTGTAACGCTGATGCAGTACAAGACACCCAACCGTCACTAAAAGCATTGGACATTTCACATATTAGAACATGTTTCTTACAATATTCTAAATTTACCTATAAAACACATGACCAACAAAAAAACTGCAATAGCTGCCTGGGCATTTCCATATTGGAAACTGGGATTTCGCTTTCCAGATGGCAAGTTATTACCATCGATTAATATGAGAATAGCGGCAAGTAATGATGGAACTCCCCAAGCAACTGCTATCTGCAAACAATTGTCTTAAAACGGAAAATATATTATAAAATTTGTGATAATACCATGTACGGCCACATTTTCAAAACGAAACATAGACTGCGGCATTGCAGAAATAGTAGTGCTATCGCGAGGATTGCCGTCCAGAGGCGACTACTGTATGTGCCGATAGTAAACATATAAAATTGCAGATACATTGCCCATCTAGCATTACTTTCTAGCTTTGACCACATTACTACACCGATGCAGCAGAAAAGCTAAATATATAAGTTTATATGCTAGCTTATTAAATTCGATTAAAATAAGTTCCATCTCTAACCTGCGATAACACTAAGAATGTTGTTATCCGGTGCGGCATTAACCTGATCTTCTTCGTGGAAATGAAAAGAAGGAGGATCCAGAAACACGCAACTATTCCAGTTACACTAATATCGAAAGAGAATTGATCCAATTCGTGAATGTAATCGGCGGGGTTCAAATTGGTCAATGAAATCATTTTCGCCGAAATAAACATCAACGGGGCACTTATGAACGTACTTGCGATCATACTGGTGGCAACCTATCCGAAAATGAATTAGAATGAAAATTAAATACAAATATGTTTCGATATTTGAATTCAAATCGGTATACAGCAATTACCAAAGCAAAATTGCTCACAACTTACCAGATCAACATCTAAATTATATTGCACGGCTATAACAAAGGCTCCTGGTGCTGCTGGGAATGTTCCATATAAGAAACCGAAAGTACTTAGTTCTGTTGTTTCAGTAAAATTTCCACCAGCCTGCATTATGTTGACTGTTTGTCTCGTCACCAAAGGTAAAACAAGTCTAAATTTCAAAATATGTTATTTTCTGGCCATCATAAAAAAGGCACTTATTTACAATTTCACAATAATCAATATCCCTGGTATCAAAAACCCAGACCCTTTCATTTCACTCCCCTTCCCAACAATCCGCAGGCCCAGTAGAAATAAAGCAGTAGCCGAAAAAGATCTCCCTAGCACACTCAAGACACTAGATATTACCTCTGGTAGGCCATGTGGGAATATTACACCACCAATAACACCCAAGATCGTCATCATCAATATTGGATTGAAGAAGATGGATTCAAGAATTTTTATTACCACTATAAATTTGCCGCGTAGCGCATTTTGGTTGTCTCGTTGCACTTCAGGGCAAAGTGGCATGTTACTTTGTTGCTGTTGATTGAATAAAAATAAATTATAGATTAAGGAGTGGATGCTTGATAATTTTAAGTTAGTTTATGAATCATATCAATATGAGTTTAATATATAAATTAAAATCGAAATATTCACTTATTGTATTGCTGACTTTTTTCCTTTGTTCTCATTCAAAACGAAACAATATAAAACCCAAAAATAAAGGGATATTTAAAAAACAGTGCAAAAGTTTGCACTAGAACACGAGTAACAACAGACTTCGAGTCATAGAACTAGCAGCACCAAAGAGCTTGCTCGTTGCGAGTACTAGGGTATCGCTTAAGGATATTCATAAGGCCATCAAGAGAGAATCTGAAGGATTCAGTCGCAATCAGATAGACCAAATGTTGATACCACTACTAAGTACTACGCACACGTCACCACTACTAAGTATGATTCGGTTTCAAAATACGGTCAATTTTCACTTCAATGGGTTGCCTTTAAAATCAATGTACTTTTTATGATCGATATCATTTTCAAATAATTTGGTTTGCACAAATATAAAATTTGCATATTTTAAAAGCAAAGTTATATCGAAAGCAAAGTTATATAGAGAAGAAAGAATATTTGATTTGGAAACACAAAACACATCATTTTTTACCAAAATTAAAATCCAATAATACCTCTCTTGCTTCATCGCGTTTTTTCTCGATTTCCATCAAAACTAGTCCGATTGGATTTAATATTGCCAACGATATTGGGGCCAAAATATAAAGATAGGCCGCATACTCAGGATGAATATTTTTGTAAAGCGCTTCAACTACAATTTATAAATAACATTATTATAGGCTCACATACTACACATCACTTTTAATGTGTCATCTTACCAATGGGGTATCCTATTGCAAAATCATTACTTTGTGTGCAGAATATAGCTAAGAGGCCTACACGTCCGTAGTTTATAGGACGTACTGCTAGAAGCGTTATAAAAATCACAGCTAGAAAAACTATTGATTTTGATATCAATATCGACAATAGGAAGTTCCAGTTTACGGTGCTCCAATTTAATTCAACTAATGATAAAAATATTAATGATGGTAAAGCAAAAGTTCCCACGTAAGTGTTCAGTCCTTTGGTTTCAGCATTCGAGATGATTTTGAGACGACCAGCCAAATATCTAAAAAGAATATAGCAAATTTTTTTTATAAAACACATAATAGTTTAATAAAAAATCAATATCATTTTGTAACTTGCTATATACTATTATTAAATCTGTGCTCGTGATAGCTTTTTACATAAGTTAAGAACAGTGAAAAGTTAAATTTCGCAATTTAAAGAACGATTGAAAAGTGGGTTTTGTAACTTGTTGAACGAGAAGAAAGAACTCGATAACAGTGAAAGTTTCAATTCCGCAATTTAAAGAGCAATTGGAAAAGTGGATTTTGTAACTTGTTGAACGAGAAGAAAGAGCCAGAGTATTTTAAAAGTACTTAACGTGGCGGGTATCACAAATAAATCAACTAAAAGCAAAGGCTTTTTTTGGAATATTGAAATGTTTGGCATCGTTTGTTGAAAAATTCACAAGACTTGTGGCGTGCAAACAAAACAGAAGGCAGTAATGAATTTGGGTGACGTAGACCAACAGCAGAGGAGATCGATATACGAACGAATAACATAAAATCAACTAGAGGCAGCCGAAAAAGATTATTAAAAACAAGAAATAACAAACAAAATTGTGTATATACAATTTAACAAATGAATTTCATTTGAAAATTGACTTCAAACTTAGCAGGAAACGGTACCGTTGTCCGGATTCCACTGGTAAGTAGAATTCCTTTTATTATTCTTGGCAATTTTAATATTTATTTATATAGTTTTTTTAAATGCATTTTATTTACATTTGAATTTCATATTATTATTTGGGTTTTAGTTCAGTAAAAAATTTTTAGCTTGCATATTTTAAAAACTGTTTTATCGTAATTTTCTTTTCTTTTTATATTTTATTTTGGAATAATATTTTGCGTGTATTTGTATATGCTCTAATTTTACTTTTTATATTATATGGGCTTAGTTTTATTTCGAAAAACAATGGATTACTAAATCCTGAAAAATAGGTTCAATGGAGCCATGAGTGGGCTTCCTTATTCCCTTCCTGTAGGTTTTCTTCTGGTTGTACTCGTTAAAAATAATGCGTGACACAGCTAGGGCTTGGACCTGCCCCTCATTCTACCCACGACACCGGTGACTAGCCGGCACCATATGTCACGCGAGGGGAGCAGGTCCGGCTAGAATTTCGGTTGTGGTGGCGGCTGTTCACAGCTGTTCCGCAACAAGCGTTAGGTCTAAAATTCAGCGGCATATGCAGAGTAATTTTGATAAGTTAATTCATCACATGGTTTTTGTTCACAATGAAAAATTAATTTGATTTGAACAAATAAAATATCAACCCTTCAAAACTATTGATGATGGAGAAATGACAGCCGTTTTTGGCAGGGCATTTGAAATGATTGCGAAATTTCTTGCAGATTACAGCAATTACAATTGATAGTCATCACCGATGTGCATGGAACAATGGCTCTCCCAACTTTTATCCTTTGCGCATTTTTTAACAGATGTAATTCGGTAGCCCCGTTTGTAGAAGGTAGCATGTTATAGGTTAAAGAATAGGAATCGTTTTAAATCATTTAGATTGGGCTGGATACAAAAAAAGTAGATGTTTAGGTACATGATTAATTGACCTCAAAAAATTCATTGGATCAAGTTCCAGGCGAGGGCTCTTTATTTGAATGAAATGAAATCAGCCCATTTCTCAAGCAATTGATTACGGGAGGCGATATAATAATTTAGTGAGAAAATGTCCATGCTCAAAGTCAAGTGAAGAGTCTCAATCTGACGCCAACACCTAGACTGGTGTTGCTGAGTATCTGGTGGGACTGAACGGGCATTGTATAAGAGAGCTCCTTCCACTTACTGTTGATACCGATTACAGCAAGCAAAGGTGTAATCTTCCACCACGACAGCACGAGAGGACACTCATCTCTGATGGCTCGCGTTCCCGTAAAATCAGGTAAAGTGGATAAAAGATGAAGACATATTTTAACCAAGATTAGGATAAAAGCTCTTTGATAGATTGGCAGTTGACGAGAACATATTGTTATAAACTTGCCGATCTTGATTTTTCTTCTGAGATGATTTCCCTATTCTGGGAGTTGATACATGTGAGGAGAGTGGCATCGGCCAGCCGTGAAGACTTGTTAGTTTCCGGGACAAGCAAACATCAATATCGTGTGATATAACTTCGGTGGTTGTCATGGTGCACAACTCGCTTCGGTGTTCCGCCCAAGTGAATAATGGCGAACATCTTAATATTCTACTGTAAACTAAAAACACATTTATGTGTAACCCTTATTTTATGTTTCAACAGATTTCGTGGAGGCTTGCCAAAATCAACTCTCCGAATTTTACACCGGTAAAGCCAGGAAGTTTTTTTTACTGAAGGGAACATGTCTTTGGAATAAAGATAATAGATCATTAAGGTTATAGATCATAAAGATTATATATCAAAATTATGGATCAGATTATATATCAAAACGGCAAAAAATTATAGGTCAAAATTATGTGTATACAATTTAAATAAATTAATTTCCAATACAAAAAATGACAGTTTACTTTAAAATGAGTAAAGTATTTTTTTCATAACAGCCAAAATTAATTTCCGTAGTACCACTTTGCAATAAACTCTATTTTCTTTCGGCGAACGCAAGTAAAACATAATAATCAGCTTTTCTTGTTTCAATGTCTGCACACGTAGTTTTGCAAGAGTAGTTTTCCATTAGGTATCATTTCCTGCCACGAAACCGACAACTTCAAACGGCAGAAGTATCAATTTGCCATTAATTTGAAAAGTCACTCGCAGGTCAATAAAATCAATTATATACGTAAATACAACACAATGATCAAATTGATCGCTACTGTCGCAGTACGTTTTTTTTTAAAATGGAATCCATATTACAACAGAGCATTGTACACATTACGTATACTATCTATTACCTGATAAACACAATATTTTCATTGTTTCTTTGATTACGAGTTAAGTATTGTTCAATACATTCAATAATATCATAATATGAAACGAGGAAATATAATAATTGAATGTCTGGAGAAACATGTACTGCATTTTGCATTATGGCAAATTAGTGCAGAAGATTCTGAAAGGTAATAAATTATAAAATATTCTCGAGAAATTAGTTATGGCGGTGTAAGATCATATCGATATTCGTTTTGCTGTAATTATACTGGCGCAATAATCATTGCAGTCATATACAAAAATCTGTTGGTACGGCATTTGATCGATCGTTTTCAATAATACCTGTAATGTTACATGGTTCAAACTAATAACATGTTGTAAAAAATAATTAGAGGAAATATTGTTTCTCAATTGAAACTGATCATCGTTATTACAGACACAGTATGCGTCAGTTTTTGTTGAAATAATAATTTAAGCTATGAAAACAAGATTACGAAAGTATACTTCGTTTGTCTAGTCATTCAAATATAGGGAATTTCTACGCAGATATTTTAATGTGTACGGTAAAAGTTAAATAGATTCATTATTTAAATAATCATAGTTTTTCCGTACGAAAAAACAATAACTAGGTAAAGCATTATTAGTTGCGTTTTCACCGAAAGACAATAGAGCCACGCAACTGAGAATACGGATCATCAGATCAATATGAAATTCACATAATATACTGATATTCAGTAGGAGCAAGTCTGAAAGAAGTTTAATGAATATGGTGGCAGCCCTTTAGCTGTGATGCCATCTTGATAAAACAATAAAATACATAATTTTTCTCCGGTTTTTCTGAATTCGTTCAGAAAAAGCTTTTGGCTTCCTGACTAGCAGGCATCAGCTAACGTTTACTGGAGGAGGATAAAATAAATTAAAGTTTTCGGTCCTACAACTTCCGATGTAGTCATTGAACCAGCCCGAAAATCAATGCTAACGTGCAGGAAATTTGGTAGAATTTTGGTTGCGATATGATATGATATTGTTAACAGCTACGGAAATTTTCGTCATTTTGCTAGTAAATAATGCTACCATTCAATACAAATCTTCAAATAATAATGACCTTCAATATGACGTAAGTAATCAACAAATGTTTAAAATTCTTTAAAGGTTCAAAAAGTCAAATAAGCTGCAATTTTCATAGAGTGCCTTACCACTTAAAAATTATTATTGAAACTGAGTCCAAAATCATAAATACCGGGTTGCCTGTCAATGTTAATCTGGTTTTACTATAAAATTCCATGTAAAATCATATTCATTGCAGCTATGAATAAATAAATTTGCTGAGCGTGTAACGAGGCAACGGTGAGAAATGTTTATGCATTTACATATTTACTACCTGCAATTTAGTATGAAAATAATAACCAACTAGTTACTACATATGTGCTTCATGCGGAGCCAAGTCTTCGTAATTATCCACAAGTCATCGCAATTTTTTAGTTCGCCTCTTATCAAAGAATATCATATGTAACTAGAATAGATTATCTATCATGTTGTTTGTAAATAGCTACTTATTATTATTTTTAATTAGTTTATTGTTTCTTGATTGCGGTTTTCTTTTCAATTAATTCTAGTGGGAATGGAAGGCTTGCATGCCACTTGTAAAGTCTAGTACTAAGATCCGTTTTTAGGATCTAAAAAAGTGATATATATTTTAAGTCCTGTGGAAGACTTATACAGTGAAATGGCTGCGGAAATGGGGTCATAGAAAATTCAATGGGTTCTGACTGTGAGCAGCATATTGGCATTGGCAACTCTAGTTCTATAATTGTGTGCCGCGCGATTCGTGAGAAGTAGTAAGTAGTTAATAATATATTTAAAGTCAAACCCAAGATTGTTAAGGCCTTGCCAGTAGAGTAAAATGAGTCTGGGACTAGCTAAATAAAATATTTCCTACGCCACGAATACCTAACTCAGGCAAATAATCAGTTTAAAGTATTGTCATCGACTATGCAAACGCTTTTTTAGATTCCTTCTTCTTCTTCTTTTGCAATCTATTTCCCAAAATCCGTTCGTTTACTGTATCATGTATTGATTTTTTTACCCAAAAAGTTTGTACCAGCGAAAATTCGAAACATATTTACAATCAGTTAAATTAAATTTCATTTCTAAACTGTACAGAGAAAATGAATGCAATCGCTTTAAGTCACTATAACCGCGTTTTCTCTATCAAGATCTGAATAGGATAGTAGCATCTAAAACAATGACTGGGATAGGATTGCTGTTATTTTCAATGCTATTACCTCAAGCAGCCCTTGATAGAGGCGCGAAAAACGGGACTTATGAGTACATATGGAAACTGCATCTACCTTTTAATTTTAATGTTTTACATTAGACTTCGCAGGCAAACTATTCAAAAGTTGTACAACAACTCACCATACAAGTGACCAAGGTTCAAGGTAAATTATTTTAAAGCATTATGCATACAACTCGAACTATTGATTGGTTTTTAACTTCCTTGTCACAGAAAATTTTTACAACATTTCATTTCAATTAAGCCATACTTCAATTTATCTAATATCACAGTTTTTGGTATGTTGGACTAATAGGTCAAGGTGTGATTCATTTTTAAAAATGGAATGGTATTGCTGAAATTGTATCGCAATTGTTTGTAAATTGTAGTAGCTTGAAAGAATACATCTTGGTATTACATCTTGGTATTACATCTTGAATACATCTTGGCATTACTTAAGTAACTGCGAATTTTCAACTTTTCTTTTGTATTTAATCAAGAGGCAATTTAATAAATCTTAAATGCTCCAATTCTTACAATTTTGATATAAGTTGCTTATTATGAACACATCCATTAACATGAAAACAAGTAACAATTGAAAGAGCTGTGCTAAATTCAATAAAAAAATTATTAAGATGCTGTAAGGAAGTTTAAACCGTTCATATTATACTTCGGTACTAGTGATTATATAGCGCTCAAAATGAATATGTAATTCGTGTAATTGAAGGTAATTACTGATATTGCCTCACTGTAATCAAACCAAGCTCTGTAGCCAATACTAAACACTCTGTTCAACCAGTTAACATTCAAGCATTGATTTGATTATGGATAAATGGAAATGGGGGATTTCATTAAGAATAAGTATTTACAAAATTTAACTGAATTTCAATAATTATCATTATATACAGTGATGTCTTTTAAATCATATAGGCTGGACAGCAAGCTAGAGTGATTCTTAATTTACAAAGTAGTCTCTAGAATAACTCATGATTTTTTTAAATCTACCCCATAAATATATGTTAGCGATTTATTTATTGTGCTGTGTAAGAGCAATGTCAGCATATATAACATATAATGGAGCAATAATGTGCATTGAACCGAGCAATGTATAAACTCGCATTATCAACGGACCTAGTAAGATTATATCTGGGAGAAAACGGCGCGTACTGCATGTCTTCAAGCGCGCCGTAAATAAATTATGAGAGCTGCCAATGCTCTTTTGGAAGTGTTTATATATTGGGTCCAGCTAATTAGCGAAATGGCTGAAAAATATTGCGAAATTGTATGTACTGTTAGTAAAAACAAGGTACTAAGTTCAGATAAGGCGGACAATATCAGGTAAGAAAATTGAATCGATACCTGCCACATTAAAAGATGTTGCTTAACTTTTAACTTGTTTACGGACGTATGTATTTCAGTGTTTTTGGATTCTCATGAGTCTGGTCATTTTTTTCGCGTTACTTTTACCTAAGGCAAAAACTCTGCGTGGAGAAAATGATGCTAATAAAGATTTATATTCCATGAGTGACGACGTATTGATAAAACATCTGGTATTTTATGTCGAAACGGACAACGGACTGTGAGCTTTTTCGCCCTCAATTGGATTTACGTAATGTAATTTATAATCATAAGAAAATCGCTGCACAGCTGCAGCCACTTTTTTTAAAAAAACATTTTCAGTTTATTGAATGCTCATTGTGTGCTTAGTCACGTACCTATAGTTTGCAAAGTTGTGTTTGATGCAGAGTATATTTATTCCAAAGCAAGAATGTTTGGTCTTTTACTCAAAATAATACCAAAATATACTGAGGAGAAATGGGTAACAACTCTGCTCAACGAAATATGAACTATGCGGTTAAGACATACATTTTCGAGTGCATATTTTTCAATCGAAACTATTGTACTGATTTCTTTAAAAAATAGTTAATATCAACGTATTACACTAGTATAACCCCCATTCTTAGTTTCTTAAAACACTTCTTTCTCTATTGACCTTGAAATTTTATTGCGTTTCCGGCGTCATTGTTTTACTACTTGCAACATATACTACTTTAACAGAATTTTAATGAACCAGTTTAGTCTTGTTTCTGTAAAATGTTCAATTGAAAAAAGTGTTTACAATCTATTACGCTAATACCGCGAACTTAGAATGACTTCATATTCAACGCAAGTCGCCTATTGAAACAGAGCCTGAAGACAAAAAACACTTAATTGAGGAAAAACAGCACTTACTGCTTATGGAAACATTCCAGATTGCTCAAATAATTAAAGAAATTGTTTAAGCTTAGGTTTTAGTACATTCCTGAAGTAGGTGCCGATTGCATTTTTTTAGATATCTATCTAAGATTAGATATCTAATCTAGAAAAAACCAATGCATAATTTCGAAACTATTTTGGATTCCTCTTAATACCAAATCCTTATTGTTAGAGAATTTTAATGGAAAATTTAAAAATTGTATGTTCTTACCCGCATATGATAATACCGAAGCATTGCACCAATGCTGGGTAGAAAGCGTCCATAGAGATAGGCGCAGTATCGCCGTCCGGTGAGGTATTATTAGCAAACTGCATTTCGCAAATATTTGTTGTTGTAAACTTTTATCACTTGTGATATCACTATCCACTTATGTATTGATTTTTCAATACAACTTATTTTACTATACAATTCCAACAGAATTAACTTTTACTGCATGATGAAATAAGTTTGCGTCGAAGAACATACTTGTTGATTTATATCGCAAGCGCTTGAGAATTCCGCGACGAATAAATCGTAACAACACAGAAGGTGGCTTACAAATTTGCTCTCATACTGTATCCACCTTTCCTGATACGTGGGTGTTTAACGCTTATTCCTGTTTGCGCACTAATCTGTTATTCCGGACTTTTTAGCGTACTGCGACATCACTTTTCTTTTAGATTTTTTTCCCGCAAGTGCACACTAACTACTAGCCTTGGTTAATTTGAACGTACTTTCACTTTGTGCTACTGATTAAGCACAACCTAGTGAGCAAAATTGTTTTTAGAGCCGAGATAATGTGATTATCGGCCGTACACATCACTCAGAACAATAGGAATACTGGTAATCGTGCTTCAAAACGGCAATCGTAATTGCAGCCGATTCGAGCAAAGATGTTCTGGCATCGCACTTCACTTTATCAGCTGTTTTTGATAGATGTCGAAATTTTGCGAAATTTATACGCCCACGTCAAAGTGACGTGAAGTAAGTAGCCTCGAAATCGCAATTCCAAAAGCACGAAACTGTCCAAAGAGTATACAGGATCGATGAAGAGTGTTTATGCGATACTGGTTGGTATCTCTGGAGTTATTTGAGTTCTTTTCACAGAGTTAGGGGAGACTAGGAGTACTTTGTGAGCATAACCACAGTAAAGGAATAAGAACCAGATAAACTCCTTCCATTTTCTGCGAAAAACGCTTATTCTCTCGCATGGTAATGCCGCAGCTTAATTATTTCTGAGCCAGGAATAAACTCCAGTTGCTGTTCAAGCTTGTAGCCACGTGGGCTCATAATAGGCGTGTTTTTTTGCTCCCCTTATCCATAACATAACAATGCAGACGCATTGGAAACAACAGAAACTCCTATTGTGGAAAGGGGCAGTTGTTGTTCCCAATGCGTCTGCATTGTTCTGTTATAGATAAGGGGAGCAAAAATAACGCCTATTGTATGAAAATACCATTTTTAAATGTACCACCATAGGATCAAGATTGCTCTGACAGCCGTAATGCTATAAATTAATCAAGATCCTTTAAAAAGGTTACCCAATATTTTAAAAAATGATACGAATTGAAAAATCACTCGTACTACATACACAGACTGGTTTGCTGTAAGTTTCGTGCTGTCTGTGCAATTGATGATTGGTGGTTCTTGTTTGCGATACAAAAGTCTCCCCTCGTATAGGCACAATAGAACCTATATATCGTTTGACACATAGGTACCATAAATATGACACATTCAACCATAAAACTGATAAAACATCCATGTTTTGACGTTTTCTCGCGAAGTTTTTGAGTTACACGAACGGGTCTTATTAGTCATTTTGATCCCCTGCCTGTCGGAATTTTTATTTATACTCATAAACAGCGCAAAACCAATTTGATCGAACATGAATCGATTGTTTGGAAAATCGAAACCAAAAACTCCCGGCCCAAGCATCAACGACTGCATAGCCGGAGTAAGAACTACATAAACATAACTTTGTCCAAGGAACTTTCTTGATCTTAATATGTATTGTACTTTCTACAGGTAGATGCAAGAGCAAACAGTATAGAAGAGAAGATCGCCAAATTGGATAGTGAACTTCGCAAATATAAAGATCAACTGGCCAAAATGCGTGAAGGTCCATCAAAGAACGCCGTAAAACAGAAAGCCATGCGCATTTTAAAACAGAAAAAAACGTAAGTACTACTAGGAGCAAACTAAAAAAACAATTTGTTTACGTTTCTGTAAACACGTAATTTGTTTGCGATTGATACTGGTTTCGCAAGATAAACATTACACGCAAAGTCTAGCAGTAATATTAGGTCTATATCAGTGTTGACGCAAAATATCAATCAAGGTAGTTATTTATAGGGATCTCAGGGTAGGTTACACATTTTACAGAATCTTAAGTCATTGATCGAGATGTCAGCAGTAGGCAAATTTGTACATCAGGGTTGAGAGGAGTAAAACAATGATACCATATTTTTTCTGCTGTGTTGCCTGGTATTCTCAATGACACCGTTACATGTCGATTAAATATTCGAAAATGCAATTTCTGTAGATTTGGCACAAGAGATTCAATTGGGTTAGATTAATCGAGTTATCAACGGAGTTTAAACACTATACTCGACAAAAACTTAATTTTTAGAAAGCTATTTACACCACTATGCTGCTGTTTCCTGTACACCAGCTTTACGAAAGGTAGGACAAACAAAATATTGTAAAAATTTGGTTTAGAAAGATGCGCATGGATCCTGCGTATTAAACGATGGAAAGTATGAAAGAAAAGAAGAATAAAAACACTAAAACTTCTCACTGATTTATTTGATGGGGGCTGTGTTTGATTGTAATATGCGAATGATTCAAGATTCTTTTATTCATAAAATAAAATACAATTACAAGAATAATATTGCATACAACTTCAGTGCTTTTAGAGTTTAGAGCTTAAATATCTCTTTACTACTATGATATTAGTTATAGTTATATAATGACAATACAAATGAATTGTATCTATTAACTGTGGAATTTAGTCGTATTGACCTATATAGTCATCAGAGAAGTCTTAACATCTTCAAATTAGAAAAACATCGCTGGTCAACTGACGCTGGTCAAAGATGTTATTTTAAACTAGGAAATTAGAGTCTGTAATATTTCCGCTTTTTATTTGTTGGCCTTAAAAAGTCACACCACCTTTCAAGTAAATTGCATGCAAGCACTTGTTTGATTTCATCATTTTACCTTTTTGGCCAAATTTCGTACGTCAAGAGAACTACATTTTATGTCTCTTACGTAATTCATACTGTTTCGCATTAATTGTACCGCTTCAATAAAATGTTTTTTGGTCTTTTGCTATAATATTTTGGATTAAATTAGCTTACATTCTTTTCATTCAACTTGATTTTCAGCTTCGAGCAGCAAGTTGAAGGTCTACGAAACCAATCCTTCAATATGGAACAAGCAAACTACGCAGCTCAAACACTCAAAGATACCCAAAATACAGTAAATGCAATGAAAGATGGTGTCAAACAAATGAAAACAGAATTTAAGAAAGTCAATATTGATCACATTGAGGTAAACTTTATATCACGCTTACAATTTAAACTTATTAATGATACAAATTCTTCACTCATTTTATCTAGGACATTCAAGATGATATGGCAGATATGCTTGAGCAGGCCGATGAAGTTCAAGAGGCACTTGGTCGCACTTATGGAATACCGGAAATCGATGATGATGAACTACAAGCTGAATTGGATGCATTAGGCGACGAAATCGCTTTAGATGACGACACTAGTTACTTGGACGATGTTGTTAAAGCACCTGCCGCACCTGACAAGGAACCTGGTGCTGACAGCATCCAAACCAAGGTAAGAGAAATGTTAATACCACTCTTGATTGTTAAGTAATTATCTTTGTAAATAGGACGGAATTAAGGTTGATGAATTCGGCTTGCCGCAGGTTCCGACATCATTGAAAAGCACGTAAACATTGTTTTCGGGTATATTAATTAGTTTTATGAAATTCTTGGATAACAAAAAATATTGGATCTATCCACATTTCTACATCAGATTGCTTTATTCACCAAATTTACCTTTTTTTAAACATTATATGCAACTATATGCTTTGATAAACTAAATAAATTGAAAGAACCAGTAAATACGTGTTATACATATTTACGATCATTCACTAATTTCATCAATGACCGGCACGTTTTGCAACTCTGAGCATTTTCGTTTCCAGATAGTCAACTGTAGTTACCAATATGTCAATAAAGTTCTTGTTTATCCAATTGCTTTTTTAGATTACCTGTTCTTTCAAATTTTTCTCTTTGGCAGCTGCCCTGGTTAACAATATTTTAGCTTTTTCTAACAGCTGAGCTTTTTGTCGTAACTTTTCTTTGACTTCTTGTAGTTCTTGCATTAAGTCGCCACCAGCCTGTTGTCAAAAGTAAATAAATGACAAAAAAATATTTTAGATTCGAGTTAATTACCTTGCTATCACGATTTGTCCCGGAAAAAGTACGCGCATCTTTTAAATTTTTATTTTCCACACGAAGACGTTCAACTATCCTCCTCAACGATAAAATAGTCTGTTCTGGGTGTGTGACAGTGCTTGTTTTTTCATCCAGCATAGAAATACTTTTCCGAGCTTCCGTTTGTGCCAGTTCTTCTTTTAGGGCCAGTACGTAACTAAAATGAAATTGTTTTTGAAAGTCAAAATGTAATTGTTTGAAAAATCTACTCTTCTAAGTATTTAATTCTTTTTTGTGACCTCTCTTTTTCGTCGCCTTGCCTGAGAAGATCAATGTCAAGTTGAAGTTGTAGATTTTTGGCTTCGAGCCTGATATTTTGCGCTTCGATAGCTGCTAACTTCTCTTGATTCTTTTCCAACTCAGTAGTGAGAGCATTTGAACCTTTCCGCTCTAGCTCTAATGCTACTATTCGCCTTTGTTGCGATTCGATTCTTGTTTTCAAAGCATTAATAATATCGATGTTCGTATCACTGAGCTCAACATAATTCACTTTGCTCAGATTCCCATGCGCTGGGCTATTGCACTCACTGCTGGTTGTGTAAGTTTCTGGTGTTTCTGAAGGACAGTATTTCGACAATATGAGGTTTGGGCAGGATGGAGTGCGACAACATTTATTTAGACTAGTGCCTGAAATTAATGATTAATTACAATAAGAATAATCGAGAATATGTCATGCCTAGTAACTAAGAATAGTGAAATAAGCTCAACAGATATATATTTGTAATTTTGATTTAACTGGTGCTGTATGAAAAAAGTCAGCATGCAACGTCTGAACACTTACTTCGAATACGTGTTTCTAGCGATCCCTTTTCTTTTTCTAATCTGCTTATTGTGTTTTTTGCGGTGTTGAGCATCATTTTTGTCTTCTCTAAATTCGCCTCCGTTTCGGACAATTTCATTTTAAGCCTTTCGGCATTTTGTTGCCATCGTTTTTGCTTATCCCAAAGAGCCAGCTCGTTTGCATTTTTCGCGCGTTTTTCTTCTACTAAATTTGTTAATCGTTTGTTTTCTTTTCGCATGTCTTCCAATTCAGTTTCCACAAAATTCAATCGTTTTTGTAACTGTTCATGTCTTGCACGAGTATTCAACTCAGTTTTCACCGATACCACAGGTCTTTTGATTAGCTGATTTCTAAGGGAGCTGGCCAGCTCCCGGGCTTGTTTTTCCCTTTGCGTTAGGTTAGCAACTTGACGTCGTAGAGCTTCCAATTGAGTACTTAAAATGCGATTTGTGGTTTCGGATCGAGATAAATCGGCGCCTAATTGTGTGACTTGATCGGCCGAATAAATGGAAGTTTCATTGATGAGACATTGCTGATCGTCCTGTTAAGAATATAAATACATACGTATAATAAGAATGTAAAGTGTTCCGTAATTACATGGAAATTAGATAAAGTGTCCATTAAGTCATTTATATGTTTGTCCTTTTCTTCGAGCAATGTTTGTAGTTGCTCGATTTCGGGATTAACTTTTGTTTCTAGTTTACCTCGTTCCTCTAGCAGTGAAAGCCTAAATACAAAGAAAATATTTTAATGTAAAAATTACGGTAGAAGCTTAACCAAAATTTATAAGAAGAAAAAAAATGAGTTCTAAGTCCCAACACAAATGATTTTGTTTTTACAAGGCTGAAATTGAAAGAGACTGCATTTCATTTCGAATTTTTGATTAGGATCGCGAGTTTCTTTGCCTCTCGTTTTGTTTAGGTAATAGTGCTAGGCGAGTTGAAAACGCGTTGTGCAATCATATGTCGTACATCCCCGGGTTCGAACCAAAAACCCTTTCGATAGCAACCTTCGCTCTACTCGCTGATATACGCAAATTCTAATAAACAAAATGCTTACACATTCGCGAAAATGCAGCTTTTATATAATTCATTAGTCTCAATTTACTTTTTGATAATAGGAGAGGCATAATATTGAAACATATTTATTCAAAATGACAAAAATATAATTTGAAATATTCAAAAAATATTAAAAATATTTACTTCTCTTTTAATATCTGTACTTCATCTTCTTTAGTCTTGGAACTTTTTTCCCAAAACTTTTCTCGGTCGGTTGTCTCGTTAAGTTGTGTTTGAAGCTTGTGAATATATCGACTTATTGGCTCATCATTTTCAGGCAAATCAGTATGTACTTCCAAAAGTTCCTGACTCAATTGTTTATTATCGTCTAGAAACATTTCTTCGATTTTTTCATCTGATATTTCATTGAAGTTGTTATCACAATCGTCTAATTGTTTAAATTCGTCCTCAGTATCTGGTCGCGTCGAATTTTGGTTGTTTTGCTTTTGAAGACTTTCTAGCTTTGTTCTGACCTCCACAACTTCTGCACATTTTGTTTTAAATTTAACATCCAATTCGTTGTGTTTCATTTGTAGGGCTTCTAATTCTTTTTCGTAGCTCTCGCATGATTTAGTGTGTTGTTCGCGTTCCGTTTTAAGCAGTTTTTGGTAATGGTTAAGTGTAGTGTCTTTTTCGGTTAAAAGTGTTTGAAGAGACTTGATAGTGGACTGTAAAAATATATAGCAAGAGATGGGCATTTGTTTTAAAAATATATAGCATAAGATTGTCATTTTTGTAAAAAATATTTATGCACACAGGACGTAAACTACCTCAACCAAACTCGTCCTATGAGGAGAAGCTGTTTGTGTTTTTGATTCGTGCTTGTCAAGTTCTTGTTTTAATAATAATTTTTTCTCTTCAATCAATTTTTCCATTTCTTTTATACGTCCTTGAGATTCAGCCAGTCTAAAAAAAGAGTTTTGTATGTTTCGTTTTTATACTCCCCAACATAAATAATCTTACTTATTTTCAGTTTCAAGTAGAAGTGCATTGCGCGTTGATGCCAACTGCATTGCCTGCTTCAGTTGATTTTCCAAAGAGCGAACATTTATAATTCTTGAAGTTTGTATGCTTGGGCTCGATGGACAAGATATAATGTCATCAATTTTTGGCAAATTAAGATTTTCTTTAATTACGTTTGGAGAGAACTCATGTAAGGAATCAGTATTCGTAGAAGCTTCAACTTTTCCTACAATTAGTATTGTTTGTGATTTTAAAGCTCATGTATATATACGTCTCAAATTTAATTACCTGCCTCACATTGTATCATTTTGTCTTCGAACGTTTTCGTAACCTGATTACATGGTTCAGAAAATAATGCCTTCACAGTTTTCCAATGTTCAGTGTCGTTGACAATGGACAACTTCAATTTCTCCAGTTCAGATTGTAATGAAGTTACCTTATTACTAAGAAACAATACTTGCTCTTCTAAAAATTGACACTTGGCTTCAGATTTGATCACCTAGTGTGAATACAATATATAATGATTATGCAATCTTAAAATATTTTAACATTAACCTTACCTTAACTAAATTATTTGCATCCGATTTTGATGCATCGATTTTAAATTTAGATGTTATGATTTCTTCATCGATGTTCAAATGTATTTCTTTTGAATTGTCACTCTTCGTTTGTGCCAAAACGCATGCATAAGATTGCAAAAAATCACTCAAGAGTACCAGTGGCGTAAATTTACAGTATTTTTCTTGCAGTAAAAACAATGACTTTTTCAGAAATCTAAAAAATTTCATTTTAAAAAATTATTAGCTTTATGCATTGAAACGGTGAAATTACCATTTTTACTTACTGTAGTTTAATAGTTTCATTTGTCTGATCATTATGCTGCTTCCTTTCTAGTGTGTCTTTTTGATCTTGAACTTGTTTTAACTGTGATTGCAAAGCGCAGTAATTGGATTCTACCTCTTGCTTTTCTCGTTTAACTTTATTGATCTCGTCACGAGCTGCAGATTATAAAGGATTAGAGATTTTTAATATGGGAAGCATCGAATCACATCAATACTTTATGAAGAAACTTAGTGATTCCTTTAAATAATATATGTCTAATAGTGATTATGGATTCTGATCGAAGTATTGAAAATTAAAACAATGAATTGCTCATATATTGGTGACGCTTTCATGATTCTTTTTTGAATATTTGATTAAATGATTTTGGCAATAAATTTAAAATTGATATAATGCTTTACAGAAAAAGTTTGAACCTTCATCAAAGATCGTAAATGATAACAGTATCACTCGATTTTAATTGTGCGACATTGAGAAAAAATACAAGATAAATCATCAGCGGAAACACTTCAAATACTGCAAAGCAACACTAACAAATCTATTGCCGACTTCAAAAAATAAAACCGAATAAAAGACCAAAACAAAAAATAAAATATTCTTTGTCAACTGTTAGCTAAAAATTTAAATTCATGATTTGGTTGACGAGACCGAATTTGCTTGAGTTCAATTCAACTCAGGGAATCATTTGCGGCTGAATCAACTCAAGTAATCATTCAACTTGGTTTAGGTCGAGCAAGTGAGGCCGACCACCTATACGGAACATTACGGTGGTACGATCACTCGCTCGAAAAATCGCATTTTTGGGAATAAACTGCTACGGTTGGAATTACCAACATAAATTAAGGATATCTAAATTTATTACCTTTTTCGATATCCCTATAACCTTTCGCTATGATAAGTTTATCTTCATTTGAACTTTGTAAATCTGCAACCAAGTGCCGTAAGTTTACTTGATTATCAGTTAAATCTATAAGTTGCTTCTGCTGCGACTTGATCTAAAAAGAATCACTATAACATACAATTTTAAGTGCTTCTCGATACCTACTTGTTCATCAGCAACCACTAGTAATTTCTCCAAATGTCTACAGTGCTGTTTTAGGCCCTGAATGTCTTTACAAAATTGATCGCGTTCCAATTTCATTTGATTATACTCTTGACATGTTAAATAGCCAACCCGAAAGTCCTCTTCGATTATTCCGTATTGAATAAACGATGAAACATTTTCTTGAATTTTTTTCAATCCTGTATCATCCTCGACAATCTCTTTCACAATGAAAGCTAGTTGGATCTTAAGAGAAATTATTTCGTTCTTTAAAGCTTCACTTTCCTCATATTTGCTATTTGCTATTTCATTCTCGGCGGCAACTTCAGGGATGTTTCTATTGATGATTTGTGCCTTCAATTCGGCAACAACAGATGCACTATTAAATTTTAAGTCTTTTAATTCTTTTACTGTTTGTTCATAATCTTCCAATAGAAATGCATATTTCTTTTCAGATGCGTTTAGTTTCAATTCATAATCAGAAAGTTTTTCTACAAGGACAGCACAATATTGAGTTATTTGATCGTCTGATGACTCAAGTTTAGTTTTTATCTCCACATATAATCTTTCAAAACATTTAATTTTATCATTTTCTAATAAGATATCACGATATTTTTGAGATATATCTAATAACTTTTCGCGAAGCAATTCATACTGAATGTCTTTCTGCACAACAACTGCATATAATGAATCGGTTTTACTCAACACTATTTCATGTGGAGATGGTATTTGTTTAGCAGCATCTTCGATTTGGTTGTTCTCATCTGTCGCAACTCTCATTGGCAAGTCAATATTAGAGTCTTTTGTTTTATTTATAGCTGCTTTTTCGACAATACTGATCTGCTCTTTAAGTGCATGTTCTCTCTCCTTGAGAGCAATGAGCTCGTTTTGCATTCGCATAGCGGGATGGTACCACCCACTGACGCTGCGAGCGTCCAAAGCATGAAGTAGCTTCTCCAAGATAGTACAATCGATCGTTATGTGGTCGGATGAAGCTAAATTAGATAAGATTTGATTAGATAAGATGTTAACCCTATTTACTAGGAAAATGATCAATTTACCATCATATTCTCTGATTTTCTCTAAAATTTCATGCATGCCTACTCGTAGGTTTTCATTTTCTTCAATGACACTTGAGTATTTTGATTCCCATTCGTTGTTAACTTCTTGGACAATAGAATATTTATTTGGCAATTCCTAAACATGATACATATTACTTTTTCTGCTGGAATATATTGATTACTTTAACTTCATAATAGACAAATAAAAATGTCTTCTGATACTGTTAATAATGTATTTGAAATATCCTTTAGAAAGATTCAGAAATTTTTGGATCTTGACATCTACGTTTTTTTATATCGTAAATAGCCACCATCAAATTTTCAAATCATTTTGTATTTAATCACTGAGACATTTATTTTTATGTGTCTACATCTAACAATTATTATAAGTATATTTAATATGGAAGCAAATTAGTGTTTCGTTCAAAACACATCCTACCTTTAACATTTTCAAACAGTTTGCGCAGTATATAACCTCAGCATTAGATTTGCATTTTAAAACAGTGTCTGCAGTTTGGGGTCCCATAGGCATTTCACTCGTAAATGTTGTGTGCAAATGTTGTGATGTGCTTCTTAAACTTTTATTTTCTTTCCTTTAACAACAGAAACAGCTTATGTGCATGATTTTTAAATATTATATATCTCATATTTACCTCAATTCATTCATTTCAAGCTTTAGATTTAATCGCATTTCTTCCGAAGCGCGAAGTTTTAGTGATAGTCGATCGATTAACTTATCCTTGGTCTTTTGCTTCGCTGATAAGCTAGTGGTGCTAATTACAGCATCTTCGGGGATATTGAGTTTTTTCCTTAAATAAACATATTTGCACTGACGATAAACTTGAAGAGAAAGTTATTGCACTTACCTTAATATAAGATTTTCTTGAGCGATTTCATGCAATGAGTTTATTTCCATGACTAGAGCCTTGATTTGCTTATCGCGTGAATTCAATTTTTGTTCTAAATACCCTATCTTTCGAAGCGATTGGGGTAGACCGTCCATTCCATTTTCATATGCTTGAAGCACTGAAATAGCTTCTGCTGCCTGTCGAGACCGCATCACATTATCTTCTTCAACATTGTCTAAAATTTCAGAAAGTTCTCTGGATCGTTTTTTCGCCTGATCTAAAGCAAACGCCAGCTCCTCGCAGCATTGTTTTTGTTTTTGTGGGACCATATTTTCTTTGGAGTGATATTCGTGTGATATTTTGTTCATTAATTGCGTGGAAGCCATCATTTCTTCAGCCATTATGCGAAGTTTACCTTCGAGCTCTTGAATAACACCATCACGTTCTTGCATAGCCTGTTTAGTAAGAAAAAGCACATGCGATTCAGAGTAGATATAAAACGTAGTGACAAAGAAAGGAGCTTTGATGAAAAATATTCAAATACCTAGGCACTTTGCTTGTATTATTCAACTAACTGGTATTCGAAAGACAATAGTTTTACGCCACTCCCTTACCTCTACAAGTTGTGTAATTTCTAATTCCTGGCAGGCATCCTTATTTTCGTTTGGATACTTCAAATACAACTCCTCATATTTTTTATGCATCGCTTCCAATTGCTGTTCTTTATCAATAAGTATATTTCGCCAGGCATGTGCTTTTTCTTCCAGTTTGTCAACGAACATTTTGAATTCAGCATCGATTCTCTCTCGTTCAGCTTCAAGCTGTTCTGTAATGGTTGCTAAGTTCTCAGTTTCTTCGTGCGCTTTCATTAATAATTCATTTAATCTTTTATTATCTTCATTGGTCGTTATATATTGTTCGTTGATGCGGGAATATTCAATTTCAAGATTATCAAGCTTCTCATTTTGTGTTGATATAACCTTTGTCTGTTCCAAAGTTTTCTTCTCCAAAGCCTAGCATTTAGTTTATTTTATAAAAAAAAAATCAGTCATCGAAAATTCTAATTTTTACCTCTATATCACGCAGTAATCTTTTGATGTGTTTATTTTTAGCATTAATATTCTTAAGCAATTCTTCTTTGCGATCAATATCTGAGAGAAGATCTGACGAGTCATCTTTGTCACTAGCATTTGTTTCTTGTAGTCTCTTTCGCAAAGAATTGACATCTTCTGATAGCTGGATTATAGGAAGAAACACATGTAGAAGGCACAGATTTAGATTGGATAGCTAGATTGTTTGAAGACAACCAATTTACTCACGTCTTTAATTCTCGTTTTCAACGCCGCCTTGTCGCTTTCGAGTTTACCAATTGTCTTTTTCAGCCTAGCATTCTCGTCTAGCCATTCTTTTGAATCTAATAAAACTAGAATTTAGTTTTTGTTTCAATTAAGATGAATTAAAATACAGTGCTTGATACTCACCCTGTTCGCTTCCTTCAGTAGTTGAGCTCTTCTTGCGCAAGTTTTCTACCTGTAAGTAACCAAGTAAAAATAAGATGATTTCACAGTTTTGATCAATAGTTCAGGGAACAATTGTATTTTTGATTGAAATTAAGTTACATGGAATCAATATTATATGAAATAGTTATAAGAAAACATGTGCACATAGGTTAGTTGAAACTAAATACACAATGTCCGCAGGCAAACTGATTTTTTCATTCTACATATAGTTCTTGTTAAAAGGAGTATTTTGAATTTCTGTGGCCACCAGTAATATTATTTGGTTTTATTGTTTATATGTTTATTTATATCAAGCCCTATAGCAACCCTACATATCCTTAAACTAAAGTATATATATTTCAAGACTGTTGTCTGTTTGTAAGCTGAGGAAAGTGATTTCTAGTTCGTCTTATATAGAGTTTTGAGAATGATCTTACTAGGCAAAGCTTCGACTTGATCGAACCCTCAAAACGACAAAAGTGAAGCATGAACTCACTACCGTCACCCTTAAATATAGTGTCGTAAAATCTTTTTTCAAGTAAAACACTCGTGCGGGCACATCGGATATGAATTTATACTTGAATAAGGGACGATGGCTTCAAAAATGTTTCGCTATAAGTTTAAGAGTGAAATTAGTTTCATGTATCTTGACGATGACCTTAGTTAAGACATCAGTTCTTCTTTATGCATCCCTTATTACAGAACTTCGTTAGTAATAGTGTATGTGAAAGACATTGAATTTAATTTCCCAATCATGCACAAATAAAACAAACCTATGGGGTTAAAGTTGATTGAAGGTTTATTTAATATTTTATTAGTATGATAGTGTCAAACCATCATTGTATGTAAATAATATGCACAAATTTCATTTTACTTAATTGGCATTTTCAATAAAAAAAGCGTACGTACCTCTTTTCCTTTGAATATAAGAAGTTTTTGAGCAATTTCAAAAACTTTCTTTGCATGTTTCTTGGGAATGCTTTCTATTGCAATATTAGATATTACTTCGAACACTCTTTGTTTTTCATCCCTTCCTAAGCTATCAAATTTGGTCTGCAAAATATCGTCTAGTTCCATCTTAACAACCAAACCGTAATTCAATTAGAAGCCTTCACCCATCTGCTTGTTTCGTTTTGACGGGCAATTTGCATTGTTTTATCCTTTTTCGTTGTCATAGCAACAGAAGTTGGCATCGTCAATTCAATTGTAAACTCGGTGTGCCAATCACTGAAGTGCCGACTCCGAAATAGATGACAGGATCAACATTTTTAGCGACAAACAGGTGAAAGAAAGGCATGTCTTACTCATGAATAAATTTCTTCATGATGAAGAAATCTATAGGATCCACAAAATTAGACTTTCTTCTTGGAATGCTTTTTGCCATTTTATCCTTACCTAATAAGTAGATTCACAACGAAAATTAAGCATCCATTTTATTTTTCTAGATAACTTTATGAACATTAACACTTTTCTTCGTTATTTTTATAATTTACACGGACAATGCAGACGTGAATTTGCATGAAATAGCTACAATTTACAATTTTCATCACTGATAATTTACAATATTATTTTGCTGTTGTACCAGAAGATGTATCCATAGCCTGACTTAGAGCATCTTTGCCTTTTTTAACCAGACGCCCGGTGTAGCATGGGAGCATATATATGAAGTTTATGGATGATTTCACTCCTTGATTATAGTAGTGTTTTGCAAGAAAACGAACTTCACCAGTCTTCGGTAATGGAGGGACTTCAAAGGGAAGCTTTCCCTTTGCTTGCTTCATAACAGGTTGAAGGCTTTTCGATATGTCGCAATAGAGTTTTTCGGTTTGTTTACTTGTACCCCAAACTCCAAGTTGTTTCGTGTAGTACACTACTCCACCTACAATGCCAGTCTTGATCACTAACCTGAAATGTTACGTAAACTTCAGTAAAAAACTAGAAGCACTTTGGTTTTAGTGTCTGCATACTTTAGAATCATGATTTGTTGTTTAAGAAGTATATTTGGAATGAGAGAATATGCGGAAGAGTTATTTAGGGGATCGGTAATAGCCTGAATTGCAAGGAACACTCGCGGCAATCAAAACATTCTGTGGCGTCAAATGTCAAGCTGACAGATTGCGAATTGAAAAAGGTGAATAAAAGAAATTCAACTTTTTGTTTGCAAAAACTGCAAATGTAAAAACGTCAAACCATTATGGGGCTCCCAACGACAAAAAAAAATGTTATTTTGAAAATAATATTGGCAATTATGATGAAATAAGGCAAGAAATGATATAAAATATGTAAACACGAGTAAATGGCCGAAACTAACATACATTTTTACATTCGGATGATTAAATTATGTCGAGTTTTATTTTGATTGAATGCACTAATTAAATTTAAAAACTATTCTTTTCCAACATCAATTTAAACCTGTTACAAAAACGTTGATCATTATATTAAACTATTGTTTTAAAGTGAAAAGCATATTCGAAGCTATCAAACAAGGAGTTGATTTAGGTTCGAAAAATGCGAAAATTACATATAATTCAAATTTAGCACTTTTTCAACACAAACCTACAAACACATAAGTTACAAATGCGTAATTCCAATAGGGTCTTGTTTTAGGAGGCTGTTTTTAAATAATTGGTCATCTTTAGAAAACATGAAGCAAACTACATTTAGTGTCCATGTTGCGATCTAAGATCCACATTTTCATGTGTCCTAGAGCAACAATAATCTATGAGAGCCACAGTTGCGATCAATTGATCAGCCGGTTTCAGAGCTTTAATTGGTCAATTGAGGCAGTGAAGCTATTCTGCTTGCAAATATGGGTACAAAATGATCAACCCGTAAGTATATACATATATGAGATCTAAATAGAATACTTTCCCATGTATTTGTTGATTGTGCTGCAAAACTCAGCAAATTTACTCACAACGGAATATTTCAAAGCTCTTTGGTAAATAATTTCCCCATTATGCAACAGTCGCGATAAAAGAATACATTCTAACGAGCCAAAAGTTCGTTTCTATTACATCTTACCTTCCATAAGTATATTCGCTACTATATAACTAGAGACAAGAAGAAAACACAAGAAATAAAGGAAAACAAATCTTGTTATTATTTTTATTTCCGTACGAAACTTTCCAATTCACGTACAGAATTTACTGGATTGTTTTTGAGTTATTTCATCGACAATAATAAAAAAAATGACAAAATAAACGTAATGAAAAACTGGAAGAATTATTATACAATTATGATATCTGTTGATCACTTTTGTAACATGCTTGCTTTGTTGCAGTTGCGTCAGGTCCGTTATTACTATTTTCTATTATTACTCATTGATACTCTCATTCCAAATACGCTCTTTCGCAAATTTAAAAAAAATCAACTATTTTAAATATTTTCCTTCCTTTCAATACACGTTATGCTTTTGTTTCAACAGCTGGCGATGGTGTGTTCGCTGACGCGTCCGTTCCTGACTTAGCTCCTGCAGACTCCGATTCACTGACAGTCTTTTTTCCACCTTTCTTCTTGGCTGACTTGTTCGGATTTATGGCGGAATGGACTAGTTCCTAAAGGTAGGAGAATATTAGTTTCGAATTGGATTGAAAGCATATAGCCAATGTGAACTAAACAATTGTTGGATAACTGTAAAATCATCGGAAGTAGATTTTTCGATAACTATAACTACAATTAATAGAGCCACCCAGTTGCTTTCGCAAGCGTTGAGTCTTCCCATGCGATAACTCACTTGAGAGATACGTTAACTTGCTATTTTTAATTATCAAACAAACAGATATCCTTACCTTAAGCGTCGAGTCCGTAATGCTATGCTCACTCTTATAAATGTTTTCTTGGAAGTTCAAGCCGGTCACCAAGTTCACTCCATTAGGCATTAACAGCACTGTGTGTTTGAACTGAGCAACAACTTCACCTGGAAACAAACTAAATATGTGAAAGAAAGCATAAACCAAAATGTTTGATATTGTTTTCTAAACCTAGTAGACTTTTGTGTGGAAATTCACTTCGTGCAATTCACCCAATGAATAAGTTATGAATGTCAAAAAAGAAGTAATAAAACCCGTATTTATCTTGCAAAGTGTCTGAACGTGAAAATCCGAACAGAAATTTTCTCGCAATTTTCTTTGCTTACTTATTTATTTAAACATTTTTTCATATACCTACTTGGCTTTTCATATAAGACTTGGAACGGCTCTATCATTTTGTGAGACACGCATTCTACCACACCCATCCTAGCTTTAGTTTCTTCTTCGAAGTGTCTCAGGTTAAATGGCATAGATCCGTATTTCGATTTCACCTATTTCACAAAAAGAAGTATCTGTTAGAACAACGGGATCATTGCGCGATAATATGTATTACTTCTGCATATAACGCCCTTGAAGCTTTCAATTTCAGTTGGTAGTTTTCCTCTGTTTTCTTGTATATTGATACCTTTGTATCCTTTTCCCGACCCTGTTGATGAAACATCATTAGCTGGTGATTAATTTATTTGTCATTATATTCAAGTACCACTCCTTCACCCGAGCTCACAATCACGTCGATAGCATACACTTCGTGCGTGTCAAACTCACACTTCTCGTGCTCTTTTCGTTGCGCTTCATTCGGGTTTTGGATAATCGTCTTCTCCCCATCGATTTTGAATTGCTTCAGCTGATGACTTAGCATACCTTCGATTGGTTTGCATTTGAATGAATCCGCTATTTTTTGCACGGCATCAGTTATCACATAGTTCTAATAAGTAATCATGAAATTCACCTTATGGCCAATTGAGACTTTGCCTATAAATTCAACTTACGCCTGTGCCAGCTTTTAAAAGTCTAATAGCAGCTTGGGCGGCCCAGTAAGCGGCTAATACTGTGTCGGCTGCCCTTCCAGTCACTTTCTTTTGCGGCGAAGCACCAACAACGATTGTGTGTGCCGCAACAGCAATGAAACCGTCAATATGTGCTCCAAGATCACTAGGTGCAAAACCGTTTTTTTTTTCTATCCAACAAAATTACATGAAATACTTACACCTTTACAACGTCACCTTCCTTAAGAATATAATCGGGATCGTTCTTTGTTGGTGAGAAATGACACACGCAGTTATTTACTGACAAACATGTTGGAAATGCTACGCCCTTTTTGAGTTCTTTTTCCTTTTTGTACACCTGTCACGGGACATAAGGCAGTAATCATCGAACTTATAAACATCAAAATTCAATTTCAACAAAAAAAAACCTGGTCCTCAGATCTCATAATCTTACAATCATTGGGAGCTCTAATAACTTCTCTAATGTCTTGCAATACGAACATCGCAAGCAGGTTTTGTGTTGCACAGCACCTTCATTATGTCCGTCATTGTCAGCATTCCTCAAGCGCATAGTTTTAATCATTGGACACATTTTCAAGAACACGAATATTCTTTACGAGTCTCTTACCTTTCCAGTTTCTTCCAATAGTAAAGTATCGCCTTTTGTACATATATCCCGTACGGATGCATCTACTACACACAACTCGATTAGAGTTTTAAGGGTTCCTGTTGAGAGAAGATGGTGATTATGAGAGTAGACCTTTTTGATGAGCGAATAAATGGGAAGTCGCAAAACGTATAATGCAGGCAAAGAGCCAATTATGACAGTGCTGAATGGTCTTTGACGAATGGAAAACGGAAAAAGGTCTTCGAAAATATTTATTTTAGTTTGCCTTTGTTTTCGCCCTTTTAGTTTATGAAATAAAATGAAGGAACTATAATTATTTTCATCGCTATAAGATTCACTCATTTCCATGTCCTTGCTGAATTTCACACCATAATTACCCATTTCCCCAAACATTCGGAAATACGATGGAAAAAGATAATCCAATAAACGATTTAGGTAAACTATGATTTAACAACTCTTCCCTGAAACGAATAAGCTCATATAACAGTCCCCGCAAATTTAATAATAGGCGCGAACAGACAGACACAAACAGAACAGACACAAACAGAACAAACACAAACAGAACAGAAACAAAAACACTCCTGTCCCAGTGAATTCAATGGTACAGAAATTCTGCTCTGCAGAGGTAGTTCCCGTGTTGAACTATAGAATGTGCTGATAGAAAAACGAAAAGCTCATGAGTAGTTGCCTTTTTTTGCTGAGGTGGCTTTGGATTTTCAATGTTATGTTGAATGTTTTGGTAGTTAGGAAACCAGAAAAAGCCCTCATAATATCTAGAAAGTTAAAATCTGTAATTTTCTGTTAGTTCTTTTGCGATTTTCTATCGATTGTGGTAGTTTATACTCGTTATTTTCTCGCTTTATTTTCAGATATATATTTATATATGTTTACATAAATATATATTTATATATTCGCTACCACAGCGAATAACTTATAGAAAACTTAACGAATGCATCAGCTGTTCTGTGATGGATCGTTTTTTTCGCGTCATTGTTATATTGTGTTCTGTACCGGAGCAAAAAATCGCACCTAATAATTTATACTGAAGTTTTATGCCTTGATCCAAAGCGTTGCACTTCCGCAAAGTCTTATTAGTTCCACGTAAGCGGATTCGGCTGTTAAACCACCGCATAAGCAATTCAGAAAGCTCTGTCGGGGCTCGAATAAGTTTTCAGGACATTATCAGTATTAAAAACATAAGCTTATCGTGTACAATACACAATTTATAGCAAGAGGCTTGAAATGAACATTGAATACACATGTATGTGTATTATTACCCATTTTAGTGAAGAGGAACGAAACCATAACGAGGAACCAATCAATGTAGAGAAACGAAAAAAAACTCAGTCATATTAGCTGTTAGGAACGGTTTCTTGACCAACTGCCGCTATTCATATGTTGTAATTAAATTTGGAACAATAACAGAAAAAAGCTAAGAATACAATTAGTACAAAAACCGCTCTTTTGTTGAAACAATTGACGATATGTATGCGAGCAAGACAGTGAAAGTGAACCGACACAGGCTAAATTAGAAAGTCGGGCATCCACTTAAATAATCGCCAACCCTTTCTCTAATCTGTTCACCGCTTATATTTTCGTCGATAGAATTACATGGTACAGTATGAATTTTTTTAAATTTGCCATCGAAAACACATCGAGTGAAATCCTTACCGACGAAGTCGTGGTTAGGAGAGCATCGACTGTGGATAGCCGCGTGGCTGCACTTGCAACTTATTTATTAACACAGTACTTACGATTTACAATTTCTCCGGCCAATTTATACTTTGTCACGACCAAATCCTCGGCAATCGTTTTCTCGACGACTTCCTTTTCCTCGGCCATTTCGACTTATTGCAAATTTTCGATAAACTTCGCTTGGCGGACCAGATTTCATGCGACGCGGCAGAATGAAAAATGAGGCAAGAGAGGAATAGAAAAACATGGCCTACATTCGCTGTTCAGTGGCCAAATGCTGTCTCTTTATGTTCATTCAAGTACCTAGATGTCGTAAATGTGGCGATAAAATAATGCAAAATTTGTCTTGAGTGATATTTAAAAGAAACCATTTGTAAGTTTCGACAGTAATTATTCATGGCATTAGAAAAATATTTAAACTGATTACAAATAATATTTCAGTCTTCGTAATGGTGACAGCTGTTTAGACAAATGCTTTCTTTCATCGCTTTTACTAGCAAGAAGAAGGCACCCTTGTAGCCAGCTGTCAATTTAGCTGTCAGTCAAGTTTGGTGCTCAAAACTGGCTCAAAAGTCTGGCGTTGGATTTGAAAGTCAATAAGCCGGATAAGATGGAAGTGAGTAACTCGCACGGAGAAGGAATCACTAACTCGAAGCGATTTGGTAATATTCGCAAAATTGTTGAAAGGCCAGGACCATTTTGCCATTCAGAGTTCAATGCGTCTCCGGAAACTTTAGAATTTTTATCTACAACTTGCAAAATTTTGGTTATAGGTATGAAAGTATACGGTAATTTTTAGCATAATTATAAATGATCGCATTTTTTTCTGTTAACAATGCCAGGCGCGGGTGGTCTCGGCTGTGAGTTGCTGAAGGATTTAGCGCTTATGGGGTTTACGGATATTCATGTCATTGATATGGACACAATTGAGCTTTCAAACTTAAATCGACAGTTTTTGTTTAGAAAAAAGGATATTGGGCTTTCAAAAGCGGACTGTGCAGCAGCCTTCATACATTCAAGGTGCGTAATGAGACCTGACTTAGTAGTTTAAAAAATAAATATGCTACATACTTCGGTGTAGCAAAACCTTAACAGTTCATGAAGGCCAAGAATCATTCACATATTTTAAGCAAAATTCATACTGTAAAATAGAATGTACAGTATAATGTGATTGATGTAAAAATAATCCAGACTCATGCCAAGAAGTTCGGTGGATCGGTTCCCTTTGATTCGAGAGCCTGCATCTAGTATAAGATTTTTTTCAGCCACTATATTTTTAATGCCCATCATAATATATGTTTCATGAAAGCATATAAACTGAGTCAGCCAAATACGTAGTTAATAGAATACTGCAACTTGTTTTCATAGAATACCAGGCTGTAAGGTGACACCACACTTCTGTAAAATTCAAGATTATGGCGAAGATTTCTATCGACAATTCTATATAATAATGTGTGGCTTAGATTCAGTTTCTGCACGACGATGGATCAATGGCATGGTTATATCGCTATTGAACTACGAGGATGATGGCACTTTAGATCAGTCTTCAATAATTCCCATTATCGATGGTGGAACGGAAGGTTTCAAAGGGAATGTTCGTGTCATTCTACCTGGAATAACGGCATGTGTGGATTGCACATTGGATTTATTCCCACCACAGGTCACATACCCGCTTTGTACTATTGCAAACACACCACGTCTGCCAGAACATTGCATCGAATATGTTCGCGTGATACAATGGGAAAAAGAAAACCCATTCAAAGTGCCCTTAGATGGAGATGATCCGCAACATATCCTGTGGATCTACGAAAAGTCTTTAGAACGCGCTAGCCAGTTCAACATTTCTGGTCTCTCTTACAGGTATTGAAAGTAATTTTGTGTTTTCGAAAGAGTACTAATCACACAAATTTCTAGGCTTGTGCAAGGCGTTATAAAACATATTATCCCGGCAGTAGCAAGTACCAATGCCGTTATAGCAGCAGCATGCGCAACTGAGGTTAATGTGCTACTTTTCGCAAATTACTTTATACTGATTAATGTTTCAGGCTTTCAAAATTGCTACCAGTTGCTATGAATGTCTTAATAATTACGTGGTATTTAATGATGGAGATGGCATATACACCTACACATATGAAGCTGAGAGAAAATCGGACTGTTTGGCATGCAGTAATGTCCCTCGTATAGTTTGTATCGATGATCCAAACACTACAACTTTGGATGACTTGATAAAACGTCTGTGCGAAGATGGAGAGTTTCAAATGAAAAGTCCAGGTATGTAGTGTATATGTAAAATCACTGCACCACTTAATTCAACTTTTAACTCAAAATATCCTATCATAGTCTTATATTTAATTTAAAGCATTCGAGAATTTATGAAGTACCCAAAATTCATTCGATTCTACGTCAGGAAATGTTTTACTTATGTCTAATTAGTGTTCTAGAAACCAATTGCTATTGTTGTTTGTTTAAGGTCTAACCACTCATGTTGACGGTAAGAGTAAGACCCTGTACATGTCCACAGTCAAGAGCATTGAAGAGCGAACTAAATCGAATCTAACTATGTCACTTGGAGAATTAGGCTTGAAGGACGGACAAGAAGTAATGGTAGCTGATCCTACAACTCCAAGCACAATCATCATAAAGCTAAAATATAATGCGAATGAAGTTGAAATGAAATAAGTTGCATTATGTGTATAAACAAAAACATGTGTTTCAAACTTGACATACATGAGTGTAAATATAAAACGCAAACAGCATAAAATTGTAACGATAAAATCAAAAGAAATCTCAACTTATTATACAAACTCTATTCACTTTAATTTAAATTTAAAATTACTTAGAGTTGAAATGTAGCGGTTTCCGATGTAATAGCATTGTAAACAAACGTATTGTCAACTGGCTTGTATTGTTCCGTTATAATTTTGATAACTTCATGGGCTGCACAGCCCCCTGGTTAAATAAAGTTCAATGAAAACATCCATATGATCTTTTACATAAACTACCTACCTACGAAAGCGGACACACTATGAATTTCAGCTCCGCCATACCTACATATCTCGTGGACCAAGTCATCACTCAAGCTCTCCATGATTCCCCATTCTAAAAGAATTTTACTCGCGACACTTTTTAGCTTCGCTGTATCGATTTCAACGTTGAATTCACCCGGAATATGGCCGTAATCGGTTTGAAAACGTTCGTACGCCCGCAAAGCAATATATTTTTCAATTAGAGAGCCTGGATTTTTGAGTTCTTGGCCTGCGAAAATACCACTATATATGCGAAAATTCGTTATATTTTTGAAAAATAATACCGATATGTAACGGCTTATAAGATTTTTCGTATTCATCGGAAATTTTCGTTCCTCTTATTACTGCTAATCCAGAGATTTCCCTGCAGAAAAGATGAACATCATCGTCTTGTATGAGATCTTCTTCCAAACCTAAGCTTCTAAGCAATTGTTGTGTCCTTCGAAAGACGTTATCGGCATCTTGCATTGCTTGCTGTCGATAAACATTTTGCAGGTTGATGTAGGATTCCGTCTCTGCTGTCATATCTGGCAGTACTCCAGCAAGCGGTAGGTAGCCATTGTTTTCTTGTTGAATAAAATCTCTAGCAGCGCGAACAATGATCCAGAACGGATTACACTAAAATACATCAATTCTAGAATTCAAGTTTGTACAAGATTAACATACAAATTTCGAGTACATTTTTGCTCAAATCGTTGCAAGCTTTATCATCAAATATGGCTTGCAGGCTTGATGACGGTTTACCGCCTCCGAAACTGGAGTTAACCGCTCGGATAGCTTCTTCGTGATTTTCTTCCTCTGAAGTCATACCTGTAATCGATATTTATTTTAGTAAATCTTTAGGAATTATATATACTATGCATGCATAATGTACACACATTTTCATTTTCCGAACATGCTCTCATAACTGTTCGGATACATTCGATTTATCCAAGGATGATATATTCAATTGTCGAAACAGTTATGTATAAATTTGAAATCGTTTATGTATTGATAATAGTGACTCAAATTAACTTATAATGTTAAAGAGCTTGGTTAAATGTAGAAGGTTTTTGTCGAAACTAAAAACCGTAACTGTTTTATCGCTGCTTCTAGACAAGTTGGCCTACACTTTGGCAGTCGGATCTTTATGAAGCCTGCGTTATATTTCTAAGTTTCAAGTAAAATTTGTTGATTTACCGAAGACTAGCTAATAGCTTAAAGATAGTCTTATTTATTCATTTATTTAGTATAATTCATTTATTTAGTATAAATAGTATATATATACCGTTCAATTGTATATCATGTCTATTTTCACAAAAATGCAAATCGACAATTATCAACAAATTACCTTCCCTTATCATTCTTCTTAGCTCTTCCTTATCCTGATAAGTCTTCGGGAAGCATCCATTGTGCTTTTCAATCCATGTTTGCAAATATTTATATAAAACAACCAGCCAGGGCACTTTCGACGTTAAGTTTGTAGCCTAAAAATTATTTACATTATTCTATAATTCGGTAGATAATTCATCTTCGTTTTTATCTTACATCAAGGTGCTGTTTTAAACTTTGAAAAGGATTTTCGAGTCTTAAGTCGCTTTGTTGGTTATCCGGGTGTGACTCGACAATTCGATGTTCTTTGAGTTGAATACGAATCGTTCCAAACATGCCCAGCGAACGACAATAGATAAATGGTATTTTGTATTCCCAGAGCAACTTTGAAAGTGTTACAAGTGTCTTTTCTGCTAGGAATGTTGCCACGACGATTTTGAACGTTGCAAAAAAGTCTGGGCGATTTTCCAAAAGAGATTCGACGCTCTCATCAACATAATCTCCACGCACATCTGGATTAAGTTCTTGTAAGAGTTCTTTGGAACATTTTGCTTTTGGCATTCCAATCGAATGAGTATCTAAGAAAAAACTGTAAAAAAGTGAAATGGTAAATGTATAGCCGGAATTGTCACCAATATATTGCATCTATAACAACATAAGTAGTTTGAATAATATTAAACGTCTGGCAAAGTCTTATCTTTGTGAGCTTCTGTTATAATCTTCATTTTCTCGAGAGTTGATTCAATATGCGTTTATAACGGTTGTAACTTTAGTAAAAATGAGTTTCTAAGTTAGTAAAAGTAGGAGCCCAACTACATAGTAGCTTAGGCACTCAACCACGTTTTTGAGAAAAAACAGATGTGATTTCGGGTACCTAGACAAAGTATCATTACCTATAGCTAACTTTAATTGTGGAGACACGGAGATTATTGAACATAGTTTACCGAGTGTGAAAATTTTACTTACTCAGATCCAACATCCTCTTCGGTCACGATTCTACTGTCTACGATGGTGAATCCGCCTATACCTGGCAAAACAACTCCCTTCAATATCTCAGACCCAAGAGCTGATACATTTATTAAGCACATATTTGCCGTTTCCAACAAGCGCTGGCCATGTTCACCCCAGAGACTAAACAATCGAAAAATGTCCAATTAGAATGGTATGATTTCACACACTACGAAGATAATACCGGATTTGTCGATCGTATTTCCTATCTTTCTCCGATAATTCAGGTGATTTAGGTGATGGGGATGACATCTTCAATTTAATGCCAATACCTCGAAAAGTTACTTATGAGAGCCAACAGCTAATTATGATTATCACCCGGCTTTTCGAAGATAACAAAATCCCACTAGGTTACAAAGGACCGTACGAACTGGACGAACTGTCAAAGTTTCAAATCTTCTTCTTTCCAAACCGATCGGTATGGAAGAGACCTACTAATTACTAAGTATAGTCAAATTTTAAGAGCGATAGAGATCAAGCGTTTTCTGTATCGTGCTTCGATTTAAAGATTATCAAGAATTGATCATTCGAAAAGGCAATTTAATAGAACATCGGAAAAACGTTTTCTTCGCGGAATAACTAATTTGAGCTCTAGTAGAATTGAACGGCTTCTCTCATTGCAGTGAAAGCGTCCAATTATCCATATGGAGCTCTAGTACGATAGTAAATCGCTGCTATTTTTTCCAATAAGAATAAGTGCGAGTTTGCCCCAAATCTTGCAGCTATCGTGTGACAAGGCATTGCTGCTGAGGGTAGTGCCGATTTCAATATTTCCAAATCATCGCTCTTATATTGACTACTTCTAGACTTAGGAAGGAACCAGATCGCGAAGGAGCCTTAAGTATTTCGCAAATGTAATTTTGAGTACTAAAACCATGTCATCGCGGGTTTTAAAGAAGTTGCACGGTGACAAAGATTTAGAGCTGAAAGAAGTCGAGGAACAGCTGTCGGACATCGAACAAGAATTGGGAGCGAGTACGAAAAAGAAACAGTTAAATCTAAACCGCTATGACTTGGTAAGTAATTTATAAAAGCAGCCTCGAAAAACGTAGTGATAGGTGCGGCGTTTGACAAGAAAATAATATCGATTTGCTAATGAAAACAAACGTCTTGGCTATGTCAGCTTAACCAACAGAGTCCTTCGGAAAGCGAAGTGAAGGAAGACGACAATGAAACTGAGCATGCATCGGCGGCCAGCAATGCATCTATGTCGAACTTATCGAAGAAAAAGAAGAGGAAGCGAAAGAAGCGTGGCACAAAACACTCTAATCAAATTAGCAGTGAAGACAACGAGGTACGTATACAGTAGAATAATAAGTTGAAGCATATGCCATCTCATGTTTGTTTACAAACGAGTTAAACAGCTGAGAGAACTACACATTAACCAAAGTCTTGGTGTTGTGGTCGATTCCAAAATGTTGACACTAATTGCAACGCTTAGATATTTTTCTGGGGGTGGATTAGATTTCAAGTATTGATGTACGATTTTTGATATTCTAACTAAGTGAAAGTGCAAAGAATGTTGGAAATGAGCACTTATTGCAATGAGCAGGAATTTCATATTCGTCTTGATTTGATCGTATCATGCTTATTAAATGATACGGTGCTTAAAAATTGTTATAAGATTATTGCGATTTCTCGAAGCATTAATTTTCGCAGCAGAAGTTCGAAAAGCCACTTTATTTCGGCCAACCAATTACAGTTACAGTATTACACTTGTGTCATAGTCTTCTAAGCTCTTATCTCCTGGAACCGTTTCACACGAGACAGTCGGTGTACGCCCACTGAATCTCAAGCCACTAGCCACTGGAATTTGTAAGATACGTTTTGAATTGGCACGCAAATGAAAAGCAAAAAGAAAGGACATTTTGGGTTCATCCAGTTTGTGCGAAAAGATTAGAATGTGGAATATACTGCCCTACTAACCATAAAGGTTCTATCTACATTTTTGTCACTTTTTACACATACTCTATTGCATCATTCTACAAAATTTGAAAAATCTATCTTTTGTGGAAGTCTGTGAAAATCAATATTGAAAAAAGCACTCTCCATATACCTCCAGTACAAATCAAAACACAAATCATTGAATATCTCGAAAGTACTAAAATTATAGAACGTTTATGCTTAGTAGGGCAGTATGCTATAGCATGTTCAACGAACTTATAGACGACAAAAAATTCTTTAATTATTTCCTTATGTAAAACCCAACATTTGACGAGTTGCATGAAAAGATAATTTTTTTTTTTTTTTTTTTTTTTGTAATTTGGTAAACAACCAAAGAAAATCAGTCATTCGTGGAATTTTTTTGGTAATTTGCAATGGCAATAAAATATAGTTACCTATTTTGTCCACAATATCATTCGCACTAAACTGTTGTTTACTGTTTTAGTTAAGGGACTTCTTTCGCAATGCACAATAAAATATAAATTAAAAGGGTATATTTGTGTTACATATTTTATGTGTTCTCCTCATTTGTAAGTTGTTCACAATTTACTTCTGATGAACTCAGTACCTCGTTCAAACACATTTGTTTTTTTTTTAACTTTATTTGCATAAACTTCTGATTGCAAATTCGATACAGCCGGCCTTTCTCGAATCAGCTCTATGAAATGCCCAGTGTCGAAGGGTGCATTAATTTTTTTAATTTAAGAACTAAATTTCGGTTAGTAGCAACTAGAATCTAGAGCAACGAGTATGGTGTGGGAACGCTCTCATATGACTGCATGTTTTAGAAGTAGCCGAGCCACTGGCAGTATTTGGGCGGCTAGAAAGGAGAGACACTGATGAGACACGGAATCTAGTGATCCGGGACACTGTGGTCCTGTACGCTCCCACTTTAGCTCTATACTCGTCAGTGGATTAACACACTGGTTACGTTTTGAATACTATTCTAATTTTAAAAAAATATACAATTATTGGCATGAATTAGCAGGCTGACTATGATTTTAATTTTCGCAATTTTACAGTAGAATATTCAAATTTTACTTGGGTTGTCTTTTTTTTTTACAGATAAGCGATAAATTTATTAACGATCTCGATAAGATTATCGGAAAGCCTTATAAAACTGCAAGTTTACCTGAGCCCGCATACAAGGCTTTGCTATCGGTTGAAACGAAAAACCTGAATCCGCAGTTGGAGTTGCGAAGAACTTTCGGCAAACGTGTCGTGAAAATCGAGTAATTTAAGGTCTAAATCGATTTGAAAACAGCATTACTTGACATTCGCTTTGTTGCAGGCAAAGAAGGGGCCGTGGACAAAAGCCAACGCTCAAGTCAACATATCTGGTAAGTACGAAAGATAGCTGGCCGCCAGTATCCAAAGACATCATCAGCATGAAAATATGTAACGACAAAATCGACACGTCTGACCACAGTAGTGGTTTAGTGTGGTATGCGTTTGAACACAGTAAATACTACCAAAATGTGCAGAATATGTTTCTATCGGCCGTTGAGAAAATGGATTCGGAATTTCTTATTCGTATTATTAAAAGATGTCCGTACCACGTAGACTCGCTGATTCAGTTGGGAGAACTCTGTAAATATAATTTTGAACATACCTGTTGAGCACATGTCAATTCAAAGTTACTCGTAGGCAAAATGACCGAAAACTACACAATGGCTTCGGAAGTGATTGAAAGAGCACTTCTCGTGCTTGAATCATCGTTGCATCCGACTTTCAGCTTGACATCAGGAAACTGCAGAATGGATTACAGGCGCCAAGAGAATCGTGCTTTTTTCGTCGTTCTCTTTAAGCACGCACAATACTTGGAAGGCAGGGCGTGTTGCCGTACGGCATTCGAAATTTCAAAGTTAGTTTTAAGTTTGGACCCTGATTCAGATCCCCTGGCCATGATACTTGTGATAGATTACTATGCGTTGCGAAGCAAACAGTACGAGTGGTTTATTAAGTTCTACGAGGAGTGGGAAGTCATAAAAAATCTGTCGCAACTTCCGAACATGGCATATTCTTATGCATTAGCGCTATTCCAAACGAAAGAGAGTAAGCGAGCATTTCTTCAACCAATTTAGACTTTGTCTTAAACCTTTGCTATAATATAGATATTGAAAAGGCCGACTCTGCTCTTCAATATGCGCTTCTTATGTTTCCGGGTGTGCTGAAACCTTTACTCGATGAAATGTCTGTGCAGACAGATCGTCGGGCTGCTACGCATAACTATTTCCAAACCGGCATATCGGGAACTCAAGCGCCTGCACTGCATCAGCTTGTGTCTTTGTATGTGTGCCGAGCGAGAGTGATGTGGCGGGACCAAAATGTTCTACCATGGCTAGAGAAAAACGTTGCGATAGTGTTGGATCAGGTAGATAGCAAAAGCGACATTATCAACGAATATAACTTAAAGCGTTCACAAAGGTGGGTTCTAATTGCGTAAAACATTAAGTTTGCCTTTGATCTTTGATAAAACCTAATACAGATATGTTAGTCCTCCACGTGCAATTTTACGGCATGTAATCTTGTCTGACTACAAAGAAAAGGTACCACTGGCTAGCTTTGTGTCTAAGGAAAAAGATCCGATAGTGATGTACGACCCGTTACCCCCGTTGGATTCGATAAACTTTTATCAGAAGTATATAAATTTCAAGCTCATTGATTTTTTCTGAAATGTTTGTGTTGAATTTTAGAAAAACGCCGGCGACTAGTCCAACGTCGTCAGCTGCTCCAAACAATCGAACTATGTCGATGTTTTTCCAATCGATGCTTCCCTCATTCAATTTGCGAGACACGGGCGGCAGTATTGAAGACCTTCAAATGTTACGAAATTTGAACGTTGATGGAGAAGCGGGTGACGAAGGTAGAGTCTGCATAAATTTTTACGGTTTCATTATTTACTGTTTTTGAAACATAGGAGCTGGTGGAGCCGAAGTTGCTGGAGCAGGCATGGAATCGTACCGTGAGCTAAGACACTCATTGACATCTTTCGTGGACGCGATGCGCGATTTCCTCTCGAACATTGGCATAGCTGAAAGGACGAGTAATGTAGATGGTGACGATAACGATAGTTCGGGTGATGATTCGGATGACTTTTTCGATTGAATTTGGGAAGATAGTGAAATTGGTATATTTAAATTAGACTTTTAGAAAATGATGATAATCTATTAATCGTTTTTTGTAAAGAGAGTTCAATTTTATCACATTTTATCTATACCTTTGTGGTTGTTGCAATTTCTGATCAGAGACTCAAATCAGCTTTTTAATAGATAAGCATCGCTATTAGAGAGCTTCGGTAAATAATAAATTTAATTCACTTCCAAAGTTTGTTTTGAATTAAGAATCGCAGCAGTGAGATAGAATATAATTATTTGCAGATGAATCCAACTAGAATAACATTAACGAATCGCAATGTTAGCGTAGTTAATTACAATTTTGATGGTAACCGAAGATAAATTACTAAACAAAATGGTTCAGAACTTCATATTTTTTTAATAAATTCTGAACTGTTAGTTGTTCTTAAAAATTAAAAATATCTTTCACTTACTCGAGTGCTGGACTCGAAACAGGGGCACGTAATCCGCAAAATGAGTGGATCAATATGTGAATATTTACAGTACGCCTCGTTTCGCTACGATAATTCTGAGAACGATTTTTTTTTAATTCTCTAGCTAGAGTAAAATACTTTGCTTAAGAGTTAAACATTTGGTTTTTTTTCTCTCGAAAAAATTCAGAGCAAAAAACTGATCGGATGAAAAAAAAACTATCAAAATATAAAAGCCGTAAATTCTTAAATTCTCGAATTTGGCATCAGTCTTCGAAGGACGTGACCCTACGAATCCATCAAAATACTGAACAAGAGCCAGGACTAGTATGCTGCCCTGATTCGCATAAACGTCCTATCTACATTTTAGAGCTTTCGAGATATTCAATGATTTGTGTTTTGATTTGTACTGGAGATATATGGCGAGTGCTTTTTTCAATATTGATTTTAACATACTTCTGCAAAAGATAGGTTTTTCAAATTTTTCAGAATGATGTAATGGAGTATGTTAGTCCGGTGTTAACACAAAAATGGCAAAAATGTAAATAGAACGTTTATGTGAAACAGGGCGGTATACTAAAAAAAATATTCCAAGGCATCATTACTCGCATAATCCAGCATATTAAAGAAATGTCAACAGAAACTCCAGCGCATTACTGCTTCCAAGTACATAGTAGCAACTTTAGATGCAGCTCATTTCGAAGCCCATTCATTGACTACAGGAAGCAATAAGTCAGCAAATTTTGTCGATCTCAAAAAGGTTTTTAAAATTGAATGTTAAGGCAATAAATGCATCCGACAAGGATCAATCCGTAAACCTATATTTTTGTTGACATACGTAAACAGCGTCCAAGATCCTCGGCAATTGGATGGGAAATCCAGAGATAGAGAGATTGGAAGGAAGAAGGAAAAAATTACAACCATATACTTTCAAACGATCTTCGCAAAGGATACTTTATTCATTTCATTCGCTTTATACTTTTCAACTTGAAACACTTACATTATGAAAAATTAGTAATATTTAAATGCATCGTTCATACACTTTTTCTATATTCAATATTGACATTGGAATGACGTATTTTCGTAGCAAGATTATGTCATTGTTCCGAATACTGGATTATGACGGCAAATTCCTGGACCATATTCTTCGTACGCCGCTTTTGTGTGACAAACTTGATAAAATTCCGGCTACATAAAACAAGGAAATTATCGAAAAACCATCAATGGAATTATCTAAATAAACTTACGGTAGATGCCAGCATGCTACCACCGAACCAAACTGCATACCGTTGCATGTGATGCGTGATGACTTGAACATCAATAGGCTTGGGCTAACATAATAAAAATATCTTTTAAACTGCAATTTCAACTCGTACAAATTTGTTTCCTACCTTAATACGACCCTCGCTCAAATTTTCGCTTATTCTCAGCCTGGTGTCTACTGATCGTTTGATATCGCGCTGGAGCCTACGTCCAAAATCTTTGAACATCGTGGAACCACCACTTAAGACGATGTTGTTATATAATGGTCGTCTTACATCAATTGGGCAGTTTTGAATAACATTGTCTACGATTTCCGACAAAGGTATGGTGAAATCTGGGTTCGAGAACTCAGGATGGAAAAATATTTCCGGACCTAAAACACATTATTATAAATCAAACTCCATAAAAGCGACTCAAAGACGTATTACCTAAGAACCTTTCATATCCAACGTCTACGTTAAAAGGTTGCTTCGTGACGGCATTAATACCATCGTAATGCTTAATCCACTTCCCTGGTTCAGAATCATATTTTGCGAATTCTTTGGCGATATCTGGGCAAATATAGCAGTGCTTCTCTTTAATCGCTTTGGCAGTTTCTAAGCTTTGTTCCGGTGGAATACCAACTTCACGTTCCCGCAATAAGCTCTGGATAAACGATGTTATATTACGACCAGCAATCGGGATGTGTTTAATGCAGGAGCCGATTACATAGCCTTCAGCCTTAAATATTTTCATGTTAAAATTACTTGCAATGATTCAATTTGCAGAATTAAAAGGTCTACTTACGACAGGAATTACGTGAGTAACACCGTCTCCGCTGTCAACCACGATCCCAGTAAGAGTTCGTTCTTCCACAGGCCTGGACGCCCAGCTCGCTGCCAGTGCTAAAACAGCCTAAATATGTTTCTCTTGAAAATATAACCCTAACGCTTTCTAGTATGCTTACTGCTAGAGGCTAATGCATCGATTGTCTTTCAAATACAAATAACGCTCGAAATTCGGTGCACAAATATATCAGATATGGTTTAGCAGCTCAAACATAATATCATTCTTTAGCAAGAAAACAAAAGGTTATTCAACCGGTAACTAAGAACTAAATTTTCCACGAACACATTTCGATGGATGTTCTACTCAGGGATTTCGCTAGAGATTGCGCTTATGCGAAAATGACATTGATTTCAAGGAATTTTCGAATCTAAGTAGCATAGAAAAGAAGAAAATGAAAAAAGCCGCGAAGATATGTTTATGGATGCTTATGGTAGAAACTACAGTATGTGATCTATTGATCACACTAGGAGAAATAATCCAAGGGACGATATCAGTGGAAAATGAAATTGCTCGAAATCGAATTAGAAAATCGTACCGAATTGGACAGTCGAAAATCGAATTGCTACTGTCTATAGGATACGCTTGAATCAGGCGTCACTCGTATAAACAAGACTGATTGGAAGAGAGCAGTATATGCAATACCAATTTTCTAACAAGCAAAGCTCAGAAATCTGGTGCAATTTATGTCTCAAGCGAATGAATGAACGAAAATACTATTGAAATCGCACAAAAAAGATCGCATCGCATTCTGTCATTTGAGTTTTCTTGAATTCGATATTAATCATAGCTAAGCAAACCTACTTACCTGCACAGCAATATACAATCCAGGTACGTTGAATGTCTCGAACATTATTTCTGCTGTATATTCTCGATTTTCGGGAGTATTTAGTGGCGGTTCAGTTAGCAAAAAATAGTGATCTTCAGGTTCAGCACGCAAATACTTGAAAATGCACTGCTCCAAGAAGCGCTCCATCAAGTCCCAGTCCTCGACTAGTCCATGCCGAACTGGATACTAAAATTTAGTTGATTGAATCGATCGGTTGAACTGAGCGAGTAATCAGGAAATAACTTTTCAATACTCACTTTAACGGAGTACCCGGTAGCATCAAATGCTTCGTCACCGATAAAAAAATCGAGATCTTCGACACCTTTCGTTACTCGTCGAGCATTTTGATCACCAACGCGAGCCGATTCTTTAATGGCTATAGCTGACGGTATTATGAATTGCGGTTCCTTATTCGCCGCGAATCCTAGTTTCGTGTATCTGCAATTATATATTACCGACATAAGTATGTCGGTTCGCATATCAGCCCATGTAGATAGTAAGCGGAAAATGATGACTAATAACTAAATGTGATAATGAGTTTTGTGCCTTACCCCGTGCCTACATCAATTACACAAGCTGGAAGTCGCCCTGCCATGTCTGAACCAGTAAATAGGGATAATAGCTAACAATTTTACGAAATAACACTGTTCCAACCACACCTTCGGCGAAGTGTGTCACTGCGAGATGCAATGGATGCAATACGGTAATCTGTCAATCTGTGCAGGGGATTCGAATTCGGACGTCTAGTCTGTCTATTTGCAACTGTGGGTCACAAGTGGAATGTGTTTGCCTATAGTGGGTTTCAACGAGAAGGTGGCAGATGGATTCTTGCGGACTTTCACGAACATGCATATCGAGTTTAATACCAAACCTATAGGATAAAATCATTGAACTAGCTCTTGCGAAGACTGTAGAAAGGATATGAGATCATACTGCACAATCAATTACAGCAAAATTCAACATGAACCTCTAGATCATGTGTATATCAGCTGCCTCTACACTGTCAAACTATCAATACCAATCAAAAGTATATTCAACGAATCGTTAAGATTTTGACATTTGGAAATTTGTCATCACGAGACGAAACGACAACGAGCGCCCCGAGAGCCATCGAAGACACTTTTGTATTTTGTCATCACAAAGATAGAAAGAAAAATTCAGTCTCGCTTAATTAGATTTGTTGCTTTTCGCGTATCGGAAAATACGGAAATTGTGCGTTCGAACGAAAAATTACATAGTATTACGCATTTGTGGCTCAGTTTCACGACTTGTTTGTCCGATAAATTTGGCAATTGTTAAAATCGACACATTCACAAGTCTATTGACGAATCTTGATTGTTATTGGCTTTGTTTGTTGTGTAAATTAACCAATAATACAAACGTGATAAAGTATTTTTGCTGCGTCTAACAAATTATGGATTCATTCAACGAGACTGGAGGCGGTGGATTGAGTGAAAGCGAGTTTCAGAAGTTGGCACAAACGATTGCTACGAGCATACAGAAAATATTGCAAAATGGTAATGTTTTAATCAATGCTAATCGATAGTATGTTTTGAAATGATGTTTTATTGCAGTATCGACTATGCAACGAATGGTTAACCAATTCAATACACCACAAGATTCGCCGGACCTCAAAAAACAATTGTATGTGATGTTTGCGTATTTTGTGTGTGCAATGCAAAACAACACACCCTTTATTTTGCAGGCACCAGATAATGACTTACACCAGACAACTTGTTTCAGACACTGATAATCTATTGAAAGAAATCGAGAAATGCAAAGATCGCCATTTGAAGATTCAACGCGATCGGTTGGTCGACGAATTCACTTCAGCATTAACCGCATTCCAGGTAAGAAAACAATCGCGACAGCTGGAAGCTGTTACGATGCAGACATAGGTGACTCATGTTTTAATCTGGTTGATAGCTTCGTAAATAATATTCTGATAACGAAATGGCGAATGTAATTTCAGAGAGACAAATTGATGTCTCGAGTTTGAAAATGTATAAATGCTATAATTAGATACGTAACTTCGTGCTGAAACTAATTGGCTTAAAAGAGTTGGGCAACCGCTAAATTTACATTTTTTCTATGAGGGACAAGGCGGGGTCAGGTTAAATTATTATTGTGTTCATTGCTTGTTCAGCAATTAAAGAATTTATCAACAATCATCATCTCTTGGATAGTTAAAAAGGGTATATGATAGAATCTTCCAACCTTAATGTCAGCACGAAAAAAAAAAAATGTTTGTTGGATAAAATAGTAAAGGAACTTTGGGATTGACATTAATGCATAATTAATTGAGGTAAGGTAGTAAGTTGGTCTTGCGCAATCACCATCATCTAGATACAACGCAAAAGAATACTACATGCGGTTGAATAATTTCATCCCTTTATTCAGTATCGCGCACTAGTATGAAGAAATCTATACTCCGTGTCGCACACTAGTATGAAGAGATCTAACAAATCAAACTACTCTAATTTTTTGTCTATAAAATTAAAATCTTAAAATTTATTATGTAGAGGAAGTATATTGTTAAACTTATTAATTAGAATATGTTCTGCAGAGCTGTGGCGAGTATTGAATTGGCCTCTATCTCAAAAGACAATGCTCTAAATTTACAATTTAGGTTGTTTTCACTCAGAGTATCTTATATCTTAGTCACGCATATTAGTTTCCGATTATATATTATACTTACAGCAGCAGTATTGGAAAATTAAAAATAAGAAGTGTTAAATACACAGTGATCGCTATGAAATTTAATGTACAGTTATATAATGTTTGGAAACTATTTCACGGCACAAATTAAAGAAGATAAAGGTTTTAAAGATGAGAGCTATACTATTTTTAAATTTTGTCTGAAAAATTCTTGAGATAAAAAGTTATAGTAAAACATGCAAAGGGGAACATCCATCTTGCATATTCTGTGTAGAGTTTGGAACGAAGCAAATGCCCCCAAAATATAGAATGCTATTTACTTAATAATACTTCAGCAAATTCATCAATATTAGAATAGTAAAACTGTTTTCAGGAGAAAAGGCCAATTATTAAAATATCAAGTCGTGATAACCTCTGATAGGTTATCAGATCATTGCGAAATTCGCAAGACACTTTAGTGCTTATAAGATGTTTTTTTAGTGCTGTACATAATCATAAAGGTACCTCACTGACTTACTGGTCTAGATTTCTGCGAAGTACACTGTCATCGGGATAACAGTCGCTATCCTCCGTTTCCTCAGCATTATGATTACAACAGCGCTAGCTGTAGGCCGTCGTCGGTCATTCATCGTACCATTCTCCCCATTAATTGGTTAAGTCTGAATTAGGCAAACTCGGTTCGGCAGTTCTAAAAGTGATTACCGCTGCCACGTCATTAAAGTACTCATCAGAAATACATTCGTTGGCATTTCCAGGTGCAGTAGTCCATGGTACCAGGAATCATGTCCGAGGTTTGCCCCTTTGCTGCCCCTAAAGCAAGAAGCCTTCTCTGAATTCCTTCGTCGGTGTTGAATTGTAGCCTTTGGTCCCCAGATAGCCCCGCAACATGAGGCACAATTATTCAAGAACGCGGAAGCTATGATCGACGGCTTAAAGCATGTCTGTCCCCCTTGACGAATTGAAAGCATTTTGGACATGTAGCGCCACCAGTAAAACAACCGGATAGTGTTGTGACATGTATCCGCTCTTGCTCCTGCCCCAATCACTGCTGTGATGGTATCAGCAGTTGAAGTCCCTTTTCGGGAACCATGTTGTCTGTCAGATAGATCATCAGTTGATCGAATTTCTGGAGGCAACCGTGGCTTCAGCAATCGCTCGAGGAGCTTCCCCGCCGTGTCTCGCATGATTACGTGATATTTTCTGCCAATATAACTTTCGATGCTCGTCGGTCGTAATAAGGAACATGTTTCAAAAATCTGCACATTTCTTGTGCCTTTCTTGGAAAACAATCTTTTTAGTTTTCTGATGACCGTGTTTTACAACCATATTGAGTAGTATAAACGCGTCAGCTAGACATATAATTATAATTGTAACCTGCAGTGTGCGAGCATATTTTGGAACAGCAAGGAGAAGCGAATGGGTCATAATAGGCAAAACCATAACTGAACTAATTTTCTTACTGAAGTGTGCCAAAGCTCTTTTCAAGCTAATATTATTTTAAGTTTTGAGTCACTTAAAAGTACATTAACCTTAGCTACTTAATACTACTGTTAAAGTACTATGATCCTAAATATAATGTAAGCTCTGAAGATATTAATATCTTGCTGTTACTTTCCAAACTATGGAGGATGGGGTTTACTGGAAAACACCATTTACTAGAGTTAAATTTAATTGACGGGAAAATCTGCCTGTGGTTTTGTTTTGGATATCAGACTTGGCGCTGAATATTCCGACGCGAATAACTTTGTTTGGATTTCTCACTTGCCCGTTAATTAGTTTATCCTAATCCATTTTTTCTTCTTTTCAAAACCTAATCATTTAATCTAAAGACCAGATTTTCATTGTTTTAATGTGAACATTTTTTTTCTGGCTTTCAAAAAACATTTATATTAAAGACCAATTTTTCCTTTAGAAGCTAGATATATTTTAATTTCTTGATGGATATCGATATTTCGAGGATAATCTGCCCTCTTGTGTCGATCGGCCTAATCCTAGTGATTTATTATTTCTTCAACAGAGTTAGTTTTGGTAAGTACCTACACTTACAGAAAAAAAATCATCTAATTGATATTGAAGCTGCTGCAAATTTGCTTAAGAAGAAGGCAGGTTACCCTCGACATATCGATATCTTTCAAAGCATTAAAATATATCTAGCTTCTTCTTTAAATTAAAATACCATTTTTTCCTTTAGTAGCCATATCTTTTTATTTTTTGGCAGATATCGATATTTCAGGGTAAATTATTCCTTCCTTAACGGTCTGATCAACACTGAGGAAGAAATCTAATTGCCCTCAAAATATCGATATCTATCAAGAAATTGAGATACATGCAGCTTCTAAAGGAGACACTGATCCTAAAATTAAAATATTCATAAGAACTGTTATTTTTCTAAATTGTGATTAATTCAAGGCCGTGCAACGAAAAACTGTCGACATTGAAAAGAATGCTGTTCGTCAGGCTCGAGCGAATTCCTACAACATCACCAAACCACCCGGTACAAATAATAATAGCCAGGGTAGCAATAAATCATTCTTCGAAGATAATTTTATCAATCGTAAGGGTCCAACGCAAACTCAAATGCAAGAAGAAATCGATCTGCAAGCATTGGAAGAACAAGAGAGAGCGATTCGTGAATTAGAGGTACTGTGCTAGTCGGCTTTGTTTTCGTTTATGGACAATTAATTTTTCAAATCTAACTAGGATAATATTGCTGGTGTAAATGAAATTTACAAGAAGCTTGGTGCCATGGTCTATGAACAAGGCATGGTTGTTGATTCGATCGAATCATCAGTTGAACAAACAAGCGTTTTTGTTTCATCTGGAACGGAAAATTTGCGAAAAGCAAGCCAGTACAAGGTAACAAATCGAAAATGGAATATAATTGAATCTTAACTGATTTTGATTATTGTTTCGTTTTAGAATAAATTGCGAAAGAAGAAATTGATTTTAGCTCTGATCCTGTTTGGCATTTTAGTAACGTTAATTGCATTAATTGTTTGGCAATCTAATTAAATATATATATAGTGAAGAGCACCGGATTAATATGAAAGGAAGAGTTTTGTGATGCTTTGAATTGCTAAATGTTAAAGATATAAATGGCAAATCATTATTATTATAAATATATAATTCTAATAGGACTTAAGACGAAAACTAACTTTTTAGAGATAAATGAAAAATAAACAAAGTTTTAAACGGAAAAAGTCAAATAGGTTAGCAGCGAACGTGAATTACTTTACTCGTACAATTTTGAACGATGTCACGGTATGGAATATTTCAATGATATTTAGAAACTACACTGTCACATTGCTATCATACGTCCTAACTGATTGTCGTTATGATTTGTATATAAAAAAATAAATTACTTACTCAGAGTTTATTGGACTATATATTCATTCTAGCATACTATCCACAGGTATTTATGTTTACTAAGTATTATCGATTTTACGATGCTATCTTTTGTGAACAACAAAATGACCGCAATAATTAATTGGTTTATTTCGAGTGAGTTTTTCACTCACATTTTTATTATCTGATTGAGATATTAAACTCTACCACTATAGAAGAATATAAAACGGCAAATGGTTAGGTTCCTTCATTTAAAAAGTAATCATAAAAGCGCGGATTGAATTGATTGAATTACCAATAAACAAAGATCCTCCTCTAATATTAAGAATGCTACGAATATCTGGTGCTTTGGATGACCAGTATTCCTAAACTGATTTCCAGGCTGTCCCACTGATTTTTAAAAAGCTCCGAAATTTTCGAATGGGTTTCGAGTTCAGCAAGATAAAGCCGGGTCTAAGTGTTTTAGCAACTAAAGGTTCATTAATTCGGACTGCAGTCGGACTAGCACATGTTTAAACATCAAGAACGCAAACAAATCTTGAACTGAATTTGTTTTATTGGAGAAGTTGACTACGATGGAGACAGTGTCTAGTGAAACGTATCACTGCACTTTCCGCAAATCCAATATATAACACCTGCTATAATGAATATAGCGCTTACTCCTATACATTTTTCACTACTGATTATCATGTCAGGTGCTATAATTTGGACACATTTTGACCTGAGGTCGTGAGTTATCGCGAACACGAATTTTTGATGCTCAAAAAATGGATTATTTGGTGAAGAGTTATCGTTCTTTTGGGATGAGTTTAAAAAACTTCGAAATGACAGGTAGGACAAAGCATTAGATTTATCAATCGTTTGTATTTTTTCGATGAAGCGAACAATTTTCAGAAGAATCAATTTATTTTTTCCATGCAAATACCTATAGATTGTATTAATTTACAAAAATTAGCAATGATTAATTTCTCCACCTCAGTTCAAAATTTGTTTATAATTTGTTTGGGCTCAGGTGTGCACATGTGCATAACATTTTGAAATAATTTTCCCCGGATGGGATCTAGGTAGGTGCTGATGGTTCCCATAGTTTTTCACACTTCCTGGATAATTAATCCTTTTCATTATCACGTACTAGCAAGGTGAAAATATTGAAAAGACTAGTGACGGCAATAGCATTATCGGAAAAAATAACACTTGACAAAATTTAAAGAATAGTCAACTATGGCATTTCGCACCAAGGCTATGGGTTTTTTTCCGCTAAAATCAATTTTCCTTATGTAAACACTCGCCTACAGGCAAATCCGACGAATTGTCTCTCCTTCGCCTATCAAAACATTTTACATTTCCCACATGTTCAGCAAGGACACATTGAACTGTGATTGACTGACTACAGTCCGGCGTACTGCTATGTATATGGGATATAGAAATCATTGTGAAGGACAAGACATCGAAATTATTTCTTATGTGAATATTGTCAGGATATGTTCGGTTTCCAATAGAATAGATTTGGCTACCTTAAACAAACAATTCCCGAACTGTGGTTCATTCAATCACATCGAGCTGCCCAAATCAATCGAGCGGACAAGCAATGCATGAGGATCAGCTTATGTACGTAGGTATCTACTGCCTTCGCAGCAGTTGACGAAGGCTGGACAATATTCAGGGCAGTGTTTTCTTTTCATAAGGTAATAATTCTTATGTAAACACTTAAAGCTGTGAGAGAATAAAGCGGAAAAATCAAAATCACCACATTAATTTCACTAGGTGACTAAAACTGATTATCCGTGTGACTTCGTCCTTTTTCGTCAAAATTATTGAATGGAAATGGTAATTCGATTTAGGAAAATTCCTTTTCCGGGCCAATGTCCCATGTATGACTTTATAACAAGATTGGCAGTGGAAATATAATAGGCAGTAGGTAGCTATGAGGAAAGAAAAACTTTTGTTTCTCTCTTTTCTATAATACAGTCAGTGTATTTGTGTATGTTGAGTAAAGAAATTATGAGGAAAACTGCAAATGAGTATTGAGCGCATCAAACTCGCGATGTAAAAATGTGTGTTTAAAGCTAAATGAACTTATGTAAAGAACTTATATAACAGGGATAAAACAATACAAGCACGATACGAATTAAAAAGATAGAGACATTTGTTGGCATCAAAAATATTGAATTTTAGTGAATGGTTTTATACAGAAGCTACCTCTTGGCTTAATTTAGAGAGTCGAAACTACTGACTGGGTAAAATTATAAATGAAATATTCGCAAATGAAAGAAAATGTGAGAAGAGGTTCGAAATGAAAACCAAAACGAGGAAAATATAGGTGTAGCAGCGCATACAACATACAAGTTTTATGTAACTTTAGACCAAGTGATCAGTGTTTTAGGTACGATTGTTTTATGTAAAAGTTTTTCTGTTTTTGGATATCGTTAACTATGTCCGAAGATAACTTATCTAGTCCACATTCTCTGCCAATTTTCTGATTGATATTGTGGAGGAGATCAAGAGTATAAACTTCATTTAACCGAAAAATTGTAGCACAACCAATCTGCAACCTCTTCAGCATCTAAGTTCTTTTCAAAAATTAAATCTCATTTGCTTTCAAATTATATGAAATTAAATCTCACTTATTTCCAAATTTGTAAATCACTATCCATATCTTGATAAAAATTCCTGCCACATGCTGGGGGAGCAAGATTGCTTCACTAAAACGAGGGAAAAGTGTCCTGCGGTCAACTATGTCGCAAGACAGGCTATCCAGATTGCTAGCTGTGAAGATCTAAGTTGCGAAGCAAGTTAATTTAGAAGCTGTGATTGACGATTTTACATTCAAAAAGGCTAGGCAGACCAATGTTTTGTAGACACACCTACATTATAATAGACACAATGAATAAAAACCAACAAGAAAAATAATAAATATTTCATTACTTTTATTTTCTTGTTGAGCACTGTATCGAAAAGGTTACAGACAATAGCCATTACATTATAATTCAATATATTAGTTCAAAATTTAATTAAGAAACGGTACTTCTTGACTGTAAAAATTATGTGACGACAATTACAAAAAGACTTCGGTGCTAAAGCTAAGAGTGACAATGAAAGGACCCTAACTAAGTCCAAGTACCTACCCCGCACAAAAATGTAGCCCTGCATAGGCGTGCCCAGGACTTTGAAATAGATGGAGCAAACACCAGAATTTGGCACACACTTTCCTTGATTTTCATTGAAGTACTGTGAACACAAAAAAGCGATTTTTGAGGCAGCTTGAGGCTCCCATTGCCCACACCACTGGAGCCATGGGAATCAGCATTCAGCAAAGCTGTTAATAGCCATGTCTGCAGTTTATTGTTTAGAGCGTAATTTTCATTTGATTTTAGTGGTTTAATAACACTGGCAACAGCAGAATGCATAGTGTGAGTATTGCCTATTTGCAGGATTTGTGTAAATAATTTTATTTTTGTTGTTCTTTGGTTGTTTACTGACAAAATTTTCCAAAAACCTTATGTTTTTTAAATCATAAAAAATATCAGGATTCATTCAGCCAGTAACAGAGTATTAGGCATAGGTTAGATCATAATTTTTAATGTAAGGTAGAGTTTAAGGAAATTATTCCCAAGGTAATCCCAGCTGCTGTAGGTACAAGCTGTATGATACGATTAGTGTGTAAGGAACAACATGTATGCCGAAAAATAACTTTAAAAAATAAACCAATAAGAGCCAGCAGGCCAAAATAGTATAACCGCTAGATTTTAAGTTTCCTTTGTTAATTAAACTTTAAGTTAGGTTAAGAATGTACAATTGATTTTTAATAAAAGCATTTTCAAATTCAAATTCCGGTAACAGATTTGCGTAAATACCAGCCTTCAGACATGCTGTTGATTAGGTCTTTTGGATGTTTTCGGTAAAGGAAAAGAACATATGGCAGCATAGTCATCCTACTATTTGAGAAAAATAGAAGGACGATGATATTATCTTTTTCGTTGCATATGTATGTGATACACATTTTTGCACCCTGGTCCTGGTGGAATAATAATTTTCGCATAGTTAGGACACATAGGACACCTGTAACTATCACTAAGCATATCACCCACTATTAAGTTATAATCTAAACTTGATCCAAAAACCGTCATTGAACGATATCAAGCACTTGAGTATGAATGCTCCTACGGCTCTAGTCGAAGAAATTATCTTCCTAGATATTAATGGCCCAAAACTGTATGCGTGCTCGTTATTTCCTTTATTTCATATTGACACCCAGGATACTTCCTTTCCTTCGACATCAAGTGTTTTCCTATATGCACCTATAATGTCTGGTGCTTATTTTACTTTTTTGTGTGTGGCGTAATAGTTTCAGTCGCCAGACTGTCTACGTGCATCATCTGATATATTCGAAATCCACCGCAACCAAGCATCAAATCGTTACGTCTTTGTCCTAAACCCGCGATTGAACATGGCACGATGATATTAGAAAAAAAAGCAAAGCGCTTGTTCTTTTGACTACGCTCAGTGGAAATCGACAAGTAAAAAGTCTACACATTTTTCAGAGGCTTTAATTGCTTGTGTGCTGCTATGTTTCCATTAAAGTATCATTACCGATGGTGAACATATAGCTGTCTCTGTTTTCTATGCGCAATCGCTCGCTTTATCATGGTACGAGGCGTCTTGGTCCTAAGCAACGCCTCTAATAGTGATTGGTCTGAAATACAATATGGCGCCATGCACCACTAAAGCTGTCGCTGGACTGACTACTCGGACAGCAGATGTGAATCGATGGGAATCGATGTGAATCGCATTTCGCAAAAGCGCCACAACAACAAAAGACATTCGTAGAGAAGCGGTCATGATATAGGGTTTATATTCACGTTCAGCTTCAATTTTATGCGGATAATCTGGCAACGATATCTTTTCGTTGATTTGTAAATCTTAGTGGATTTTCATAGAAAAAGCAGAGTGTATCTAAAAGCCTTTTTATATGTTTATTAAAAGCTAGGATAATCTACAAAATGGCGTCGAGAAATCAATCAGCTTCGGGAGCCAATGAAGTAGAACTGATATGATTTCTAATGGGCCATTTAGACAAGCGTCCATGCGTCCGCGCGTCCAAGCGTTTTTAGATTACACGAGTCAAGTCAACTCAAATTCAGTTTTTTGAAGGCGGGGCTAAGGCGATAAGTGGATGGATTTTACACGCTTATGATGATGTTTTTTTGCTCCGTACAAATATATTGGTAACATAAAGTTGTATGTATTTATCCATATGAGTATATATACCTACATATATATGTTTGTGTCTAGATATTCAGATGCATTCAATTTGTTTTCGTAATAGTCATGCACGTAAGGATGCAAAATATATATTATCCACATCATTATATAAGAAAATAATCATCCACAAAACATATATTTAAATGATCACCAACGAATCATCCACACATGCCACTGAGCGAAAGAAATCATTTTAAAATGTATTGTACATGAATCAGCATACTCCACCTCCTTCGCTTTAGACCCGTCTATATAAACAAAATCAAATTGACTCGTGTAAGCAAAACACGCTAGATCGCATGGACGCGTGGACGCATGGACGCCAATGTAAATGGCCCATAAACGATTTTCCGGTGCTTATGTTATTGGATTTCCGGCGTTTTGATCTTCACACTTGAATATAAACATAATAAACTATGAAGTTAGTGCAGTTAATGTAGAGTAGTTGTCGAATATTACAAATCGAAGTAATAAAATTACTGAGCAGTCCAGAGACACATGTATTACTGTAATTTTCCCAAATTTTGATAAAATAAATGTTTTTGTTTTATTTTTGTGCATTTTTTGTTGCTATTTTGGGAATTAAGTGACTAGTACTAGGCTTCACTCGCTAGTTGTTTTGTGGTAGCAGGAACATAAAAATGAACGTTAAAGCATAAGTGCGAGTTAAATTCTCATAGCAAGTGAAGTTAATAGAAAAGGAATGAAATTGGAAAAAGGAGATCAAATTATGATAGAAATTCATGGAAAGAAATTCAATCAATAAACACTAAGCAATTTTAATACAAATAGGCTCTAGAACTGACGTTATGTGCTAATATAGGTAGGTACTAGCAATATCCTGACTTAGACACAAGCAGTACCTACGTTGTCTCCGAAAATTTTTAAACGGACGCTTAATATCAACTCTTCAGCTATCGTAAAGATCATGAAACATTATACAGTTGCCTGTGCCTTCTCGGAAAAAATTTAACATTATAAAGTTAATTTTATCACGGGGGCTATTTATGATTTTTCTTTGTAAAAATTTATTGCTCGTGGCTGCATAGATTTGTTTCGCCATATTTATTTGATAAGTAATGATTCGATTTCGAAGAAAATTTCATAAGAGTTTTATATGAAGGAAACATTTTTTTTTAATATCTTCTAGAAAACTTTTGTTTCTTCATTTTGACTTCCAAAACAATACACATGAAAGTTGATTTTTAAACTCCTGGCAAAATAGGATAAATATGTTTCTAAAATATCATGGACACCTGTGAACAGGAAAACCCTACGAAACCCGTGAAAAAGAAGAAGGCGACGTACAGGGCAACAAGTCATCCTACAACAAAAATGCAAATAAGGAAAATGAATAACAAACCTGGCATCGGAACAAGGAAAAACAAAAAACCACTCATTAATTGAAATAGAAATTTGCATTAGCTTCGACATGAATTAGATGCTTTTTTTGTTAGTGTACATTCTAAAGCCTTGATCTGTTATTAATATAGTAGAATAGAATAGTATATTTGGAAAAAAGAAAAAAAAAGGTTTTTCTTGCTGCTTCTCAACGCGGGTTGGCTTTATAGTGGCTATACATTTTAAGGCTCTAATGTACTTAGCTCTCTTAAGTTTAACTAAATCTCACTTATATCAAGCTAAATATAAAAGATAAGGCCTAATACTTAGTCCAGATTATTCAACTATCCTTACTTATTCACCAAATGCTGACATAGCCAGATAGTGTAGCAATGAGTAATAACTGATATACTTAAGCTGTAGCGTGCATAGACGGGGCGAATGCGGGCAACTGCCTCCTTCATTGCATAAATTCACATAAAAAAATAATTTGCACTTTTGTGCCTTCACATTACTTAAACGCAAAGTGAGGAAATTGAGTGGGAAATTATGATCGTTTCCCCTTCTATTTGAAAGTCCTGTGCACGTTTATGCACTTAAGGGGACCACCCCACTTGTGACTTTTTGATTGATTTTTTTTTCTCTTCATATTTTTAAAGTATAACTATCTAAAAATATGTCCTCAAAATTTCAAGTCGATCCGAATAAAATTGAATGAGATATTGGCTTTGAAAGAGAACCGTGTGTTACGCAGACGACAGGCAACACTGCCGCCTGCCGCTATTTTTCTCAAAATGATATTTCTCAAGTTGGTGAACAAAATTACTCAAAAACTACTTAACCGATTTTTTGGAAATTTTGCAGGCTGATTCAATACATAAAAATCTAATCTTTAATCGTTCGATTTTTTTTTTCGCCGAAAACTTTTTTTTATACAGCCAAAATAGGCCGTTTTCTTGCTGTGAAAATCGAACCGTTGACTTTGACTATCCGCCATTTTGTAAAAAAGTACATTTTTCATATCGAACGATTAAAGACTAGTTTATGTTGTTATTTAACTAAATCCATTTCAATTTTTTGTTTCAAATGATCACCACAGTACTGCTCACTGCGGAAAATTTGTTATTTATGATGGCCATTTATGATGGCCATCTTTTTGAAAATTTGTTATTTATGATGGCCATGTAACATTACATTTTTCAATATTTATCAATAAATAATTTCCTATATGATCTTTATTTTCTACATTTTAAGATTGTGTATTGATATTATTAAAAAGTTTAGTAGTTTTCATTAAAAAAATCCTTATATGACCTATTTTTTCGCGCTAGAAGTGGGGCGGTCCCCTTAAGCGATCTAAACAACCTGTTCTGTTGTGTCTCTGTCTGTGCATAGTGGCGGATTTACCAACAGGATGAGTAGGCTGGAGAATAGGGCGGCAGATTTTAGAGGCGGAAAATTTGGAGTAAAATTTTTTGAAGATATATTTCTAATGCCGCGGTAGAGTGGATTCCAAATACATGTAAAATTGTAATGAAGACAGACCACATTCAAATATATTCATTTTTTTTATTATTATTTATATCATAAATCTAGTATCTTCAGTTTGAAAGTTAGAAGTGAGATGGATGGCCGCCTCGAAAAATTTTTACAATTTACTGCATGTCCAGATTGATGAAGAAATCACCTACTTATTGGAGAAACGTTTTGAAGAGGGTTGTTGCCGTAGTGAAACGACTGTGCTGAAGAAGCCTCGCTTTCAGAGGAAAAAATGAAAAGTTCGGTGATCCGCATGACGGAAATTATTGTATGATGTTGGAATAGCTTAATTCGATCCTTTTTTAGCCAGTCATATTGACCGATTTGGGAATCAACGGTCTGGGAGTACCAGTTACTTATCAAAGACGTTTACGTAGATACGTTTTGGAAAGATTTCTTAAGTTTTTGCCTTCAGTGGGGCATACAGCTGAGGAAATGTTTTTTACATTATTTCGGAATTTAGAACACTGGGTATAAATGTTGAAGGCTATCGTGGACAATCATATGATTATAACACGACGCGAATATGGTGTGTACAATGGCTTCCAGGTTAAAATTCGAAGCTAGCACCTTTTTACTTTTTTCGTGCCTTGCTTTGCCCTCACTTTAAATTTAGTGGCAACTGCGGCTGCTGAATTTTACCCAGAAGCTTGCCACTTCTTCATGTTGATTCAAGAAATCTACGTTTTTTTTTGTAAGTTTGGCACAACGCTGGCAGAAATTAATAACTAAAATCGGGAAAACGAAAACGTTATAGATAGTAAATCTGACACCTTGGTCAGCTAGACAGCACGCATGGAGAAGTTTGAGAGATTCTTGGCACGAAGTCCTTGAAACTTTGGAATCGATCAATGATGATTGTACCGAAAAGCCTGTGACGCGAAATGAAGCAACGGAAATACTTCTGAATTTAGAAAAACTGGAAACGGCGGTAATGGTTATTGTGTGGAATGTTTTTTGGAAAGAATAAATAAAGTGAATGTTCAAATTCAGGCTTCTACCGTAGATTTAATCACCGTTGCCAATCTTTCGTTTTTTTCGTAGCTGAACGAGAGAGAAAATTTTAAATTTTTCGAAGAAAAGGCGATGTGATTAATCTTGTCAAAGCAGTATACGAAAGACATGCGAAAAAGACAACCGAAACGGGGAAAAAATTATGATGAAACGCCCGATGAAGAAATTATATATATTCATGGTTAACAGATTTCTCGTCCACATTGATAAACTCGTATCCGAATTAGAAAAACGGCAGGATGTCGTCAATGAAAAGTTTTCATTTGCGACCAAAATGAGTGAATTGTCATCATCAACCGTTACGAGAAAAAGCCCTTTTCTTGGAAAAAATGTATCCTAATGATTTAGGATTGACTTAGTTCAAGAATGCATACATTTTCAATGCCACCTTTCTTTTGAAAGAATTTTGGTAAAACCAGATTCTGGATCAATTGAAAGACTATCTTCGTTCCTGCGAAAACAGAATTTGCAAAACGTTTATCCAAACTTGGATACAGCGATAAATTGCTCGGGTCAGAAAAGCTTTTCTTGCTTAAAACTAATTATCTAAGATCTACCTTAAGAAGAGAAAAGCTAAACGCGTGAGCTCTATGTGCATAGAGCCAAAACGAATGAACAATATTTCATACGAGATAATTGACGATCTTGAGAATAGAAAATCGCGATAAAAGACATTGAAAAAATATTCATAGCTTAATTAAATTTTATCGTCATCATCAGCCGGATTGTTGCCAGATAACACAATGTATTCTTTTTAAATTGTAAGCGCAATAAATACGCAATACGTTAGTAACGAGGGTTTCCTTCAAAAAACGGCGTGATTTCTATCATCCAGCTCAAGACTGGGAAAGTAATGGACCGTGATATAATATTCACAGTATTCCGGGGCTGCTCCTTCTACAACCAACCTAAAACAAGAGGTTAATATGAAGAATGGAAAACCTGCCGTGACAAGGAGTGTTCCAACAATCATGTGACCTATCGCGATTGATGGTAATTGATAAATATGATGGAAGTCAAAGAAAGGAAGATGATTTTCAGGCGTTCTAAACAGATGGGAGAGGTGGAGGTAGTTTACAAGACTTACATCGATGATGGAGACAGCAAAACATTCGAGAATGTAGTGAATAACCATATGGAGACAGATGTATTCCTGTGAAGGTATGCATATCAAATATAGGTATCAAATTATCTTTTCTATTTTTGAATTATTGCTTCGCTGATTTTTAGGTTCTTTCAAGCTGAATGTACTGGTCGTAGGAACCAATGCGAAGACTGTGAAGAAAGAATGGAGTGGCAACAAGTGCACAGATCGACAGCTTAAGATTGACAGCTTAAGTTATAGACAAGTTGTGGCGATGCAATCTGGAGCAGGAAATTTCTAGAAGAGACGACAGTGCACACATTCAAGCACAATACGTTTCTTAGTCACATGCATGTTGACTACAGGGCATCATGGATGTGGTCAAGGATACTTTCACTGATCTGACTGATGAATTTTTGCTGGTGCATTGTGTGGAAGGATTTACCTGAAGTAGAAACGAGTCATTTAGCTTACTTATTGAGAAGAAATAACGGAAAACCATTATTTGTATAAAGTCGGTTGCCTAACAGTTATCTTCAAATTGTCCTAGGTGTTTTATGAAATCCGTTTTTATTTTAATAATTAGGTAGTTTTTGGCATGTTTGTAAATGTTGATGTGATTCAAGTTGAAAGAGGAATTTTGTGAAACTCCTATGCTAATTTTTGCATATAAATGGTATTAACATATTACAAAACAAAACTCACTTCATTAGGTATTTGTAACCGTTTTCATGGGAATTTCGCGCAAGATATGATTGTCTATATCCACTTCCCGCGAACACTTCATGGTCAGAGAGTTCGAAGGCATTGTGGTAATCATATAAAAGCTTAAATGACACCTTGCGGTTGGGAAAGAAGGGGCAATATAATAGATTATTCCCAGGAAGATTTGCTTTTAATCATCTAACTAGTACTCTTTCTGCCGCGGTCTGTCAGTTAATGAGCTCACGCTCCGATTTCGTAATTTCCTCTCCAGTCTCATCTCCCGTTTCACTCCTTCCAGTCATCCCCGCAAATCAAATTATGCTCCTTGGTTTCGGCAGGATGTGGTAGCTGCCCTCAGGGCAAAAGATGCAGATGCACTAAGTTCCGTGCTTCGGGTTGTCAGATTGGCTACCTTGAGTTCTCAAAGCTTCGATCAGTCGCCAAAACTGTCATCAAAAATGCTATGCGTGATTATTTCAATAACATTGATTCTTCTATACGTTCTAACCATCATAAGTCCTTTTGGTCTTACGTTCACTCCTTGAAAAATTCTCACCGTTTCTTCGATTCTATGTTCCGTAACAGTGCTATTGCTGCTAATCATCAGGAGATTTGTGATCTCTTTGCAGTCTACTTTTCCTCTTTTTTTGCCGAAAGTAATCCAAATACCTCTTATGATTCCACACATTTCCCTCCATCATCCATTTCCTGTATCCAAACCAACCCCCTGGAAATTGAGTCCTTACTCCAATGTCTTGATGTTAATGGCGGTTGTGGTCCAGACGGTATTCCGAACCTGTTCGCCAAATTTCTTTTGTCGTCCCTTTCTGTTCCTTTGTCTATTATCTTCAATTTTAGCTTCTCCTCTAGCTCCTTTCCTTTCTACTGGAAGTCTGCTCATATTTCCCCGATATATAAATCGGGTGATCCAAGTTGTATTTCCAGTTATCGTCCTAGTTCGCTCCTTTCATGTTTTAGTAAAGTACTCGAAAGAGTTGTTTGCAATAAGCTACTTCCTATATTTTATCCTTTCCTTGCTCCTGAGCAACATGGGTTTGTGAAAGGTAGATCTTCCACTTCTAACTTCTTAACATTCACTAACTTGGTCACTTCCGCCTCAGACCAGCAGAAGCAAGTTGATGTGGTTTACACTGATTTTGCTAAGACGTTCGACTCGGTTGGCCACAAGCTCCTTCTATTAAAACTCCAAAGCTATGGGGTATCTGATCTTCTCTTGTCTTGGTTCTCATCATATGTTTCTGTCGCAACTGTGTTGTATTTGTGAATTCACGTTCGTCTTTCCCATGCTGCTCTCTTTCTGGGGTTCCTCAAGGCTTAATATTAGGTCCTCTGTTATTCCTGGTATTTATAAACGATCTCCCTTCCGTTATCCATTTTCCCTGTCTTTTACTTGCTGATGACTTTAAGATGTTCAGAGTGATTGATTCGCTTGATACGATTGTCACCTGTTACAGCTTGATCTTTGTGCTTTGAGTGAGTAATGCTCAAGGAACTTTCTTACTTTGAATATTTCTAAATGTCACCTAATGTCTTATACTTGTAAAATGTCTCGTCTAATCTTTTCCTTCACCTTATCTGGATCGCCTCTTGCGGCTGTCGACAACTTTAAGGACCTTGGTGAATGTTGTGCTCTCTGACTCAAAACTTAAATTCGATAAACACATTGCGTACATAACTGCCAAGGCTTCTCGTTTGGCCGGCTTTGTCTTCAGGTCTTCCTCTCGTTTTACTAACATCAATACTTTCATCCATCTGTTCTTGTCTCTTGTGCGTAGTATCTTCGAATACTGTTGCTAGGTCTGGTCTCCCCATCTCGTCTATTTAAATGATACCGTATGCGTATAGCGCATGCAGCGTAGATTTACACGCTCATTATTATTTAAGTTTCACATACCCTATTGTGAATATACTGCTTGTTTGTCCTTACTCGAAATTCCCCCTTTAAAGTCTCGTCGAGTGTTCCTTGATGAGTGTCTGCTCTTCAGGCTCCTCCACTGTCCTATGCTATCTTACCTTAGCACAAAGCTCTTATTTCGCGTGACTAATCGCTCAGATAGGTCATCGGCAGTGTTTTTAATACAGCTTGCGCGAACTGACGTTCTATTCCATTCGCCGTTGCTATGTATCCCCATAAGACACAAAGAACTACAGCTTGGTCCTTTGTCACTAACCTTCTCTTGTTTTAGACGGCATATCATGGCCTTAATTCTTGAAACTGCTCATAATTTTTGTTTTTTTTTTCGTTTTAACTTTTCATTATGCTTAATAATATACTGCCTTTATATCTATATATAAGTATTTTATTTTTTGTATAGATACTTTATTCTATCTTTATTCGTTGTTTTTTATTGTATTGCTATCATAATTCATCTTTTTTTATTCTTTCTTTTTGTATTTTTAATTTTATGAATTATTCAATGAATTATCTTTGTTTTTCTCATTCTGTTTTTGGAATTGGGCTCGCTCCTGTTAAAACATAAATAAATAGATAAATAAATAAATAAATCCAGCTAGTCAAGCATATCTGACTCTCGTAACATCATTGAAGATTCATTCTCGTTCGGATTAATAGTTTTATGTCTAATAGAACGTAAAGCTGTAAGTCCAACTATTACTTTTTTTATATTTCCTATAACAGTCCATTTTTAATGGATTACAATTATTTGACTAAACTAATTTCGAAAATAAACCTATTTATTCCGAATTTATTTTGTAATAAATCTACAAAAACACAGATAAAAACTTAACACTCCCATTGATATCTCTAAATCAGTTCCACATAACATATTTTCTCAATTAACATCATAAATATAGGTTGAAACAATGTTTGTACAACTTTTCAGTCGACAGCCATGAAAATCAAAATAGATAAAACTGTAAAAACAATAAATAAATAAAACAGAGACAATAAATAAATATTGAAACAAGTAGGTATAAAAAACAAAGTGTCTTCGCAAAAAGGCTTAAGCGCGTGAGGCTGACGAATGTGCCACATACATACGCCTCTATAATAGATAGGTATAAAAACACACATCGGCATACATATGTATAATAGCTTATCTGGTCTGCAACACCCGAGCCATGCTTAGGAAGTAAACGTGACATACGTATATAAGTACGTATAGAAACAGGGAGCGGACCTTGTGCTGTGTTAATGGCGACAGATGGAATTCCCTTGTCAAGCGAAATTGCTTCTCCATCCACGGTGTACGATGCTATTACCTGTCGCCTGTCTGATGTATATTTGAACAACCGAAATTCACCCAGAGAAATCGAATTAAATTTCAGTCAGCACTTTGTCGCACGAGTGAAAGGCGCTCGAGAAATGCCCGGAGCATTGCGGGGGAGTGTGGTTGCGAAAATCGAAGTCGCATGGATAATGTTTTTGTCTAAGATGCCTAGCATGCCGCCCCTGCCCGCCGCACCTAATTTTATTACAAACGACAATATTTGTGCAGAAAGGAAATCTACTTACTTTTCTCAATGGAATACATTTTCGGTCGATGGTGACACTAGCGGTCTCATTTTACTGCACGCGTTCGTTTAGTGCTTGTCTACTCTGCCCGTTGCTCGGGAATATCGGGAACGGTCCGCCTACTATGAGGCCGAATAATCGCAAATGACGTCGGAGTAGAGGGAGTAAAAATGTGTGGATGATGATGTGATGTAACGCAGTGTAGCCATCTCTTTTTGGTTCGGGTTGAAAACGCTCGGGCCTGTTGGACTGCGATCAAGGCGGGTTTGAAACTGAACCGACCGGCTTAGGCCACCATTAAAGTGTAACCATAGCAAATAGCGTGGTAGGCGAGCAGAAGGGTGTGACGATAGTTGTGATATTGGCCAAGGAGCTCGGCGTCGAATGAGAGCCGAGAGGTGCTAAGTGGCGAACCGGAGTTGTTTTGTTCTTTTGGGATTGCTCGCTTGGCTTCGTACAACTGTACGTTGGATGCTGCTTTGCGTGCGTGAGGAATAGCCTAGATCTGGTTGAGTAATAGTGAGCGGGGACTGGATTTAGTAGAGAAGTGTTTTCGTCGGTGTGGTGCTGCTCTCGCGTCGCATAGAACGTTAGCCATATAGCTAGAGTAGTGTGGGGCTGAGCCGGTGGTGCATTTAGCATTTGTCCAAACGAACTTGCCTTCGAAGTTGGCTGAATCAGATGTGTTAGCGCCGTTGCAGTGTCGTCCTCGGTTGGCGTCATCGAAGTTTTCTTGTGCTCGCCGTTCCCGATAACAATATACACGAACTGTGTGTCTGACGAATCCGTCTGTCGCTCGAGAATAATTTCCGTGTTGTTTTTTGCGTGAATCTCAAAAATAATATTTTTCTGTTATCAATGAAAACAAAAATGCGAACGAGTTTTGATTGAAAACATTGTGTGCTGGGAGAAACATTGTTTTTGCTATTTTTACTTGTGCATATCGAGAAGTGAGTGCGGAATGGTAAATACGATTTTCAGATTATAACTGAGTGAAAGTGATTTTATTTTCGTTTGGTCGCATCCAATAAAAATATTTACTTTGGTAATATTATCCAATATTGATTGTTAAAGTGGCCGCCACAGGTGTAGCGTATTGAGGTGTATCCCGAACTGGGTAGTGAATTGTGTGATAATTATTTCTTTGGTAAAATTTGAGCAAAAGAGACTTGTGAGAAAAATTTACGTACCAACATGCATACTTTGTTCACGGATCAAAGTACGTTTTCCCGACATTATGCGCAAACTGGATACGCGACAGCAGGGCCAACAATGGCTCCAACTCATTACGCTTACGACCAATATTCCCGGTACACATATCCCGGGACAGCTTATGCTCTGGCTGCTCCGCATCAGAACAAAGAAATGGTGAAACCACCCTACTCGTACATTGCCCTGATTGCTATGGCGATACAGAACGCTCCCGAGAAGAAGATAACGCTGAATGGAATATACCAATACATCATGGAGCGGTTTCCGTATTATCGCGACAACAAGCAGGGCTGGCAGAATTCCATTCGCCATAACTTGAGCTTGAACGAGTGTTTCGTGAAAGTGGCGCGCGATGACAAGAAGCCTGGTAAAGGTAGCTATTGGACGCTGGACCCAGATTCATACAACATGTTTGACAACGGATCGTTCCTGCGACGACGGCGAAGATTCAAGAAGAAAGACGCGCTACGAGAGAAAGAAGAAGCAATGAAGCGGCAAAGTCTAGCTCTCGAAGATAAGTTGGCTGATATCAAGCCAATAAAACTCATGGCCAACACACTGCTAGACGCGAACAAACATTTCAAAAAGGAGCCTGGTCTCGAGTTAGCCGCATCGTGCTTAGCAAAAGACAATCTAGCAATGAACGCATCGTTACTGAACCCTTGCCATGAAGTTATCACGTCGCAGATGAATCACCTGACCAGCTCCGTCGAGCACGGGTTCACAGTTGACTCGCTAATGAATGTCTACAATCCTCGTATTCATCACACCAGTTATCCATATCATTTGAACGAAGAGAACCTAGTAACGACCTCGAGCCACCAACTGCGTCACCATCACCACAACGCTAATCATCACCACGGTGGCTGGTATACCCCCGAGACGCCTCCGGATACTGTCAACACGAACTCGACCAGCAGTCCGTCCGTGACCACGTCTGTAGGCTTTAGAGACATGGTGTTCGAGCACAACCAATCGTGTCAAATGGACACAGGGAGTCCGAACGGGAGCTTGAACTCGGCAAGTCCGCCAACGGTGATCAGTAGCCACTTAGCAGGAAATCTTAGTCACTATAGGCCTCATGTTGGACACTACCAGGACTACGGTATTAAATATGGTGTCTAAAGTAGGTTTTTTTTCACATATAGTAGCTACGGATAGTATTTTTTTGTAAGACATTTGTTTTTAGTGCAAAAGCTCCAAAAACACCGAAGACCTTAAAGCAATTAATAAAGCAAATGCTAGCAAATTTCCTTCTCTAATTTAATTTAAAATAATTTCCTTTTGATGAGCGAATATTTTCGTGTTAGTTTTCGAAATAGAAAAAAAACAGTTGAACCAGATCTCTATAAAATTGTAAATTAGTCGATGGCTAGATGAATGAAATAGCTTCATATGCACAAATAAGCTAGAATATAGTTAATCTAACTCATATTTACTTCATATTCGAAATTGGTTTCGAACTGGAAAAATGTAAGCAAGGTTTTCTAACGAGTTTTAACATACAATGAAACATTATATAGATATATATATATATATATATATATATATATATATATATATATATATATATATATATATATAATATTTCCTGTTTTACTTTGGCTATCATAAAGTTGCATAGCTATCGAATCAAATTGGATCATCATGAGCTTTTGCACTATCCTTTCCAACTCAGAACAAATCAACGCTACTTATTTAACTTCTATAAATCAGTTCCTGTAAATAAAAATGTAAAGAAATTATTTTATCATTGCAGTATTTTCTAATTTTAAGGTAAACAAAAATGTGATGTGCGAATATAGATATAGATCATTAAATCAAATACTTATGTATACTTAATTAACGATTTTAAATGAAATGAAAGAAAACTAGAAGCACTAAAGATTATAGTAGTTAGCGTTTGAAAGAAGGCTTGCAATAATGAGATGTCTTTATTTTTGTCTTGAAAAGTACAGCCCACCAACGGCACTTAATCACCTGTATTGGTTTGTCGATGCTGTAAGTCGAAAAAGAGAATGGATTGGATGAGAATATCTGTTAGCGCTCCTTGTAGTTTTTCAAATTTGCTACTTTCTTTAGGGCTAAGTTCGATTAAATTTTGACTCTTGTCTAAAAGATGCGTAGTTTTATAGTTGCCAGGTTCTATAATCTTCTTAAAGTAATGATTACTACGGCATAGATGAACTTAATCAATCCACTTCCATATCAATATTGCTGCAAGCCATTTCGAAACATTGCTATATGCATTATGACTCCAAAATGGAACCCGATTTCATACATTAACTTAATTAATATAATCAGACGACCGGATTGCTTCTTGTCGAGTCATAAAGTTATAGAGCCAGGCTTAGTTAGATTGCAGCTGACATTTCGGCATCGCAAGATTAAAAAGTCGATAACTCTCGTTATTCCTAAATCCGATATAAATTCCATGTTCTTTTTCGACAAATTAAAATCAAAACACAAAGCTTTCTTATGCTAAACCTTAATGAACAATTCAAATATGTAAATCTATCACACTCTTTCCAATAAATATCAACCTGTATACAGTCCTATAGATCACAGATAGTGAGGATAAAAAATCTTTAAATGTCTGTCACTATAGAATCGATTTTTTGCTTGGCATTCATACATACATTCATATTTCTAAAGTTTTCAAATGTATCTCTTTCATATAAGTACTTATAGAAATAGAATTGAAGTCGAATGAAAAAAATAGATCAAATTAAAATAAATGCATGCATACGTACGGAAACGATTGAGAATTAATTATTGAATAATCGTCAATAGAAATGATTGTGTAAATTTTAGCTTTATCTAGTTATCTAGAAATAATAAAGGTTGTATGCGCTTGAAATACTGAAAATAATGTTTTATTTTCTATTGGACGTATTTATATTATATGTGTCACATATGTAATTGCGTGTGGGTTGAAAGTGGCAGGACTGATAGTTGGCAAATTCTCTTTTGTTCTCTCATATTATGGTGGGCTACATTGAACGCTTTTTTAACATTCTAGTTAGCATATTGATGATGGTGGCAGACGTTTGACTATAGGTATACCATAGATGACACAGGGTCTTATAAAAGTTTATAAATATAAAATAATTCTTACGTTTAATGAAACCAATGATAGGGCAAATTTGGACCTGACTCGTCATCAGATAGAACATGTATTGATAGACCGTCGTCATTATTCAATCCTGATGACCGTACCGCCAAACTCGGATCATTATCTTGTTGGTATAGCTCACCGAGCTCGGATTGCTTTGCAGAATAGTCGATCCGTTAGCCATGTTTGAACCATCAAAGCTCCCTTACGCAATGAAAGTTCCAGTAACAGGTACCAGAAGGTACCAATAACAGAGTAAGCCCTGGAGATAGGATGCCGGGTGTACATGAGAAGTGAACACGCTTTAAGAATACTATCATTAGAATTTTTGACGCCATCTCAGTAGTCACAGAGATTGGAGCGGCTAGTTTGATGATGAATGCAAACTAGCGACTGAACGCAAGAATGTTGTATATCGAACAATTTAGCAATTTCAAAGAACGCGGGCGCGCAAGGAGGAACATAAAGAGCTCAGAAGAAAGAAAGAAATGCTTCATAAATGGAAGCAAGCAGACTACTAAAAAAACCTGATTTATAAAATAGAAAGATCCAGAGATCGAAGTCCGCACCAGGCTCGGAAGTGCTTACCAAATATGTACTCCGAAACACTACACACGACGCTTCACATACTGTAAGGGAAAAGAAGGAAATCTGAACATCGATCCTGAAGGCTGTATTCTGAACGTATCACTAAACGATCAGCTCATCGAATTGTTTCTTCCAAACCCGCCGCGAAAAGTTCTGTGCGGAGTTGTGTATTGTTGTGTACGCTAACAATTTCTATAAATTCTAATTTACCAGTGTGATGAATTTATTTAGATTTGTTAGTGTAATTCTTCTGTCATCGCATATTATGAACGTTTTTCTTTCGTTGAGCTCTTTAGCTTAAAACATTTATATTTAAAGGCCAAATTTTCCTTTAGAAGCTAGATGTATTTTGATTTCAATGTTTTCAAGGGAATCTGCTCTATTCTTCTGTTTTCAGTCTTCATTCCTTCCTGATTCTCATTAACTCCTCTCCTTATTTTCGGCAACTTTAAGATACTATCTACTGAATTTACTTCTAATAGCAACTGTTTGCCCTCCTATGGCCATCTCTCATTTGTATCCGTTTCCTTTATTTTTCTTTGTACTTGTTCACCATTAATTTTTATGGACTCTGTCCTCTCAAACATTGCATTAAACCAAATTATGTTTTTTAATTTACGTTTAAAGAATCAGATGCTCATAAAGATAAAGATAAAGCTAAAAAAAATGAAAAAGACCGACTCCCCCACTAATTTCAAGAATTCCGTATTTTGCGGTCTGAACCAAAAAGAATTCCAAGCCGGAAATGTGTGATTACTTTTTGAGCATCATAGCCTCAATATGTTGCGATTGATCAAAACTCGACTGGTCCTACATAAGTTCCTTTAAGCCAAATTCCTCAGTTCTCGATTGACAGTATTGTTACTTGGCCTCAACTATGCATCAACTACCTCGATACCTTCTGATTTTGTAGTAATGCACCTACTCTATTTTTGTTTAGTACTAATCGTTTGGAAGTCGGAACTCTGATGCATACCTTCGATTCTAATGCTAGTTTCAGTACTGATGGTATACCCAATATTCTGGTAAAATCCTTCCCATCTTCCCCTCTATTTTGCTTAAGCCATCCTTTTTAACAATAGACTTGCATCTAAGGCAAACCCTTCATCGTGTAAAGCTGCCAAAATATCTTGTGGGTTTTTATATCGTTCTCTTAAACTCCTTATTTGTAACTAGCTGACCCGGGTAGCTTCGTCGCGCCTCAGAATATTTTAATGTCTATGTTTTAACTTCTTAGCTGAATTAAATTCAGTTTTTCACTAAGATCAAAATGAATTAAGTTCAATAAATGTACAAAAATCAAAATGAAAAGCATTTTAATTACATTGATGAATGTAATCACGTGGCCAGCAAGGTATTTGCTTTATTGAAGCGAATCCAAATGATTCGCGCAACTCGGGTCGATTACCTTCATTGAAGAACCTTGTGATATAAAAAAGCATTTCTTCTTGCGCGACGAAAACTATCACGTTATTGACCTGTACAATAAACTCAATGATTTCTCATTGCCAACTGAACCGTTTGACGTACTGTCTCTCTTCGCTCTTGGATTTGTGAAGCCCGAAGTCTGGCCATACCCAACGGGATTTGCTGTAATGCATTCTAGCTGCATGCATGAAGCAAACATTCTCAGCAGTAATGCTTGAAAGCTATGTTTTCCAAAAGTGCATCATTTACCTGGGAAAAAATAAAAAATAAGGAGAAAAGAACTTTCGAGCATACATCGGCTTGGGTAAAGTTTGCTAAATAAAACGGAAAGATACAAATTTCAGAGAATTTCGAATCATCGCAGGTAAGTTAAATGTATAGGATCGTGGCCGTCATATAGAAGGCCGGTCGCGACTTGCAATCTGACAGGTACTAATGTACTTTTATTGGTCGAACTGGTCGAGAAATGTACGGTCGAAAAAAGGTACATTAAGCACGACATCTTGGTACGTTAATTGCTTTTGCGACCGGCCTTCGATATGAAGGCCATGATAGGATACTATCCACTATGCATTAATAGTCATGCGGTGGCAAGCTTGACCGCCGATCCAAGCAGCAGCACAAAGTCTCTCCAATAACGAGTAATGCGAAAATACGTTGTTGGAATTTCCAAAGAGCGTCGCAATCATTCAGCAAGCATTATCTACGCATTCCGGGCCATGCAGAGGTATGATCGGCCACCGATCCAAGCTTCAATACGCATTCCTCATAGATGACGGGAATGCAAGAATACAATGTCGGGCTTTCCAAAGAGTTCTTTTTATAAAGCTGAAAGTTCAAAGTTCGCCTTGTATATACCTTGTCAGGACATCCAATGTTAAAAGGAAATGAACCGGTTATTTTCTTCTCACATTTTTTTAATGTATTTTCCGATGTTTTAATAGTTATTCTGCTCTTCGGAGCAGAAATAAATCCAACAAATCAAGAATCATAAAAATCCATCCAGCCGCTTTAGAGTTATAAATGATGTAATTAATCCAACTTTGTTTTATAATATATAGATTAAGTTTAAGATTTTTTCAACCTATTTCTTGTTCGTGAGCGGCGTGACTTTATCAAGCGACGCTCCACAACGACCAGTTTATGTGGATTTCTCGAAGGCTGCTACTAGATATACGCGAATTTTCTGGCATATTTAGTCCCATGATCTTCTGATTTTACTTTTATTTCCCTAGCCGTCCTTGTAGCGTAAACGGTTCTTTTATTACTTCTCTACTGCATACGAAGCTCCTCAAAGACCTATCTTTGTCAATGATTATCTTCCTTTGGTTGCCAATTTCTTTTGTCTTCTTCAAACGGCTGACTTAAAATTATCCAGAGCAATCAATCAAATCAGCAGAAAGTTATCCCCAATTTCAAGTTGATTTGTTTCAACCAAGAAAACTTCCGACCTTTAAATATCTTGAAGTATCACCAGATGTCATTCCGTTATAAAAATACTTCTCATGATTTTTCATATTTCATGCCTAGTATTTCCCTCTCGGTTGCCCAGCATCTTAAAGACCTTGGTGAGATGTCTGAAACCAATCTGATATTTGATTTGCTTGTAATTATTATAAGAGACTTTAAGGTTACTGTTGGCTATGAAGTGTAACTTTAAAGTGTTCGGTAGTGGTGGTCGAAGAGACCACCAAATACATTGCGGATTCAACGTGGAGCAAATACATTGCGTGCGTTTTGACTAGGAAAGTATTAAACGGCATTTGTTTCTTTGCTGCTCTAACGAACTGGAACTGGATTGAAGAAGCTGCGATCCTTATTGTATCTTTTTTGTGGAGAGTTTAAGGTGGCAAATACGAAACATACCCGCAAGAACGAAGCGAAGAGAAGCCGTTGACATAAAATAGTAAGAACAGAGGTCCTGAGAACCATTACGAATAGAGTTTCTTCGGATTGAGTTTCTGACTGAGATTGAGATACTGACATAAATCATATTAATTGAAACAATAACCCCAAGATCTATCGAAATTAACTAAAATTTTAGCTTTTCTCTTCTCTTTACCAATATTCAAGTTTGTTGTTTGAAAAATCTTGACATAATATTTTCCTGAATTCAAATATTACCTGTAAAAGTTTTATTTATATGAGGAGATAGTACCGTAAATCTCGTAGTTCAAATGACAAATTTCTCACGACTCGTACTCGTAGGATGTGTACATGAACGTGTCAGCCGTGTGATTATTCGAAATCAATTGTTCTTTCAGCAACCATTAACGTTAAACTCTAGATTAAATTGGGAAATCCAATAATGCTGAATATTTTCAAACAATATTGGTGTTTCAGTTTCGACTTCGGTTATCAACTTTGATTTTAGCTTTCAACTAAAATCAACTTCATTGATAAATTATATATTTATTCAGCCGTATAATTATGAAAAATAATACGTTAAAATTTGCAAATAATAAATATGCATCTTCTTTGAAAATTCACGGACTGACGTTGCCCCGGTGATACATCAACAGTAGGGTCAGGTTAATAAATGTAATATGCTAATTTGAATGACTATTTTTCGATCGACGGAAATTATTTTATTTTTAAAGCCAACTGTATTTTAAAGTCAGCAATTTATAAGGCGAAACTTGTTGGACAAAAGTAGAATGAAGTAAATTTTTTTTTACTAATACTCGTAGTTTACGGAATGATGTTGAAAGTACACGTAGTAGAAGGCTAGTAATAATTACACTGGCCAACGCTGTTTTTGGTGCCGAGAAGCTGTATTTTTTTTTGACTTAGGACCTTGTATTTATTACATTAATAGCAAATATTTTGATATCCTACATGCAGTTTTCTAGATTTTGTCTTGTACAGAAAAATAACAAATTAGCATCATAAGCAGCATTTATTACACTATTATTTATATAAAAACTTTCTTTTTCGGAACTTTCGTGGATTATGTGTAGTGGAATTATCATGTTGCATCCCCCAGCAATCGTCTGCCATCATATGCTGAGCCCATCGGCCTTGGTACCTTTCTTCCATAGTTTTTAGGTCCTGGTGAGACCGCTCTCCTTGTTCTTTGCTATAGAATCCAAGATGGACATATTACATCCTGTTTTTAAAGTTCTCTAGCATGTCATTTACAATTTCAGAGTAGTTAATTGACTTGTGATTTCCGAGAAAGTTTTTAGTAACTTCAACAAACGATGTCCAAGCAAGTCGTTCCAAATTGTTCATTGAATTTAAGAAATCAATTTCTTTTATTGACACTCTTATCTGTAGGACATCGTAAATTCCCGCTTTTACCTTTTCTATGCTCAGATTGGGAAATTTTCTCGTTATATAAGAAAAACATTGCCCATTTTTATCTAGCGCTTTAACAAATTGTTTCATAATACCTAGCTTTATTGCAAGGAGGACAATATAATGTTATCTCTTGAAACCAAAGGCAGATTGATGATATTCTGCTTTCCCACCTCCATCGTCTCACGTACGGGCCAATCTACACTGAAAAAACAAATAGCGCCAGACGCCATAGTTTATAGACTTCTGGTTCCATGTACACAGTCGATTTCGAGATTGTGATAAAATATAGCGATTGTGATAAAAAAAGTACATAGGAACAGATGCTATGCTTATAGCCTTCCACGCCATATACTATAGTACTCCACGCCATGTACTATTGTCCTCCACGCCATGTACTATAGTTTGGTGTGGAGGACTATAGCCTGCGGGGCCTAAATTTCTGCGCCATGTAATTAGGGCGCTGGGAGTCATACTGCATAGCTCAGGGTACTATGTACATAGCGTGTGGAACCATAAATGCTGCGCCATGTTACATAGGACCACGCGCTATGCAGATTCTGCCATTGTGGCGCTGGGAGCCATACTGCATAGCTCAGAGTACTATGTACATAGCGTATGGGACCATAAATAATGCGCTATGTTACATAGCTCTGGGCGCCATGTGGATTTTTTTCAGTGTATATTTTCGAGGTGTTGATGATTGGTACGACTGTCTCATAGACAATAAAAGCATGGGCAATACTTGGTGTATTCACTTTGCTGTCCTAATAAGAAGTTAGCCATTTTTAGATCAGCACAAACCCTCCATTGGTGCTCGTTATATTAATGTTGGAACTTGTAATTCCTCTGAATGTGGTAAGGATCGTCTAGCCGAATCTAAATCTGGATAAATCATTTTATTAACATTAGGTCTGTTCGCGTACTTTCAGTCACTGAATTTTCCTGAATCATGTGATGGGGGAAATTCAGGAAAAGTACGAAAACGCTCTCATTGCATTCCTAAGCGGTGATAAATTATCGCCACAAAACTGTTCGACCTTTATAGCAACATTACGCAAAAAATACGCTGCTTGCCGCGCATATTTGAAAATAATGACACGCACCATACCGTTTGACATTTTTCAGTATTTTGCAGTAGCTCAGACACTACTGAAATTTATTGAAAGAGGGGAAAATTTCAGTTTTCAGTAAAACGGAGTACAAAAACGGCTTCGTTGCAATTAATCGTAGTATGCGAACAGGCCTATTAACATCAGGTAAATTAATTCAGAAGAAGTAACAGTCACCGAATTGATTTTTTTGTTTTTTCCATTGCATCGGCACTCCGAACCTCATTCGGCTTCTTTAACCACTGATCCACTGTTTCAAGTGCTGATAGCACATTTTACAAACAATTTGGGGTATCCACGGCTTGTATTCACCTACAATTTCCAACTTAAAGTAAGAAAAATAAGCACTTTTTATAAAATCTGTTAGCTGTGTATTCACCACAAGTGCAACAAAAAACACATTTGGACTAGAGATGGGTAGCACGTGAGTGAAGCAATCGCGATGAAGCAATCACTAGCCCCCAACACGTGTGTCGACACACTCTATACTGAGCGAGCTGCTTCACAGGTGAAGCAATCACTACAGTATGAGCGAGCTGAGCGTTAGGTGAAGCAATCACTTGCACTCAACAAGTGTGTCGGCCGACACGTTTGTGTGCACACAGTAGAGCTAGAGATGAGCAGCACAAGAACGAGGCAATCAGTTGATGTGCTTATGAGCTTGTAATGAGCTCGTCGGAGTTGAGCGTTTGGTGAAGCAATCACTAGCCCCAACACGTATGTTGGCCGACACTTTTGTATACACACAGTAGAGCTAGAGATGAGCAGCACATGAACGAGGCAATCAGTTGATGTGCTTATGAGTTTGTTTATGAGCTCGAACTTGATTATGAGCTCGACACTTTTGCACAGGAGCAAGTCAATCGGTGCCGCGATATGAATTTCGTAAAGGCTGTAGGTAATGCGTACAGTGCAAGCATGCCGTGGCTGGTTGTGATGATCGAAACTGACCGTCACGGAAGAACATATGTGCACTTTATATGTGCATATGATGAAGGTTTTGATTGAAACTTTCTTCCTGTAGACTTTCTCAATTTTTTTGTGATTGGATGCAGTGAGATTATCTCAGGAATGCGATGTCCGATCGAAATGAAATTTTTTAAGAATATTGATGAAGTATAAGAGGTCTAGATATTGGATAGGGATATTCGAGCAAATTTTCAGAAACAATTATATTTTGATGAAGAAAAAACCTCAAAATACGAGAATGGGCGAAGTGAAAATGGTTGGGTTTGCCCGCTTTTTTTTGGATGATTATCGCTGTAATTATTTGTTATATCTGAGAGTTGAAGTGGGTTCATAATTCAAATAAAAAAGTTTTTGATTTTCATTATCTCTTGAAGTGTATATTGAAATCAGTGTACATTTCACACAATTCGATGCAGTGAAGTTCAGTGTATTTAGATAAGATACTTGTGAAAATTTGTTTCTAATTGATCATTAGTCTATAAATTCATTTACCATTGATAAATTTAAAATGGTAAACTTTTCAATTATATACCGTTTCGAAAAAAGTTTCTATGAGTGATTTTTTCTTCGCTGAGGTAACGTTTTAGAATAATGTGAGTGGGGAGTACTTCAAAGAAAGCAAATATTTTCCTCATTTACGTTGTAGGAAATGCGGTCATAAAATGTTCATGTGATTAGCATCATATATGTATAACAAGTAGCAATGTTTATTATTCACAAATTTTGGAATTTAGACATAGTTAGGTTATAATTAGAGATTAAGCGTATATACTGGAACAGGTATTCTTTTGGGACAATCAGTACTTAGCATGAAATTCAAAAATACTAGGATCGAGTGTTTTCGTATTTGCGAGTATTTTCGTACTTGCAAGTATTTTATTCAAATATTCAAAAAGTTTCTAGGGCAAAGGTAGCTGAAATCGGACAAAATCGGCCAATTTTGGGTGAGAGTGGTTTGGGATATAACGGGCCAAGATCTATTTCTGCGATACAAAAATTTCAGTTTTGTAGGGGAATAAGGCATTTTTTGGCCATAGTTTGGCAAAAACTGCCTATACGGCACTTTCGATGATTGAAAATGGTCGGAGAGTACAATAGTGATATTTTAAGGGCGAGAAAAAATTTTGATAGGGGAAATTGGGTGAAAAAGTCCTTTTTTACCAAAATATTTTTTTTGGTCTAGCATGAATTCGGGGACCTTTCTGAGTTGTTTCGGGTCAAATTTTCATACAAGTCTGTGAAAAAGCGGCCTAGTTTCGAAGATACGGCAAAATGAAATCCGCCGGAAAACCGTCTGGAAAAACTGAAAGTAGCACTTAAAGTGCTAAGGAAGAAAAGGTTGAGATCCATTTTGGTTCGCCAGTTGGCTTCTCCGGCTGTGCTGAGGCTCTCCTCGTGACAGCAGGTCGCCACGAGGGTGTATCCAACCCTACCGGGGTTGTAAAATTTACAAGACCGCGGGAGCTAAGATGCCCCTGGATTCATATCCAGCCTTACCGAAGAGGTTGGCCCCCTAGTGGGTGCATGTTTAACAGGCGAAACATTTTGTTTTTATCATTTCTTAATAAAATTTTCGTTTAACTTCATGCTTCAGTGAGGCAAAGTGGAAAACCGGCTGTTTTAGATTAGCCAAGAAAAGTTTGGTATCAGAGATCGATCGATGAAAAGCCATATAGATGGCAATAGGATTAGTTTGTTCTATCTTAGTAAATTTTTTGACTTTGGTAATTTGAACGAATACAGGAGATGTTTTGTGCATATAATAAAATGAAAATCAAATTAAATTGATTGAATTTCATCGTTTTTCTTTACGCGAAAGGATTTGCCAAATAAATGGCCGACCATTGGAAAGTTACGGACAAGCTACGCGGACTAATGACTCAGTATCCTTTGAAGATTATCTTGCATCATCACCATTCTGGCTTGGGAACCTTGTGTTTGGAGGGTGGGGGAGGGCATATCATACCTTTTCATTACATCACTGCAAATCGTATGTATAGTATATACAGCATACTTCAACAAATACTTGCTAGTATTTTTGGAACATGTATTTTTTTGTACTTGTACTAGTTATACCTAGTATGTGAAAATCCTAGTACGACCCGACTCTAGTTATAATATGGACCAAAACATGCATTGAAGACCTACATACATATTTCCTCTACTTTTCTACGAAAATATGATTTTCTGACGGACTAGAGTTTTTTAATTTGTAATTCAAATCAACTATAGTTAACTAAGCTATCAGACACTTTCTTTACACTCTAAAATCTTTTTAAAATGTTCAAAACAAAAAAAGGACACTTATTAAAATAAATACTGGGAAATTTTCTGTGCGTTTAATTTTCTTTGTCGCATTTTCATGGCCATTTATAAGCAGTAAATAGAAAAAATACTAATCATATGCATAATCCTTTTTCATAACTACATTTTACATCAATCAAAAACGAATTGACACAATTGATTGACTCACACTGATTGGCTCATCCAAATGAGTGAGTCGAAGTGTGTCGACACACTAAACTGAGTCGTTTTTCCCATCTCTAATTTGGACCATTGAGACAACTTCTTGGCGATGAAGACATGTTGTAAAAATCAGTTTATTCATAGAAATGTATCGATAGGAATGAAAATGAAATGAAAAAAGAAAAATGTTTTTATTGTTGCCAATGCAATGCTAACACAAAACAACACACAAAGCACCAACATTTTTGTTTGTTGTTTTGTGTCATCGAACCACTTATTCGAAGATGGAGGCGTAATAAAATTATGTAGACTTTCAAGCGCCTGCTTAAATATTTACTTGTGCTTATGTAATAGCATTAATTCTAGGTAAGATATTGAAATAACGCCTAAATGAAAGCAGGACTTAAATTGACATCAGAATTATTAAATAGTGATGAAGGTAGGTAACTAAAATATTGTTCATATAATACATTTTTGTTCACGCAAGGAATTGTTTCTAAAGTTTATACGTATAAAAAGGTCATCTAAAAGTATTTAAATAATAAATATGGTAGTAGGTATGGTGCAGTTGATAAACAAACACTCAACATTATCTCAGCGAACATGTCTCAGGTGTGTTTTTTCGCACACCCGAGCAGATAAAATTTTGCTAAGTATATTAAATACAACAACAAAATTGTTGTTGTATTCAATATACTTCACAAAATTTGATCTGCTCGGGTGTGTAAAAAACGCACCTACTAATAGCCTGTCAATGATTTTAATTTTGATTGGACTGTAAATATGTATGTTCTCTTCAAAGAGAAAAGATCTCCCAGATGGGCCTGCGGCAAAAATATTGAGGTGTAATCCGAAGCATAAACTATCGTTTCAAATATGAAATCAAATCGCAGTCTTTCTAATTGTTTGTTTCCGGCAGTTCACGAAAGCCCTGATTGGCGCTCAGCTTAGAAATATAATCTAAAACTACCTTAAGACATACGACAGAAACTATCTTGTGCGACACCTTAAGGATTTAGTGCTCATAGTGCTCATTTATTGTATTGTAAAATGTGATCGCATTATCCGACGAAACTACCACCTATCAGACAAGTGTCATAAATGTGCGACGGAAACTCTACAGTAACAATTCATTCATAATATCGTTTCCTGTCATAAAATAATTACCTGGTTATAATATTTAAATGTAGGTCTTGTTTTTATAATGATTTTCAAATAGCAAGCATTAGGGCAGGCAGACTGTTACCTGGTTTTTCCAGGTTGGTGTGAATTGAATGCTGTCTGCAAGGTGCCATAGTTATCACAGCTCGCACTAAAAAGTATTCAGGTCAGGTAGGTACTTGTTTCAAACGCATCGTAATGGCAAAACTAAATAAATTTATAGTGGTGGGAAATATTTACAGGTAGGCAATTGTTTCTATTTAATGAACGAGAACCATAAAAGTGATTCCATGCAATAAAATGGAACGCTTTTGAGCCAAGCACAGTCGGAATAAATTCAAATATTTGATGGTTAGGGACAACAGATCGAAATTATTGTATAATTGGTATGCGATCAATTCATATCCTTAATCCGCGTTTCTTGAGCGTGTGTGTCCGTAAGTTCTATGCTTACGCGTAAAGATGATAATGATTCCAAAAGGTAGTAAGAACACACTTTCACACAAGCCATGCAATATTTACGTATACATTATGGACTGATTAGGGATTGAAATTGAAACAATGAAATATTATTCAAAATTCTAATAAAAAATTATTAAAAATTAAAAACAACGTTATTATTTTTTATATCTGACGGTGAGTGATGCCATTGTTTTCCCCAAAAGAGACATAGTTTTACGAAAATGTTGGCAGACTATAGCAGTTTGTTAAGCCATGGCTTATCATGTGAAGATTGGAACAGATGTAGGCGTATCTTGCGAAACTCGCCTCTGGATAGTCATCTGATGTTAGTGTGGAGAGCAAACGTTTGGTGTTAATTTCTCTTGTCCTTACGTTGTTTAGTATGGCAGTTTATGCTGTCAGCGCTTCCGCATTGTATTTTGTTTCCGCTTCAATTTTGTGTAGCCCTATCTTCTTTACCACCTTCTAAATTTTGATGAAGGATTCTTTACAGGTTCGTTCGTTCCGTTATATGCTGTCAACGTCGTCAGCGTAAGCCAATAGTTGAGTAAGCATTGAATAGTACCTTCCATGCTCTCCTCAGCATTCCGAATCACTTTTTCCAGGTTGAACCTTCATAATACCACACTTGATAAAATCTACTTAGCGAATACTCTCATATAACTTAGCGTGCCAATTGTGGTCACTTACGCTATGTAAATAATATCCTGAGCTATAAAATATAGCTACAAGGACTGTATGAAAGATTTGTTTTCGTCTTCGTAAATTCCCACATGTTATGGATTTCTATTATGGTAAGCTATATCAAATCAAGTATTGACTAAGCTCATATACCCTTGGCGGTACAGCATTCGCGTTTGAAGCCTGAGGTCCCTGGTTGGAGTCCTAAATTGGGCAAACTTGAAATTTTACTTTTGATCTGGGCCTCAAATAGCTATAAAATGTGGCTTTGCAAGCTATAATACATAGCGCCTAGTGCTATGAATTTTTCGCTACATATTATAGTATCAGAGGCTATAATTTTTCACAGCCCCAAAATCGTCATCAATTGACGGGTTATTTAATTGATTATCATCTTTTTTGTCCAGTACTTCATCAAAGTAGAGTACTCGTTGTTCCAGTATTCCCCACTGGTAAAGATCAGATTTCTCCCTAGCCCTTACATAATCAAAAGAGAGGTGTGTTACATCTCATCTTGCTTATTTGATGTAAAACTTCCACACCTAGTGCTGTCGCTTCCGGTAATTCTCGAGTACACGTGCAAGTTTCAATCGCAAGTTACAGCGATAGGAAGGTGTTTGGGGCTGCCATCCGAAAAATGTGCAGACCTTAGAATACATAAACATTGTTTGAATTTGATTCACTACAAGATCACTATGATTTGAAAATTTTATGATAAAATAACTTACTAAAGATATGCCAAAGAAATACAAAACCAACCATAGCTGGCAACGTTATAATTGTTTTTCCAACTAGATTTTCACTGAATATTGCCTACAATAAGTTTAATATGCCATATGAATTTCATTATGATTCCATGACTGCACTGGAAGCTATAGGGCAAACAGCTTTATTTTTCTGAGCAAATTTTCAAAATTTAAGACACCACAAATACCATAAAGGGCAGCTCCAACCTAATTTTTCAACTCAATTTCTATCAAACGTACCTTAGAGTAAAATTCAGCTACTGTGTGAATTTCGTCAAAATCTAGTGAGTGAATCATAATTAATAGGGTCAAAAGCAGTTATTTTTCTTTGTAGTTTTTCAAGATGACACCACTGGCACAGAATTGCCCAAATTTTAAAATCGCTGCTATCAGATATGGTCTTACGTAAGACCAATGCATTCTGTAAATTTAATTTGTATCTGATTATTGGGTCGTAAGTTCCCGTGAACAGAAGTTTTTGATGCTAAAAATATAGGTAAATTGGGGAAGGGTTACCGTTTTTTTCGATATGGAATTTCCAAAGTTTTACTTTGCCTGTGTAGACAAAGCATAAGATTTGCATATAATTTGTTTTTTCTTCTTAAAAGCGAAAATCTTGCAGGAGAGTCGATGGTTTGAAGGTTTTCACTTTCAGCGCCTATCGTAGCTACAGGGTTGCCAGCACGATTATACAAAACCATATAAGTATACAACTGAGTAACATCAATATGTTTTGTAAGTTTTATAATGATTCAATAGCGCTGTCAAAAGTTATCGCAGTTCAAACAATTTCAAATTTTCCTGATCTCATTTTAGGCACCTAGCGCACACACAGGGTTAAAAATGTCCCAAACCATATCAAATCTTTTTTGAGAACACGTTCTTAATTTATTTTCACAAAACAGTAAAAATCGCCATTAATATCCAATATCGTTTGGACTTGCGATTAATACGCCATTAGCTGCGTTTTTCCATCCAGAGTGGAGTAGGTATCCGTCATGCATAAAAAAATGATCCGGAGTAACTAACATGTCTATTTCGTTCCTACTAGATTGGCAGCAGTGTGTTTATTAGACATTTGCCAGCTCAGAATTTGACATTCAAATTTCGAGGTACATTTGTCTACCTAAAAAATTAGAATCATGCTCATTTCTTTTTGAAACTTGGTTGAATAATATTTCGACTCATAGGATGGGAAATTTGTTGACAGCATTGATTTTTTAATCATACTCATCCGATTTGATTCTTCCTGGTAACCAGGGTGACAGGGAAATTTTGGGGAATTTATCACTATAACCAACTTTTTTTTTTTTTGAAATACGTTCCACAAAGAGCACTATTATAACAAGAATTTGTATTATGAATAATGTTGTTGTTTCGTGTGTATTACCGCTATCCTGCACAGCTCTGGATGCAAAAAATTATTGCCCTTAATAAAAATGATTTTTTGCCTTTTCTTTACTTTAAATACTTTCTTAGGGGTGCCATTTTGACCAGAATTTGGAGTTTTAATATAAAAAACTGTTATGAAGTACCACTAAATAAAAGTGAAACGCAAAAGATTTCATGTTTAAAAAGTTTTTCTAAATCTTCGCAGTTAAAAGCTTATAAGTAGTAGAGTTTTGCACAAAATAAAATCTTACAGCGTGATTAAAATATTTACATATGGTATAGACCATTTTTTGCTTCTTGGGAATTTAACGAAGGATAGCAGATAAATCATTTAAATATCTCTACCACCAAATAAATCTGGCAAAAGTATATGAAAATGTTTGATTCATCCAGGAGTTCCGCGTCGATACGATACAATAAAATGGAAAACAGAAACAGCAGCAAATCGATATAATCAGCATCACAGCTTACTCGCATTAAAAGTAGCTATTTATGTATCGTATCCGCTTGAGGTTTCTCAACAATACCGCAGAGTCGTTACCATCTCTAAATTTCGCCGTACGATTAAATTTCAAGTACTCAGACATTTTCAATTTTAGGTCCTTAAGCCATCAAACCCTCCGTTGCAGGAATAACTTTCATTTCAGTCGAAGAACATTATTTTCTCCCCTACTGTATCATGACGGAGCTTGGCGATCAGCAGTTTCGGGGCAAACGAAATTAGAAAAGGGATTTGCTGAGGCGTGGCTTTGAACTTGTGGTTTTCGGCTCTCATAGCAAGGATGGTGCCGTCAAGTACTTAATGGAGTACAAATGGGGTGAGAAATGGATGAAGGTAATTTTAGGTTGGGATTTAAACCCCCACACAAACAGCGTGTGAGTCGAGGCAGTCGATAGTTGTCAACGTAGTTTGTTATTTCAGCGGTCTTTGGAGAGTTTCGTTCCATGAGAGGGTTGCTTTAAGTACAGACGAAATGTTTCAACGGAATCGTTTTGTGTCGATTCGTCTCAGTTATTGAGGTGTAACGGCATGGTGCAGTCGGTTTAAGGGATAATTTTATTCTTGAAAGATTGCTCTTGAACAAATCATAATTAATTACAGTCAACTTTAAATTTGAGGCTTCCAAGTTCACGTAAATGCATTTTGGATAGATAAAACTTACTAACATGCATATTTCCATGCATTCGAACGCAATTTATGTAACGACCAGATATTCTGATATTTTTTTACAATATACTTTCCCGTCATGTGTTTTGTCAAACGAAATACATATCTATATATCGTATCTAAAATTAATTGTCATCTTATTAAATCGCATCATAACAAGGTGCGGTTGCCATCTGCTTTGCAATCCACTTGCCACGTTCGCCACGCATATTCGACGCATAGATGACAAGCAATCACAGTTTAGATCTAAGTTTATTTGTGCATGCGGTTTTCAGAGACCGACTGAAGCCACCGACTTACTTTGAAAACAGAACGAAACAGGATTCATACACACACAAACACACAACCAAATACTCCTATCGATGGCATATCGTTAAATCTTAATACATTATTTCGCCAGATGAATCTGTTTTCCACGATGACGGATCAAAGCGATCGGAGGCGTAAGACTGAAACATTTATTGGAAAAATGATTTTTGCACAAACCTACAATCTAGGGAGTCAGAAGAGTTTCGTTTCGAATAGAAAGTTATCTCTAGGCCTTCTTTGATCTTGTGTGTCGTTATAAGGAAAATGGAAACGAATACGAATGAAATGTTCGTACCTTTGTACGTATACGAAGAGTTAAACTGATTTCGCATAAAATAAAATTCAAGCTCAGAAATACGAAATTTTTAAAATAACACTGAAAGAAAAATCTTGGTATAATCAACCATTTTCCTTAGTTGTTTTTGCGTCAACTACGGGCTATGGTTAAAACAACCATAAAAAAAATAGTTGATTACTTTGATGCACCATGACGCGTGGTTGATAAACAACGTCCGTGGTGCAAAAAAGTACTGGTTCAGGCGGTAACGATGTATTCGTATATTTTTCTCTAAATGCTTGTATCATTAGAGGAGCATTGATAAGCCATAAACCATAGCAACATAATCCATCCAAGCCTTAAATAGAAACAGGACGTGAGACGTGAAATTGAGTTCATACGCATAGCTGCAAGCTGCAGCATCTATAAAAACAATTGAAACTGCTAAACAATTTCTGGCATTGGGACAATCGTATTCGTTTTCGGGACTCCCTGTTTCATAACAGTGATCTGCAAACAGAAGACTTATATTTTGTTAATAGAAGAAGGGAAATATAAAGGCTTCACAGCATAACATGAATATGAATTATATCGAACAGCAAACCGAACACAATTCTGCCATGTAGCATATGAAACTTCTATGATAGAATAGGAGTATGAGTATGAGGAGTATGAAAAATCAACAGTTTGCCTTAGTTGTTTTTGCATCAACTAGGGCTATAGTTAAAACACCCATAAGAAAATTGTTGATTGCTTTTATGCACCATGACGCGTGGTTGATAAACAATTTCATTCGGAGCATGAAAAACGTCCAAATGTTGAAACCATTCTACTTTGCGTAGAGTAATTCCAAAGACGTTGCTCACTGAATTACGTTTGTTGAAATCAACTATTGCGAAGTAGTTTAAGTACCATAAAAACAGTTGATAATTCGAAACGTTGAAGTTTTGAGTGAATTGATGAAAATTTTTCTATTTATCAACTAATTTTCGTGGTTATGAAACACTTAAAACAGTTGATTTCATGAACGTTGCGATATTTTTTGTACAACCAGAACCAAATACTTTTATATCGTTAAATTAACTATATTAACATAATAAAAATAACTATTTTCCGTAGTTCGTTTAACGATTTTGAATGAATCGTTGCAATACTATTAAAAATAGTTGAACCAACCAAGAGTTTTTCTTTCAGTGAACTTTCATATTCTGGGTCAGCGAAGTGGTTAGGTATTTTCCTGACAAAATTATGGATATGGAAGCTTGTGATGGATATTTACGATAGATCTGTTCCCTTACTTCTCGGGTAAAAATATTTTGGGCGAAAATTTGCTGTAAACCAGAAAATTAGAGGTATATATTTCGGGTGAAAACTGGCAAAACAAGAAGAAGAGCCAAAAGCGACGTCTCACATCAACAACGTTAAATTAATCAGCTGTGAAACAACTTGACAGCCGGAACCAGATCACAAGAAATCGCCAGCAAAAAAAGTGTGGGTAAATTCTTGCAAAACGACGTTATTTTTCGGTTAGGGGATATTTAGGAACGCATTATGGGAACACTTTTATCCGACATTGAATTAGAAGTGATATCTTCTACTTATTTCTTGATTTATTTATTTATTATTATCTAAATCAACAGATACATATTCAATTAAAAACTAAACAAGAAATAAGTTGAAAAAAAAACAAGTACCTATAACAAAAAAAGAAAAATATTTTATAAGTTCAATGAACAAAATCACACAAAAAGCAGTAAAGTAAAAAAGTTAAAGAAGTAATTCATAAATTCTTGTTGCTTCCAAGCTGAAATATATTTTATGAATTTTAAGAAATCGTTTGGGGCTGAACACAAGGTTTTGAAATGAGGTAAGACGCAACGTATACATTTAACACAAGAAACCTACCATAATGAACAGCCTTGGACTATCATTTTGCATTATTCTTATTTGACTATAAAAATATAAACAGTCTCCGAAGAAAATTCTACTGTTACTAAGTGGTCTACAAAAAAAGTGTGCTCTTAGATGATGTCCTTATAAAATTGAAAAAATATTCCAATTAGAGAATACTAAAGTACGTACATTATGACCTACATTAATAACAGCTTTCAAAATAACCTACAAAACTTAGTGACATCGAAATCTTAGATAATTTTCACATTATTTTAAGAGAAACATTACATCATAGAGAAGAAAGGTTTCTAGGGTTACTATTCGCATTAGTTTCAAAATTTATGAGAATAATACACTTTTTAATTTTCACAATGTAACAAGTGTAGTATACTCCTGAATTTTTTATATACAGGGTGATTCAGATCAAGGCACCTTGGGGTATACGACGTGATTTCTTGAGGTGAGTTGAAAAAATTTTTTTTCATCAATGAAATTTTTGGTCTTCTTGAATACACATAATGACCTCATATAGAAGATCTGTTGCAGGTAGCGGGATGAAACTTTTTGCGAATAAAAGTCAACATAAACATCATTGTTAAAAATAAATAAAATTACATTCTGCAGCAACAAATTTCAAAGATACATTGGCTAATTGTTTGAAATTTTAATGCATAAAGATAAATTTGGGAATATCCGTTATTAATTTTTCCAAGAATTATTTGCAAATAATAACAAATGAGGTCTCATTTGAAAGGTCATTATAATACCTTTTAAACAAAATAAAAAATATTTAGAATCCACAGGGTTGTTCAAAAGTTAAAAGCAATCATTATCACCAGGGTAAGGTCACAGTCGACAAATCTCTCAATAGCTCGTAAGGAAGGGCATCCTACGGTACGGGGAGTATGTGGAACAATTTTTTTATCAACTCACCACAAGGAATCACTTGGAATACCCCAAGACACCTTAATCTGAATCACCCTGTACATACAAATATTATCAAATGAAAATTTGATGGCAGCATCTCTTAGTACAAAAATGATGAAAATGCTGTGTGGTAACAGTTTATTAGCACTGGTACTAAACGTCTATCACTATTGCTTCACGTCAGGATCAACACGCTCTTGGAAATTCGTTTTTATCCGATGACTTTGCCGAAAGTTACAGAGATAGAAACATTTTTTAGGCCATGAGTATCCCGAATATACTTCAGGATGCTGAGAGTAGTGCTGGGGCTAAGATTTTAAAACTCAGGCTACTATGCACATAGCGAATGCGACCGTAAACACTGAGTTTTGCTGCATAGGACTCGGCTCTTTGTAGATTTTCTTCAGTTTAAGGGGTTAATCCACTCTAGAATTTTCGAAAAAAAACTTTTTTTAATGGTCTCTTAGGACCTCAAAAATTATGTCCCAAAAGATTATGGCCGTGAAAAATCTCTAACACATTTATCTCAAAACTGGGTTTTTAAATTAGGCCGGAAACATAACTCAGACAATTTTCAACTAATTCACTTGAAATGTTGAATTTATCTTAGAAAATACATTGTCTATAGAAGTACGTACGAATTTTTGTTTATATTGCATAGTTCATTCTTTGTTAACAATTTCCAGATGATTTTTTAGGCAAATTTTTCACTTTTCATTTAAGAAGTATGCCATTTGGCCAAAAGTCATTGTATCGAAAAAAAAATCCTATGTGTTTTTATAGCCGTTATTATATATAATCGAAAAAAATTGATTGGCTCTGTATAATTCACAAATTACAGGAGCTGCGTGTCCAGCCGTGGACCCTGAAAAAACGGAGACGTCATCGCAAAAACGCTACACGGCCGCCATTTTGAACTTAATTGCTTCAAAAAAATTATCGTATGCAGCCACTGAAACGTACGATAAACTTTTTTGTAATACTGATGCATTTTGTAGTTTTTCTGAAAAAAAATCCCCAAAAAGCATATTTTTCGGTCTCTAGAGTGGCCTAACCTCTTAAAGCGAGACAAAACATTCATTACTAGGCATCTCTGATTCATCTTTTACAGTGGCGTGGCGTGACAATTTACCGAAGGGAAGCAATTGGTTGATGTCCATGGTTGATTACGCTTTCCGCGAATTCATTACGTGTAATCGAACTTCTCTATAAAAGCACCCAGGAATTACTAACGGGGACGTGAGAGTAGACATTCTGTATTCTTATGAAAATAAAAGTTCACAGTCCTTCACACAATAAGAAACCATATCAATATTTATCAGTAAAATAATAACATTCCCAGAACTAAAAATATAATATTTTTGAAAGTGGCCAAACTTCGAAGAATTGAAAAGGTTTAAAAATATGAAACAATATGAAACCTTGGGTTTATTTTAACGATTATGCTATCAAATATTTCGAAATAAGCACTTGTAAAGAATGGTACAACATTCTCATTGTTGTCAATTATGCACCTTGCTGTTTTACGTCGTTGTGCTGTTTTGCAAATCGACCATAATTCGTTCCCAATTTCCGTGAAACTGTTTCTTAAAGATTGTATTAGATCTGAATATAATAAAGTATATTACTTTGCTAGGACTGAAATATATCGATACTATTCGGTTTTTTTTTAGAAAAAACATTAAACAAAAAAATCAACTAAGAATCTTTAAGTAAAATAAAAAGCCCACTCTCACTATTAACGATCTCTCCGTCTCAATTATCACTATCATTTTCAGTTATATATTCTACGAGCTTTTGTAATTGCTCCTTATTATAGAATTTTTTTAAGAAATAACCGACCATTAAAAGTCCAACGTTTTGGAGCTAATTTTGGAAGCACATAAATACAAAGCACATAAACTCATTATCTTTGTTGAAAAACTAGTAGTAGATTGGGATTACTATTACTATTTATTACTATTGAACGATTTAGATAAAATCAAATTTAGTCGATGTTCGAAGATTTCCGTGTTTATGCATTTTTTTTGTACATGTTTGCAACTCAGTTATTTTGTCAGATATTACAGAGGCTCCTCGAGACTTTAAACTTTCGGACAGTATGCAAAACAAGGTTAAATGAACGGGAGGCAGTTTGGTTATCAGAAAAATCTGTGAGATTTATGAAAGTTTCTTTAACTGCACCGGAAGAAGTAATATAACCAAAGGTTGTTGAAAGTTGTGATCGATATGATGTATCGGATGTTTTTTCTAATATTATTGCTATGAATTTGCTTTTCTAAATTTCAGTACAAATATCTTTCAATATTTTTTTTTTTGGAAATCAACTTACGAGATCGTTTTGAATATAATTTGATGCTCCGGAAGAAACACTTGCTTGGTCCAAGTCACCTGGCAATTATCGATTACGCACTGTCAAAAGATTTATTGTCTTTAGGTGATTTACCCCTATTGCAAGAATACACATTTTCATTATGACTATGTAATGCTTCCTCTTGAAATCCTAAATGACACACAATGTTTATTAGAATCTTCATTGTTTCTCAACTTCTCCTAACTGTGAGCAATATCACTGAATATTTATATTGACTACTCAGCAATTCTGCAAACCACCGGAATCAAACTTGGAAAGTAAAAGGACTGAATTGAAACGATCAATGCTATTTCTACCATGCCTGTTCACAGCTTTAACATTGTTTAAATTACAAAATCCGATATTTCGCCAAATGTCTGAAACGCTTGAAAATAGCACACATGACCAGCAAAACTATTTTTGTTTAATATTACAACCGATAATCCGTTCCGAGTTTTTCATTTATTAATTTTGCGATTAAACTGTCGAGTAGGTATACCTCTTTGTTATAGAGACAATTTTCAAATTCGGTTTTGATCGGTCCTGGTTGATGATGTCCAATTTTTCAGCAAATTACCGAGATCCAATGAAATAAAATTTAAATAAGTTGACGAATTCTAAAATTTTGAGCCACAGAACAAGTGAACACATTCACCTATTTCAATCTTTCACTATTTCAAATATCAATTAAAAGTATCATGCAATTTTACACAGTTATTTTACACATTCAATCCTGTACAATTCTAGTCTACGATTTCACCTATTACTACCAAATCCTATAAGCTATAAGTGACTAAAAGTCTTCGCCAATTGAACATACAAAAATAGAACATACAAAAAAATAATGTCATAATATAAATCATAAATAAAATACATAAAATAACAACTTATTGAATCCACAGCATCTGGCAACGCTCTTCACATATCGTAACTCAAACTCGCTCACAGCAAGTATTCTTCATTCACAAAAATCTGTACAAGCAAGGTAAAATGATAGCAATAACAATTTACCCTGCTACTAGTGAGGGGAACGCAGGAATATGTTCCACCAATAGTCATGCGTTCGCAGCTCCGCTCTGAGTCTCTCTCTTGAGAAGATAATTTCCCCTAGGAAGCAACATTTTCATTGCTTCCAAACAGATCATATGAAGACATTTTTTTTAATGACGTCACAGTCTAGTCTATATGTGGGCAAATAAATGATCGTAGAAGCAATTTTTACGTTGCTTCCAAGCCGTGGTTGTGCTTTCATTATTTTCATTTTGTGGCGTTACCAGATCAACTGTGTGAGATGTTAACAATTTGATTTAAGAAATTTTTTTTTCATAAATGCTAATACGCGATTATTTCACGATTTCGAAAGAAAAACAATTTAAAATCGATGTCAGCCAAATGTAAGGGAAGCAATGCTTCCCTTGCTTCCATGAACGCCACGCCACTGATCTTTTACTGTGAGATGCAAGAATCTCAACGCCAACTTTGTGAGAAGTGAAATTAAATATTTAAATTCTTTACTGTGTTTCATTGTAATTTTTATAGCTTGCTTTCTTAAATTAATAATGTTAATTTTTTTAAATTAAATAAGAAAAATATGCATACTTAATATTGGCAGCAATATTCCGTAGAATATGTAGCCATGTCAAGTCAAAAATGAGACCATAAATCAAAGTCGTTGGGAAAATACCGGTTCATTAAAATGAACTAGCTTACTACAGAAATTTTTACATCTATTGCAATCAAATTCATATGCATTTCTGATTTTCCAGCAGCATTTTCAATTTAGACAAGAATGTCAGGTATTTTCATTAAAAACGTATTGAGCCTCGATCCAACCGGTTGGTCCAAATTATCTTCACCTGAATCATAACAATTTTAGGCAAATAAATGTTTCGTCTAATTTCCATTCACCTGTAACAATTTATGATACATGTCGGTATAGAGATAACAATATGCCTATTATGCCTACACTCTCTATGGACAAAATTATCTTCTTATGTGGAGGTACAGTAAGGGAATAGATAGATACAAACACAAATATCGAACAACGATGCAGTTCTATGAACCCAATTAATAATTGACAGCGAAGGTTTGTTTCCTCACCAAACACTCAATCGAAATTCGCCTGAGGGCAATTTTGCACCACACTAGGGGTGGTCAACCGCAGCCATCGATCACCCCACCCTGTGATTGAACGTACAGTCTAGGTAGGTACTTGAATTTTCAGCCAGCATCGTGTCGTATGTTTCATGTAAGCTCCCTAAGGGTGGTTTTTTGCTGCGCCTTCTACATCAACCTCCTTTTGCTTCCAGTTTTATTAGTTGAATCAATAACGTTAAATTGGGGTGTTTTAAAGTTAAATACTGAGAAGCATGAGCCACAGTCGATGACGGGGCCAATTATCGAGTGAAAGTGTAAATATGTACAAGACTTATCCAAATGGCAAATATATAAAATGAAAATGTTTGCCGGGGGATTAACTTAAATGTTGTCGATGCGCCGTCTTCAAATTTATGTGCTTAAGATGTCAAAATAATAAAACATGGATTTCGACATGAATTCGGTGGGTTGAATAATTTTCAGTCGATTATTAGCCGATAAATAAACAACGTATAAGACAGATATATGAAGTAAGAACCAAGCTAGATTTAAGTTTGAATCTTCAGATGTCCAAAACACTAAACTAAGTATATATAACACAAAAATAATACCAATTATACCATAGAATGGATAATACAATGCTCTTCAGTGTAAAACACTCAGACGTCGTTTAATTTAAATTACTCCAGTGAGCATGCAAGACTAGATTAAATTTAGAAATTTCGGATGCTATGTAGAAACACTTCAACACGCTCTATTTTAGGATACAATTAGGAGAAAAAAATATGTTTGCGAACTAGTTATAATTGGGCTTCTGCGAAAATGACCACTATTATTTATTCAAATTCACTAAAAATTCAATTCATAGAGAATGCATGAATGGTGGCACAATTTAACAATTTCAGCTGAGTGGAAGTGTTTATTTTAGTTAGGCAGGAAAACAATCAAACAGCAACGATTCGATGGTTCAGTATGCACGCCGACCTTTTTGGAAACATCCATCATCATGCCACACCACCACCTCGCCGTCTGGAAGGCCGTGCGAACAGCAACAATAAGTACGGAGACCACCATTGTTGTGAAAGCGGGCCATCCGAATTTCAACAAAATCTACTTGCTACAAAACAAAATACTTTCGGAAACCACTCTCATTATTTTTGGGGCCTTCGTCGAATCGTACCGTTTCATGCACTAGGGATGATGAAGCAATTCAATGTCATGTCGTTGACGAACATATAATTCAGACTTTCAGTGGAAGTTCTGCTCGAGTACTCTCAATGGAATCCCGAACGCCATTTTTATTGAATTTCACTGCCGGCTAAATAAACACATCCGACATTTTGATTGACACTTGGGTGTTATTTGGTCTTGTTTGCAATTCACCGTTCTCAGTTGCCAATATGAATTTCCGTCTGACTTCGAATCGAAAAGAGTTTTTGGGGAGGAATATTTTTATTAATACTTTTAGATGGTCGTTCCACAATGTTTAGATGTGCACTGATAACTTTTTAGGCGAAAAGAATTAGGAGCCACAAAGGAAATAAGTACGTATCGAAAATAATCATGAATTTGCATACTTACATTTTTTGTGAGAATACTGTTAGAGAAATGTGATTTCGGGTTTTTCTGAACCACGCTTGTTTTCCATTTATAGTGTTACTATTTTGGCACTTATGAAAGTGAAATGAATGAAAAAGGTTTCTTGCTTTTTAAATATTGTTATCGAATGGTAAAAGTTCGTTAGTAGACAGGCTGATTAGTTATTTTTAAGTGAATGCAAACCTATGACTTTCTTAATAAAATTTAGCCAAATACACACTTTTCCCTGTAATCCCTGTAGCATAAAATAATTTAATTTAGTTAGCGGTGCTGTCGTTATTATGAACATTAGAATAGGTAAAGGTTTTCATAAACATTTCATTACCTCGAACTTTCCTATGCATAGTTTTTAAATACTTGGAGAAATTTCGTTGTAGAATCAGCTTAAGGCGGTCGTCTAGTGTGTCAGCAAATAAAAATCGAAATTTTTGTTTTTTCATAAAGAACATCTAAAACATGTGTAGAAGACGTGGGTAAAAGAATTTTTCGAAATTTGAAGCCGTTGAAAAGTTACAGCCGTAAACCGTAGGAGGTTACAGTGTTACCGTAGGAGGTTTACGTAAACTGTAGGAGCTATACGCTGACTTTCGCATCGAATATTCTCGAGCCAGCTCCTTACCTGGCTCTTTTTCTTTCTACTTATTGTACACAGTACTAATTGTCAACTAACGGGTACCCAGAACTGTTCACAAACTCAATAATCTGGACTTTCGCTCCGAAGCATCTTCATTCTGGTGCAAAAATCGTCAAAATCGTTACATTTCTTGCTGTGCTAATATTCAACGAAGGGTTCGAACCTATCCTAAAGGTGATGGAAGTCATGGGAGTAAATATTGGCCTAAATGCCCAAGCCTTCGTTCATCAACGTAACGATTCTCGCATCGACCGCTCAGAGAGACGCTTGAGCGATTTCGCCAAACAAGCCCGGATATTCAACAGAGAAGAGAAAAAGGCCTTACATGACTTCTTTGAAGAAGAAGAATTCTATGGTCCAAGCAGATTGATCGTGAAACAAATTTTTTATCATAAATTATATACAACTTTCAAACGCGTTTTTCTCAAAACACGATTTTTTTTCCAAACTGCTGCCATGATAACTCAAAAACTATTTGATTGATTATGCTCAAATTCATACATCATTTTAAGTACATAAGCAACTACAAAATGACGTAAAATAATTAAGATTGCTTTATTATTTTTCATTTTACAAGCTATAAAAACCCAAAAAAACACGAAAAATTGATTTTTTTTCCTAATGCGTAAAATAAATAATTTTTTGAAATTCTAACTTAATTTAACTTCTGTAGAGTCTCAAGTCTCACGACCAAAACTGCGTTAGGTTTTTTAATTTCAGATAAGCAGAACGGCCGGAATCATGGCAGCAGTGAAGCACCTCTTTTTATATATGTGTTCCTGTTGGGCGGTGTTGGGCTATTTTGTATATGATGACTTCAAAAAATGTACAAAGTTTGCTTAAATGTTAACAAAAATGATATACAATTTATAAATTATTTTATTTCAATGGTTTGTCAAAAAAAATTCCCCAAAAAAGCATTAAAAAACGGCCTTCACACTAGACGACCGCCTTAAGCCAAATAAGCTAGAAATATTTTTTCTGAAGCTAATTTTTATGCACTCCAACAACAATCAGGAATCCTGGAGCTTCGTTCAAAAGCGCAAATGTAGATATTTTTCTTTAGCTTACCGTCCTGCATAAATACAAATTTACTGTCTGTATACGGCAAACAACTTTAGTTTAAATTTTCATCAATTACGCGTGATATCTATCTAAAAGTGGACTGAGGTTTTCAAAATAATCTGGTAAAAAAATCAACATACTAAATGAACAATTTAGCCAGACAGTTAGTTATTGAGCCAAAGTTTTGATTGAAACTCGTAGGCTCATGTTTTTGAGAACAGAAGATTGACAATATCAGCCAGAATTTCGAATCTCTACGAAAATTATTGGTTGAAATATAAATCCTTTTATAATGGAATACTTTTGTTAAAACATAGTCGCATTGGATTAGCTTGGTAGCAGTAGCAGCGCAAGCAAATCGCTAGCCTATCCAGTGGAAACAAATACAGTCACGGTTAAAAATATATCATATTAAATCTTGATAGTTATTCACGTGCACATTCATTCATCTTCTATTTTTCAAAATCCTGTATTTCCCGTGTGCTTAGAAAGTAATCGCTTTCTGTGTGGAAGCTGCAAAATGGTTTTTTGAAATGTAAATAAGTGTGTTTCAAACAATTTTTTAATCAATTTTCGTAATTTTCTCTAAACATCTAAGGCAGGTTGGGAAACCTGTAATAGAAGCGTCGAGCCTTGTTTCGCATTAGCACTAGCATTTTCAAGACATGTTCTGAGTTACCTTACATGCTCGATTGAGGAGTTTTCTGGCATATTTCTGAACCTTCTCTAGTTTCCGTTTTAGCCAAGGAATCATCTCGCTGCAGCTGCCCTTCCTGATTCGGTAATATTCTTTTCTGATGCCTAATATGGTTGCATTAAGTGTGCGCAACAGGGATTTTACTAACATCCCATCAATAGGACACACTCTGTCAACGAGGAGTCGATTAAGTTTAGCTCAATCTGTGTTTCTTGGGTGTCTTTTTTCCACCACGGATGTTCGATCCGTAGCTTAAGAGAAACCCAAACAGCGCTTATCAGAATGTTAAATCTCATTCGATATGCGCCATCTCATGACCTAAGAATTTAGCAATTCCAGGTGAATCTAGTAATGTATAAATAACCGGAGATCTCTTAGGGGTGACAAAGGTGGGAGAAATATCAGTGTTTTAGTGTTATTAGCCCCGCAGAAGTTATGAAACCAAAGATTGTGTCCCCTCTGGTGTTGCATTTCTTGCTGCCTCGAATAATGTGCTGGGAGTTTTAAGTTCGAGTCTCTCTGATTCAGTCTTTTGGACCAGTCAAATAAGGAGGAAGCCTACCATTATTCCGGTACACGGTTACAATTAACTAGTCCTGTATAGAAAACAATGTGAGCACGGTGGCATCGAATCGATTGGAAACCAAACCACATGTCCTGGGACGTTTTAACCATTGCACTAATTTCCCTGTTCATCATTGTCGGTAGCTTTTTCTCTATCCACGGCTTTTTTCATTGCCTGCGAATGAGATCCTCTGCAGTTTTGTAGGGCCCGAATCTCACATAACCTCTTGCGGACGTATCGTTTAGACTAGTCGGAGTGGTCTCCTTCAGTGCTTCACCATCTTTCACTGCTTTCACCTCCATGACAGTTGCATGATGTTGAGCGCTGCAGAATCCGGCGTTCAGTCATATTTATCTTCAGTTCGAAAGAAGCCAATGGTTTTGTCAATGTCTAAAGCTGCTTATAGCTTCCGGTTTTAGAAAAAAGGAATTCAACAGCATACTTTTCTCGAAAGAATCGCAATCTTATTTCGCAAGTTTATTTCTTTTTCAGATTAAACGTGCCCCGATAGGCACGTATTATAGTCCTGATCCAAATATATTGCAATCGATCGACCTTCCATTCACTCTTAAAATCGCTTGAGTTGCGTCATGCCACGAGACAAATCCTTCTTTAATCTCCTATGATTTTCCACTTAATTTCCACACGAATTCGAAAAAAATGAACAATATATAGTACATTCTCTTAATCTGCCCGTCTTCAGCATGATCTCCGTCTCGGATGCACATATTTCGGTTCGAATAAAGCCACTATATTGAACGCAAATCCACAGTACGAGTACATCACCGTCAATTATTCTACATTCACGTCCTAGAATAACAACACATGATACAAATTTACCAGAGAGAGATTTTGAAAATTTCATGTCGATGCAATCTGTGTAAACAGAATTAAGACTTTCCTCTATTTTGATAGCATTATGGAATACTTGACAGCCTAACTTGCTCATTTTCCCAAACGCAGCCCGTGGCATGGCGTGTGTCTTTTTGCTGTTGCTGTCTCCACATGATCGTTCCGCCGGGTCCAAACGGTTTTTTTAAAACAGCAATGCATATTGCATTCAATCTAATGCAGCATGAGGCCTGAAATCTGGGGAGATGCTATTAGCATCGAATTGACACATAAACTTGGAGGGACTGACTGCGCAACTGATTTCCCAGATTGTCTTATGTTTCAAGTGACAGGAATATTACTACTATCAATTAACAAATGGTTCCCCTAAAAGTTAGATGTCAGCGTAGTGGATGAGTATAGCTTTCCATATTTTGACAACTCACTGAGACAGCCTACATATGTACATATGTTAATGTCAAATCCGGTGTCGGAAGTGTTTAATGAACAAATGGTACCGGCTGGTTTCACATGACTGTTACTTTGGCTTCTTCGTATGAAACATTTCGAAGGAATCCGTCGAAAATTCGGTAATGGAATTGTTTTAAAACGGTTTCAAGCTATTGACTTTCTTACTTCTAACTGAAATATGTGTACCTGGTTCCACCACTAGTTCAAATCATATCAGATGTAAAGCAAAATTACTGCTGCTATTATACCAAACCAATACTGCTTCTTAGGAGCTTCTAAATTTTTTTCACTGAAGCTCATTTTCTAATGGCAAAGTATAAAAAATTGATAATGACGATTTCGTACTTTCATTAGAACTAGATACAAAATTATATTAAATTTATCTTACGAGCTCACTACCATAAGGCACGAATGATTGAAGAAATATCTTCTTGCGTCTCGCGAAACATTGTATAGAAACCAAATAAGGTTAAAATATTAATTAAAATATTCAAAACAAACAAGGTTAAAATATAGTTTATGAGCAATTTCAAGCTACATTGCATCAGAGGCAAATATTCTCTATAGCAGTTGCGAAGTAGAGTACACTTAAGCCCTACTCATTATAAATAATGTGGTGCTATATATTTAAAACAAAAACTTGAATTCAAGCAGAAGGAAAACTTGATTCGAACGAACTTGCAATCACAAAATCGAAATTTCAGACACCGCTACATGAGTACATTTACTTCTACATACCTTTACTGTGTCGCATGTATGGCTATGTACATTCGTAGAGGATAAATTTTGTGCTACAGATTTTACTTCAAATAGGTACCTACTCATGGAGTGAATCAAAGTGGGTAGAAGTTCTTGTACAGAATGGCGAAACATCTGCTGCAGTTCCCAGAAAGCGTTATTACAAGCGCTATACAAGTTTTCATCTTTTGCCTTCGTAATAATTCTGCCATAATTTTACGATAGATAAAGCGAAAATTTCAAACAAAAAAATTACACATCCTGGTTAAAATGCCGACTCTGCTTACTTTAATGTGTAGGCGCAAGTATCTTTTAAATAGACGAAACCGTAATCAAAAGAGTCATAGCAGTTTCGTCTGTTTGAATCCAAAAACTCAATAAAAGCTTATCACTTGTTCATCAATAATTGTTCATAGACAATGAAGGTCCCTTAACAATCTCAGCTTACACGAATTTGTGTGAACACCTGGGGAGTACGTGTTTTTACGAAATTTGCATAGTAATGTATAATTATATTTTGTAATGAGCAAATACATATTCATTGAAACTATAACATCTTTCTTGTAACTTATTTATATGTCCGCACGTCTCACAGGTTACGCGGAACAAGATGTCAATTTGGTTGAAAGACATCCCATCTGAAGATACTCCGGTGACATTGTGGATATCTTTCTGCATACACCAAGTACATCCTCCCAAACTTTTTTCGTGGAACGTGATTCTTTATCACGTTATAATGGTTGAATGGTAGAAGCTAATTGAGCTGCCACATAACTTACAATTTGAGTTCGAACATTCACTCTGATTGATGTACTGAGGCATTAGGAAAAAGTGAGAGTATAATTTAACTGCCAAAATCGGCAGAAAGCCAATTTAAATAAGGTTCAGTATCTGTAGCAAAAGTCAGTGATCAAAATTAGAATATTTCAAAAAAATCACCTAAAATTGTTAAATATATTATATAAATTTGATAAGCATTATGTATTCCAGATGCAAGCATGTAGTCTCAAATTACAACCAGCAAACGTTTAAAAGAAGTGTTTAAATCAAATGACTTTTGAGAAGTACTACCCCATTTTTTGGGCGCAATAGCTCTAAATTTGATGATTCGGCAAATTCAGATAATTTTCAAAGTTCGTTATAATGGATCGCATCTGAGACTCATTGTCGCGTTTTCTTTCGTCTCTATGTAGAACAAGTTGGGATAGTAGCATTGAAAACAACAAGAAATCCCGCCAAAGAAATGCTGTTTTTATTTTCAATGCTACTATTCGAATATAATCTCGATAGGGGCGCAAAAAACGCTACTATTAACTTTTTAGAGCAGTAGGTAATGTCAGAACTTTTTTATAAAATATATTAAACATGACACCGGCGATTGAAAAAATTTTTGAAACAATTTTCATCAAAAATAAACTCTATATTTTTAAGCAATAAAAGCTAAATATTCGCTCGAAGAATGACTCTGACTGTCAAAAAAAACTGTCATCTGTTTCAACGGTAGACTCAAAATGATAGGTTAAATTATCAGTTTAATGTCAAACTATTGCATTAAGTGGCTCGGTGAAATTCGATCGAATTGGCCGAAGACAAGGTAAACGTTTTTGATGAATGTATCACCGTGCCCAAGAAATATAAGTTCTTCAAGTACCAAATGCAAAGATTCAATATTGTTTTTGTATTTTTTTTAACCCTTCTAAAGATTTTCTTTCTTAAAAAGTAACGACAGCTTAAGCCTAGAAAACAAAATGTCAAATCTCATACAAAATGGGCTTACGGAGAAATCTCACTCCGTTGGTGAACATTTAATTTCGCTTTCCTGTTCTGTGTTCGGAGATGAAATCCTCAATAATAAGAGATTCAGGTGAATGTAATTTCGGAATTTTTTTGTTGAGCGAAATAACGATGTTGAATCGTTTCGAAGTGAAAAATTTCGTTCAAAGTGCTAAGTGTTGCTGCGAAAATGTAAAGAAATGTAAAGGATTAAGAACTCTTATTTTATAATTTTAGATTTTTGTGCGAAATTTCGATTCACAACACAATGACATCCTATATCAGGCAATTTATTTCGCTACTTATCAAACGGTCTCTCCGCGGCATTTTGTTTCGGTCGAGCTTAATTTTAGGCTTTAGGGCGAATTCTTAACGGATGCAGTCAAAAAATTAAAATCTAATCATACAATTAATATTACCAAAAATAACACAACTATCAATTTATACTACCAAATGTAAACTAGGGATTTAAGCTAGATCGCATGATCTAGACTCTCCAACGACTGCTTTCGTCCTCGGACTTCTCTTTGACCTACGATTACATTTGTTGCCCTTGGGCTGGTGGTCCTAGTATTCCGGACCTAGTCATCTTCAGGCACGGTAGCGACGGAGTAAAATCCGCTTCGTGAACGGCTCCGGGTTAGTACGATCATCTCCGTCCCTCTCGCATGGCCTCCCAGCTTGCATAGATAACCATGGTATCATCAAGGTGACTACAAATTCGGACAGTGGGGAGTTCGGAGTAGGGACTCTTTCTGCATGAATAACAAAGCAAATAAACCAGCTTCAAATCAGCTTCAAACCCAAACCCCACTCTAATGTTAAGGGGTGGGGGATCTAAGATGGCTGTCAAATAAAACGCAGTACCTTGTAATTTATGACTTATTATTAAAACAAAGTTGAAGTACAGTATTTATTTTAGCGCGGCGCGTTTCACTTCGTCTTTTGCCGTGTCTTGTCGGAAGATAACTGCGTGCTTTGATACTCAATTGGAGTGAGCGGCGGTGCTGCCACTTTAGGATTGCTGCTAGGAACTGCCACCTCAACTGCATTATCATTTTTCGCGACATCTCCGGCTCCCCGTGAATCGTTTTGGGGGAAGGATTCACAAAATTCTAAGGCGGCTAGCCTTGCTGATGGGCGGCGCACCAGACCGTTTCTCGTCATGACTTCGGCAGATCGTACTTGTCCATCTTTGGCTGCGAATGTTTTGGTAATTCGACCTTTCAACCATTGTCCTCTTGGCTGACTTGGATCGCAGATTATCACCAACTGTCCTGGATTTAACGGCGGAGTCTCCTGTCTCCATTTTGATCGACGTAGCAGCCGCGGCAGGTATTCTACCACCCACCTCTTCCACAGTCGGTCCTTTAAATTTTGTGCTAATTTCCATTGTTTCCGAAGACATACGTTTTCAAGATCATCGCAGGGAGTTTGTGTTGAATTCAAGCAACCAAGCAGAAAGTGGTTCGGCGTTAGTGGTTCTTGTTGTTCTGGGCTCGTTGGTATATCTGTTAGTGGTCGGCTATTTATAATGTTTTCTGCTTCTATTAGTGCGCTTCTAAACGTCTCCAGCCTTGGCGCCTGCTCTTTGAACACTTGACTAAGCAGACGCTTAACGCACTGAACTAGTCGTTCCCAGCAACCTCCAGCATGTGGATTTCCAGGAACATTAAAAATCCACTCAATATTTTCAGTTGATAAGTTTTGTTGTATTCGGTCGAGATCAAAAACCCGATTTTCCTTCGTGAGCTCCTTTTGTGCCCCAATAAAATTCGTGCCATTATCGCTTCGAATTCTTACTGGAGTGCCTCGTCGATTCATGAAGTTCCTCAAGCATAACATAAAAGAATCGGTGGGGCGAAGATACGGTGTAAGGCGATCCAGTGGTAATTGTCCCATTAAAGGGTTTCGAGGTTTTGCTCTTAATGTAAGGCAAATCAGACAGTTGCTCCGAACAGTTTTAAGTACGGAACGAATACTGAGTACCCAAAACTTCTGACGAATCTCATTGATGACCAAATAATCATTCATGTGGTGACGCTTTCTGTGGTAATGATCTAGAATAAGACGCGTGACATGATGGTCCCGAGGCATAATGATTAGATTGCGAGCACTGACCGGCAAACAATAAGCAGCATCAATTCGTCCTCTTAGCCTCAATATGCCACCGTTATCCACAAACGGTGTCAGCTGGTATAAATTGCTCGACTTTGAAACATATTTCTTGGATATTAGAGCGGTGATCTCTTCAGTGAAACATTCGTTTTGAACTTGGCGGCATACGATCAACTCAGCATAGGATATATCACTGGCTGTCAATTCTCCAGTATTTCGGTCACTGACATTCGATTGTTGTGTATTTTTGATAAATCGAAATACCCAGGCTGTTACTCGCACTGCTCTGATATAGGACGAATACTTGCTATAGTTGATAGCTTCCTTCGTCACTTTCACCAACATACATGACACGACAATATCCTCTGCAGTGTATTCGTTTATTATCCGTTCATTTTCTTGTGGCCATCTCTCTTCTTTGTACATTAGAAATTCTGGTCCTCGTACCCATCTAGCGTCATTTTCGACACTTGCTGGTAATTTAGCTCTCGTGGCTTCGTCGGCAACATTCAGTTCAGTCGGCAACCATTTCCATTGATTAGGCGTTGAAGTCGATAATATCTCCGCCACTCTGCAGGCAACAAATTGTTTATACTTTCTGGTAGTTGATCGAATCCACTGAATGACTGTCTTAGAGTCACACCAAAATATAACGTGGTGTATTTTAACTTCCAGGCAATCCTGTATCGTTTCTGACAGACGGCAACCTAACACTGCAGCTTGCAGCTCTAGTCGTGGTATCGTCATTCCCTTTGGAGGTGCACATCTACTTTTTGCAGCAACCAGAACAATATTGATCTGTTCTGCATGCTTTACTCGCAAATATGCAACTGCTGCATATGCATTGGAACTCGCATCAGTGAAAACATGCAGCTGCACATAATCTGCCTCAAAAAGTATTGGCGAATAACATCGCGGTACGGTAAAATCCTTCACCTCCTGAAATTTTCTCCACCAACCTTTCCATTGTACGTACAGTTGAGCGGGCAGCGGCTCGTTCCAATCGATATTCAACTTCCACGTGGCTTGCAATAGTAATTTCGAACAAATCGTATAGTTTGACAAGAGTCCGAAGGGGTCAAACACGGCCATTATGATCCCAAGCAGCTCTCTTTTTGTTGGTGGGCGAATCATTTTCAAAACATCTCGTGGTATTTTGTGGAATTTAAAATGATACTGCAAGGTATCGTCCTCGGTATTCCAAAATAATCCCAATACCTTGTCTGTCACATTTCGTCTCTCCATGTTGAATACGGTATTATCGTTGCTTTCGGTTCCGTTTAGTTTGGACTGAATCTCTCGACAGTTGGATACAAAGTTTCGTAGAGTGAAACCAGCTTTAGTGTTTATCTCTATTGCCTCCTTAATAATGCCTTCAACATCATCTTTGTCATTAAAACTGACAACTAAATCATCGACATATGTCTTATCAGTGACGATTGCAGCTCCATGTGGCTTCGTTTGCATGTAATAACTTGCATTTCGTTTTCGGATGTATTCAGCGCAACAAGGTGAACATATTGCACCAAATATCATCGACGCCATTTCATATACTTTTATGGGCTGACTTTGATTTCCTTCCCTCCATAAAAACCTTTGAGAACTTTGATCCGCTTTTCGAATTCGTATTTGTGAGAACATCTCACGAATGTCCCCAGCGACGGCAATAGTTCCCTGACGGAATTGAAATAGGATCGTCAGGAGCGGCTTGGCGTGTTCAGGGCCCTTTAACAAGACGGTATTCAGAGAAACGTTGCACGAGACAGCAGCAGCATCGAACACAATACGGAGTTTCGCGGGCTTGTTGGGGTTCAGGACTCCGAAATGCGGGAGATACCATGTCCTGTTCCCCTGCACCTTGGCTTCTTCGACAGTGAGAGCTCTCGCATACCCTTTCTCCAAATACTTTCCGATTTCTGCCTTGTACCTCTCAGCATAAACTGGATCGTTTAACATTCGTCTTTCGACTTTCAGCAGGCGTTGCTTAGCCATTTCGTAACTCTGAGGCAGAATAATTTCATCACTACGCCACAGTAGTCCGGTTTCATAGCGATCTCCTATCTTCTTTGTAGTGTCCTCAAGAATTTTCTTAGCACGACGATTCTCGTCAGATTCAAGTACTATGTTGGTGCTACGAACTCCGAAATTGTCCGTAGAGAAATACTCATTGACAAGGTTGTTGATTTCTCGAAGTGAGCGTGACTCGCGAATATGTAACACAGTAGGGACCTCTTGCAAATCTTGGCCATTTGGTCCAAATGCGATCCAACCTAGCTTGGTTCTGACGGCAATAGGCTGATGCTGTCCTCCTTCAATAACTTCTTTATAAACGCCAAGAAATGCGTAGTCCAACCCCAATAAAATCTTCGGCTGAGCGCGTTTATATTCCATGATTGGTAGAGCATCCATATGGCTATACTTTCCTGTACGTAATGTTTGTGCAGGTAGATCCAAATTAGCAATAGTGCAAATATTTTTAAGGGTAAACGTGGGTGCTGACTTATAACTGCCCTTAATTTCTACGGTAACCTTCCGTGAGCTTTCTGTTTTCTGCGCCTTGCCGTACCATTGCAGAGTAAGAGGGCTGACACGCCCTTGAAGTCCAAGAACTTTGGACACGTCTTCATCAATCAATGAAACCGAAGAGCCTTCATCCAGCATCGCAAACACCGAAATATTTCCTGACGGCCCAGATAAAACTACCGGTACGATCTTAAACCACTGTACTGTATCATCACTAACGCGGCAGTTAAGAATAGGTGACAATTTGACGTTTGACTCTCCAAGCTGGTTGTGCAATAAGCGATGGTGCATTTTGCTGCATCCATCAATTGCACACGATCGCCTTTTACGACAGTTTGACAGACTGTGCCCTTTTTTTAAACATCCGAAACAAAGATGCAGTTTCTTGACTTGATTCCACTTGTCGTCGATTGCGAGTGCAGCGAAATCTTTGCAATCTGCAATGCTATGTGATTGATTACACTGTGCGCATGCTGTTGTCGATTTCTGCACCACGACACTGTCACTGTGAAGTACTCTGCGAGACACTGATAAATGATTTCGTGATGATGCTGATGACGATTGATTTGGACGTGGTGTTGTGGCTGTATTTGTCAACATCATACTGACAACTTTGGCCAATTCAGCTATCCATGCGGCAAAATCTTCCACAGTTGGAAAAGATGGAATGCGAGCTGCGTACTTGGCCCATTCATACTGTTTTGACTGAGGTAATTTATTAACCAGCTGTTCTACCAGTGTCGAGTTGAGTAGATGATGTTCGCAGCCGGCAGACTTAAAAAGTGCGACCATATTTCGCACTAGGTTAGACAAATTTAATACTAATTCAAGGTGCCCTTCACTCATTGCCGGTATTTCCTGAATTTTGTTTAATTGTGCGCGTACTAGCAAGTCTGGACGACCAAAGTTAAATTCGAGCTCTTGTATAGCTTTTGGCACGTCATCTGGGTATATTAACAGAGCGGACACTGCAGATTTAGCTGCACCTTGCAGTGCCTTATTTAGACGCATTAGATTTTGTCTGTTGTTATAATGGAATTCGGCTGTTGTATCCACATAACACCTTTTGAATAAAGGCCATTCTTCCGCTTTTCCATCGAATCGGGGAAGATCATATAGTCCGGCATTGTAAGATGTATGCATTAATTGTGGCTGCATCTGCACTACATCGTCTCTTCTTCCGAACGCTGTCTGCGATGGAGGTGCATTTGCAAATGGCTGCGTTTGTGCTTGCTTCTGCATCTGCACTGTTCTTTCGAACTGTGCAGGTAATGGCAGCGGCGGCGTCAATTTTGTATGCGTCTGCATCTCAATTGCACTTTGAACGTGTGTATGTTCTTGTGACGGCGGCGACTTTGCTTGTGTCTGTATAATTGTTGTCGGCAACACATACGGCGATGTTGCAACTGGAATCGGCGAAGCTATCGTTGTATTGGCGGCGTTTATTTGTAGACGAAGCTCGTCCATATTCCGTTTGTTTTCGTTCTTTATTTCGGCAAGCGCCATATGAAATGTATTCATGGCGGACAATATGCTACCTATTTTTTGATCGATGTCATTTGACGATGGCTGTTGGCTAGGTAGACTGCCAGCGCCTTCCAAGTTCACGACGGTAACATCGAAGTCTTCTCCGTTGTCGTCTTCCTTTTCGGCGTGCTCATTCGAACATGAATTTTTCGTTTTTCGCGGCATTGTCACGATTTTCGGCAATAACGACAGGCGACACAGTATAGAAGTGAAAACAGATTGTCAAATAAAACGCAGTACCTTGTAATTTATGACTTATTATTAAAACAAAGTTGAAGTACAGTATTTATTTTAGCGCGGCGCGTTTCACTTCGTCTTTTGCCGTGTCTTGTCGGAAGATAACTGCGTGCTTTGATACTCAATTGGAGTGAGCGGCGGTGCTGCCACTTTAGGATTGCTGCTAGGAACTGCCACCTCAACTGCATTATCATTTTTCGCGACAATGGCTGTGCCATCGGTTGCAGCGAAACCCCCAGGAAATGGAGATATGGCGAATGAGCAAGCTCCGCGGACTGTACCTAGCTAAATCTGCTGGAGGTCGTGGAGATATGACAATTGAGCCAACTCCACTGACCCCAAGCACATCTTCAACCCCTGCCCCAGGCAGTTCCGTTGCTTTGGTCACCAATCCTGGCCCGGAGAAAGCCAAGAAGCCAGATTGTGGCCAGTGTGGCGGGAAGGCTACGGCGAATGCGCCAGTCCGACTGTCAACAAGTGCTACCTCTGGTGCCAAGTCTTCTTCAGGCATGCAACGCTCTTTCGCCAACTTTTTTCGGGCTTATGAAACTAGAAGGGCAGCCTTCTAAGTTCTGAGGAAATTAAAAAAAAGTCCCCCATGACACAATGTCCGACAAGGACAAAAAGTCCCTTCAATGGTCAACAAATCTTATATGGGAGAACCCGATCCCCCTGAACCCTGCAAATTCAGAACAGAAACGACAGAAGTTGGCTGAGCAAATGAATCAGGGTAGACAGGACTATAAAAAAACAGAAACTCACGGCAACTCCTACAGGGATAACTCGGCCACTTAATGAAATGGTCAAAGAGTGCCTTGCTTGGGCCGTAGCTGATGCCAGCAAGGGAGATGGAATCATCTTCTCTGAATACTGGCTAAAAATAAGGCAGGCTTTATTCGGAGTCTGCTGCAAGCTGCATAAGGTGAGTTCGAGTCCTCCACCTACGGTGAACGACGCGGGCTGGTACAAAGGAATTAGGCTGGTTGCATGCGGAGACGAACAATCAGCCGATTTCTACAAAAAGGCTATCTCCGAACTGAGGGAGCTCTGGCCACGTGTCAAGATAAAGGTGGTGGAGAGGGATGAGATCCCCAGTCGGCCAAGGTGCAGGGCATGGATTCCCTGTTTTCATTCGGATCCAGTGGAAGTCCTGGACATTGTTCGGCTTTTCAATCCAGATCTCCCTACGGAGAATTGCAGAGTTGCAAAAATTGGCGAACCGGCTGATAATCGGCGGGAGGCCCTCTTCATTATTAATGAAGCCCATATTTGGATGCCCAACAGGGCATTATCAGGTACGGAGTTGACAAATTGGCTATGCGGATCTAGCGAAGTGACATGCCAAAGAGCTCTGATTCGAAAGATTCGATACCTGCGAAGCTTGACCCAAAACACGTTGCTCAAACGGCGGGGGAGCCACTTAAAGAGGGATCCATCGCCTGTCTGGGTTAGTGTCGGAGCTACCTCCAAACTGGGTGGCTGCCTGGACCTCATGACTCTGGATGCAGAGGAAGATGCTGGGGCAGCTTTTATGTTCTAGGAGGAGGACCTCGACCTAACGCTAATTAATAATAAATAATGGTGTCAAAAATTTTCAAATATGATTTGGCGCCATATACGTTTCTTTTTAATTCAATGATGAAACATTTTGATTTGAAAATAAAAATTTTATAATAAAGTGGAATTCAAATAAGATTCGCTTTTTATTTGATAAGTGATTTCAACTTTTGATTTAAAGTGATTCTAAAAAAGTGTTAAGTGGTGAAATTTTTCTGAGTGTAGTTTTTGAATCCGTTGGTAACTCAAAAATGACAATAATGTAAATAGAACGTTTATGCGAATCAGGGAAGTATTATATTCGGGACATGGATTAAGCTCGAAAGCTTCGGAAAATGATCCTGGACTGTTCGTTTAATATAATGTCCAAATCTCTCAAAATTTTGAATCTACAGTGAAGGAAGTGTGGTCACATTAGGCCATTCGGTACATCACGAACATTCCTATATTGTCACAATGCGCAACATGCTTGCACAATAAACTGATTTTTATATCAAAGAGTCAATCCATTTGCAGCGTAAACAAACCCAACTCCTCATGCCAGTCAGATTCGCAATTCAAACGTATCTGCCGCGTTGCGTTTGTTGTTTTCGCGATTGAAGACGCGCTAACTCGTTTGTCGATCACAGCTTGTTTGAAAAGTAAACACAACGTGGCACGTGCATTGCGCAACTAATTATTTTTATGACACCTAAATTCGTCTTCAGAATCTGCACCGAATAGATACACATAATCGACATTTGCGATTTTCAGCCATATGTTCTCCTCAATTGACATCCTATCTGATGCGCTCGAACGCTTTGTGGCCGACATTCAACTAGCTACCTCATTGGCACTTGCTTTGAATGTGTCAGTTTTCAAAGGCTTTGAAAGACGTACGCGAAACGGGAGGTGATCACAAGATCTGGAATTCAATTGCGCGGTGAAGATCAAAGGCATGGAATTTCATCGAGCGCGGCTTTGACACTCGCTACTTGTTGCGAGTTGCAGAGGAAAACGGGTAGGTAGTACACATTACTTCTTTGAGATATCAATGGAATTCATGGAATCATTGGTGCAACAGGGAGTGAAGGCACTTGTAGAAGGTTCCTACTATGACAGAGAAGAAAAATCTTATCACAAATATCAAGTTATTCGTGTACACCTAAGTTACTTCCGCTTGTGATACTTACATACATATATGTGTGTTCACTCGTGTAAGCACCTTGTTAATTGTTTCCCAGTACTGCTTACTTTAGGACTTTCCTCACTCTTTTCGCGATTCATGAGAAATATTCTTATATTAAAGTTTTCCTTGCAACCATTGCCTTATAAACTATCATTAACCTGCAATTGTTGTATATTTTCTCTCAGATCAATATTTTTCTAATGTATTTTTCGTACATCAAGCGCTTATTGCGCGTTTAGTCCCAACAATGTCAATATATTCACTTCAGTACAAAGTTTCAAGTTGTGACGAGTGAGTGGTACCTACAAGATTTAGAAATTAATCTCGAAAGCCCCATCAGTCAGGGCAGAAAGCCGGGACTATCTACTGTTTGTTTGGTTTCCTAGAACGACGAATTACTGATACACACTTCGAGACTGCTAGCAATGATTTCCACGAAGTAGTCATTAAGATCAATCCATGTTTTGATTAGAGCGTTTTCGGAAAATTGAAAAACACCGTTGAACGGTACATGATTCTGATTTGGCCGTAAAAGTACCATTCGAATGATCTAAACAAACGATTAAAGCGAGGACGTTGGGCAATTATTACGTTGAACACCGGAACCAGACCATATCGATTGATTACTTTTCAATTCCACATTTCTATTTACACTGATTCCTGGCCCAACGGCAAACAGCCAGGATAGATGAATAGCCGACGTATGTATGTAGATACTTATTGCAGTTGAAGATTATAGCATAATTTTGGAATATGAGTGAAAGCGGATAGCGTTGTTGTTGAGACACTGGCAATTTAGTTGTTGCCGGGTAAATCCGGCAAAACAATAGGCCCCTTGAATTTGTCATTTATATGCAATGAGATTATGGTGCTCAACTGAATATCCTGCTAGTGTTATGTTTCGATACGGTCCATTCAATTTGATCCTTTATATGTTTTCGAAGTGCAGGATTCCTATGGTGTGATTTTGAATAGCGATGGATAGCCCGGAGGAAAATATATTAGGTATTATAGTTAATTGAATTTATAGTTTACATCAGTGGTTTTTCCGAGGATACATTGGTAGACATTTGCTACACTTACCCAACAATGCTGATATTGCCTTGCTGCAGAGATGATATGTATGGTTAGGTATACTCGTATATTCTTGCAAGAACGATAGCATTTCAACCAAAAAGCAATTATATTTTGCGAATAAGGCAGAGTAGATTCACGTATGTACAAAGTCCATCTACAAAATAATTTAAGCTGTGACAGGAGCACTGAAAAATATTGACATATGGTAGACATGCCTTAGAGCACCAAACCAATACAAAAGACAAAAATCTTTAGAATGTTGGAGAGCTTATTGGTATTTCGCATCTTCAAATTTGAAATTTTTAGAGTTATCATTTTTTCAACAACTTGCTATTAAAATAATCTGATTAACGATTCTCAATTTTAAAATAGAATAGTAGTCATATCATTCAGTCTTATTGAATTTTGAAAATTGCATTGCGCTGGTGCTAATATGATTTATTTTGAAAAGAGTCGGTGTGGAAAGGCGTGTACAGGAGCAAATATCAACAAAAACTTTAAACTCTCGAAGAATGAAGTCGCAAAATTGAGGGTCCTCGGGTGTGAAAGGCAATAATAGGATGTCGAATTTAAGTTTTGAAGCAAATAGCAGTCAAGGTCCTTGGCATTATCGACAAATCTAAGGGATGAATTAGGAAGTACGTTTAGTGTAATAGAATTAACAGAGCACAAGTTATCAAGCGCGCATAGGCCATCCGAGCACGGTGAAAAATATTCGGATAAAATTGATCTTCACAGTGGTATACTATTATATATCCTAATATTTGTATAGATTATATATGTTGACGTTGGATAAAATTGTTCTATCCTATTTTGGAATAACTTTTGTACGAGTTTCGTATAAACGGGTGGTTTATACCAAGATCGGATATTATTTATCATAAATTCATATTTTAAATTCATATAAAGTTCGTGGTATCGTAAAACGAATTATGTAGAATTACTTTTGCGTCGCAAGTCGTAAAATTGGTATTTCGAGTTTGTAAGTGAACTGCATTGGACGCAAAAATCTATTCGGGAGTGTTTTCGTGAAACGGATTGTTTAGAATTACTTTCACGTCGCAAGTCGTGCAATAAGCATTTCGAGTTTGTAAGTGAAGTTAATTAAACGCAAAAATGTACTCGAGAGTGTTTATAAAGTTATTTGTGAAAATTATTTGGTAGGCATAAGGAACAACTTTAATCACCACAGGAAGATTGTAAAACTTTGATTTTGGTGAATAAAGTATACATAAATAAAATCTATTGAGTTTTTTTTTCAAATAATAAAACAAATAATCGTTATCCATCTCAAGGTACATAATTGAATTTAATGCTCGAAAGTTTTACTTGGTCTACTATGTCAAGTGTTTTCACAACACCTACTTTTATCTTAAAATGCATAAATATTCAATTGCTTTCATTCTTTTTTCATCATAATAGATAATTGTTCCCAATATATATATATATATATATATATATATATATATATATATATATATATATATATATATATCTATATATATATATATATATATATATAGATATATATATATATATATATATATATATATATATATATATATATATATATATATATAGATACATATATATATATAAAATATATATATATATATATATATATATATATATATATATATATATATATATATATATATATATTCATAATAAAATGAAGGGAAAAAACCAGAATAAGATTTTGGGTTTTTGAAAATGGGTTAAATTTATCATGTGACCTCGAAATTAGAATAATATAATTCTTATTCAAAATGGTGTACATTTAATAAGAATGTGGTGTATTTATATGCAATTCGGATACCGTTTATAAGAGCGTCTTATTCAATTTATATGAATAATTGGTCTTGATTTTATCTTATCAGATAACATTTATCTTATCAGATTAAATTGTTTTATTTTAAACAAACTTATTGGATTGATACTAACTTTCGTTTGGACCTATATATATTCCAAAATTTATCAAATTTATCCGAAAATTTCTAACCGTGAGGTTAGATTAGGTTATGCGGCTGCCTCCTCGAGAAAGACTACGCAGAAGGCACACATGCGCCCATTGTGAATTCACATTGCGTCGTGAAGAATACTTACTAAGCGGAGATCCCCCTTAAGTTCTTAATGAACTGGATGATTCCTTTCAGGTCCCCCGAAGCCACTTCAGTTAGACAAGTGAAGTGTCTAGTTAAGACAGCCACCGAGTACGACCAATGTCAAGAATTTCCCAAAATTGACTAGGAAGAAAGAACACAGGAAGGTTCTTCCACCCAAGACTTCACAGAATCCTTTAAGTATGTTTGCCTGTTGGTCAGGTTAACTGAAGACTTCGGAATCCTAATGGGGGACTGCACAGTACTTCCGGCAAAAGCGTTCCAGCCTATGCAATTCTGTTCACTTTACAGTTTCCCTTCATGTTCCTACATCCTGCCACCCAAAATAGTTGCATCATTGAATGTCTTGACATCTTGTTAAGAGACGTACGGCATTCAAGGACTAGCTTTGAGAAAATGTAAACTGTAAGCTAGGGACTGTATAGATGCATGGCTGTTAGAGAAAATGCTAATATTCACTCCAAATATCTAGCCACTAACACCTCCGCTTGAAATATACTGCAGTAGTTTGCCGTGTAGAAGAAAAGCTTCAAGTTTCGCTTAGTGGAAAATATACCCAACTCTGTCATTCAGTTTGAAGTCATAGATATATATTTGCAGAGCATTATTTCCAAGTGGTAGCCCCCGCGCCCACACATCTTTGCTTGAGATTTGGGTCTCAAACACCTGAGACAGAGATGGTTGAGCAACAGTATAATCGATGCCTGCTGGAACAGGCGTGACTTGACCAAAGATTTTGACATGGCCCAGGTTTGTCCTTGTCCAAGAATCAACATTATTTAGTCTTACCGCTGTGAGCTTCGTATATTGCGTTGCGAGGCAAGCAAACGGTAGGAAGGCAATAAAGGAGCACCAGGAGGGACTCGTTGGAGTAGTAAGGAGAGCCCCCATTATAAATAAAGCTACTAATCTACTTACTTTTTCCATCATTTTCAGATTTACAGTCTTAAGTACGGCTGGCCACCAAACTTTTGCTTCGTACAACAGGATTGGTTTCACAGTACTAGTGAAAACCAGGAAACAATACGAGGCTGCAGCCCCCTAAGTCGGTCCTATAGTCTTCTTACAGTTGTAAAGAGCACACAATGCCGTGTGAGCCCTTTCCGCATCATTTTTTTTTCATAGAAGCTAGGAGTCCCAAATAAGTCCCAGATATTTTACTTTGTTACTGACGCTTAGGAGCTCTATTGATCTTCGGTGGATCGAAGAATGGAACCCTATACCTCCTCGTGAAGAGCAATAGTTTCGCTTTGTTAGAATTAGTGATGAGGCCACACTCTTGACACCATTGCGAGAGAATATGCAAGAAATGATTTCATATCTTTAATGGGGTCGGGATAAATTTCCCTGATATAGCAATAGCAATGTCATCTACATACGCTATCCCTTTGCATCCAGTTTTATCCAGTTTCCTTAGAATTGTTCAATTTCAAAGTAAGAGAGACAGAACACTGTCTTGGGGTGCCAATATCTAGCAACTGTGAGAAGTGATACACTGATTTGATAACTTTGAATATTTGTGAATCATCAGGGTACGAAAAACAGGGGAATTTAAAGAGGGTAGAAAGATCGTTTACCAAAAAGAAGGAGAGGAAGTATAGAGGGCCAAGAATCTAGTCTTGAAGAACACTTGAAGTGGGATACAAAAAGAAGACGCATAAGACTTAATAGTTAAGACACACGCACGAACACATGCATAAATCAAAAAATAAAAATGAAGAGAATTTGAGATACTCTTGCTTTTAGAGAGGGATTCTATGGCTCCCCCAATCAGATGTCTAGCAAAGTCTGAAGTTATTACATTTACATGATTTTGCTGATCGGTAGCGGAAGTAATTTCCGATAGTATAAGCTAGATAATGTTGGCTTATTTCTAATGTATGCACCATGCTCAAAAAAGATAAAAGGCTCAATTATCAGACATACGCTATTATAAACAAATCTACCGAGCAGCTTATTGAAAGAAACTAACAAAAATATACATAGGTTGATAATTGGAGACACTAGACGTATGCCATGCTTCAACGGTGGGAAAAATGTAAATGTAGTCCGATATTTCAAAACACAAAATAAAATTATTAGTCTCAAGTATTTCGATATTTTCTCATTCCAACGGGTTCGGAATTCATCATTAATATTCCAATAAATTCTTTACTATTCCAGTATCTTCCCAAATCGACGCTGGTAGGATATTACTTTCTTTCAGACATTTAACTTTTACCTTTGCAGGAGTAACTATCCATATTGATAAGCGAAACACAGAATGACTTTGACAACATTGCTGTAATTATGTAGGGTAATTGTTCTAAAAGTCGGCCTGCTACAATTCTTCTTTTGTCAACGCTCTTTTGTCTCACCGCACGGATAAAATTCGTTAAAACGGCATCTTAAGTAAGTACAGTGGCTATACTTCTAAGCATTGCCCTTCAGATTTCGTTTGAACGAATATCATTTTTACTATAAAGATAAAATATAAGATAAAATATACATTCGACTTTTGGAGCATTCACCTTACATGATAAACCAACATAAATTTCTAATGTAGCAAATACATATTGGCTAAGGCCAGGCCAACTGCTTGTGAGCCAAAATGTGGACAGCATTTGCCGGGTCGTCACGAAATCCCTTTGACTCGTGCCCAAAACCCACTCCGAACGGAAGTCGCACAATCGCCAGCGAGTCCTGTCAAAGTCGCATGTCTGGACAGTCCACACGCAGGGGCTAGCTTGCTTTGGCCTGGCCTTGGCCGATATATAATTGCTACATAAAATCAGATAATGCATCTAAGAGCATTCACATTACGTGAGAGAAAAGTGACTCGTTTGAAATCAATCGCCAAAATATCAGTCATCCACTAATTGGTTTGCAATTCAATTTCATAGTTTAAAAACTTTTGGTGCATTTTCGTTTCAATTTCCTTCTTCTTTTCATTTCGTATAATGTTGGATTGGCATATCCGATGAGCTGTATACATGTATATGGACACATATTACGGCCACGAACCGAAATGGCTAAAATCGTTCGACGTCGTAAAAGTCATGTTTTCGTCAAATGAATCGAAAAAGTGCGTGTTCTCACTCTCAATGCCAATTGATCCCTTGACATTTTGAGAAGATTTTTCATATTTTCGAAATATCAATAACCAAACCCGAAATTTCATCTCATTTTACACAATCGAATCGTCTAATTGAAATACCTCCTCAACAAATGTTTGCTAACGAGTGAGACTCCGTAGATAAAAGACCGCAGGCATCCGATGATCGAAGGAAATCCATTATTATTCAAAATGTGCGCAATCATGATAGAGCGCAGCCAGCATGTCTTCGGATTTCTCTGTTTTGACACGTCTATCGAATTGATTCATCATCTCTGTCGTCTGAAGATTAGAGTCCGTATTTTCAGGCCAGTCTCCGGTATCTATCTATCTACCTGCCGCACTGGCTGGAATGTTGACACAGGCGTAACACCAACAAATGCGTTAATTAATTCAAAATTTCACGCCTGTCACAGTAAATCGACGTATTATGAACGGTAGGAATGAAAATAGCTTCCTCCATCGACAGCGGCCATTGGACATTAGGAATTGTATGCGTCTTAGCACAGCTCGAACCGGGAAGTAAATTTTCCCGTCTTTAGGGATAATCTTAATTCTTAGCCAGGCAACGATATGAGATTAGGTGCTGTCGATGTCCAGCGGAAAATCCAAAGCCGAATTCACTTAAGTGGTGGATAATTGGGTTTTCCTTTCGGTAAGGCAAAACACGTTGAATGACTTAGCAGCAGGTTTTCGTGATTTTCGCCCAAAGTCAAAGTCACAGACCAAGTGTGGAAAGGATTTACTTGATCCATAATGAATTTATTGATGTTTATAAGGGCGCCAAGAAATAAAAGAATGTAGCATTGGGAGGGTTAATTAAATAAATATTTTTTTTTGTGTTCTCAATGAAATGGATGTACTGTATGGGTTACGGGATTTTGGCATTTCATGATAATTCCCCGGCATTGTTTATAAATCCTTTACTTATTGAATATTCGAAATTTCTTTAATTCTAATAGCTGCCTTAGAAATTCATGCCATGTAAATTTAGTATGCGGGTCTGTTTTATATTTATATTTTACAACCGGAAATATTTCACATCCAAGTCTGCTACCCCGCATGATTTTCATGCACTTCATGAAGCGTATACTTAATGAAGTATTTTAAAAACATTTCAAATACTTGATAAATCTGTAAGATCCAATCACAAGCATTTATAGAACTTGGAAAATTTAAAAATTTTAAACTTTTGTTTAAAATTTACAATGTTTTTTTTTGCAAATTTAAAATATGTTGAAAAGTTTAAACATTTTTTGTTGTTGGAAAATTTAAACTTATTTTCATTGTAGATGTTTCTTGTATAAAGTGTGGTGAGAGCAACTTTTTGCTAGCACCACAGTCAACGGCAAACCAAATCTACTTCCTATTGAGCCCAACTCACTCTATGAACTTCGTTTCGATCTGATGTCTGTGTTAGATGTTTAGGGGTATAAAGAATTTTAGGGCTGCCGCCCACGAAAACTTCAAACTATTTGAAATGAAATCGGTAATTTTCACTAAAGTGTTCACATAATTACTGAAATAACTTCTATCAGACCTGCTCATTTTTAAAACCAATATATTCTCGAATTTCATATTGATCTGATATCCGACCATGAACTCGGGAACAGAATTTTCGAGTGCCTAAAAAAAATAGGTGATTTGAGACAGTGTTACCGTTCTTATAATTTTGAAAATTTATTTGAAAACTCCAATTTGAGAGGGCGGACAAAGATTAAAATTTATCAATTGTTCGTATGTTTTTCAAAATGTAAAAATATTTTGAAAAGGAGGGAAGAAATCAACAACCATTGAAACCCCCCAACTACTCCGATCAAATTGTTTTTCTTAAATTAAAAAAATACTTCTTTACAATTCGAATGAACATTTTTCTTTATTGAAACCAAGCAATGTGCATAATAAAAAAATTAAATCACATTTACAGATATTTTTCCCTTAAGCTAAACTAAATTTAGACAAGTTCAGGCCCTTAGACCTTTGTATGGCTGTTTATTTGAGATGGAGCTTTCAACGAAAGGTAAAAATGTACTGTAAAGGAATTTGAAGCTTTGAATATAGAACTTTTGAAACTGGATCTGGAAATACACGGTGAATAGTAGTTGTTACAAAATCGTTGAATATTTTATAGCATCTATTTATGGGTTCTTTGTCTGATTAGGATTATTGAAAGTTATTTTCTTTGAAGGATGTTTGTAGTTAATTGAGCCCTTACTCGCATCAAAAACGAAACATGAATATAAAGCCGTTCTCCTTGGACAAAGTGCTGCCAGGTACAGGTATGATTCACCTCCACTGGACCTTACAAAGACTTACAGTCCTCAATTATGAAATCCTCTTCTATAATCGATAAATTCCTTCAAAAGGACCAACATAAAGTATAGTAGTATGTTTTCCGATTAATTATCTTTATTTGATACATTTGTTAAATAAATAAACAAAATTGTCTAATATTTAGCCTTTACCTAGGAAAGTGGTAGACATATCTCTACACGCTGAGAAATGACCGAAATAAATATATTAACATCTTAACATTGTTATAGTAACAGCATTGCCACTAATACATAATTTTAACAGCTCAATATTTTATGTTAGGAAGTTACAATATTATATTTGCAGTTTAACTTTATATATTAAGGCTGTTAACTTTTTATGTTAAGAACACCTGTAAACATAAATAAATTACTATGCCAATATAAATATAATAAACCAACATCTTAACATAAATATATTACTATGCCAATATAATTGTATTAACCAAGTGTGGTGAAATTGTTTTATGTAAAAGAAAATCCAGAGCAAACAATCGCAACAACAAAGCACAATGTTAGTATTGTATGTTAGGATCTTAATAGGCGTGTTTTTTTTGCTCCTCTATCCAGTAGAGAATAGGATATACGCATTGGAAACAACAACACTCCTGCACCGGTGAATTCACTAGTACAGAAATTGTATTTGTCATTTCACCACGTGCTGAAGTATAGAATGTGCTGATAGAAAAAAGAAAAGCTCATACAAAGTTGTCTTTTTTTCTGTGAGATGGCTTTGGTTTTTTGAAGGTTAAGTTGAATGTTTTGGTAGTTAGTAAATTAAAAGAAGCTCGCATAATGTGTAGAAAGTTAAAAGAGATAATTTTCTGTTAGTCCTTTTGCTATTTTCTATCGATTGTGGTAGTGTATATTCGTTATTTTCTCCCTTTATTTTGAGCTGTTGAGTGGTACCACAGCAAATACAGCAACCTATATCAGTCTTAGCGAAAGCATCAGCTGTTTTGTGATGGATCGTTTTTTTGCGTCATTGTTCTATTCTGTTCTGTATCGGAGCAAAAAAACACGCCTAATATTAAATACGGTAGCACTTCACTGGAATAACCGGTTCTCGTCCGATCACTGAAGTTAAGCAGTGTTGGGAGCGGTTAGTACTTAGATGGGAGACCGCTTTGGAGCACCGCGTGTCGTTGGCACGTAAAACTTTGTGCTGTCTGTCCCTTATACCAACAAACCAATTGTCTGGAAGCACTATGAAAAAAAAATATTGACATGCTAATACAGCTAATAAAGGCATTAATATAATATATTGGCATGTTAATATTAATTATTAGTACCTATACCAATATAGTTTGTAAGATGTTAATAAGTATAACTTATTGCCATGTTAATAATAAATATTGGCCCACTAATATAATATTGTAACAGACAAATTCACCACACGCATGTCAATATATAAAATTATAAGAATGCTATGTGCTGGCAATATAATGTTATTGCTAGGTAAATATAATAATGCTAAGAAATGTTTTTAAAATATATTAAGGGTAGAACAATGAATTTTTAGCGTGTATTTATAAAATTGGTCCTTTTTCAACGCTGATTTTTATTTACTAATTTATTATATAAGCAGGATGGACTGCAAGCTAATAAGCAGTAGCACGCATATACGGGGACAAAGGGGGCCAATTAACCCCTCTATGACATAACTGCCTTTGAAAAAAATTGCACTTTTGTACCTTGACAGTATTTCAATGAAAATTAAAGAAAGTTTGTGGTGAATCCTGGTGATTGCCCCCTCTACTTCAAAGTCCTACGCACGCCTATGTCATGCAGGCTTGACTTATTGCTGCTGCACAGATACTTCAAGATAAAATTAAAAATTTTGGCAATTGTCGATATTTGTGAAGCTTTGAATTGATAATCTGGCGGGAGGTTAAAAAATATTTCATAGGAACGAGCTAGAGCGAGCTTGATTCCACATATTAAATTGATCAAGTGATAATGAGTCCTTATATACTCAATGTCTTTTTTTAATGTGGGAATTATATTCCAAATGACTATCATTTTAGTTATTTTTGATAAAATTCTAAGATTTCTTTTTTGACATTTTCGAACGAACGAACGTGAATTGTGCTAAATCAATTCATGTAATATTCTTGTAGCCAATTACACGTAATTTTATTTTTGTTTGCAGCTGATATCACCTTTGATCGTCAAAAGAATCATACAGGTGCACTGAGTACTGCTAATAAGCTAAATACGAATAAGAGACCAGATCCAGCTACGTCTAAGGATTGCTACAAATGAAGCAATTTGTCGGTTTCGTGAGCTTTCTCTGTTACTAAAGTCAAATGATATACGATGTTTTGATTTATTTGCAGAATTTTGATCTCCACATGAGAAAATTCAAAACAATTTTCTAATTGAGAGCATTTCTTTCTCTATTCATTCACATACTCATTAAATGATAATCCAGCACTAGGTCTTTTTAGCCGAAGACATTTGCAAGCAAAGCACCAAGCAGAGGATGATGAAAATCAAAATCACGCTCCAACCCTACACTGGTATTTATTTTCTTTGTTATAGAACTCGCATAAGTGGGTGCCAATGTCAGATCGCATTACAAAGTACGCTCAATGAGAAGTACTACGAACGCGGACAATACTCTTATTGGTATTCATTATGAAAAGGCGCGAGCCATAAGATTATTCCAAACACTTATTGGGTTAGATCTTATAGAGCATCTATTCACGCAACGCTGAAGAGAGTTCAATGAGTCCTATAATATTCGTGTCTCCAAGGTGGCATCAGGTTTTGTGGAATCTGAATAGGTTTTTTTCCGGGCCTGAGGTCCGACGCCTGGCAATTCAAGTTTCTTCGAAACGGTTCATTGAAAAAGCATCGAGAGGCACTCGGGTAAAAGAAGAAATTCAAATCATTTCGACTTCGAGCTAGCAATGGACAAATAAAATTTTTTCGAGAGTGTCTAGCTGAAGAGTGTTGAACTGAAGAGATCATCTCATAAAGTGAGCTAGACACTTGGGCGACTGCACTTTTCTAAATCTTAGTGTTATGCACTTATTCGAATGTCGCTCAAGGATGATTTCAGAAAGCGTCCTGCTTGGTCGATTCGAATTGATCCGCAGGTCTAGTTCACCTAATGAGCACCATGGAGTTTAAGGACTTTCATAGTTTTCTTTTTATTTTCAGAGTTGCCATGCAGATGCCGATTACTCAAGTACATATTCCTATTATAATTCGCATAAGATAATACATTGCGTTTCTTAAAAGTTAATGTGACATTAGTTTCAAGTTCTACAGCATACTAATCTGCGTTAATTCGAATACATTGTTCAATCGGACAATTCAAATAATCAGTATCAATTTGTATCTGGACTATTTGGCAGCACTTAAGCATCCTTTCAAGCCAAGATGCTAGAGGGGCTGTAGTGCTACGACGCCGAAGTATCCTTTCAAACTATCTCCGTAAATAAATTTATTGCCGAAACAGATCAGATGGAAAGTTGATAAATGTCCTATGCGAGAAAAGGTTCATGTTACCATAGATACCGTCCGCTTAAAAGAACAAACATGTGTTGAACTTTCGGTCCTCACTTCCATGTTAGGATGATTCGTGCAAAACATAGGAAGTGAAACCCAATCTAGGATGGACTGTATTAGTTTCGGTTTCATGCTAGTTGAATTTCTAGGTGGACCCATTTAATATGTTGCCACTTCTTCGCAATTGAGAATTCGACACGTTTCAAGCGAGCCTCATTTTTTGCCATTCATGCGTAGTTATAGTGGTTTCGGATTTGCTTGAACGACTCTACGCTGACTAGAACGAAATCATAAAAAGATACAAGATACACGTACACACTGAACTTCGTTCGAAGTGCTGACTCTTTTGAATTTGTTGGATGAAAGAGATATTCAATTTGCGGGTGCGTGCTCAACTTGTGCCACGAGCACTTCAGTATTTTGAATATTTAATTGCATGCCTGCTTTTCATATGAGCTGGTATATGGCAATAATCACAGAAATTAAGCTTTGCACGATTTTGGTTTTCATTGAGATCTTTTAAGTACGATACCTCATTGAAGAAACTTCATATCATCAATGAATGGATTATAATATTGCCTGAAGATAGAAATTTTCTACTAAGTGATGATGTGCATGATGATGTTATTTGTTAGCAGATGCGAAGGCTAAGTGAACTTCCATATGCCACCCCAAAAAACAAAACAGATAGGGATGTGGTTCGCAATTTTTTGGCATTGCAATTCACTAAAAGGTAACACCTACATACTTATTTGATTTCATTGAAATGAATAAAATGTTGTTTTCAGTTCACAATTCAGGAAGAAGTTATATACATTAACACTACTATAAGATTTCTTGATGCCAACCTTCGAGCCCATTTTCCTCTTGGGGAAAAAAACGAAAATTGTTAGTTTAGCATCCAACTTTGAAGGCAATAATTTGAATTTTTATATTGTGGCAGTGTCGCATTCTTGTGAAATATAAACGACAGTTTGATAATCAGTCACAGTGATTTTCGGGGAAAAAACATTTCTGAAATTGCTTCAAACAAATAATATACTATATGCACATACTACGCGATAAATGCGTAGGTCCCAAGCTGTTTTGTAGCTAAATTTCGAATGGCGATAGCTTACGACAATAACATCAGATTATTAAATAAAAAGATACATAGGGCATGTTGAGAGTAATAATATATATGTCTGAACATGATGAGAGTTTCGAATTATTTTGAATATTGGAACCATTCAAAAAAAATTATCGGCCCATACTCAATCTCGAAGACATATAACTGGTGTCAAACAAGTTGAACACACTAGCTATAATTACAATAAAGATCAGATGGTACTACAGACCTTCGTATTTCTTCACGATATACGATGCGGAAGGCACCTCAAAAACCGAAGGTGTGGATTACAGCCTCGTCGATGAAAACCGCCTATGTCCGGGGTTCAACATCGTACATCGTAGGGAAACACGAAGCCACAATACACCGATTGTCTGGGAAGAACTAGGAGCAAACGCTTAAAATTTATTATTGTAATGGACGCGGACCGTGCACATTGATTGATGGAGAGAGTGGAGTGAGATATTATTTAATACGAATATGAGATATTAGTTAATACGAATATATACGTATTAGGTAATAAAATCATACTATTAAAAATATTAATTCACTTTTGTTGACGAATTTCCCGGTGCTTGCGCCAAATTTCATCCCTGAAACATTCCATTGCAAACATAGTAGTTTGGCGAGGTTAGAGAATTTTGATGCACATGATGCACGATGTAGATGCAGATATGAGATTCTAAGAATAAATTTGCATATGAAAATAAAAAGCCAGCTAGCTAGCGAACAATTGTTGGATTTTTTCAGTCACCAAAATTATATTAGACCTTTTTTTAGACCAGCCTGTCCTGTGAATTTCGTTTCGACCCCATGGCTGTATCGAGAGTTATAGAAGTAGACAGATCTTGAAAGTTACCGTCGGCAAGGCAATAGTTTTAAAACTGAGGAAAAAACATACATATTTTACGAAAACTTGACGGTATTAGAGGCATCGCCATTTTGTCAGCTATACCTAAGCTGTTAGAAAAAATTGTTTGTGACAAACTTACAATCGTTATTGATCCTCTCCTAACCGAGCAACAACATGGCTTCAGAAAAGGCCGGTCTACTACCTCCAACCTAATGATAATAGTCTCAAATGTGCTTTGTAATATGGAAAAAGGGCGTCAAATCGATACTCTATACACTGACTTCAGTAAAGCCTTTGACCGCGTTGACCATGGCATTTTGAAACATAGACTACAAAAATTTGGCATTTCAGGAAGGCTTCTAAACTGGTTGAATTGTTACCTTCGAGATCGAACGCAACACGTTGAATTCCAAGGCCGTCTTTCCAAAAAAATTACCGTCTCATCTGGGGTACCTCAAGGCAGCCATCTAGGGCCGCTTCTGTTCAATGTTTTTGTTTCTGATCTGAAAATAGATCACCCTATTCAGTCGGAATCAGATGAAAATTTTCTCCAGCTGAAACTTCAGTCACTGGTGCAATAGTGTGAGCAGAATAAACTTACTCTTAACGTTGAAAAATGCCATGCCATAAGTTTTTCCCGCAAGACCTCTAGTCTTAATTTCGAATATCACCTGAATAATCAGCTCCTGAAAAATGTTGATAGTGTCGTGGATCTCGGTGTCGTCTTGGATAAAAAGCTGCGTTTCAATCTTCAGTATGACAGAGTTCTTGCTAGAGCTAGCAAGCAGCTAGGATTCATTAAAAGACGTGCGAAAGAATTTGAGAACGTATGGGTTACAAGATCTCTGTTTATGTCTTTAGTTAGCCCTCTACTCGAATACGCTTGCATCGTCTGGAATCCTTTTTTCGATATTCATAGCAATAAACTGGAATCTGTCCAAAAGCAGTTCGTGCTCTTTGCCTTGAGAGATCTCTATAATCCACATGATTTCGAAAGTCTTCCAACTTATAGTTACATACTTAATCTCTTAAATCTGGCGACACTTTCTTCGAGGAGAACGGTATTATCCTTATGCTTCATATTTGATGTCATTAGGGGCTTGGTTAACGTAGAATATCTTAGTAATAAAATCACTTCCAATAATCAAACTAGGCACACACGGCTCCTTGATGAGCATCAACATCACACTATCGATGGAGACAGGGAGCCGATAAATAGATGCTGCAAAATATTTAACAATGTTTAGAACTACTATTCCTCTTCTATCCCTAAACCTTTATTAAAAAAAAATTATATACTGCTTTAAATTCTTAATCCAAATTATTTCACTTACCATATTGAATTAAAAACCAGACAATAAAGTCTGCTGACGTTTAGAAATGCTATTATAATTTAGATTAAGGAAAACAGTTTAAATTAGTTATTGTTTTGTTACCTTGTTTGGTTAAATAAATAAATAAATAGACAAACATGTTCATTGTTGGCAGCTCTACCACACTTGCTTCGCAATAAGGTCAAAAAATTCTGTACATTTGGTTTCTGTTAAATGGTCGCATCACAAGTTGTGAGAGCAGAAAATTTTTTGGGGTCGCCTCTCACGAAAAGTTCAAAATTTATCAAATGTTAACACACATTTTTTGTTCTTTCTTTCTTTGTTTTTTTAATTTCGTATTGTCCCGATGAATGCATCGGGAGCTATAAGGCCGGAGAAATTTTGAGAGTTACCGCTACAAAATTCAAAATTTAGGAAATTTAAACATTTTTTCCAATTCTCTTTACTCTTTCTAATACTTCTTATAATTTGATAGAAGAATTTTAGTGCTAAGAAAATTTCCAAAACTATCATTGCTGGCCACCTCATCCTAATTTTTCAATCAAAACTCTATCAGATCAATCAAAACTCTTAAATTGCTGGTCTTAATACAATTTGTGAATTTCGTTTCGTAAGGATGATTGCATCGGAAGTTATACGAGTAGCGAATACAGCTTTTACTTCGTTGAGGTATTTCAAAGCAGCATCACATCCTCAGGCCTGCCAGTATCAGACTTAGTTCTACTTAATGCCATTCACCATTGGACCGTCAGTTCTCGCGAGCACAAATTTCGGGTGATCGAAAACAGGTAATTCGCCAAAAAGCCAGGAAAAAACATTTTGTTTCCACAGAAATTAATGGGAGCTAATAATTCACTAAATTACCTAATGTGGTCAAAGGGCTAAAAATATTTTTTTTGTAAATTTGAAAAACTGGATAGCTGAAAATTTCAGCTTGATCGATATTGAAATATGATCTTTTGGCTAAGTGATTATAATAACCAAAATCATTCAATATTTTCCATGCGTATTTGGATAAAACCTTTGGCAGGCACGAGAAAAATGATATTTCAATTAATTTTAAATATGTCTTGCTTTGACCGGGGACCACAATATCCTTAAAGAATTTTGCTCTCGAAGCACTGATTCAAGAAAACTAGTAATTTTAGAATTTTCCTTTCCCAATCGATAAATAATTTAATTTCTTCACTTCAGCAGAAAATTCATTTTCACCCTAGCCAAAATGTCAAAATATCCAACATCCATCATCCGATAGTCTGAACGAATGTCTAACGTGTGGTATATTTATTTCACTTAACCCGAGGTGTGTAACCTTAGAACTTTTCTCAATCTGAAACTAATTCCGTTGCATTATCGTTCATCTAGGAATAGTGTCAATCAAGTCTAAATTTAGATGCGGATACGAATCAGCCAGCGCTCGAAAAACACAAGAGCACAATTGCCTGCGGATGCACGTAAATGGAAAGTGTGTTTGGCTTCAAAACCATCGCTTTCATCGGGAAATTGCCTTGAATGAAATGCTATTAAATATGCTCAAGGAATTCCTCAATACACCCACACAGAATCTGGGTTCAAATTATGAGACATACTTACACATGTAAGTATAGTACAAAGTGGGTGCACGGTCATTAAGATTGCGTACTTGCTTGCGTCCGTCGTTTGAGCGTTTTTTACGAACCGTAGAACTGACCACCCGGAACCGTCGAACATTTGTTCAGCTACTTCATTGTCTGTGCCGACAATTGGCAACCATAAATATTTAGAGTTAAGCAGTTTTATGGCCAAATATTCCATAGGAGTTGCTCAGCGATGAAACTGATATGATACAGATGGACACGATGATCGAATTTTAAAACAAAGCGAATTCAGAAACAAAGTTTCAAGCACTTAGCCTCGTTTCGCGAGCTGTTTACATTGTAAAGATTTTCGATTTACATGAATCGCATTCTGAGATACGTTTGCAATTTAGCTCAGTAAATCACTGAGATCAACTAAAGGCAGGACCTTACGGTCTTAAACACAAAGTGCAAAACTAACCTACATCTATGTATATGTTGGATACTCAGTCTAGTCCTTCCTGCTTGACACTCACAGTTTTTTATTTTGCAGTAGGTCACACGCAAAGAAAACGCGGATTTCGGTTTTAAATAGCGTTTAAATTCAATAAATTATCAACTAGATCCATTCACATTGCCACTACATGACTGTTGGCAGAAGCGACGCGCGATCGTGGATTTAAATGAAATCCCTCGGGATTACGTCCTGCTGCCGCGATCTGCGTAAATCTTCGTCTCGGCGAAAGTGCCTTGCTGACATCTTAATCTACCGCTCTTAGCATGGCATCAAAGAGCGGAAAGTCGTAGGCGAATAATTTTTTCCGTCTATTTTCAATCGTACCTCGGTTATTTCGAATAATTTCGAATAAATCTTCCGATTGATTTTTATTGAATAAAGATGTCTTAATGACCAGAGCTAATTGTTGCGAGATAAATTAATGCGATAGACTTTGTGTTAAAAACAAATAAAAGATCAAAGGAATGCGGCAGGAGGAGGTAGAATTTGAAGTAGGTAATGAATAAAATTTTGTGAAACATCAAAGTGTAAATTACGCAATTATTGCATATGTATGTACTGTTTAATTGATCTCTATACAAGCGCATTTAACTTGACTAAGTCTGTTAGTTTTCAATTAATAGCATTAGATACGTTCATTACACTCCCGTAGAGAGAATATTGTTAGCGATTTCGTTGATTTGCTACCTTTCAAGATAAGATACATTCGCACATGCCGATACAATCTACGATGAACTTGTCTAGATAGTAGATACTTTTATGAAAATGCTGTTACTTTTCATATAAATTGAATGTAGCAATAGGATTTCATCATACTTAGGGCATGCTGTGTAGTAAATTAGGTATAGAGACGTGCAAATGATCTTTGATATAGGAATATGTAAAGTATATGCTGCCCTACTAAGCATAAACGTTTTATCTACATTTTAGTACTTTCGAGATATTCAATTATTTGTGTTTGGATTTGTACTGGAGATATATGGAGAGTGGAATTTTCCATATTGATTCTAACATACTTCCATAAAAGATAAGTTTTTCAAATTTTGTAGAATGACGTAATAGAGTATGTAGTTTTCGAATCCGGTGTTAATTCAAAAATGAGAAAAATGCCTATATAACGTTTATGCTTAGTAGGGCAGTATGGATGTCCAATAAGGACGAAAATTTTTTGTCATTAATCGATTCATACTTGATTTCAAAGGCGTCAAAACAGTTTGATACTTCTTTTCAGTACTGTTTTTCATTTTAAATCATGGAATCAAATCCACTGGCACCAATGGTTGGAAATAATTAGAAGTTATTATTTAAATTGGGATTCTATAGCTGAATTTAATTTCTTTGGTTGATTCCTGGTCACAGATTTGGGTTTCCAAAGTTCAAGAGCCCATACTAAGCTGATTACATTTACAATAAAACTTATAATCGTTAAACTGTAATTGTAAAACTGTAATCTTATTTTTTACATGCGTCTACTGATAGGAAAGTTTTGATTTTCCAATTACTTTCTAATAGAAATAATGACAAAAATCAAATTTGTCGAAGGGGCAAGGGAATTTCTCCATTAGACACGTATTAAATTCTTCATTGCGGAACCATGCTGATCAGCCAGATTGTTCATTGTTGAGTCTAACCCTTGTCGTGTGCCAAACAATTTGAAAATTAATCGCAGTGATTATATAGGAACTTAGAAATGAATTTCGGCCAGTTTTAAACGTTGAAGTAATACTTTCTTGGCCGGCAGTATTATTTAAAAATATTCAAATGAGTTTAACTGTTTTAAGCGAATAATTTATTTTTGGTTGATTAGCGATATCATTGGGACGCTATTGCATTTGTTTCGAGTTGTCGAGCAATGGTTTGTTGGGTTTTCTTAGAAGCTTTGAAAATCCAAACTCAAGTCCTGCTTTGCAAAGATAGCTTTAAATACGCCAAAAATCAATTACTTGACAATCTCATTACCAATCGCAAATTTAAAAAAATCCATAAAATTTCTAGTTTGTATTGTTAGAGCATCCAAATCGCCCAATACCCAATTGAATAAATTGCATGAATTCCAATTTCTATTACTTAAGACATCTCTGCCCCAACTCCGTACTTCGTTCCGTCTGCTACGCCATCGTTCAGTCAAAATCGCTGTTTAGCCTTAGCTTATCTAAATATTACTTCTGAGGTGTTTCTTTAGAAGAAGAGCGTTTTGTAAAATCATATTAGAGGAAGTCACCTGAGATGCAGCGCTAACATTTATTCGAGTAGGTTGCAAGCGAGACGCCAAATTTGAGTACCTTCAGTAGATTTGAAGACTCTAAAAGATGCTTCAATCTCTGCGCACCAACATTCTTTGACTCCCATCTTAGTTCAATATCTTATTTAGCTAATGTGAATCAACTTCTTAAACATTAAACATTTTGGCTAGTTTTTGCTGGGCAAAAAATCAATTTTTCTGAGTACTGCTTCACCACAGTACTCAGAAAAATTGATTTTTAAGCCTACCATAACAGTGTGTGAAATTTTGAAATCTAATTATATTTTTAGCACTTTTCACTTTTGTACCTTTGTAATGAAAGGACCTAATCTGGTGGAAGAGGGTTTAATTTTTCAGTCTGAATAAATTGGTAAATATAACAACGGCGGGTAGTAATAAATACCAGTCTGCGTAGAAGGAACATTAAACGTCTATTTGGCCGATCCGATATCGGAACGAAAACCGATTGCGGAGGTCAGAGCGGGCAAGTCGATGTTGCAGTTTCAACAGGATGCATTCGTCGAGAAACAGTCTGCATGATTTCAGCTATCATGCCGCGTTTACACACATGGCAAATGTTGGCGAGCCGAGTGTGTAAATGGTCACCTTGTTTATTCTCGGCCGTTTTTTTCACATACGAAGATATAGAGGGAAGTATTTTCACAAGTTCTTCGACGAAACGTTCGCCATATGTGTAAACCAGGCATCAAATTTGTAGCATGGTAAGTTGCCGTAGCTCTACACTGAAAAAAAACATGGCGCCAGGCGCCATAATTTATAGACTTCTGGCGCCATGTACATAGTCGATTTAGGGATAGTGATAAAATATAGCGCCACACGCCATAATACATGGCGAAAAGTACATAGGAGCAGACGCTATGCTTATAGCCCTCCACGCCATACACTATAGTCCTCCACGCCATGTACTATAGTCCTCCACGCCATGTACTATAGTCCTCCACGCCATGTATATGGCTTTGAGGACTATATTACATGGCGTGGAGGACTATAGTACATGGCGTGGATGACTATAGTACATGGCGTTGAGGATTATAGTATATGGCGTGGAGGACTATAGTATATGGCGTGGAGGACTATAGTACATGGCGTCGAGGACTATATTACATGGCGTGGAGGACTATGGTACATGGCGTGGAGGACTATAGTACATGGCGTGGAGGACTATAGTACATGGCGTGGAGGGCTATAAGCATCGCATCTGCTCCTATGTACTATGGCGTGTGGCGCTATATTTTATCACAAATCGACTGAAATCGACTATGTACATGGTGCCAGAAATCTATAAACTATGGCGTCTGGCGCTATGTGTTTTTTTAGTGCACCAAATATCAATTCCACCAAACATAAATTCCACCAAATATCAATTCCACCAAATATAAATTCTACCAAATATAAATTCGATAAATTCGAGTCAACATACTCACTATTGAATGTTCCTGCTCCAGTGTGAAAATTCACCGGTCGAAGTATCGAAAATATCGCAGCCAGTACTTCAGTTCAAAATGAGTCAATTATGTAGACCCAATCTCTAATGTCACTTGCTGACATTTATACCTTCCCTCACACAGCATGGCTGCGAGTTATAATTGGAGCGCCATGAGCCATATTACATGGCTCATGGCACTATGTAATATGGCGTGTGGGGCCATAATTTCTGTGCACTGAAAGAAAAATCTTGGTAAAATCAACAATTTTCCTTAGTTGTTTTTGCGTCAACTACGGGCTATAGTTAAAACAACCATAAAAAAATAGTTGATTACTTTTATGCACCATGACGCGTGGTTGATAAACAACGTCCGTGGTGCAAAAAAAGTAAGCAACCACAAACAATGGTATTCCAACCATATACATAGTACGAAATATAGGCAGGGGAGGCGTAAATGCCGCAGTTGAATTTGGTGAATCACAATGCAGCGACAATGTCGCTGTCAATGCAACCAAGGCACCTACCAAAATTAATTTTTTTTTCTTTCGTATTGCTAAATCCTGTTGTACGAGGATTAGGTTGGCTTATCACAGTACTCATCAGCCATCGCTTGTCTATTCCACCAGACCATTCAACCTAATTCAAATAGATTTAATTCAACCTAGTGGTGATGCCAACCTATGGTAGGTATCACCGCTAGCGGTGCGGCAAAAATAAAAATTTGGCAAATTCTGCCGCTGCCGCAAATTCTGCCGCAGCCATTGTGCGCGTTACCATACAAAACAGTGCATTCTAATTTTTTGACTGCGCTTTGCCGCAGCCCACTGTTTTGCCACAGCGGAAAACGCTGTATTGTGAACAAAATAGCGTCATACAACGTAATATAAAGGCTTCACTGCATAACATGCATATGAATTATATCGAACAGCAAACCGAACATAATTTTGCCATGTAGTATATGAAACTTCTATGATAGAATAGGAGTATGAGTATGAGGAGTATGAAAAATCAATAGTTTGCCTTAGTTGTTTTTGCATCAACTAGGGCTATAGTTAAAACAACCATAAGAAAATCGTTGATTACTTTTATGCACCATGACGCGTGGTTGATAAACAATTGAAAAACGTCCAAATGTTGAAACCATTCTACTTTGCGTAGAATAATTTCAAAGACGTTGCTCACTGAATTACGTTTGCTGAAATCAACTATTGCGAAGTAGTTTAAGTACCATAAAAACTGTTGATAATTCGAAACGTTGAAGTTTTGAGTGAATTGATGAATATTTTTCTATTTATCAACTAATTTTCGTGGTTATGAAACAATTAAAACAGTTGATTTCATGAACGTTGAGATATTTTTTGCATAACTAGAACCAACTACTTTTATATCGTTAAATTAACTATATTAACATAGTAAAAATAACTATTTTCCGTAGTTCGTTTAACTATTTTGAATGAATCGTTGCAATACTATTAAAAATAGTTGAACCAACCAAGAGTTTTTCTTTCAGTGTGCCATGTAATTATGGCGCTGGGAGCCATACTGCATAGCTCAGGGCACTATGTACATAGCGTGTGGAACCATAAATGCTGCGCCATGTTACATAGGACCACGCGCTATGTAGATTCTGACATTATGGCGCTGGGAGCCGTATTGCATAGCTCAGAGTACTATGTACATAGCGTATGGCGCCATAAATAATGCGCTATGTTACATGGCTCTGGGCGCCATGTGGATTTTTTTCAGTGTACAGTCCCTCGGCAAACTGGACAAACATTATTCTTCGAAAAAATTCTTTGAAGAAACATCTTTAAAAATTCGTCTTTCTCTGAGTGAAAAATGCACAAAAATTTTGTTTTGATACTCAGGATCATCGTGTTTTCAGTAAACCATATTTTAAGTTTGCTCAAATCGTTTTGCGTTTACGAGTCCACTGCAGCTATATTCTCTGCAGAAAAGCACAGGCGTAACACGTTAGAAAGCCATGAGGTTCGCTTGAACAAAATTAATAATGTAAACTAGGAAGAGTATGAAATGGATGAACATGAACTTGTGGAATATAATATACGTCCACTTTGATGTATTCCTGTAGAGATAATCACGCTGAGCAGGAAAAGGGGTAATGAATCGTAGCTATGGAAATATTTCTGAATTTTGGAGAGAATAAAGATTCAGGATTTTTTTTATCCTTTTTTTATAGCTGAAACGAACAAACTATTAACCTTGTTCGCGACGTCCAAGGGATTGGATAGTAAAATATCTGGTTGCGATAAAACTTACATTTATATGCACCCCACCTTGGTTTTCTCCTTTTTAGATTGGTATTGATTGTATTCCGCTACACTGAGGAAACACATGGCGCCAGACGCCATAATTTATAGACTTCTGGCGCCATGTACATAGTCGATTTAGGGATTGTGATAAAATATAGCGCCACACGCCATAATACATGGCGAAAAGTACATAGGCCTACACGCCATGTACTATAGTCTTCCACGCCATGTACATGGCGTGGCGGACTATATTACATGGCGTGAAAGGACTATAGTACATGGCGTGAAGGACTATAGTACATGGCGTGAAGGACTATAGTACATGGCGTGGAGGACTATAGTACATGGCGTGGACTATAGTACATGGCGTGAAGGACTATAGTACATGGCGTGAAGGACTATAGTACATGGCGTGAAGGACTATAGTACATGGCGTGGATGACTATAGTACATGGCGTGGAAGACTATAGTACATTGAAGAAGCAAATCAGTCAAAACAGTGCTACTTACCATAAATGAGCACACGGAGAAGTCACTTGCTTGCAACAAACAGGCGCTGGCTGCATTTAGAGTCGCCGAAGGAGCCATTCAATAATATGCGCCCTTAGCCGATTGAGAATGTTGTCGATCTATCGACAATACTCAAGTATCACTTGCTGACATTTATAGATCCCCTCACACAGTATGGCTGCGAGTTATAATTGGAGTGCCATGAGCCATATTACATGGCTCATGGCACTATGTAATTTATTTATATGCATCCACGGATAATAAAATCCATTATATAAAGAAAGATACGACAGTAGTTGTTAAACTAAACTAAAGCTTACTAAAGTAAATAAATCGTTAAAAAATGAGCTACGTTATATAATCTAGGCTAGAAATTAATACAATAAGAATAACAAGGAAAAATAATACAAGTTAAATATATAAAGAAAGAAAAATATATAAAGAAAGAAAGAGAAAAAAAAAAAACAAAAGAAGAAAAATGACAAAATAAAGTAGAAATAACCAAGTTGAAAGTTAAAAAAATTGAAAATTGAAAATTGAAAATTGAAAAGGGGACGCAAATACCACAACGCTAGCTAGAAATGAACAATACCACATTTTTTAATTCGAGCAAATTAGTGTTGAAAAGATCTAAATGCTCCCATAATGCATTGCCCAAACGTTTCAACCTCTCCAATGGAGAAAACTGACCATGATTGGTTTTATAAGTATGTAGCATAAATAAAACGTTAGACCTCGTCATTCTCTGAGGAACTCTAAATGGTAATTCCTGTAAGATGTTGGGAGCATCCAGCTTATTATTTAAGATTTTGTATAAGAATATGGCCTCATGGTAGGTTCTACGAACCTCAAGAGAGCTCATATTAAGCACTGACATGACATAAGCGTAATCAAAATCGCAACCGTTTATTCTAAGTTTGAAGCCAATGTACCGAAGGAATTTATTTTGGATTCTTTCCAGTGTCCTACAATGAGACTGGTAATAGGGGTTCCATACAATCGAAGAGAATTCCAATTTACTGCGAACTAAAGAAAAGTAAAGTGATTTTAAAGCGAGTATATTATGAAAACGACGGGAGTTACGTATCAAAAAACCTAACATTCTACGTGCTTGAGCAGCTATTTCATTGACATGCTCGCTAAACGATAAATTAGCGTCAAATCTCACTCCGAGGTCATTAACAGAAAAATAGGACTGAAGGGGCGTGCTGTTAATGGTATATATGAACTGGTAATCGATTCTGTTGCGTTTAAAAACAATATAATGGCACTTGTTTATATTCAATTCCAGACTGTTATTCAAACAGTAATAATAAAAACTATTCAGATTGAACTGAAGGGTTAACATATCAGAACTGGATGAAATGCTTTTGAAAATTTTGCAGTCATCAGCAAACAATAGAAATTCCACATTGTTGAATACTAAACTTATATCATTTATAAATAATAAAAATAAGAGCGGACCTAGATGAGAGCCTTGGGGGACTCCCGAGGATTGGAAAAATCTGTTCGAAAATTTATTGTCAATTTTCACTACAAGCGATCTACCGCTCACATAGTCACACAACCAATTGAGCAAAGGACCATGGAAACCAAAATTCAAAAGTTTCCTAAATAATAGCTCATGATTGATTTTATCAAAAGCTTTGGTAAAATCGGTGTAAATCGAGTGCACCTGATGTGAGGACGCAAAGGAGTTGAAAATATAGCTCTGATAAGTAACAAGATTTGTGTTGACAGATTTCCCACTACAAAAGCCATGTTGATTAGGTATAATTAAAGGTCTTAAGATCGACGTTAAGTGATCAGTGACAAGGCTCTCAAATATTTTTGGAATTGTGGACAGCAGGCAAATAGGACGATAATTAGAAACCTCAGATTTATCGCCAGACTTAAAAATTGGAATCACATAACTACATTTCCATATTGAAGGAAATATACCAACTGATAGTGATTTATTGAACAGATGTAAGAGAGGTAAAGCCAAACTGCTTGCGCATTTTTTTAAAAACATTGGAGGTATGCCGTCAGGCCCAGCGCTTTTACTAACATCTAAAGCCAAAAGCTTTTTCATTAACAAATCGAGACCAATTGTATAATCGAAAAGGTTAATAGGTGAGTTGAAATAAGGTGGAATATAGTTATTAGCAGTCGTCGAATAAACACCGGAAAAATGCTTAGCAAACAAGTTAGCTATTTCAGTTTTTGAAGAAGATTGAATACTTATATATGATTGAATACTTATATAATATGGCGTGTGGGGCCATAATTTCTGCGCCATGTAATTATGGCGCTGGGAGCTATACTGCATGGCTCAGGGCACTATGTGCATAGCGTGTGGCACCATAAATGCTGCGCCATGTAACATGGGACCACGCGCTATGTAGATTCTGAGATTATGGCGCTGGGAGCCATATTGCATGGCTCAGAGTACTATATACATGGCGTATGGGACCATAAATAATGCGCTATGTTACATGGCTCTGGGCGCTATTTGGATTTTTTTCAGTGTACTTTCTAGCAAAATATATTCGTTTTCGGACTTATTTTCTTTTTCATTTTTAGACTTATTTTCTTTCTTTTCTCTATTAATTGCCGTTACGGCATATGTGGAAGCAATACTTCGAGCTACTACTAACGAACTTGTTGCCTGTTTCGCGAAAACTTTGCGTGCAATGTAAACACCAGGTAAACAGGGCGAGCCAATCGTTTCGTGACACTTTCTTTGGATGCTTTTTCGCACAATATAAACGCACCTCAATATTAATGCAGTTTCATGTAACATCAATGCAGTTTTATGTCATTTTTTCCGAGTTTATATCTTTTGTGTAGTAGGTTCCAAAATGTTTAACGCTTGTATACCTCAAGTTTTATCTCGATAATTTTTGTTTAGTACATTCCTCTTGTTTGATACATTCCAGCAGCTTTTAGCTTGATTTATACACATGCATAATTTATTAATTATAAAATAAACCAGTAGATAAACTTTTCATATAAAAAAACATTTTTTTATGATTTTTCAATATTTGATTACTAACCCTTTTCGTTAAGATTGAACGTTAATTTACAAGTAATAACATCATGGCCGCTTGACAGTTAATTACCGCAACTAACCCCTCCCAGTGTACCACACCTAAATCGGTGTTGCAGTAGGTTCTTCCCTGGGCTCACTTCTATTTCTGACTAATGCAACATCGTTTTTATGTTAATTTTTATTATTATTATTTTCCATGGAGACTCTGAATTTTTTAATGAAAATAAGATCCATTCAAGACTGTAATCTTCTTTAACTCAGTTTAGAAACACTTTAACTCAGTTTAGAAACTTTAACTCTAGTGCGGGAAGAACATGGTTATTGGGTCATAAAACTCGCCATGCATTTAAATATTCATTGAATACTCGTGAGCTCCTTTCTATCACTTGTATCAATAATCTTGAAGTTAGATTTGAAAAAAAAACTCAATTTTGACTGCCATATCTCCCATTCAGCCAATCGGTTTCCCTAATTGTCAGGATTTGTTATTATATTTTTGCAATCATTTGAATTCTTGCAAGTTTTTTGTTGTATTCATCCTTTGTCCGACACATACATATTTGAATTTCTTTACCTCCACAAGCCAATTGCACTATTTGATGTAATGTAAAATTGCTTGATTCCTCACATGGAAATATTCTTCAAGCACATTATTCTCGTCTAGGCTCGTTTTGCTTTCACAAGCTTGTTACGCTGTGTTCTCATCGTATTTTTTACGATCAATTTTTAATCTTTTAAATGTGTTCTATCCTTTCAAACAAATTTCTTTTTGTGAAGCATTCTATATTTTGAAGGCACAGGATAGTTGTTGCACGGGGTAAAATCCAATCGAAAAATGTCAAGAGAATTTATGCAATAAAGAGGCAACCGTCTGACTTCCCTTTTTGCCCCTCCTTGCGCACACAACTGCATTTAATTCTGCAATTCAATTTGTGGCACTCCGTGCATAGTAAATCTGAAGTACCTTTGACCAGGCTCTTGATTTACTTTGATTTGTCTCGACCAAGTCTAACGAGAGTCTTTAGCTCTGCAGCTCCAAAATAAATTATAGCATGTATTATTTGCATGTTGTATACATGTGAATACATCATTCTGGATTCCAAGATTCATTCGCGGAAAAATACCATTAATGTTCAACATTTAACTCGATCATTAGATTGCTTTTTAGGTGGAAGCAAAAAAAAAACATCTATCTTAAAATTAGTTTCCATTAACGTGTGCAAATGAAATGAAATACATCCAAGCAAAGAGACGTTATATTCATTATGACAAAATAGTTGACATAACCCAAATAATTCAGCAGTACATCCTTCAACGAATCGAACCTCGTCGCACTAATTACAAACGAATTGTTCTCTCGAGTGCCAGCCAACCGATTGCCGACACGTCTCCATTTAAGGAGACCAACAAAACAGGACCGGCGATTTCATCGAAGACTCCGAGAAAGAGTCCTCGACATAATTGCTGTATCATTCACCTTGATCTCCACTTGAGTTTTCTTGATCAGCATCCTCCTACTCGTTATCGTCACGGTAATCAACATAATCATCGTCATCGTTTCAATCATTTTCATCCTCATCCGCATCCTCAACTTCATCACCATCATTATTCATTAGTAGATATTGCATCTTCGAGCTGAGCCACTTGTACGGCCGATCCGCCTTTTTAGTGAAGTCTTTCGATCCAGCAAAGACCTCTCGAGCTGTGTTCTGTTTCTTGAGTCGATGGCTCCAACGGGCCACGGTGTGTGGACTTGGACTGTGGAGATAAATCTTCACTTCACGCTAGCACGAGACTTTCGAGAGGGCAAAAGCAGCTCAGAAATTTAAGAAGTAGCTACTCAACACCATCGATACGTCGACATGTCGTGAACCACAGCCACCATAGCGTCACAAGGTGAAGACGGTCGTTTTTGTGGGCCTGGGTACGCCCGTTTAAGTGCCGCCAACCATGTTGAGCACATTTCAGTTAATTTGGGAATCGGGAATTCCTCAGGGAAACATTCATCTACCTTTGCTGTTCGCTCAACGACAGTGTCTGACTTGGCCTGGCAAGGTGGCGATCGCGAGAGACGAATGGTATTCGATGAGTGTGTGTATTTATGGAAATGACTTTACACATTAGATAAAGGTCTATTTATTTGCTTTGCACTGACCTCACCTTTGCGGTCCTCTGGTGATTAACGTGACAATGGAATGGGACGTGATTTAATGCTTAGAGCGGTGCATTAGGCACATTATAACGTGCGGATTATAATTCGTCACTAAAAATGTGGAAGTTTAGCAATGCGAAGTAGGTATAACAGACTATGAAATCAATATTACTTTTCACTATGCACTTTCCTTGAGTAATTTTAGATTTATAATTTTCGCGAAATTGGCAAGTGAGCCTGTTTACAATATCAGGTTCGATTTTGTGCAACTTTTTATGCGTTTCGCGTTGGGACATCTGGCAACAAAGTTAATAAGGCCATTAACGCTTTTGCTTAGCCACTGGAGAGTTTGTTTATTCTGACGAAAACACTTGCCCTCCAAATAGTCAAGCCGCATGCAGTTTGGTGTGCTTTTGAACAGTGGAATTTCGCACACTCATTTAGTATGATATTTCGAGCGCTTAGTTAAAGCGTCTGCAGATTCGGTTTTACGTTATTTACTGCTTGATGACAATATAAACAATTCCTCCGGTAATGTAAACAGACCGTGGCGAAATCGCATCTTGCAGCTGTTTATAAATTGGACTCAATGCATAGAGCGATTGATAGCTAAGACTACAGAAGTGCGAATTCGTGAATGCCTGAATATAATAAGATGCATAAAAAATGCTTGAAAAAGTAAGCAATATTTTAATGTAGTTCGGATAAAAGCTTGACTGCAGCCTCAGACGAATGCCGGCTGAATTACAAAATGAATGAGATTTATATGTATATGAAGCTTACTTTAGATTTCTTATCAATGGACGCACGCATTAGAATATTTCGCAATAAAATTATTGCCTATTCTAACAAATTCATCAGCAGTCGACTAAATCCTAAAAGGAAGGTAATATTGCATCTAAAATTTCTATAGCACCATCGGATAATTTTCTTATTCTTCGAAATCGTAAAAAATTCTTTGATAAGCGCATTGAAATCGCAACACGAATCTAAATTCCATTATGATTCTCGTTTAGCTGCCAGATTTCATCGTCCCATCACTTCATATCACGAAAACTTCAATTATAATCCGACACTAGTTCAAATATTTCAAACCGCAGCATTCCATGCCACGTTGAAATCGCACAAAGGACGTTTTCATTGACAGTGCTAGGCCTATTCTCTGGCAATTGTGTGGAATTAGCACGCTCATCTGTTTGGCAGGCACTGATAAAAACTCCAATTCCGCAACTAACAAAAGACCGACCGCTATCAACCCCGAAGCCATGCGTTCCTATGGGAGTAGAATTTTAAGCCTATTATTTGTTTTAATTTGGTAGAGCCGTGCAAACACTTGATTCGGCCACAAATTTTAAGGAATATTCAAATTGACTTGTATCTACTCTGAATTCATCTATTGCCAGACAGGGCCTGAGTTCGAGCTATGATCTGGTTGTCCGAATGAATTGGAGTCCTTATTTGCGCGAAGACTACCTGCAGCCCAATCAATAAGACTGCTTGCACCGAGCTCAATTCAATTCTATCGAGAATTTAATTCGTCCTGGCAAAAAAACACGATCCACGTCGACTGCCTGAGAGACTGGCAGGCGTTTTGTTCGATTGTGAACGAGAAAGTAAATCGCTTCGAGAACATGACGCATCTCCACAATGGCTGGGTTATTGCGAAATTTTCCTAAGAGCCGGATCATCCTTTTCAAATGCAATGGACGGAATAAAAGTTGTTACAAAAGTGCAACAATAGATCGTATACCGCTCTGTAAAGGTACACTACGTAGGACGATTAAAACGTTGGCAATCGCTTCAATCCCAGAGGGTACGAAAGATCAAAGCTGTGTTTATCCAACGTTTGTCTAGTACCTTTCTTTTCTGTTCGGAGAACGCTGTGAGGTGAAAGAAACATGCCACCAAGAAGCATGTAATTTATCTTTAATTGAAACATTATTGGGGTGGTCAATTCGGAGCATATAATATGATATGGGCATGCAATTTATATTATGTGGATTTCATGGGAGTTTTATCGGTACATTGTACAGCACACGGTGTAAGACGAATTTATACGAGTATCAATGTGTAATTTATGAGTAGAAAATATGTAAAAAAATATGTTTATGATTGAATTAAATATTTCATGAAGCAAGCTGTGAAATTATATGAAAAAACAGAAGCCTGTAAATACAACTGCACCTAAATATACAGAGTGGCGTAATAGTTTCTGTCCTTAGTATTTCTTGTATAACATTTTCATTAAAAGAGATTAGTTTAATATAATAATTTTCTTATATAGTACACAAATTAGGTAACATAATATATAACTAGTATCAAGTATGTCCTCTTTTTATATACAGTCTTAACCCTAGAATGGTACCGATGAGTAAATTTTACTCACATAGGGTATACATTTCGTCGCGCACCAGCCAGTTGGCCACTCCGACTGCCATGAAGCTAGAAGCTATATAATCTTTTTATGTTTAATGATAAAATAAAAAATATACATAATACTATTGCTGCCATCTTTTTAGTAAAAACACGTACATAAAATCATCCAAAAATTTACCGTACCATTCCAGGGTTAAGTCAGCTTTCAGAAACTTTCACATAAATTTCTTAGATACTCTACCGAAATTGCGTCCAACTCAAGTGGTGTACGTCGAATCAGCTCCTGCCTATTTTGTGGTCTAGGATCTCTAAAGACACTCTCCTTTAATCTGAGCCACACATTTTCAATTAGGTTTCAATAAGGGGAATTATCATTATTATTAATCAGTTCGCACATTAGAAAAGTGTTTATAAATCGGCTCAAAAGTTTCCAAAGCAGTATGCGCTTGGCTCCATCTTGTATAAAAATTACTGCCTTTCTGTCATAAAGTGATGGTGAATTTACTAAGGCATTGCACAAAAACAGGGAGGATACTTTTCCTGTAATATTCTCCATTAAGAGGTGCTCCGTCCCCAACAATATGAAATTGGCTTTTTCCGCGACTGCCATGACTTTTAAGCCGAATTTCGGGGTTTGTATTACGGGAATATTTGCGGGATCGCTGGTTCGCACTGTTCTATTCTGTCGAATAAGTATTGGTTGCAGTTGAGCCTACGACTCGACCACGGGCATTGTCATCAGCAATTGCAAGGTTTTTCAGCTTTCGACAGAAGTTCAGCGTATCTCAAATGTTTTTATCGTAAAATTTGGTGAGTTGTCTGCAAGCTTGTCGCCCCCAGTTAGTGGATCGAATTTATCGCTACATGGTTCGCTTTGCAACATTTTTAGCAGCCTCCGGGGAGTTTTGAAGCCGTTTCGTCACTGTTCGCATTACTACTCCTGGTTTATTTTAGCCAATGCTTGATTTATTTTTTTCTTTGATTCTATGAAAAGTACCGACGGTCGACCATTTCTTTTCATATCGTCAATGTTTCCTTCTTCAACGTTGCACCATTTTTTCAATTGATATATGCGTTGAATTTCAATACGCTATTGAACCCAACTATTTACCACTATTCTCAAAGTCAGTTCAACGTTTTTCAGGTTTTGATAAATGGTCGTTAAAATCAAGGTCCTTAGGTAAATTTGCTATTTTCACTTCAACCAGTGAAATCTGACTACACACAATACCTGAAGCCAATAAAAAAATACCCAAGTAATAGTGGATCTGCATATTTCCCCTGCGATTAGACATAACTAACCCTCTTCGAATTTTGGTATCTGTTTTTGCTGACTCTTAAGCAAAAGTTATTACTTTGATATTGTCACTAAAATTTCTACTTTATCTCTATGCAGAAATTAATTAAAGCTAGGTAGGTGTAAGAAAAATTAAAGAGGGTCTCAAAATTCTTGAAGATAGAGTTTTCCCGATCAATTCATTCGAGTTGATTGTTCAGGTCGAAGGGCAGAAACTTTTGCGCCACCCGGTATTTCAATGAGAGTTTAATATGACTTAAAATATTTTTTTCAATTTTAATGGAAAGGATTTCAACACAAAGATTCAGTGAGCATGACCCTCATGATCGCGTTATCCGATCGAGTTGAAGTTTTTAGGAGATACATTGATGCATATTAAGGTATACCTATGCTAAAATTAAGAAACTTTTAGCTCTTTAGCGGTGGTGGAGATATATGTGAATTTTCTGGTACCCCCAATAATAATATTCAAAATATATGGGAATCTTTTAATAAAGCGCAGCGTTAATTATAAATATACGTCATGGAGATAATACGCTCAGCTTGAACTATAAAATATAGCTTTAAAAATCGACATAGAGCATACTTCTTTGTTTTATAGCGTGCCAATCATGGTCACATATGCTATGTAGCAGCAAGGACCATGTGGAATATTGATTTTTCTTCATAGCTGAAATTTCCATGCATTATGGGATTTTCAGCCATGCATATGGTGTAGTTCCGAACAAAGCGTACAGACCAAATAGCGCGGAAAGAACGATAATTTGCGATATTTAACCGTTGGCAGAGAAGGGTAGAGTGTGAAGAGTTTACCATCAGCTGGTACCTGAAAAGAGACCAAATCAAATAAGTACCTACACTTTATCACATGCAATCACATGCAAAGCATACACTGAAATGACAGATAAGAATGCATCTATCCATGTAGGTGCTAGGTGAGAATGCGTTGATCTGCATATGATCCTATCAAAATAGAGTAAGCGCAGCAAACATTCGCTGGCAACAAACAAAATTGTCGGTAGTGGATAGCGTAAAAGTGTCGGGAGATATTCATTTTATTCTCCAAATTGTATTGGAAATAGTATTCTGCGTTAATTATCTTACTACTTATCATTTTAATACTCGGACATAGGTTTTAAGAAAACTAATATTGCCTAAAACGGCAGTATTAACAAGAGCTTTTTTTGGCAAAGCACATATATATTGCCTAGTGGGAATGAAAGACGCATCTTATCGTGCCAGTGTTTGGCGGGGTAGTATATGTCTCTTTTCAACTTCCGAATTGGATATTGCTATCTATTTCTCGCGATCAGTGGGGTAATGTAGTAAATTAGAGCGTAAAGCAGAAAGTCTTAACTCCTATGCACATAGTCGTGATTTCTAAGAATATACAACTATACTCCCTGCGGTCTGCAATAAGCACTGGCTCTTATACCATAGGGTGTCCAGTTCGAATCCAAAACCATAGTACCTATAATAAGCGACGGCACTGAGGGCTATAATATATGGTTTTGCAAACTGTAACAAGGAGTATAAATCATGATCTCTGGCCCTAAAACTTTTCTATATTTTTTATATATATTTTTATGGAAATAATAAATTCAGAAAAAAAAAGTTTGCAATACACTCTGCGAAATAATTATAAGGACACAAAAGCTTTAAGTCTTAAATAATATATTTTGCGTCATTTTTAATGATTCAATCAAAATTTTATTTCTTCACGTAATTGTATTTTCAATAATAGTGTATTAAAAAATAATAAAAAAAAAATTAAGAACCTTTCTTTCAAATTTTATAATAATTAAACCTGACAGGAAGAACGAAATAATTATAAAGGCACCTAATACTTTTATTGTTTTTTAGTGACTATTTATTACGTCAGCTTAATAAGAAGTATGACAGCCATTATTGTATATAACCTGTTCTAAACTCCTTGGCACTGAATTTATTAAGGTACAGATGGTTGGAGGATAGATGTTCTTCCACTCCTTATTGATTGAATCCCTTAGCTCCCTTGCGCTTGCGTATTGGCGCCAATGGTGAAAAACTTTAGCTGATAAGATAAACCACCGATTTTCGATTGGATTAAGATCTGGACTAAGTGCAGGCCAGTCGACAATCGGTATGCTACGCAACCTAGATCACCGCATTATCTTCGTGAAAAATAAACTCTGCGCCAGCAAATTTATCTCCAGAGTCAATAAGCACCTCATCTAATAAATTAATATAGTATTCCGAGTCCAATTTTATCGAAACGAAACAAATAGGTGTGGTACCCCATACGATATCCCTGCCCAAATCATGAGTGACCCTCCATTGAAATTACGACCTTGAAACCTGTATGCCGCCAATATTTATTTGCCCCGTCTGGACCATCTAAATTAAACTTTTTTTCATCAGTAAATACTTGTTCCATTCTTCGTCCCAAAACCGGTACTTTTTGGCAAATCGAAGTCTAGATAATTTAAGTCTTTTTGTAAGCGGAGGTTTCCCATATATTTTTTCAGATGTGAGGTCCGAATCCCACTTCATTATTTGTTGGACTCCACGTACACCTACTTCAAAGTTCATTTGTTCTCTCATTTCGTTCGCACTAAAATTTTCTTCGTTGACAATCCTTCTGATCTCTCTTTTGGACACCTTAGGTGACCTTCCTGGTCGTTTAGTTTTAACGCAATCTTTCTCCATTTTTATGAAACTATCAATTGAACAGCCAGATCTTTTTAAACGTTTAGCAATTCCACGATTAGACATGTTTCGCTCGTGATGAGCTTTATTTTACAATTTTCTTCTTCGCTTAATGATTTTTCGCGTAGCGTTCTAAAATATGTCAGCAAATAATATTTTAAATTCCAATAAAATGTGTATCATACATTTAGAAAACAGGAACTAACGCGTTATTGCTTTTCTGATCACCTAAACACAAATCTGTCGACTAAAAACAAAAATTTATTAACGTGCCTTTATATTTAAAAGTAAAGTAATCCCACGACAACCCTTGTACGGGTCTAGGGGTTGAAGCTGGTAGAGAGAGCTTCATTACAATTTTTTAATCATTGTGAATACGAGTGTGGAGTGATTAGTTCCACGACTCACTTTACCCCTGATTTAAATCAGGTACCTAATCAGAGCTAGGTGAACTCAAAGCTTGGTGCGCGGCCCATCGTCCGAACCTGGATTCGAATCAGGGACCCCACACGCAAGAAGCCAGTGCTCTACCCATTAGGCTACTCAAGCTTATATTTATATTTATTTAATATTAAATAACAGTACTGACAAAGGTAATTCTATTTTTCAATGGAAATAATGAATATCAACATGTGTTTATCTGTCAGATAGTTAAAGCACGCTGCAACGCAAAGGCCAAGATTCAATCAACGCGAATGTGAACGGTTTGAGCATAAGGAAAACATATCCAAGTCGCAGCGAGTAAGTCCAATCGCTGCGAATGTGAATTCGCAAGAACATGCGAATGCGGAGAATTTGAGGAAAGACCAAATTGGTCGCGCGAATTGTCGGAATGACCAATAGCGCGAAAATAAAATGTACATCATGTACATACATATGTCAAATGATATTAGGCTGGGTCTTGGGTAAAAAAAAACTATAGTGGCGGTTGGTTTGAAAGAGAAAAGGGAATATTGCTTATTATGTGAAAATAAGTAGATTTCACGATTGGATATTGTTCGCAATAGTTTTTGTAGAGCAGTAAATTAAGTAATAAATGCCATTTAATTTCGCAGAAAGATTTGAATAAAAAACTGTTTCAGCTGGCAGGAGATGGCTTCATTTTGTACATAAAAAGTAGTGGGTGGGAAAAATTTTTGAAGACGATTGTTTTGTTAGATAGTTGTCGAAATATATGTATGAAAATATGTCTATAATTTCAATGTTACAGTTTTGAAATTTTTGTGACACATTCATTAAGGAAGAGAAGAAAATTAGTTTGCTGTCTGGTAGTTCATACCCGCGTCAATCAACATGTCAACATCACATTACATACATATAATTTTTGCCATATGCTATGTAGAACAGGTAGTTTGAATAATCAATACAATAGAGGTTTTTGGTTGCATTTCATTTAAAGCTTTTACAAGACCACCGAATATATAGTTGCCGACAATGCAAATTTTATATCCCCGTCAGTGTACTTTGATACTATTAACAGCTACATTGATGGGTCAATGGAATACCCACAACCATATAGATGTAGAAAACAGAATCATCAATATTTTGAGAGTTATACTAAACTTGAACCAACAATGTCATGAACAAGTAAAAAGATACAAACATCGGTTCGGCAGTAGCTTCAGGAGACACAAAGCAGGAATAAGTTATTTCTGTAGCTGTAAAGTGCAATATTGCAGCCAAACGTGAACGAATTTCATCAACAATTTTAGTTAGCAATCTATTCATTGAATTTTAAATATCAGTCGAATAAACATATGAATTATACTTTGTGTGGTATTGGAATATAAATATTGGCAAGATATTTACTAACTGGCTTAAATTAAACCCTTTTTCAAATCATCTAAAGTCACGAGTGCGTCCCGGTGGTCATTGAATTTTATGATAAGTCGAAATGATTGATACCATGCTCCGATCGCCATTTTATTATATTTGTTTTTGTCACGTTACTTTCCGGAGAGTATTTTATCACTTTATTTACCAAATACTATTAAATTAATTTTATATTTGATTTAATAGTAATTTGGAGAGCTTTCTAGTCGTGATAAATTTGCTGCAAGCAACAATTTGCCACTCAAAATTTTCCGCACTGATGTCAGATATTTTTCTCATAATAATTTCGATTTGCAACAAAAAAAGTATTTTCAGTTTTAAAACAAAGTAAATTCAATTAATCTCACAGTTTTCGAAAGGTTGAATAAGTCATAAAGCCGGAGTCCTGATTTTTGCGTGAGTTTAATCGACAATGACTGAGTTAAATAGTTTTAGTTATCTTGTTAAAATGCGACACTTTTAGCCCATAATCCAGCCCAGTAGCTTCCGCTTTGCGATATATTCTTTGAAAAAAAGGTTAGCAATAATTAGCAGATGAGTTGAAGTCAACTCTTAATAGCTTTTCATACACCGATATGCATAAGTATTCAAAATATTCATTGATTGTTCAAAGATATTTTCACTACGAATTGGGTCAAGCTGCGATTCAGGTTTCTCTGTAGTTTTCAATGTTTTCCCAAACTATTATTGAACACAACACATTTTGTTTTCCGACCAAATATTTAGTTGTTCGTCAGTTACATAAGTAAACATTCACTGATGTTCCCAAAATATGCAAATGCATAAACAAGACAATACGATCCGGGACTTAGAGCTCTCATTGTACACAAATTATTTTGCTGTTGGCATTCGGTTTGTGTACCCAGTACTCACTACTTAAGTAGTAATCGAAAAAACAACAATGGACGCGAGGTGCTTCATGAGGAAGTGCATCATCTTTGGAGCATCTTGAAATGTTCCAAATGTTTGCGGGCATTGCTGACGAGATCTATGATTCTCTCCCAACTGGAAAACTTGTTCGGCCGGATCTGATCCGATCCGCAGAACTCGAACGCGTCGCAACCGTACGAGATGAGATCTCGCTATTGTTTGGATAAGTGACGGGGCTCTTTGGGGAAACTGTTTACGATCTTTTGGCCATCAACGGACTGATTGTTATACCTCAAGCTTACAAACAGTTCGGTAACAAAACCGTCGATTAAGATGATAAATTGACAACGACTCGTGTAAACAATCGAAAATGAATGTTGTAAACAATTTCTAAATTAGGTCTGAACTGAAAATTTTAAGATCGTACTGGTCCAGAGGCTGATCACAGTCTGGCAACCAAACAAAGGATGCCATTAATCACATTTCGGGATACTGCCGGTGGCTGTTCGACTACGAACTGTTCAAGCAGTGGCAGATCAATGTGACTACGTACGCATGTAAAACTGAATCGATACGATTCGAGTCACATTCGGGAAACTTACTGCACCTCCTGATGTTTGCCCAGTGATGATTATTGGGAAAAATTCGAGGAAATTCGGTGCAATGAACACGTAAAATGCAGAAATTGTTACAGGCTAATATCGGATGCTATAAAACATGTGTACGTGCATTTAGTTCGTTGGAAATTATGATGAAGTGTTGTGTGGAAATACGTTAGATAGATAAATGAATGAAATCGTTTATTTCGAGTTAAATGTGAGACACGAGGAATGTTTAAAATGGAACTTATCAACACATAGTTTGGAACATTGATTAAACTGCTGAATCCACGACTCAGAAAAAATGAAAACTCCACTTTTCAAAAGCTATTCCATTTGAATGATTCCTTCCTCCCTTTTGCTCCTTTCCTGCAAGTGGTATATTGACAAGGGTGGGTTTCGAAACGAACGTATTTTATTTTAGATCCGTCGACTTACTTAGCACCTTTCCACATATTTTGCTGCTTCGGCGAGAGTGTGAATCTTTTTTGAAATTATTTACCCAAGAATAGAGATAAGTTAGCTAAGAATAACTGTTTTAAAAATATAATATTTTATTAATATATTATAGAGATAGACAAAATTTTCCTCGCTTCTTAATGATTGGCTTTTCAGTAACACAGCGCAAATCGCAACATGCGTACTAGTGGAACATAGAAATCTTCGAACGGCGACGCACCGCTTTAGCGTGCAGGCGCAGGGCGCAGCGAGCCAGGAATAGGCCGGGAGTGGCTGAGCTATCTGCTGCTCACATTACGGCAAAGAAGGAGCTGACCAAGGCCATCACGAAGAGCAAATGTTCTAAATTGTAAAGACGTCAACTCAGACACGTGGACAGATGACTACAAATTGGTCACTCGTAGACTTGGCTGCATGCGGTCAAGCACTCTCAAGGATGCGATGTCCATGGAGCGTATAATTGGTTCGCTATTCCCGGCGCAACCGCCATGGACTGATGATCCCATTGTCTTTACAGACGAGGAGCTAAATAGTTCAGTGTCCAGATTGAAAAACCGGAAGACTTCGGGCCTGATGGGGTACCGGTCGAGGCGCTTAAAGTCGTGGCGGAGAGTCAACCGCGTCTATTATTGGATTTTTATAATTCATGTTTAGTCGCGGTGGAAAGTAGCGCGACTGGTATTTATAGAAAAGAGAAGGATAACCTGGGCAATCCATCAGCATTCCGTCCATTGTGCATGCTGGACACTGCGGAGAAGCTTCGCAAAGGGTTGCTGAAGCCGTGGCTGCTGTCAGCAGTGAGATCGACTGGCGCTCTTTCTTGCAAGCAGCACAGCTTCCGGAAAGATCATTCAACAATCGGCATGTCATCAAGCCACACCGGTCGTCCTGCTCGTAACGCTGGACGTACAAAACGCTTTCCAATCGGCGAGGTGGACGGACATCATCCGGGTCTTTGAGCAGAGGCTCCGAATCATTGACTTATCACTAGCCATGATGGGGGACTACATCACGAACCGATGGTTGCTTTACGACACCGACAAAGGAGTCAAAAGGAGGCTTGTCACCTCAGGTGCGGCACAGAGGTCGATCTTAGGACCTGACCTTTGGATTACTGGGTACGATGATCTGCTGCGCCTGGAAATGCCTGCGGATGTGTTCTTGGTCGGTTACGCTGATGACGTCGCAGCGGTAATCACTTCCAAATCTGCCGAATTCGCTCCACTCAGACTTAGCCAAGTCATGAGGAGGGTGGATCAGTGGATGACCGAGCACAGCCTCAAGCTGGCAGCCTTTAAAACAGAGATTAATATGCTGATGAAGCGGAGGATACCAACTGTCATACCCATGACAGTTGGCTCCGTGGAAGTCCGGACCAGCAAGTCGGTTGGCAGTGACTCTAGATACCAAGCTGACGCATTGAGATCATATCCGCAGGGCATGTGACAGGGCTGTAGTAGTCGTCACTTTGCTGAGTAGGCGAATGGCCAACGTCGGTGGACCCAGTGAGACGAAACGGAGACTGCTGATGGTAACGACCGATTCTATCTTGCTATATGGAGATGCACTCCGAACTAAGAAGTTCCGGAAGCGTATTGCCAGTGGCCAGCACAGGGGTGCCCTGCGAATCGCCTGTAGCTAACACACGGTCTCAGAAGAAGCTGTGATGATGGTATCGAGAGCAACCCCGATCGACCTACTAGCGCGAGAACACAAAGAAGGGTACCTCTTTTTCTCAGAGCTAGGCAGAACTGATGCTCTGAGGCACACGCATACGATTACCCTCCAACTTTAGCAATAACGTAGAAGTGAAAATTATAAAGAACGCTGGACAGCTAAGCTAATTGGCCTTATTGAGCCTTGGCTTAATCAGAGCCACGGAGAGGTAAACTTTCACCTTTGTCAATTCTTGAGAGGGCACGGTTACTTCAAGAAATACCTGAACAGAATGGGTAAGGTGGTCACACCGTACTGCTGCTACTTTGTGACTGAGCTCGATGATGCTCAGCACGTATTCTTTATGTGCAGTTGCTTCATAAGTTTGAGGCGCACCATTGAGTCCACGATCGGGCTGATAACACCTGAGACGATCGTTGATGCAAAGCTACGAAACGAGGAGAACTAGTACGCAGTCTCAACATACGTTGAGAAAGTACTGTGCATAAAGCGGAAGGAAGGTTGTTTTTCCGACTCATGAGCTGTGATAGTTTCTGAAGTCCGTAGTTACCGATAGGAGCACGATAATTTACACGAAAATATCTTTAACTTTTCGGCGAAAGCGGGCGTTTTAGTAAATTTAATGAAAACTAAATGTTAGGAAAAATTTGCATAGAAATTGAACATTGGCTATGTTTTTAGTGTGGTCATAATAATGTTTGGGAAATTTTGAGCATCATGCGGTTGCAGAGTGCCTAAAAGTAGGTAAAGCAACTTTGTAAAATTTCAAATTGTGATAACTTCTCACAAAGCTATCATTACGAAATTTTACAGGGCACATTGAAGCACAAGACATGCTCTTGAGTAATTTTTTAATGAAAATGTGGCCAGCTCTGTAGCTGCAACATATATGTAAACAGAAAACTTTCGAGTTCAAGTAGTTAACAAATTTTATTTTTATTAAAAACCGGCAACGATTGATGAATCTCTAAGAAATCTGTAAAAGGGCTTTAAAGTAAGACAAATTCGACAGAATTTCGGTTGAATAAGAAAGATAGAGCTGTCAGCTATGGTAATGTTTGCTCTTGGTAGATATAAAACGCCGGTTCTGGACCCTCATCCTCCTCTGAGAAGGATGACGTCACTGAGGAGGATGACGTTGATGTGGAGGATGACGACACAAGTGGAGGATGACGTAAGTGAGTATCGGTCCGCGCATGACGTAAACGATCATCTTTGAATTGATAAACAGCTCAGTTAAGCCGATAAACAGCCCAGTTGAGCTGATAAACAGCTCTGTTGAGCTAATAAATAGCCCTATTTTCCTTTTAAACAGCCCTGTTGAGCTGTTTATCAGTTCAAAGATGATCGTTTACGTCATGCGCGGACCGATACTCGCTTACGTCATCCTCCACTTGTGACGTCATCCTCCACATCAACGTCGTCCTCCTCAGTGACGTCACCTTCCTCAGAGGAGGGATGAGGATGAAGGTTCAGAACCGACGTTTTATATCTACTGCTCTTTTTTTACTATGAAGATTCAATGTTCAAATGATAATGATCTTGTAGATAATATCAATGATACCTACTTCAGTGACAGTTAACGGCAAGCGTTCCAGCTTTGAAAAGGTTAGTCAGAAGGCTGTCAAACGGAGAATACCAACCACGACACGCATAGCCACAAAATATGTCTATTGTAATACCAGCTACAACACTCTCCTTCAGCCACTGTAGTCAAGAAACCATCTAGTGTCTGCAATATAGTGCACTACCCTTTTAAATCGATGAGGTAGAAACGGGGTCTTGAGTGAGGCTATTTATTCTCCTTCTTTCCAAATCCGGAAATTGACACATGAGATAAAGCGATGAGCATGAGACGAGCTACAGCTCCGACAGAAATCATTGTACCCAACGCCCAACAGTCGGGCATGTCGTCCAATGAAATAATAAGCCGTAAGGACGGCCACAACACATCGAAGAGCACTGCGGAATACATTTACTAGTTGCCTATTGCGACGCGAATTCATGAAGCCTTTTGAACAATATTTTATTAATTTTAAATTGTACATACATAACTTAACATAAGGGGTTTGCGATTGTACAGGATGATTTTTCAACCCAGGACTTTTTAGCGTCTTTGAGCTATTTATGGCTGATGGCTAATTTGACCGAAGACATCAGCGTTCCTATTGAGAAGGGACATGATACCCCCGGCAGCAAGATGCAAGACCTTGGCCGTTCGTCGGCCACACTGTTGCCACGAATGGTTCTATGTGCAGGTACTCAAATTAATTGCATAGCTGAAACTCCCAAAGAGTGATGTCGACATATTCAGCCATGCAGTTTTGAGCCATCGGTATAAACATGGACAAGCCCACCCTCATTATTTACTTCATGCCTGCAAGAAATGATAGGAGAGTGTCCGGAATTATGTAATCTACGTCCGCTGGAGTGTGTACTCTCTCAGATAAATTTCTGGCATGGCCAAACTCGGTTCTAGTCTATGAAAAAATGCAATGAAGGCTTACAGCAGTAAGATAGGCTTGCTGTAGGATAAATGCATTGTTAGATAACCAATGAAACAACACGAAAACTAAGAGCCCCTGTCACCAAAAGTGTGGCTAACCTCCACGCATTTTCAAGCATCAATACCTAGCCATGAGAGCAGCCTGCCACCAAAATGAAGCAATTGGGGTTTAAAACCAAACAACATTGTGAGTTGTACACCCCAAAAAAAAAAAACTCCCATGACTCTTTTGCATCAGTAAAGTTGTAAAATACTCCTTGCTACATTTTCGTTTCATAGTCATTTTGAATATTTGATACTGTGATACTGTGAAACCCAATAATCTTTCTATCCCTGTAACTTCCAATGCAGTCATAGGATAAGAACGAATTGCACAGGGTGTGTCGATCTTAAATTGAAGAAGTTGCCGCAGGTAGGGTTCATCATTTTTATTCTAAAAAATGCTGCGATTATATTTTCATATGATAAACAAGCCATACTTAAAATAAATAGCAAGTATTTGATTTTCCTTGATTTTAAGATCCCAGAAATTTTCAATGCAGGTCGGTCCTAATAAGGAGTACGTTTCGTAGAACTTGCATTCAAAATCTACACAGTTCCTTTACTTTAATTTTCTTAATAATGTAATGTTCCCCAAGAGTAAATTCGAACCTTTGAAAAAAAATGCATTTTCGTACACGAATCGCAATATGTACTTCGACGCACACGCTTCCAATATTCAGCATCTCACAATCCCATTCGTGTAACCCCGTGAAATTTCCGTTCGTTCAGCTCTTTGCCTACCAATAAATTCTGCTGTTTGGGTCGATGTATGCTTCCATCGTTTTATTTACTGCAGACATTGATGACTTGTTAATTGGCGTTTAAGACAGGGAAAGATCGCAATTACATCGCGTTAACAGAACATAAATATGCATGTTTTCTTAATTGCATCTTTTCGAACACCTGCTGCACGAACGTTACTCGCCGCTGGAATTAGGCAGATCAATATCCGGTCGGATAATTCACATTCAACCCTGCAACAACTAGAAATTGGAATACCTAGAAATTGCAATTTGGAATTCTTGCAGCCATACACCCGTTCAAGGAAGCTTTGCTTTTTTTCCTCAAAATGCAACAATAACCAGAGAAAGAGTAGTTGATCACTGATATTATGGCCCACGCATCAGGGCGCAACATTTAATTGAGGAAGTTTGGCGCATACATCAAGCAATTTGTTTATCTTTGCCGTTGGACATCACATCGAGTTTCGTCTTGTTTATAGCCTGCACGAATATCATTTCTTAACAGGTGTACTTAGAATTCTCTGTTTACACTTGTGTCCAATGCATGATGCGTGAGTTCTGGGCTGCTTACGTGCATATGAAAAAATAATTCCCGAAATCGTGTGTTTACAATTTATTGGGCTGAATGAATCGGCTTAACCCTAAAACACTGATCGATGTACGCAAGGAAGGATCAGTTTATTTAATTTTCCATAAATTCAAGAGAATAGGTTCATTTCTTCTCTCTTATTTAGAAACGAATTTGATTCCGGAATAATTTTCAAATTGAGAGCAAAACATAATTGAATCTCGTAATTGCGACTATATGTCTTTCATCACGAACTGTTGGGTTAAAGATTTCCTAAATTAGATCTACAACTCTATCATAAAACTGACTAGCTGTAGATCTAGCCATTCGAATCAAGACAAGCGGAATATTTCTATTTTAGTCGGGTGGAGAAGGTTATGCGCCACCAGATCGTGGCGTTTAGATCCTGTGGTGCAAGTTCTGGCGGGATCCAAAATTCCTTGCGGCTGCAACTATCATTGTCGGTCCATAGATTAATCGGCAGGAGGACTGTTTTTTTCGAATTGCATTGGGATATGTGCAGCGAACAAGTACTTAAGATTGTTCGCTGACATATTAGTCTTCGTGTCCATCGATGTGCATTTAGAAGTAGGGGATGCTGGGTTTCTTGAGATCAATTACTACATAGTATAAACTAAAAAAAAATGAGTAAAGCATCAGGTCTGTATACGTAGACCTGAGTTATGCTAAGCTATGTTTCATACTCTTTTCTATAATAAATACCAATTGAATTTTCAGCAGAGGCTATCTTAATTAAACATTTTAAGTCTAAAACTTAAATTCTAGGTGGGGAGAAAAAACACTGTCAAATATGCATCATTCATCCATAATGCGCAGTGCTGTTAAAGTGTAATCTGTTTCTAAAAATGCAAACAGTTATACACATCAGAGATTTAATTTAAAAAGATTTTGCACACAAAATTATGTTTAAAACGAAAAGTCTATATCACATTCTAATGAAAAATAATGACTAACGAAGTTCCATTGATGTGCTTCACTTTTGTTGCAATCATACATTTTAATACACCATTTTTAGTGCTAGTTTTTCAAAAGACGCTGAGATCTTCAATCTGTGGAACCATATGCTTTAAAATCTAATTTATTCGTACCGAATAAACCCGCTTTTCTCTATCGCAATGCCCTGCAGATTGAATTTGTGGAGGCCCCATGTCTCCTTCAGTCGCCAATAAACCCCGGGCGATAGACGATCGAAGGCAAATTGCACATGATCCAATGCCATACGTGGGTATTTTTTTAAATATGGTTAATCAGGAAAAGCCCATGCTGCACTCGTATGTGAAGCAACCGCGTATTCTGAAACAGCACTGCCAGAAGCCATTCGATAGGAATAATCTCTTTCATGTGTTTCTCCTTCAACTTTTCGAGTTTTTCCGCCGAGTCAGTGTCGGACTGACTGCATTAAGCCGAAACAGATTTTTTCGCATTCACGCAGACTATTAATTCTAAAAATCTCTATTTTCTTTCGTCGTTTAATCTGACAGCCTACACAATGTGCTCATTATGGTCCATTAAGAAATTGTCGATGGGCCTCCAGTAGCGAATTTAACGGGCCGAAAACAAGGTGGCGGTAGAAACAAAAACGAGAGCTTCCTGATATTCATATGCCACCCATTATCTTTTAGACGCGTTTATGGGAAGGCGTTGTAAAATCAATGAATTGGTTCAAGAATTGTGCGAAAAACATCATTTTGTTGGATATTTTCAAGTAATGTTTGCCAGTGACTATCTATTGCTAAATTTAATAAGCCAATTCGGTGCACTCTTTATTATGTCAACCTCACAAAATGATAGGGGATGTGGTCTGAGATGGCATAGCGGTTGAGATAGCACAGTAGGTGTATGTTCGCAATTTGTAGTCCTGTGGAGCGATCACTAGAATGGAGAGATACCGTACATGTCGCGACAATTTCGTTGCCAATGCATCAGAACGATCGAAGCGGACACTACGTCTGTTTTCATGAAATTGGCCTCGCGTAAATTTATTACTTCGTTCAAAAATAACCAAAATTGCGAGTATTCCACGTCGCATCGCAATATCAAGTAAGTTTTATATACATATATTTGACCAAGTGTGATGAATCTATGTTAAATAGAGGTATGTAACTTCTAATATAATATAATGTTAGTATAATACACTCAAAAGAATTTTGGTTGAATTTTACCCTTATAATAGTAGGAAACTGGTTTCCTACTATTAAAGATGTAAATTTACAAAAGTGCGTAAAAAAATATTTTTTTACGACCAAATGGTGTAATTTTACCCTAAATAATGATGCAATTTTAAGGCTTTGGCGCAAAGGTGAATAGCAAACTAGTAAATTTACACTATTTTTGCTTCAATTTACAAAAAGCTGTGTATTATTCAGCTGATATGACGTAAAAGCAAAAAATGCACATCGAATGTGTAAAAAAATTTGTGATTAGTTATTTTAAACGAAAAAATAAATATAATATTTCCTATTATCAAAGTATTAATTATAGACCCACTTTTTAGAGTGTACCTAGATATACGAGGTTTTTTCTTGATTATATGTTTAGAGGGTAGGATGGTATGGGTATGTCGTCTCACCAATAGATGAAAGTTTTAATAAATGATTTATGAATGAATGTTGACGGAAGTTTTAATAAATGATTTGTGGGAATTTTCCCTTTTTATGGGAATTTTCGCCCTGTAAAACTTGAAAAAAGAAAAAGGGAAAAATTGCTGCTCGTCGAACAAAATCGTGGGAGAAATGGTTTAAATGAAATTAAACACTTTCGTAAAATTTCCACTAAATATATTTGAGAAAGAATTTAAAAAATCCAGGTGAAATTGACATTTCTTCATGTATTCTTACATTTCAGTTGAAATCTGGGATGAAATGAACAAGAATCGCTTCTCAAGACATCCGATTAGCGATTTTCAACAAAAAGTTTAAGTCAAAACGGCCAAAAGCAAAATATTGTTACGAAATAATGCAGAATAATCGTGTGAAGGCATTTTTTAGCTTTGTAGAACATAGTTTAAGCTATTTCAATACATTTAATGCACCGTTTCAGTCAAAGCAACTACTGATTCACAAATTGTATGCTGAGTGCAGTAGAATTTTAAGAAGAATGCGCTTAAATTTTGTGAAACCTGGTTTAGTTCCTGGTTTACCTGGTTTAGTTCATTTAGTTCCAGATATGGATACTTATTTGGGATCAAAATGTGAAGACTGCATAGCTTTTTTTGAAGAAGCTGTAAAATTAGACATCAAAAAAATAGGAAAAGAGTTTTACATTACGACAAGCAAAGAACTTAGAGAGAGATTACCATTTAATGATGTTATCTTTAAAAAAATTGAATTTTGAAGCCCCCAAATAGGTCTTGATAGTTCAAAACAGACGAATTCGCTGTAGTTCAAAAATTTGGCAAAACAATTAGCTTTGAAGAATCTGTTGTAAATATCAAAGGGAGAGATCTAGCAGTAACTTTTTCAAGTGATGAAAAGCAGATATTATTGCATCTACAAAACAATTATTAGACCTTTGCTATGCTATGGAAGCGAAACCTGGACACTAACCCAGGCGTCTGAAAAAGCATTGAATACGTTCGAGAGAAGGGTATTGCGAAGGATCCTCGGTCCAATACGGGAAGAAGATGGATGGCGAATCAGATACAACAACGAGTTGTATACCATATATGACGACCCGGAAGTCTCCACCGTCATACGACTCCAAAAACTACAATGGGCTGGCCACGTCGAACGAATGAGCGACAATCGAATCCCCAAACGATCTCTCAAGGGGCGAGCGAGCGGAGCCAGGTCAATCGGTAAGCCACGCAAGCGCTGGGAGGATTCTATAGATGCTGACAGCAGGTCACTTTTGGGAGCACCGAACTGGAGGACGCGGTCACTGAACCGAGACGAATGGAGGCGAAGTATTAAGGAGGCTAAGGCTCGATTCGGGCTGTAGTGCCCCGATGATGATTGCAGCTAACAGTAGAGGAGTTTTCGAAAGAAATTAACAAAGCAAAGAATTTGGCATATTTCCTCATTTAACTAAGATTTCAAAGTATGCTCTAGTTTCGCCAAAGTCAAATGCTGAGTCGGAAACTATATTCTCCATTGTAATCGACGTCAAAACTTTAAAGCGAAACAGAATAAGCGAAGATTCACTGAACGCAGTTCGTTGCATTCGCTCAAATTTCCAGTCTAAACCTGTTACCTGCATTGATTTCGAGCCTTCTGACAAACAATTCAATTTGCACAATGCACAAAATCTATTTGATTAGTTAAAAAATGAACGCATTTTATATTGCGTTATAATGAAATTATTTTTTCATGAAATGAATGTATATTTTTTTTTCTTCGCTGTAACAAATCAAATATACATGTGTATACACTGAAAGAAAAATCTTGGTAAAATCAACAATTTTCCTTAGTTGTTTTTGCGTCAACTACGGGCTATAGTTAAAACAACCATAAAAAAATAGTTGATTACTTTTATGCACCATGACGCGTGGTTGATAAACAACGTCCGTGGTGCAAAAAAAGTAAGCAACCACAAACAATGGTATTCCAACAATATACATAGTACGATTTAGTAAATGACTATAGTATGTAGTGTGGAATTATGTTTGTTGAATTTAACTATTGTAGAATGGTTCGCTTACTATGAAAATTGTTGATAAAATGACTGAATGAAAAAAAATGAATTTGGTTGGTGCCTTGGTTGCATTGACAGCGACATTGTCGTTGCATTGTGATTTACCAAATTCGCGGCATTCACGCCTCCCCCTGTGGCGCCGCTGCCGCAATGCCGCTGTTATGTGTTTACAGCATCAACTGCATAAAAAGCGTCATACAACGTAATATAAAGGCTTCACAGCATAACATGAATATGAATTATATCGAACAGCAAACCGAACACAATTTTGCCATGTAGCATATGAAACTTCTATGATAGAATAGGAGTATGAGTGTGACGAGTATGGAAAATCAACAGTTTTCCTTAGTTGTTTTTGCATCAACTAGGGCTATAGCTAAAACAACCATAAGAAAATGGTTGATTACTTTTATGCACCATGACGCGTGGTTGATAAACAATGTCATTCGGAGCATGAAAAACGTCCAAATGTTGAAACCATTCTGCTTTGCGTAGAATAATTCCAAAGACGTTGCTCACTGAATTACGTCTGTTGAAATCAACTATTGCGAAGTAGTTTAAGTACCATAAAAACTGTTGATAATTCGAAACGTTGAAGTTTTGAGTGAATTGATGAATATTTTTCTATTAATCAACTATTTTTCGTGGTTATGAAACAATTAAAACAGTTGATTTCATGAACGATGCGATATTTTTTGTATAACCAGAGCCAACTACTTTTATATCGTTAAATTAACTATATTAACATAGTAAAAATAACTATTTTCCTTAGTTCGTTTAACGATTTTGAATGAATCGTTGCAATACTATTAAAAATAGTTGAACCAACCAAGAGTTTTTCTCTCAGTGTAAAATATATGAAACTGCTGGATTTTTTTTCTTATAAGTATTGGCATTTGCGCGATATTGATAAATAAATATAAAACTGTGGTGAATAGCTCACATATTGTTCGTGGGAAAACCGTGGGAATTCGCGATTTGCTCTGTGGGAGAAACGAGCATTTGCGAGGAAATTTCGGCCACGGAAGCCTCACAACACTGGCTGCAAGTGTTATTTTCTCTTTAAATGAAAACGTTCTCCCTCAGTGTACGTATGCCTTTGCAGATGTCACAGACATCAGATACCCAGAACTCTCAGTCAAACGATCCCGCTGAACCACAACATACAGAATCTTCGAACTGTGTTGCGGATGACAATAGTGATGCTCAGAACTTCACGTCAAACGACCAAGCTCTAAGCTCTCAGTCAAACGAACAAGCCAAGGAGGGGCTTTTAGAACCTGATATGGCTTCCATTCAACCGACTTTTTAGAGGCAAGACCTTCAGAGCCTGCGAGCTCTCAATTCAATGACTAAACTGCGCTAAGCCCAACCATACCAGATAATTCTCCGTTGCCAAAATCTTCACAAATAAAGTCAATCACCTGTAAGAAGGGTAAATTCGGAATGTTGAATGCATCTCCAGGTTTAGCACAATTGAAAGCTAGTGTTGCTGAAAAAGAAGCTAGAAATTTGAGGAAATCTCCTCGACAAGCTAAGAAAAGAGTCGTATTGGCTATTTCTAATGACGAGGAAAAACCGATTGCTTCAAAAGATGAAAAACCATGTTGCATTTACTGCACGGAACCTTGGAGTCATATCCGCTCCAGGGAGTGCTGGCTGCAATGCCAAAGTTGCCATCAGTGGTAGCACGCGGAATGCATAGGACTACCGAAAACGGCTAAATGCGTTATTTGTGATATTTGCGAGTAAACCCACTTACTAAAATCGTAAATAACACGTTTCGCTTGCTCTGCCACCCATCTGAGCGCTTCAAGTGGGTATTATTCGCTGTATTTGTATGCCGTCTTACCCATAGCGGTTGGATGAGATGGCTTTTTGAATCATTTTATTTATATGCTAATAATAAACTATTATTTGATATAGAATTGCTATTTATTTCAAAACAATGACCTGTTTCCTAGTAATGCATCTTTTCAAAATCTATGCCATTTTAGACCACGCTTCCCTAGGTTTAGCATGGGCAAGATTTGAGGCACGTCTCCACGAAAATTTAGGGAAATAAAAACCTACTAGCTGAACACCGCACATTCCAAGAGACACTTTCCAAAACTTTCAGGTGTTTCTAAGTCTGTGTTAGCATAATAATAGAGCAAAGGAGGCCTCTGGAAGCGAAAGCAAAGGAATGCTCTGGAAGCGAGCGCAAAGGCAAATGTGATCGAATCATCACTCCCCATACGGATTGAGACTTGCTTTTGAATTTTCGAGCTTCTATCAATATAATTCTTGCGACCGATTTATTTAACTGTATTCGGTTAGCACTTTTTGGTTGATTTTCAATTATATTTCATTTTCTTCAATAATTTATTGCATAGTCGAAATACTTAAGTTTTTTTTCAGTTTTCCATTTCCACGTTCACTTATAACAATTTTTCTAAGCTCCAGACAAGTTTCTTTTCTTTTTCCACCCATAGTGAATTAACTATAAATAAATCTACTAAAACTCTACTATGTACATATATGTTTTCACAATATCACGTCTACAGCTTAAATGTTCTATTTGTCAAAATAAACCGCAAATCATTTATTGTTAACGGGAAATTTTCAATTCCATGGAATTTTACGAATATGAGTGTGAGGATGGTTTCTGATATTTGTGAGTAAAACTGTGTATATTTTTTCAAAAGCTTTCTTTACATAAAAACTATAGATATTGAATAACGTCATATTGCTTTAGTAAAAATAATATAATTTTTACTTTAAAGAAAAGATTTCGAAAATATTCCTTCCTTGATTGCGAACCTCGATCGCCAAAAATGAATTCATATATTTGAAACGTCGATAGATAAGTACTTACAAGAAATTCACCAACAGTCTGTCGAATGTTCTTTTTTAATCCAACATAAATTGAGCACCAACCAACTACTCAAATCGCTTAGCCACGTCAATGATCTAATTAAGAAAACAGATGAGCAAGTGCCACCGGAACTACTCTATAAACATCTGGACGAGAGTGCGTCTTATCGCGGTGAAAGTATGTCGGATTGAAAATGAAATTCCAAGGGCTGGTACACAGCAAGTAAACCAATAGTAAAATACTAAGTTACGGCCACGGGGAAACCCATTCTTTTTCGCACCCTTTCTTGTCACAGCCCTCCTGAAATTCAAGCAACACAATTCGTTTAGAATCGCACTGGAAACCTCCTGAAAGTAATGGCTGTCACGACTTCGTCATCGATTGGGTTATCTTATTCGGAAAATTGAAAATTTGTCGGCTGCAATGATCGACTTCCTGTGTTTGTCCTAAACAAACAATTCAAATTAGAAGACATGACGTGGGATGATGGCTCAACAGCTTCTTGGCATCTTCTTAGGTGGTGCTAGCTCGTTTGCTTGTCAATTCGATCGCATCTTGTCTGAAGATCGATTTTAAGGGGATGCTGCGACTAGATGCAATGCATTTCTGACTGCAAGTATTAACCGACTTTCAATTAGGTTGGAAATCTTTACGAAGTTTCATCTTTTAACAATATAAAAATTAAGAATTCTTAAGTTAAATGCATGTTTCAATACATGCCAAGAGACAGAATCAAAGTTCAAAGTGCAGGCATCTGAGTGCAAGCGCTTCAACTACAGATATTTGCCCCTTGATAATTTACGAACATGCTAATAGGCTCTTTCCACTATGGAACATGCTCTACAACTTGGCTTGCGAACCAGTGCAATTGTTGTTGTTAAAGGGTAGGTTTTTACCTGCTAACAACAACTGCGCTGGTTCGCAAGCCAAATTGTAGAACATGTTCGATCGTGTAAAGAGCCTATAAGAAGTGAAAACCAAAACAAATTCGACAATCCCAGTTCCTGGCCAATTTTTTTCCAGACTGCATCTATGTAGTTCTCTTTATTTCTTAATTAGCTGATGACCGAAATATTTTTTTTTTCATTATTGGCTTCCAAACATCTCTAGCAAAAACATGTTTCATCACACTCTCAATTAAATTTATTCAACGCCTGTCTTAGGAAAAAATTTACAGTATTCTTATTCTAATCCATGCCATGCTCCTCCTTAAAAACTCAAATCATTCTTCAATGCTTAAAAACCACATTCCACTAATTCATAGCACAGATAGGGCTTATCTTGGCGACTCGACGTCTGGTCTGGCATTTGCATCAGCCGATATCCACACAACAAACGTGCATGCACATTGGCGTACACATATGTATGTATGCATCAGGTCTCGCTGTCATTCACGAATTTTGGCCCTTTAATCGCTCGCTTCCCACACCGCATCCAATATTTCTGAAACCCGAATGCGTGTGGTCATTTGAGACGTTTGCATCGAAGATTGTTTACAAATATCAATCTGAAACTGATTACCCCATAAAATCTTAATTGCATTCTGATCTGATCGGGCGACGTTTTTTCCGTGCTTCGCCACAGATGCACCGACGTGGTAGCAATTGCTGACGCGACGGTACGCAAGGACTTTATAAACAAATTTTGCAACTGAAGCGAAAATCCTTGGCAGACTTCAAACGGGTCCCGCGATACGTCTCATTAAGAAACCCGGAAAGTGGTCACAAACATACAAAAGTGATTATCTCGTTTGGCGTGAATAATTTAGTTAGGGAGGTGTTGACAGTCGAAAATTGGGAATGGCTCGTAAAATTTAATCTGCCGTTTATGGATATGTTTTAGGGGTGTTTTTTCGAGGGAGGATACGAAATGATCTTGTCATTCAATATTTTTGTTTCGCTTCAATAGTTAAGGGCTAGATAATGACTGGGGCTGTAAAAATAGCTTTCATATTTCCTTTGATACTTGGACTGAACGGAAACGAGGCAGGTATGAGGAAGCAAATTTATGAGAAAAATTGTTGCGGCTACATTTGATTATAGGTTAGGTTACTTACAGGTTATGTATTCCGCCGGGAAATCCCACTGTCCAAGTTATATCGTAATTACCTGCTGCCATACTATTACACACATCGGCACGATCAAATAATACGCTTCCTGAAAATGCAAGTCATCTTAATGCATTTTCTTCGTAGACGTTCACTACCGAAAATTTCGCGATCGACAAATCAGTGCACACTTGAAGCAGTTATATATACGCTCTTTGCAAGTAAAGCAACTGAAACTCCAACATCGATTACCCATTGAATACGGTCAAAAACACGATTATTTACAACGCCAAGGACTATTTATTTGGACGCTTTTAATTTCCACGACCGGCGAGAATTCTGCGACCTTACCGCCGAAACGTCAAAAATCCTCAAGTCCGTTCACGAACTCCAGAGATTGGAATGCAATCGTATTCATTCAATATTCTCATTCAATATTGTAGCTTTATTTTAAATAGCTAAAAAAACAAATAAAATTTATAATTTTCTTTATTTTGTGCAATTTGTGCGCCCATTTCCAAAAAAACAATCGTGTTGGGATTATTTCGAGATTTTCAACACAGCCCTTGTTTCGGTATTGTACTAAAAATTCTTGGTTACATATCATACAGTTATCATATACTGCCACCTAATTTCTCCCAATTTCCATTGCCATAAAATCTAGTACATTTACCATATACTGCCACCATATTCTAAACAATTTGAAGCTTGGATGCTCAGCAGATGTAAAAACCAATTTTATTTAAAAAATCGGGAAAAGAAATTTCGATATAATTTCATTCAAACGCCTAAGGTTATGTTGAATGTTCTGGTACCGCATCGGCAATGACCGTGTTTACAGCAGAACCACTACAATTAAGATTTGGGATGAACCTAATTTTTGGTCATATACATACGTAAAATTAAGATTTGGAATCTTCTAAAGAACGAATTTCATGAATTGATGCTAAATTTCATACCACGCAAAATATTAAAACAAACTGCCCACATATAAAATCTGATTTAAATTGGAGTGTCGTATATTCACGGTCATTGCAGTCACAGCGGTTTGAAATCCTGCAATGCCCCCTCCTAAGTTACGATGCGGATGTCTCGATAGTTTTCACTTTTATTGACGTTTATAAGGTTATGTTTGTTGTTTATTTGCCGGTCGCCGAATAATAGTTTAGTTTGCATATTATCTCTGTGAAAATTGATATAATTGATAGAATTGGTGGTTGAACTGCTGCGGCGACAAGATGAAGTTACAGCTGGAGTTGCGGTTACTTAGATTTTAGGCGGTATTCATCTATTTTAGGTATGTACGTACAGACTTTTTTCTTGATGGTAACATGTATGCGTGAAGTGGTGTCTGCATATTAGCTGCATTGTGGATAAAACGGGAACAACAATTTAACAAACATGTCGCCAAAATATCATGGACAGAAATCCAGACCTCTCAACACCCAATTCATGTGCCTCTGAAAAGACAGCGACGATATGCTGAATGTGTAGCATTGGGAAACTGTCTGGTACAGTAATCACGTGCATACGGCGGAAATCACAACATGGTCGTCATGCTCCGTCCTTTTTGGGAGATAAAGCTAAAGGTTTGGCCAAAGAGCTGTAATCTTTGTGCAGTGAACTGATTTGTATGGTAATGTCCACATTGGCGGTCGGAAATTGGACGAATATTTTGCCACCGTTGTGCTTTCGAATTTTTCGACACCGAAAATCGACATATTAAATACTCGCGTTCTTTTTTTGCTGGATTGATTCATTGCATGCTTAAACATTTTTTCAATTGAATATTTAGTACATTAAAATTATTTTTATATTTTCTACTAATATTCATATATATACTACAAATGTTCAGAAAATTTACGATTGGTCTATCTTCCTGACTTTTTGTTATTTATTTCTGATAGTTCTATAATTTTTATCAAAAAAACTTATGAATATAAGTAAATAAATAACACTTAATAGTGAAATCCTGTGCATTATTCGAGTTGATAATGCTTAATTACTCGCCAAATACAGTCTTGTGCATAAGTATGGGACCTTTTAAGTTTTAGGTGAATAGATGGTCTTCACGACTCTCTATCTTGCATTTTATGGGATCTATCAGAATAAGAGCAAATTATGCATAAATTTATTCTTATTTTCGAAATATTAATACAAATATATAGAATTTTGGAAATTTTTGTTGTGCAAAAGTATAGTATGCACCATTAATAATAGAATAACTAGCTTCTTGTTTTCCGCCTCTAATGAGTTCCAATAGTACTGTTATTTTGATAAAGGGGTACTTGAGCAAAATAGGCAATGATGAATTGAAGACTCGTGGCGTTCACAGCGAAGTTGAGCTTATGGAAGTTGAATTTTAAAGATATTTGATTGCTTGAAGGTTAAAAAAATTGTGAAAAAATCAATTAACATCGGTGTTCTCTGGCGAGTAAGGGCTCGTTATTATATGTGGCTAAAACTTTTTAAATGGTTTTTTCAAATTGTAGTTCTGTATCAAGAGTACTCGCCTCAAAGATAAATCGCTTGCTAGTAAGTACTGTGTAGAGCGGACTATACAATTTTTCAGGACACAGAATCTATGGAACCGAAAGCACCATCTAATAAAGAAAATAAATTTTCTTCCTGTCGGGAAATAAATAACGAATTGCAAAAACAGACAAAGAAAAAAAATGTAAATGCTCATATGTGGAAGCTATTGTGCGAGACGGGCTACAGAAGTTACTCAGCAGTTGAAAAATTACTCTTATCACGAAAAAATGGAGGAAACATAAGGAAATTGTGCAAACACCTTCGCAAATGGATCGATGAGTGGAAACGAGTAGTCTAGTTGGAGCCAACTTGTGCCTCTTTCTAAAAATTGGTTCCGTAGACTTAGAGATGAAAAGTATCATCCGAATCATGTCCCACACCAAGTCCAGGATGGCCCAGAAAAGTAACCGTATGGAGTACTTTATCTTGGTGTGAATATTCGAAACTGTGTAAAAAGGCTTCATTTTAAAAATTAAGCAACAATTATTTGCTCTATTTTTAACGGTCCTATCCTTTTGCACACCAAATTTTCGAAATTGTTTAAAATTTTACCAGGTCTACAACTATTAAATCGTTTTTTTTTTTCTCAAAATTAGACGTTTATTGTACAAAAACAGAACACGAGATTTCATTCAAATTAGTGAACACATTTATCTTATTTCTTAGACATTTTTTGAATGCTATCCCGAAAGAATTTTCCGTTTTTCGAGGAAAACCAGTTATCGACCTATTTTTTCACATTTTTGTAAGAATAGAAGTGCTGGTTGGCCAGTGCTTGTCTCATAGATGAAAAAATGTGAAAATGAGAAGAAGTCAAGTCTGGTGAATAAACCGCATGTGGTAGATGTTCTCTATCGTTTCTTTGGCTGGTTTTCCAGGCTACCGTGGGTCGGTGTCAAGAAAATTGACTTTGTGTAGCCTCTCTTTGGGTTCCACGCGTTTCTCATTGAGAAATTTTTTCACTCAAATCGATTAATTGTTATTGGTAGCGTTCACTAGCAATCGTTTCACCTGGTTTGAGCAGGTCATACTAAATAATTTCACACTGGTCCCAGAACATACAAAGCAGGGCCTTCTTGACGAACAAATTTGACCGCTCCGTCGATTGGGCAGGGTATAATATACAGTGTACCAATAATGTCTTCGTACAGCAGCTATTTGAAACTCAAATGATAGAAAACAATAAATTGTTGCAAGAAATTTGACAAAGTTTCAATGCAGATTCATTCATTAGACATTGTTATTTAATTTAGAAACAAAAACTAATCCATTTAAATTCTTCATTACAAAATTATTAGTTAAAAATAAAACAAAGTCGACAATTTGCCCCCAATAAAGTCTTCGTACACTTACGAAACAGTTTATGAAAAATCTTAAAAACTATAGATACAGGTTTTGTTAATATTTAGTTGGGTAGCCTTTGCTTTTAATCACGGCTTTAAGGTGGTGTGGCATCGATTTTACAAGTTTTTTGCATAGCTTGGCGCTATTTTCGCCCATTCCTGCTGAAGAGCCTGTTTCAACTTAGGTTTTGAGCTAATATGATGAGTACTGATCCTTTTTTCCAGCATATATGTAACAATGTGCGATTTTTTTCTATTCCCTAGAATACTTCGCTGTTTTTCGTTGCTCACAAAAAAGGAATATCAGAGCAAAACCGGCACCGGTTCGTTCGTAAAACTTCCCTATTATTGCGACCTTACTCCACAAATAATTATTAAAATACACACACTGTAAAGAACTTAAAAGTACCTAAAAAAAATAACAATCCAAAAATACCAATTTTTAACAGTCAAAACCGTATACACCTTTACATCGCCTATAATTCCAACGTCTTCGCTCATATTTTTATAAGTAAGTTTACTATTCCGTTCAAAATTTGCTTCCGTACTTGACTGGAGATCAACTATGAACTCGACTACTGTAAATTAATGTCCGATATGTTATTAGCTAAGGACGAACCCGAAATATTTTGACCTATGATGTTCTAGATTTCATTTTATAGAATTTTTTTTTATAGAAATTAATTTCAGTAATGAAGTACAGTTTAGAAAACACGTCGAAAATAAAGAAATTCGCATGTAGTTGATATACCCTGTACCACAATAATAAAAAAAAATTCTCTGAAAAATCAATGCACGCAAATATTTACCTCTGATAAGCTTTTCCTAAATTGAAGAGGGATTATTTGGGTTCTTTGTAGGATCTTTTTAGCTCTTTCTAGGCTCTTTTTAGGTATTTTCAGATACTTTCTAGGTACTTTTTAGGTATTTTTGAGTCTCTTTGGTCCTTTACCGTGATCGCATTTCGATATTTATTATAAGTCAAACTTTTTAATGTCCGAAAAAAATCATCACAGGTGAATTTTTGCGTGCATTGATTTTTTAGAGAATTCGGTTGGCTTGAGGTGTTAGGCTTAGGCTCCTTTCACATTATCCGGTTCCGACCGTACGGCAAAAAAACGTACGGCGATATTTTTCTAGTGGTGTGAAGAAGAGTATAGCCTCTTTCACATTTCACGGTTACGGCAAAATGCCGTGGCCGTACCGTGTAGCAGCCGTACACTGCCACTGCAATCCACGGTGCCCGAACGGCGACCGGACACTCAGTGGTGCACGCGACCAAGTGCATGCTTCCACATTAGACGGTTTCAAACCGTACGGTCAATCAATCTCGAGCCAATTTAGTTGCAGTTTAGCAAAGTGTAAAATGTAAAGTGACAAAAGAATAATGACAGATATAGATGCAGAAGTTTTGATTACACTTGTGGAGGCCAGACCTGAGCTGTGGGATAAATTTCTGGACACCTACAAAGACAGAAATGCAACGAAAGATGCCTGGCATGAAGTCTGCATAGAAATGCACCCATATTTTGGTGCTCTTAATGCCATAGATAAAAATGCGTTTGGTAAGTAAATTAAATTTTACCTTCTTTTCTTACATAGGTTTGCACTTATTTCCTTGAAAGATAGAATTAATGTAGAAATACCCTTTTCCATGTTTAATTTACAGTTTATTTTGTACAGTTTGTATTTTTGCCATTTGCCATGGCACACTTCCGGAATTAGAAACGAAATAATTACAAAGTACATTTCTAATATTGTTTGCAGTCAGTCCTCCTCTTATGGTTGCGTCTTGTGGTAACTCTTCCAAACCTGTGATAGACATTGTATCTACATCGCTATATCCGTCTCTTTGAAGCACATAATTATGTAATACAATACAAGCATTTACAATAATGACAGCATAGTCTGGTTGCACATTAATTATAATATTTATAAAAAAAAAATATTGGAGCATTAAACAGCACACCATTTAATCACAAATTGAGCTTGTGACGAAAAAAAACCGCGCATAAACCGTATAGTGTGAACATGTTGCTCATTCGAATTTTCACCGTACGGTTTTTTGCCGTACGGTCGGAACCGTATAATGTGAAAGAAGCCTAAGGCTTCTTTCACATTATACGGTTCCGACCCAGACCGTACGGCCAAAAAACCGTACGGTGAAAATTCGGATGAGCAACATGTTCACACTATACGGTTTATGCGCGGTTTTTTTTCGTCACAAGCTCAGTTTGTGATTAAATGGTGTGCTGTTTAATGGTCAAATAGTGTGCTGTTTAATTAAATAGTGTAAAATGAACCGCAAAAAAACGATTGCATTGTGCTTATGGCTATATAATCGTCACCAGAAAAGACGACAACGCAAACGCCGTGTTTGGATGCATCGTATCAATACAAAGAGAGAAGAAGTGGGATTATTTCGTACCTTACATGAGGATCTACGGAAAGATGAAAATAAATTCTTCAATTACTATCGAATGTCTACTGCTTCATTTGATGAATTGCATGGAAAACTCAAGGATGCACTTCAGCGCCAAAACACACAATTTAGGAATTGTATACAGCCAATTGATATGCTGGCCATTACATTAAGGTAAATATAAATATATGCTGTATTCATGTAGTTTTTGTACTGTAGCCTTCAAGTATATTAAGATGTTGCAAACGGAAAAAACACAAATTAAATCCATACGCTTTTATTGAATAATGTAAGATTGCAGAATGAAATATAAAAAGAGTAAAAAACAAATTATATGTAGATAATAAACTGAAACATCATCATTAGCCTGTGCTAAAATCAACACTTTCTGCAATTGGCGATGACATCGAAGTAACAGAAAGGCTATTCTCGTCGTTTTCAGGAGAGGTAAATTCACTGAAATAATGCGATCCTGGAGATGCCTGTTTACTTTGTGCACTACTGTTGGGCGATATTTCTTGTAGCAGGACTGCTTGGTTATTCCCAATTGCAGATCGCTGAGATTGGTTAGGTGAAGGCATTTGGGCGTAAGTTGAAGGAGTTGGAACATGCATATATTGTTCATGATATAAATGTGGCTGGCCAGTGGTAAAAAATTGCTGAGGCTGACATTGAGTTGTACTTGATGGATGTATAAAGTGCCGTTGAAGATAATTCGGGATTTGATGAGACAAATTTAGTGGAGGAGGGTGCATCGCTCTCTGTTTTTCATTGATATCTGCTATCACTTTTAAAACTCCCATTTGAAATTGTAAAAATTCTCCGTCACCGAAGAAATCCATTTTAAAGCATGGTTTCTCTCCCTCTACTGCTTTTAAAATTCTTAGCTCAATCTCATCGGGTTTCTGATGCTTCCTAGCTTTAGATAAAGGAGTTGATTTTGGAGGTAACTGAGTGGGAACACCCGAAACATCATTGGAAGCTTGCAGTTGTTGCTCCATGCTTTCATCCCCTTCATTTTCCTGTTGCTTATTCTGTTGCATGCTGTCCACAGTTTCTCGTGAATCAAAGATTTTGTTTAAAAACGTTAACTGATCAAAATAAACATATTTTTTTAACTTTATAGCTTTTGATCCACTTGTTTTGCTGGCTTTGATCCTTTTTTTTGACTTCGAAAAAGAATCTCGAAGATTAGTCCATCTCCTTATTACTTCTTTACCTGAAACAAAAGTGGTTTTCATAGTAAAAGCTAGTGGAAATTCAAAGCTTTTTACATAATTTTTCTTTTCTAGGTATCTTGCATGCGGTTGTACTTTTACTGATTTGCATTACAATTATCGAATCGGAGTTTCAACGGCAAGTAAAATAGTACATGATGTATGTAAAGCAATTTGGTTTGTATTGAGAGAAGATTGCATTCCATCACCAACGCCTGAGATGTGGAATTCCATAGCTTCTGGATTTGAAGCAACAGCTAATTTTCCACATTGCATCGGGGCAGTGGACGGGAAACATATCCGTCTAACCTGCCCGTTTAACGGAGGGTCTATGTATTTTAACTTCAAAGAATTTAATTCTTTGGTTTTGATGGCAGTAGCGGATTCCAAATATAGATTTATATATGTTCATGTAGGAAGCTATGGTAAGGACTGCGACTCATCAGTATTTAAGAGGTCCAGTTTGTGGCAGTCTATAGAAAATATGGAGCAAAAGCTACCAGAAGAAAAACCTCTGCCAGGAACAGAAAGTCCGAATATACCTTACTTTTTTGTCGGTGATGAGGCTTTTGGGTTACATAAACACATGCTGAGGCCCTTTGGAGGAACACATTTGACATTTAATAAAAGGATATTTAATTATCGGCTGTGCAGAGCAAGAAGATATGTCGAGTGTGCGTTTGGCATTCTTACTAATAAGTGGCGCATATTTCATCGGCCCATTAATGTGCAACCAGACTATGCTGTCATTATTGTAAATGCTTGTATTGTACTACATAATTATGTGCTTGAAAGAGACGGATATAGCGATGTAGATACAATGTCTATCACAGGTTTGGAAGAGCTACCACAAGACGCAACCACAAGAGGAGGACTGACTGCAAACAATATTAGAAATGTACTTTGTAATTATTTCGTTTCTAATTCCGGAAGTGTGCCATGGCAAATGGCAAAAATACAAACTGTACAAAATAAACTGTAAATTAAACATGGAAAAGGGTATTTCTACATTAATTCTATCTTTCAAGGAAATAAGTGCAAACCTATGTAAGAAAAGTAGGTAAAATTAAATTTACTTACCAAACGCATTTTTATCTATGGCATTAAGAGCACCAAAATCTGGGTGCATTTCTATGCAGACTTCATGCCAGGCATCTTTCGTTGCATTTCTGTCTTTGTATGTGTCCAGAAATTTATCCCACAGCTCAGGTCTGGCCTCCACAAGTGTAATCAAAACTTCTGCATCTATATCTGTCATTATTCTTTTGTCACTTTACACTTTACACTTTGCTAAACTGCAACTAAATTGGCTCGAGATTGACTGACCGTACGGTTTGAAACCATATAATGTGAAAGCATGCACTTGGTCACGTGCACCACTGAGTGTCCGGTCGCCGTTCGGGCACCGTAGATTGCAGTGGCAGTGTACGGCTGCTACACGGTACGGCCACGGCATTTTGCCGTAACCGTGAAATGTGAAAGAGGCTATACTCTTCTTCACACCACTAGAAAAATATCGCCGTACGGTTTTTTGCCGTACGGTCGGCACCGGATAATGTGAAAGGAGCCTAAGGCTGCTTTCACATTATACGGTTCCGACCGTACGGCAAAAAATCGTACGGTGATATTTAGCTTGTGACAAAAAAAACCGTACATAAACCGTATAGTGTGAACGTGTTGCTCATTCGGATTTGTACCGTACGGTGTTTTGCCGTACGGTGAAACCGTATAGTGTGAAAGTAGCCTTATTCAACTCAGATATATGTACATACACGACAGAAAAAAAAACTGCCACCCCAAAAAAAATCGAAAATTTGCCGCCCCTCGAAATCTGCCGTCCTAGGCCCGGGCCTACCGGGCCTAGTGGCAAATCCGCCCCTGATTAGGTTGCTGCAGATGAAATGGCCGATTTAGCAATGGCATAAAGTTGGCTGCAATTTTCGTGTCTTATATTGGCACAAGCCGCGGCAAATGATATGACATATTGATGTATAAATACTGCTACCTTGGTTTACGGAGTCATTTCTGTTTTGCACTTCATAGTGATCGTAAAAACAAAAAGAGAAAGTGAACATGGAAGCCAATCTAAAACGGCTACTTTTACTATACGAATTTAAATTAGAGCACAACGCAACGGAAGCAACGAGGAACATCAACAGCGCATTTGGGCCTGATACAGTTAGCGAACGAACCACTCGGTGGTGGTTCGAAAAATTTCGATCCGGAGATATGGACCTTGGAAGTGAGCCACGTGAACACCCAGGACCATCGATCGATAACGACGAGCTGCGTGCATTAGTGGAGTCTGACCCCCGCCAAATCATAGAGGGTCTTGCTGAGAAATTAGGCGTTCACAATTCGACAGTTTGCCGTCACTTGCAATAACTTGAAAAAGTGAAAAAGCTTGACAAATGGGTTTCGCATGATTTCACCGAGCAAAACATGACGTGTCGAATGTAGATTTCAAGTTCTCTTCTCTCTCGCAGCAAAAAGGAACCGTCCTTGCACCAAATTGTGACTTGCGATGAAAAGTGGATTTTATACGATAATCGTCGCCAATCGGCTCAATGGCTAGATGCCGATGAAGCACCAAGACACATGCCGAAACTAAGCCTTCATCCAAAGAAAGTAACGGTAACTGTTTGGTGGTCTGTAGCTGGAGTTATCCACTATTCGTTAATGCAACCTGGCGAAACCATCAATGCTGAGAAATACTGTGCTCAACTGGATGAAATGCATCAGAAATTGATAGTCCAACGACCTAGGCTTGTCAACAGGGATGGAGTGATACTGCTTCATGATAACGCACGACCTCATGTATCGAGAACAACGGTCCAAAAATTAAACGAGTTATGCTATGAGACTCTTCCTCGCCCTCCATATTCACCAGACCTCTCACCAACAGATTACCATTAATTTAAACATTTGGATCACTTTTTGATAGGAAAAAGATTTAATAATGAAGCTGCTGTCAAAAATGCCTTCGAGGAGTTTCTTCGAACCAGAAACTCGGACTTCTACAAAACTGGAATAAATGTACTTGTATCTCGTTGGGAAAAGTGTGTTGCATCTATTGGTACCTATTTTGATTAAATAAATTGTCTTTATAAAAAGTTACAGCTGTTTAAATATTTATTACAAAATCGTAAATTTCATCTGCAGCAACCTAATACATTTCAAATATATATATTGTCGTACAGCATAAAATTTGTTCCTTTTCGTTAATTCAAACTGTTTTTTCCAACAGTTTAAAAAAACGGTTGTTTTTTTAAAAAAAACAGTTCGGTTTCGTTTTTTGAAAATAACAGAAACGCCCATCACTAGTCACGACCCCTCGTCGATTCTCTTCATCCTCAAAGAAATCAACATTCCTCCATTTGTTCCATTCAAACTCGTTGCTTTCTCTAACAAAAATAATTGACAGTCGCTCTGAGAAAATTTCACCAATATATTTTGTGGGGAAAAAAAATAAGTGTTCGAATCCATAATATAAATAACAATCATAACATACTATTCAATCTTATAGATATCATTTAAGTTATCAGCATCGATACCAGTATGGAAGAGTGTGATGGGTTCTGTTCGCTCTTCCAGTTGTCATCGGTCACTTTCATGAGTTCTGCGGGCTGTACGAGCAGTATTTGATGTCGAAATAAGGCGACGAAGTCGAGTTCAAGCTCGTATGATGTAACGGCGGTGTTGGAATTGAAGATGGCGGAGTCAAAGATGCTGAATATACTGGTTTCCTGTCGATTAAGGCCCCGTTCGAAGCCATACTGGACATATGCGAAACTGGCGGCAACGATGAAATCTGGCTCACAGACATGCTTCTCAGGCCTGAAATGTAAAAACAGATAGCTATAGTCAAACTTGCTTCTCAAATAACTAACTACATTCGTAGCATGCATAAAATGTGAAACAGCAGATTTCAAAGCGCTATGCTCAGCCATGATAAGTAGATATGAACATAAATCGATGTTGGCCAGGAGCATTAATATTATATTTCACAGCAAATTTTTCAAGTCTTGAGAATCTTACAGTCGATGAAATGCAAGGAAGGCATCGAAAACCAATCGTCATAATCGATTTATCACTTGAATATACATATATATGTATGTACATAGCCACATATGCTCGTTCTTATCGAAATCCATAATGGATATCTTGAGAACTTGAACTATCGAATTACGAAATTTAATTGCATATTAAACGTGAATTCTGTTTACACTTCTCCGTTTGCGAACGAAAGAAACAAAGCCAGAAAAGACAAAACCAAACGATTGATGCGATATCGTATCATCGACTTCAATACACACTCACTCGAGAAATCTAATGGCCACATCAAAAACAAAACGCATGTAACTATTTCGAACCCGAATCGCGGTGAATAGATGCTGTCAGCACTTCTGAAAAATCCGATAAATTTTAAGTGCCAATGAAGCGAAGAAGAAGAAAACCTATTAGGGGGGTCAAAATCTTGAAACGGGGGATAAATATGCTCGAAAGAAACCTCTTAAAAGAGTTTCAAAATGATTCAGTGCTGGCATAGCAATAATCAAAGCGCAGTAATGACACTCGCTTTTTAAAACGAGAAGACGAAATCTAAATGTGCTCTCCACGTTCTTGATATAGTTTGAGGTGAAAAAAATGGACCCAAGAAAGAGTTTCAACGTCCAAGGAATTTAAAAGATTCGAACATTTTGCAGCACCATAGACGTATCACGGGCACTGTGAGTGTAAAAGAGTACCGTGCTTCTTCAAGTAGTTGAATAAAAGTGCTTGACTGGAAACAATTGACGCGATTTCATTAACAAATTAGTAGCCACTTAAGATCTTCAAGTGATGGAGTTCGCCCAGACAAATAAAATCGAGTACTTTGGCTACGCTTTAGTAGATCTACAAATATATTACAATAATTCAAACGCAATAGTCGCTTTTGGGAAAATATCGAAAAATGATATGCACTGTGTTCTTATCTATCTAAGAAATGTAGAAATGAAAAACCGAATTTTACTCTCACTTTCACAATCTTATCAATGGATTGTAAAATATAAATAAATCAATTTAAAATTACACAATTTCTTTCACATCTCCGACATCTTTTCACTGCTGTGGTAAAACTTCTGAGCGAATTGCAGGCTTTCCGTCTGTCGATCTAAAATTTACATTACATGAAGGTGTTGTTGCCACATAGAGTATTCCGTGAGATCCCGTGAGATGTTACATCATCACAGAAAAAGGGATAAAAGGAGTTGTACTTCAAGACGGTTTGCCGAATTCGATTGATAGAATTCAACTAAGAGTCGGTTTAGACGAGCGGTTTTTTGCTGGATGCAGCACGAGCTTCTAGGAAAGAGAAGTGAAAGCCGGAACGCAACATCGAGCACGAGTGATATAGTTGGCCATCGGCCAAATAATTGGAGGCTCAGACATTTTTTGGTAGAAAGTAGTCTGCTTCGAATATAAAAACCTATGTGCTAGCACAGCAAGAAATCGCTCGTCAAAACTTGCAACGAGCACCATAGGCCAGCAAACTCTGTGCTGGTAAAGCACAACATCGCTCGTCTAAACTGGCTCTAAGTCAAGTTGCCTCAAATCTAAATTTATTTCGAGTTTGTCTGATAATTGAAATATGCATTATGGATTTTTTAACGCAATTCAGTATGTTTGCACTGAAACCACATTCGAAATCGATTTAAAAAAAAAGGCACCAGTTCTTTCCGAGAGTTACAAGATCACAAAACATGAAAATGGATTTCATTAATAAACGAACAAGGCAAAAACACGGTTTCCTCTACCCGAGTCAGGAAGTCTAAGCCATAAACCTATAAAACTACACACATGTGGTGATCTTTCCCAGCTAGACCATTCACTTTATTATCCTCGATCACATGCAAGATACTAGTTTCTTACTTACCATTATCGATATTCGATGCATAATGACCCGCATTGTATTGGTAGCTTCCGAATTCGAGACTAGAATTTGGTCCGCTTTGAACCGTTGGCGGTGGTGGTGGTGTGGTGCTTTGAATGGAATTGTGAGCTAAATGCGAGTACTGTGGCAACGTATTCGTTGCATGAGTCCAACTTTCAGTGTAACTACCTGTTGTCGGATATTCATACGCATAGGCGCTTTGCGCTGCGTAACTACTTGAAATGTCCTGCAAAAATACGTTCAATTAATAAATGTGAAAAAAAACTTTAGTTTAAAATATTTATCTTCGAAATTAATTTTTTTCTTCAAATAATTGTAATAATGAACTCACAGTCAGTTGTGCTGTATTATAAATGGCGGGCTCTGCAAAATATCCATTTGCTGACGAATATGATTTGATCTGATGCTTTCGTCGAAAGCCTCGAGGTCGCCTACGCAGGCTGCTTTCATCTTCAAACATGTATTCCGACTTCTGGTCAATCGTCCAATAATGCCCTTTGCCTGGTTTTCCGAGGCCCATTGTCTGTAATGATCGAATGCGTGTGTTAGAAAATTTTGCAGCCACAAGCAAGTGACCAGTATACACACCTTTGGAATTTTTACAAAACATTCATTCAAACTTAAATTATGACGAACTGAGTTCTTCCATCCAATATATTTGCCCCGGAAAAACTCGAATCTACAAAATAAATAAAAAAAAAGTTTTAGTAAAAGTGAAACTAAGAGAATTGGTTATTATACTGGAATTTATTGCTAGCTTAAAAGAGCAATCCCCTGATCTTTGGCATAATCATAGAAAACAATCAAATTTCAGGAGCCCAACGAAATTAATTTGATTCCATATTTATTTTGGAAGAAGGTCCAAAATATTTTGCTTTGGATATTCGACACCCGTGAAAACCGTAAGATTTCGTTTTGAAAACCTTTTAAAAATATCAGGATAAAACCTGGAATATAGGAATAAAAAAAAAACTAGTGCACAATGCCTATGGCTCACGTCCCAACGATGCCCTAATTATCGCCCTATTTCCATCCTTCTTTGCTTTTCCAAAATCATTGAACGCTTTGTGTTTAACAAAATTTATGACTCTCTTAAGTATGCTTTCGTACCTCAGCAACATGGTTTTGCTAAAGGTCGGTCCACATATACGAATCTCATTGAATTTTCTCAGGCGGTGGCCTCGACGTTAGATCGCACCTCTTAAGTTGATGCTACATATACACATTTTCTCAAAGACATTTGACTCTGTCAATCTTGAACTTCTCCTATTCAAATTACACCACTATGGTATCTGTGATACTCAAATTACACCACTATGGTTCTTAATTAACCGCACCTGTTTTGCCTCCATCTCCGGCGTATCGTCCTCACTGTTTTCGCCCTCTTCTGGTGTACCTTAAGGATCTATATTAGAACCGCTATTATTCAACCTCTTCATCAACGATCTTCCTAATGTTTTATCGTCATCTTGTTTGCTTTATGCAGATGACTTAAAATTATTTCGGGGAATCAAAAGCTCAGATAATCATCTACTTCTTCAGGATGATTTGAGATTTCTTAGTGCTTGGTGCAACTCTAACTGTCTATCGTTAAATGTTTCCAAGTGTTTTGCCATGCCTTATTCTCTGAAGTCCCAGACTTATGCCTTTCCTTACTTAATATATAAATCCGTCCTTATCTCTGTGGAATATGTTACTGATCTGGAGGTAACCTTTGATCGTGAACTTAAATTTGATATCCATGTTCGTACCATTACTAATAATGCCTCGCGGATTGCTGGCCTTGCTATACGTTCCTGTCACAATTCTTTTAGCATTTTTACATGTGTTAAGATATTTGTTACCCTATTTTGTTTCAGACTTGAATACTGTACTCAAGTCTGGTCTCCTCGTTTCACATATATTTCCGATGCCGTTGAATCTGTTCAGCGGAGGTTCACTCGCACCCTACTCTTTAAATATAATATTCCCTATCTGCCTTATGATTAACGCTTATCGCTTTACTGCTGCCAACCCTGTTGACATTTGCCATCTCTTTGCTATGTTTTTTTCTTCTGTTTATACTATCCCATCAATTTCTGCTACTGACTGCTTTTCCATTGATTTCCCTGCTAGTCTCTCCTCAGTCGTAACTAGCCCCGTAAAGGTTTAATTGCTTTTGTCCTCACTTGACTCTAACTGTTCCCCGGGCGCGGATGGTATTCCCAATTTTTTCGTAAAAAAAACTTGCGTCTTCTCTTTGTGCCCTTTTAACCATCTTATTCAATGTCAGTCTCTGTGCTGGTAAATTTCCGTCCTCTTGGAAGCTCTAACATTCTTCCCATTTTGAAATCGGGTGATAGGAACCTTGTTTCCAAAAATTTTGAAACGCTTAGTTTTCAATCGTATCTATGATACCCTCTACTGTGCCTTTGCAGCGCAACAACATGGCATTGTAAAAGGCCGGAGCACCTTTACGAATCTTTTTGAGTTTACTCACGTAATCGCAATCGCTTCTGCAATTGAAAGCAACAATCAAGTTGATGTCATTTATACTGATTTTGCCAAAGCTTTTGACGCTGTTAATCATACGCTGCTTCTTGTCAAACTGAAGCATTATGGCATTCGTGAACCTCTGCTTTCCTGGATTTCTTCCTCTTTAACTGATCGCACTTGTGTTGTTTCCCTCTTTGGCTTGCCGTCCTCACCTTTCTCCCCTTCTTCTGGTGTTCCTCACACGGTTAGAAATTTTCGGATAAATTTGATAAATTTTGGAATGCATATAGGTCCAAACCAAAGTTAGTATCAATCCAATAAGTTTGTTTAAGATCAAACAATTTAATCTGATAAGATAAATTTTATCTGATAAGATAAAATCAATACCAATTATTCATATAAATTGAATAAGACGCTCTTATAAACGGTATCCGAATCGCATATAAATGAATACACCACATTCTTATTAAATGTACACCATTTAGAAAAAGAAATATATTATTCTAATTTCGAGGTCACACGATAAATTTATCCCATTTTCAAAAACCCAAAATCATTTAACCCAAAATCTTATTCTGGTTTTTTCCCTCCTTTTTATTATGAATATATATTGGGAACAATTATCCATTATGATGAAAAAATAATGAAAACAATTGAATGCATTCAAAGATAAAAGTAGGTTGGAATTATTTTTGCGGGATGATTAAAATTGAACAACTTTTTATTTACATTAAAAATTTTAGTCTACATTGAAAATTATATTTTGACAAAGTGGTTTCGAAAGTATGCACTGATTCTCATCAGAGGCCAGCGCACAGCATACTTGACTGGCGTGACCACTTGCAGTTGGAAATTATTTAATTTGTATTTACGCTAGTTGTGACAAATTTTAACATCTCCGACTTATATCCATCGATATACAAAATTTTACTTGTAAAGGTTATTGAATGTGATCATGGTTCCCTTCTTGTCTATAAATCAGCATAGACAACGTATATCATCAAAGCTTATCAAAGCCGAGAATATTGATACGGGAAACTCGATCGTTTTGCGGAACCAGCCTCCGAAAGCAGAATCAAATTGGAATTATTTTTGCGGGGTGTAGGTTTTGAAAACACTTGTCATAGTACACCAAGTAAAACTTTCGAATATTAAATTCAATTATGTACTGTGGGATGGATAACGATTATTTGGTTGATTATTTGAAAAAAAACTCGATAGATTTTATTCATATATACTTTATTCACCAAAATCAAAGTTTTACAATATTCCTGTAGTGGCTACCAAATAATTTTCACAAATAACTTTAATAGACACTTTAATAAACACTTTAATAAACACTTCCAATTAACTTCACTTACAAACTCGAAATGCTAATTGCACGACTTGCGACTCAAAAGTAATTCTAAACAGTCCGTTTCACGAAAACACTCCCGAGTAAATTTTTGCGTCCAATGCAGATTACTTACAAACTTTAAATACGAACTTTACGACTTGCGACGCAAAAGTAATTCTAAATAATTCGTTTTATTTTTTATGAATTTTTAATATGAATTTATGATAAATATTATCCGATCTTGGTATAAACCACCCGTTTATACGAAACTCGTACAAAAGTTATTCCAAAATAGGATAGAACAATTTTATCCAACATCAACATATATAATCTATACGAATATTAGGATACATAATAGTACACCATTGTGAAGATCAATTTTATCCGAATATTTTTCACCGTGCAAGGTTCCATCTCAGGACCCCTTTTGTTCAATCTTTTTATCAATGATCTTCCCACGGTTTTTAAGTCTTCATGCCTTCTATATGCAGATGATTTAAAAATCTTCCGAGTCATCGAAAATACTGCTGAGTCTCTGCTTCTTCAGGATGATTTGTATGCTTTCTCTGGTTGTTGTAACTTGAACTGTTTATCCGTTAATGTTTCCAAGTGTTTTTCTATGTCCTTTTCACTTAAGCTTCACACTCATGTCTTTCCTTATGCTATTGATGGCACTATCCTCTCTTGTGCCGATCATTTCTCGGATCTTGGGGTCACATTTGATCGCAAACTGAATTTCGACATTCATGTCCTTACTGTCACTAATAAAGCTTCTCGGATTGCTGGCTTCGTGGTTCGTTCCTGCCACAATTCATTTCGTATTTCTACTTGTGTCCACCTGCTTATTACCCTAGTCCGTTCTGTACTTGAATACTGCAGTCAAGTGTGGTGTCCTCGTTTCAAATATCTCTCTGACGCTGTTAAATCATTTCAGCGCAGGTTTACATGCACTTTACTTGTTAAATATAGTCTGCCGTATTTACCCTATAGTGAACGCCTATCTCTTTTTAACATTCCTCTCCTTGAGCAGCGCAGAGTTTACTTGGATGAGAGTTTCCTTTTCAAAATCTGTCGCGGCTACCTATCTTCCTCATTAGCATTTTTGTTCATTGAGCGGAAATCCGTAAGGCCAATCAATTCCTCCATTCTATTTGAAGTGCCGTATGGTCGTACTGGCACTTTCTTCTACTATCTCGTCTTACGACTCTTACACACTCACAATAGTCTTCAACTTGGTCCTCTTCCACAATCTATTGCCATTTTCAAAAATATGGGTCGAAGCAAAATTTTTTATTCTAATTAATTAATTTTATTTGCTATTTTTGTTTATAATGGATTCTTTCTTTTCTTTTTTAATCTACTTAATTTTACTTTATTATTTAATACTTTAAGAATTTATTGTATGTTTTATATTTATATATTCTTATTTAGTTCTTGTTATTTTATTTTTTTCATTGTATCCTATTTGTGATTGGGCAGTTTTGCGCAGAGTTTGCCTGGATGAATGCTTTTTGCTTAAAATTTACCGTGGCTATCTGACTTCATCTATAGCATCCATGATTAATGTACGGCAGTGTGGGAGGCAAATTAGGTCCTCCGTTGTCTTTGATGTACCATTTGCACGTACAGATACTTACTATCATTCTCCTGTTTTACGCTTATTATGTACCCATAATGACCTCCTAATTGGTCCTCCTCCTCACTCTATAGCCGCCTTTAAAATTAGTATTCGTAACGCAATATTTGCTGCTGCTTGACTTATCTATTCTTATACCATTCGTGGCTTTGAATTTCGTATCTTTAATTTTCTCAATTTTTGTTTCTGTTTTTATTTTTTATTTGTTATTTTCTGTTTCTATTTCTAAGCTATCATATTTGGAATTGGGCTTTTTGCCTGTAAATGGATTATTGAATAAATAAATAAATAAAAGAGAAAGAGTAATCTTATACGTTTCAAACCTGAATGTGAATTGAGTTGAACATTTTTCATTTTCTTCAAACACCACATTCTCAGCTTACCTTAAAGCTCAATTAATAAATAATAAACACTTAAAATCTATGAAAACCCTTAAAATAGGGTCTATATTATTTTGACTTTCTGGCTCTTGTCATATTTATTATGTTGGATAAACATAATTTTTCATCTTAAGCTTAGTAGGGTAGACCGACGGAATGCCGCCACCTTAAAAAACTTAAATTTTTTTCATTAATCATGTTTATTGACTAGGTAAATAATTCATTCATTCAGAAATTAATTTTTTATGATATTTTTCTTTACAGTTGCCGTAACAAAAATTTAAAAAAAGATTTTTTAAAAGTGTGTGTAATACTTTTAAGAATTTTTATAGAAATTTTTGTTAGTTCAACTGTAAAGAAAATTGTCACAAAAAAATAATTTCTGAACATCTACACTATGGCAGGATTACCCGGGGTACCGGAGTATAGTGCCGCCATGGGCTCGGGGTAATCAAACACATATAGACCAAGAAAAAAAAAATCAGAAAAATCCCCGTTGACACGAGAGGAACTCTATTATTTAAGTCGACACAGCCAGTAGCTTACGCTGATGACATCAACATTATGTCACATTCGTCCAACGACGCCAAGGAAGTATTTGTAGCTCTAGACGAAACCGCCAAGGAAGTTGGTCTTCAAATTAACGAACAAAAAACAAAAGTTATGACTCAATCAAGGAAAAGGACGCCAATAAGACAAAACATAACGATAGGGGACTATAACCTTGAAAACGTAGACAACTTCGTGTACCTAGGGACGAACCTCTCGAAGGATGGGAATGAGCTTGACGAAATCAAAAGACGGATTCAATTCGCCAATAAGACATTCTTTTCGGTGCTTCCCACTTTGAAATTTCGATGCGTAGACAGGAATACGAAGCTTCGCATCTACAAAACAATTATTAGACATGTGCTATTCTACGGAAGCGAAACCTGGACACTGACCCAAGCGTCTGAAACAGCATTGAATATACGTTCGAGAGAAGGATATTGCGAAGGATCCTCGGTCCAATACGGGAAGAAGATGGATGGTGAATCCGATACAACAACGAGTTGTATACCATATATGACGAGCCGGAAGTCTCTACCGTCATACGACTCCAAAATCTGCAATGGGTTGGCCACGTCGAACGAATGAGCGGCAATCGAGTCCCCAAACGATCTCTCAAGGGGCGAGCGAGCGGAGCCAGGCCAGTCGGTAAGCCACGCAAACGCTGGGAGGATTCTATAGATGCTGACAGCAGGTCACTTTTGGAAGCACCGAACTGGAGCACGCGGTCACTGAACCGAGACGAATGGAGGCGAAGTATTAAGGAGGCTAAGGCTCGATTCGGGCTGTAGTACCCCGATGATGATGAAGAAAAAAATAAAATATCAAAAATTCAACACATAGTTATAAACTTGTTCTATTTTGATTTGACATAGCAAATTAGCGAAAAATTACACAAAAGAAATATATTTTTATTTTGCATGAATGAAATGCAAACTGACTTAAGCCTAATTTGTTACAAAGTGCGAAAATCACAAATGTAATTTTCGGGTGCACCCATTTTCCACATGCCGTACATCTGTACCGTACACACATTTCGATGTTTTCTAACCTGATCTCAAAAAGATCATCATCTTCGTTGTCATCACACAATTTTCGAACACCAATTTCATCCTCGTCCTCTGAAGAACTTTGAAAGCTTAGTCGTTTGCACGGTTTCTTCGCAAATAGATTCTTTTTAGCGACCATCTTACTGGTTTTTCTTTTATTGCTTTGGGTTACCTTAGGTTTATTTTTGAGGGACATTTCCAAAACCTTTACCGCTGATTTTCTCGCAGAAAGTTTTTTTAAAAATGCCTTATCCTTCCGAAACTGCTTTCATGGGAGTGCCTGTTAAAATTGAAGAGTGGCTTTTTCTCTTAGAACTTTGTTCTACATTTACTGCAATCAATTTTGGAATGGGGGAAAGCTTTTGTATCGATTGAAGAAATATTTTTTTCAGAAGTTAGCTCTTGAACGTTTCCTTTTGATGAGCAAGGTACCCCCATTAGTCCATCTTCGGGATTAATTACAAATACTTCGGCAGCATTAACTTGAATTTTGTCTTCAGCTTCAGTTATGGTCACCTCCGCTGCTTGTTCTTGGTTTTCAGAAACCGGGTCATCTGGATCGTCAATGGCCATTGGCAGTTCTTGAGCAGAAAAAATCTTCTTCCTTGAAAGTGTTCGGGTTAACTGGAAAGATTCCAGTACTGCGAAACCCTGATAATCGCTTTTCGATTGTTGCCACAGACACATTGGCGCCACAAAATATTGACGCTACATCATAAGGAGTAATTCTCTTATATGCGCTTGCTCTCATAAACTTGCCGCACTCCTAATTAAAGGCTCTTTTGAGTGGCCCAAAAAGCCAGACATCAAGGATCTTGTGAGAGGTAAGTGGTGGTATTGAGAGCATATGAATGTGGTTTTCTCGGCAAAATTCATAGCTTTCAAGGGGCACATGGCTATCGTGGTTGTCAATGATAAAAATGGGATCCTCTAGTGATGATTTTACATTTTTCTGGAAATGTTTAAGCCAATCAAGGAAAATGTTTTCATTGGACCAGCCGTTGTGAGAATAAGTATACACTGAGCCAGCTGGTCTACCTCTTTCGAGCAATGGTGACATTCTTTTCTTCGGATATATAAACATGGGTGGGCTGAACGAGCCAGAGGCGCTCATATCCCAACTGGTAACTCATCCGACTTTATGTTTACACTTAGGTGCTAGGTTCTGGACTGGCCTTTGGACATTAGAAATTCCTGTTTCGTCTACGTTGAAAAAGCGCGTTGGTTGAAATGCATGTTTATTCATCAAAGATTCTAGATTACTGAAGCAAATATCAACTTCTTCTTTACTGAATCTAATCACCCTACTAATGCTGGTTGCGGAGGTCTTTCTAAGTGAAATTTGCGGGTTTCTTTTGCGAAAACACAATCCTCTGCAGCCATTCTTGTAGTAGTATTGAAAGTATGTTTGATTTTGAGGTGTTCTGCTATACGTCAAATGCCATACGTCTCAATTCAGTTATAGTAATGCCGCAAAAGAGGTTTGCCATTGTTGATGCTCGGTTTTTTGAAACGTCCTCCTGTTCCTTGAAAACAGGATTTCTTCCCATTGTGGGGTTCGAAGTTTTATTATTTTTAATCCTTTCGCGAAGAGTCGACCGTGGAATGTTAAAGTGAAGACGAACATTTTTCACTGATTTGTCTTCGAGCACTTGCTGTAAAGCTGCTTTGAAATCTTGTTCGGACCATTAGAAAAAATTGATTCTTTTTCGAGCTCTAGGCATCTGAAATACACACACACAAGAACCCGTTAGCTATGACTTTAGCCCGGGGTAATCGCGCCACCATGGCGGCATTACCCCTGGAAGTGTGGCGTCATAGCCCCGGGTAGACAAGATGGGAGAAATGTTGATTCAGGGGGAGTACAATAAACGGAAGAGATTTACAATAGGTGTTAAAATGTCGACTAAAACATGTAGTTTGAAAATAACATAACAAATATAGGTAATGTACCATCACAAGGTACATACCTTAAGTGCTATGAAGGACGAAAATAAGATGAAACTCGTTGAAAATAATATATTTCATTAGACAAAAGAAACGACGTGCACTACCGCCACCATTACTCGAGGCACTGTTTGTCGCATCGTCCGCTATAGTTCAGGCTCAGTCAGGACTTCAAACTAGTTTCCCCCGGTCTACCCTATTGTCATCGATTTCACGTGGAATTTGTATACAACATTTCACGTGAAATTTGTTTTGGCGAAAATTTAATTTCAAATTTAGCATGAGCGGTATACACTTCTTTGCGTGAAAAGTTGCATCTTTCCGTCAAAAGTTGATTTCGCAATTGAAATGGAGATGGCATTGACACATGTCTCCAATCATTTCACGCCAATTTAGTATGTGCAGCTCATTCTTTCGAGGTAAAAAGTGACATTTGCTGTTTGAATTTCAAAATTTAATTGTGCGAGCGTCTTTTGAATAACAAAATCGATCGAAAATTGAAATTATTGACACGTTATCCGTCAGAAATGAGTAGTGTCTCAGCTTTTCTCTATTGTCAAAATTTTCGCTCGAAAGAATGACCAGATAATAGAGCCGTGTCAAAATTAAGCCTCACGATTAAAGGCTGCTACTGAGTTAATCGTGAAGCTAAATGTTGACACGTCTTTATTTCAAAAGCATGGAGTGATAAAAATCCCTAAGAACTTCACGAAAAATCCTTGTACTCGGATTGAGCCACTGTTTTGTGCGCCGTATCCAGAGGCAGCAGTGGCCCTAATTTTTTTTCCAATGTAACGGTGCTGCCGAAACTGTGAATTCAGAGCTTTACCTGACTATGTTTCAGCATGTGAGCCCCCGAGATTTTATGACCTGTTGGAAATTTTCTAAGCTACAAATTCGTCATACATTGTTTTTCTGAAGACGTGACCATTACTGAGATATTTAGGAAAGGTCACTTTTGGTGACCTTTGACCCCGTATAAAAAGTAACGCAGCACTCGGATCGATGGGGACTTTTGACATTTTGTTAAACACGCCAGTACCAAAGTTCACTCCAAATTTCAGCTTTCCTCTATTTTTTCCGAAGTTTCGCCTTTTGTATGTCGGATTTCACTGAACTAATCTGCATAAAACGAAATTCACACAGAAATTTGGTTTTTCTGGAAGCTACAGTGACTCATACGTCTAACCGGATGACTTTTGGAGAAAAAAATCCAGTTACGCAGTTCGGTGTGAATAAATTCGATAAAAAGACCATAATACATACCAATTAAAACGGAATTTTGCCTACTTTCATTATTTTTTATTTTAAAAGTCATAACAACTTAATGCCCCACGACTAATCGGATAGCGCATTTATAAGCTGCTGCAGTCGTATTATTAAACCAATCAAGTGATTGCAACATACGGTGATATTCATTTACGTACAAAGCAGGTTATTTGAACTTCCCTCAAAGTTAAGTTGTATCATGGCTATTTCCAGGAAGCTTAGATCCGTGGAAATGAGGAATCTTATTTCGCAGCTTCCGAAGGAAGAGAACACTTTAAAAGAAATTTCAAATATCCTACACAGTAGCATTTCAACTCTACACAAAACATGAAAAAATTTGAAACAAAAAATCGAGCGAGTAATAAAAGTAGAAAGGGCCAAGGAAGAAAATCAACTGCAAATGATGAAATGTATATTAAAGTTGAGAACGATCCGTTTATTTCAGCAGATAAAATTAGAATTAAGGTTGAACGGAACAGGGAAAAATCTCCGTGGAAACAGTTCGAAGATGCATAGGAAGTTTCGGATTGAATTGCCGAGTAATCACCAAAAAACCATATATTGTGGGAAAATATAGAAAGAGCAGATTACGCTTTGCCAAAACTTACTTAATTAAACGCCCTGAATTTTGAAAATGTTTCTAAGTTTCATATTGCAGATACTTTTTACTAATCAGAGCAAATTCAATTTGCAAGTGTCCTATGGCCACAGATTTGTATGGCAACTAGCAATTAAAGGACACTTACCCAAAAATTATAAGGCTACATTTTTTACAAAACTTTTACAAAATTATAAGGCTAAATGGGAGAAGCTCTATAATGGTCTAACATTGCATTTCTGCTGCAAAAATAGAAGCTCTCTATTTTATTCAAAATTTTATGGATTGATTTCAGTATGTAAATATTTTAAAGCTGAATGTGAATACTTCTTGCAATTATTAGGGTATTTTGGATAATTTTATTTTTTATCAAGATAATGATCCGAAACATTAATCATATATTACCGGATCCTAGTTGCTTTATAATTGTTCTCACGTATTAGACACACCACCTCAGTCCCCAGACCTGAATATTATAGTGCATATTTGGCAAGAGGTGGGACTTAGAATATATCAAAAAACCTACTCAAATATTAACGACCTTAAAGCTGGAATTTTAGATATCTGAAATTCTATAAGTCCTCAAATTTATCAAAATTTGTCAAATTCGATGCCAAATAGACTGGAAAAAGTAATTAAGAATAAACGTTATGCTAAAAAATACTAGAATCAATGTAAACTTTAATTTTTCCGGTTAGTCGTGTGGCATTGAATTCTGAGTTAGAGTAATTTTCATTATTTTGTTAAATTACAGTTTAGGTTGCTATAATTTTTGCAAAAAATAATTAAACTAGTTGAAATTTCCTTTTAAATGAAGTGTGATATGATTTACCTGTCGAATTTATTCACTCTGAACTACACAATTGAAATTTTTTACATTCGTCATCCGATTAGACGTGTGAGTCACTGTAAATGTGATAGGGTTTCAATTGGAAAATTAAGATAGAGGTGCCAGATTCGGCGATTTCGGCCATTTTTATACTAAGAAATGGCACGAAAATAAGAAACAAATGTTTAAATTGTATACATTTTGAATTTTTGCAGACGGTAACTCTGAAAATCTTTTTTCCCTTATAATATCCGATGCATTTATCGGGTAAATGCGAAATTCACAGGAAATATTGATCTTAAGGACAGTCCAAGTCCTAATGAACAGTCCAACAGTCCAAATGGCCTGGAGCCAGGCCAAAATCTCACCGTGTGTGGGAGAACTCGGAAGGACTCATGGGCTCAAGGAACCAAATTGAATTTCTAATCGATCCAAAGTCCGGACTCAGGGCATCGGGACATTTTTTGGCTCGTCGTGTGTGTTGAAGCGTCAGTCCAAACAACGTGGCAGTCTTGCTTTGCACGCTGACCTGTGGACAAGCTCATTGACTGTTTTTTGTGATTATTTTATTTAATCGAAAAACTCTGCATCGTGGATAGTGGTGGCCATGATTTTGTTTTGGAAGCTATCGAATAATATAGGTCACATGAATTTATATTATATTATTTGACCCAAAGCCTGCAACCGCTTACTAAGTACCGGAAAGTAGCGGTCAACCTTTCGCGAGGAGTGATAGTTTGACTCATATTTGTATCCTTTCGTTTGATGAATGGGGTGACCAACTATAGCAACGGATTATATGTCGTATCATCCATTCTTAAATAATTTTGCCAATCAGAAAGCTCAAGTGTGAGTACTTTTACTAAATTTACAATTTTTGCTACTTCTTTTTTGGCTATCGTTGCTTTATGTAGATGCAAGTGTCATATGCTTCTGATCCATTAATATATTGAAAATAATTTTTTCTTCAAGTTTATCTTTATTTTTTTCTAACTTAATGACAGAAAATGAAATGGACTTACTGGATCGAGGCTCTATTGTGAGTGGCGAGCTAAATTGGACTTAAACCAAACGGACTCAAGCCAAATAGACTCAGGCCATTTCGACTGTTCGTGAATGGGGCCTTTAACGCCTAACAAATTTGTTATACTTTTGGTTACGATGCTAGCAAATAGTTGCCAGCATTAGCACATTTTATCATTTTTACTATAACTCATACTAGCATCACATTTTCATACGATACACATCTTATGAACAATAATTAATATTTATTCTAAAGTTTGAAACTTTTGCGTTTGCTAGCATCAAAAATTTTTCTAAACTTTCGATAGAACCACCAGAACAAACCCAAATTCACAGGATTTGGTTGATTTTAACGTGAAGCAAGTGTGGTACACTCTAGGATACACTTTTGTATCCGGTGCTAGGAAGGAGTTGATTTTGGTATTGCGAGTTGTTTTTGCGTCAGAAACATCCTACAATGAAGTTCCTCAAAGTCTTCCTACGCTTGTAAGTTTCGATGCAAGCATCGGATCAAAACGATATTCATAGGGCAAGTTGATCTGAAAAAGGATCAGGCCTTTAATTTTTTGTTGATTGGACGATTCGGCCTGATAAATCCCAGCATTCAATTTCCATATGTCAAATATATCATGTGATAATCTGATCGTGAGTGCGGAGAAATCATTTAGTAAATATTTCAAACATATAAACGAAATCGAAACATTTCCTCTACTTTCCTTCGAAAGTCAATCTTTCTAGCGCTTTTTATGCGCTATATTTTTTCAGTTATGTTACGAACAAAAAGTTATTAAAATGAAACATATTTGATCATTATATTATGTAGTTTTACATACGACGATAAATCTTAACTCAGACTTAATTTCAAAATGAAATGGAAGCTTGGCAAATTTGTAAAACGGTTGTTTCTTGTCCGAACTGTTGTTTTATTCAATAATTAATCATGTCAACCGCAGGACGTTTAAAATATGCAATTTTTGTTTCAAAAACGTTTGTCAAAATGAATCAATAACAATCATTGTTACTTTAACCGTCTTTCTCTTCGAAATAAAAGCTTATGCAACATGAAGTAATTGTTGATCAAAAAATTTATTTGTTGTTGTAATAATTAACGAGGTAGTTTAGGAAACAATTATAATGTTTATATTAAAGAAAGTACTGTCAATTTAATGATTCACAAAAATGCCGCATTCGTAAAATTATAACGAACAGTTCTAAAGCATCAAAAATATGGTTTTTTTGGTCATCAACGAATATTTGCACATTTACTGGGAAATTCAACTGGACAAATTCCCATTATACGATGCTTTCGATGGTGAAAAACAAAAACGTGTTTACAGGGCCTGGTTTAAAATACGTATTACTATCATTCGAGTGGTCTTATACTAAATGAACGAAGAGTCCTGTAAAAAAATCCTCAACAGAATATGGCGGATCAAATACAGGGCGAAAGGATGGAAAGATAATCAGATATACGGGAAACAGTTGCTTGCTCTGTATTACGATCCGGAAACCTCTTATCACGTCAAGCTCCGGAAGATTCAATGAATGGGCAACGTAACATGCATGGACGGCCACAAAATTCCCAAGTAGCAGCTAGAATTCGAAATCGAGAGCCGAATATTTTCTAAAAAGCCCCAAACAGATGAAAGGATTTGCTCGACAATACGAACTAATCTTTGCTTGGATATTTAAACTGAGGGACGCAATCGTTGGATTGAGTTTCATGAAAATGCCAGTTATGGGAGGCCATGATCTGATTTTGGACTGTATCACCGTAGAAGAAAAAGAAACCATGTCGCAAAATTGGCTCATTTACTAAGTGGAGAAGTCAGAATAAGTACTTATAATGCGATAAGATCATTCACGAAAAATAAGCAATCAAACTATTTTTTTTTGCCGAAAACGGATGGCCAAAAATCCTGCTTCAAGATCGCGTCTTTCGTATCGACAATTGCATTTTTCGTCACAGCCAAACCATGTCTGAAAGGCCATAACAATTTGTTCGGTTCCGATGTGAATAATCCCGTTACGGTAAATTGTAGTCAAACGGAATTTCGAGTGTTTCAAATATTTCAAATTTGACGCAGGTAGATAATAAAAATCATAAGACGTATTCGTAAGGGAAAAATTTCGAATGACCGCTATCATCGGCTTGGTCGCAGTCAACAAGTGTTTTATCATTAAACGTGTAAAAAAATATTCGAAACTTACCGTTTCTGCAAGCAGCTGTAGATCTCACTTAAAGTCAACTTCTTCTGCGGTGATTCCCGAATCGCCATCGCAATCATGTTAATGTAGCTCATTGCTGGTTTCTCGGGCCTACGAGTCCCTGAAGATTTTTTGGTTGTGTCCGGAGGAGTTGACTGTTGCTCCGTCTGGGAGTTGGAGGGTTTCGTTGGTGACGAACTGTTGGGATACACCGATATTATCTCCATTGGCCGTCCATTACCGCTACTGCTGCTCGGCTCAATCGGGATCCTTGTGATAGTGGACACAACGTTTTCACTCGATGTGGGCGACATGTTGTTGTTGTTGTTATTGCTGGAGTTGCACACTGGTACATCCGGGTCTAGTGAATGCACTGAAATTATGTTATTACTGGTGCAGTACTTTATAGTCGAAGTTTGATTCGCTCCGATCTCGTTATGAATAACGCTTTGCTTTGGATGGTAGCTGGCAAGCGACGATTTGACGATGTGCGTCGTAGTAGCTGGCTGCGGAATGGCCGTTATCGCTGGCATTTGAATGATATGCGCATACGGCGATGGATCACTATAACCTTGGTTCGATTGGAGAAACTGAATTTTTTCGTCATCCTGTTCGGTTTCATGTTGCGTGTCAATAATTTTCGTGTCACAAATATCGGATTGATGGAAATTCGACGCACCTGTCGCGAAACTCCGGTACATTCGCGCCACGCTGCCCGAATCCGCGTGATCCTCAATTTTAATCATGTTGCTCACTACGCGGCACAACTCGGTCAGTCACTTAATTTAAATATTTACGAAATACTTAGACACAATATTTGTTTGTTCACGGCGAGCGAAATAATTAAATCGAATGCACTACCTATCTCTAACATTGAGGCACTTGGAAAAATAAACTCGATACCAGTACGAATCCGATCGAGAGAATCGATAAATTGATTTTCACTCGTCCGATGATCCGAACTCTTTCCTGAGCTGCACGATTCTAGCGCAGAAGCCAAACAGCCGACGATGGTGATGGTGTCTTACAAACATATCTATCTGAGATACCTACTTAGCAAGAAAGTAAATCCGTATTCTTGTGGGCTCGCTCAACACAATGATGTGCGTGCCCAATTTAGCCTTTGATTTTTCGATCCTGTGTACGCCTGCAGTCGCTCCGCATGTTCGAATAAGAACTATTTAACCCAAACAGAGTGAATAGGATTGAGCTTCAGAGAATGTATCTCGTCTGTAGGGATTTTTTTAATAGTTTTTCATTAGAATAGAGCATCGAATTTAAGTTTTAAATAAAAATTTGCAAGTAACTTAAAAATAAAATTGATAAAATGAGTCAAAACCCAGGAATGGGTTCAGTGTTCAATTTTAATTGATCACAACAAAAGTGTGTGCACGTAAGGGTTAATAAGCAATTCTCATTTTGGGCTTGATGATATCATATGAAAAGTTAGTTGGCTGAATAATGACGACAGCCCAACGAAATGATGGCGATCGACGTGATCATTCGCTTCTCTGTTCATGTGAGCGTTGAAAATACCAACGCTCTTGGGAACGAGCCAGAACAAGAAGTGTGGGAATAGATGGAGTGATTGTATCGAAAAGGAGGAGTTTGTTTATTACTGGAACGAGAATAACTTGATTGGCGGTTGAGTGATCTTGTCTGTGGAGACCAACCGCGAGGAATTCTCGCAAGACTCCATTTTCCGTTGCCGATCAAAGACATTGCGATCACTACACTTTCCTATTCCGCTGACATTCACATGAAATGGCTTCTGGTCTTCTAAATTAGAGCTTTGCTCACAATACATATGTATATATGTATATGTAGGTATGAAAGTATTTGCACTACAATAAAATTAGACTGCAATGAATTCGGCAGAAAAGTTATTCATCGGTTTGTCTTAATTCTAAATTGACTGAGGCATCGAATTATTTACGTGCAGTTTTATTTGCGTTCATTGGCTAAAATCTTAATTTATGAGAAACGGCAATATATCTGTGTATAACTTGTGAATAAAATCTGTTTCATAATTGCATCATTTAATCCGTTCAAGAATATAAATCCAAAATGGGAGCAAAGATTTTTTTGTCGTCTTATAAAATATTCAAGTTTGTTTAATTTAGATCGAAAATTTGGTTTGTTGGAGAATTGGTCCGGATGGCGGCATTACAAATGAACCAAAATATTCTTGATGGTTGTGATGAGATCTTAATGCTAAAAGGTATAAATTCTTAGAATAGGAACACTTTATGTGATCAGACATTCTCTCTACAATGTCTATAATTTTATCATCTATATATACAACCATGAATAATTTTTGTAGGAAAATTTCTGGATTCTCAGCCAGGCAAAACCATATGATTGTAAAAACGTATTTTTACAAGTACGTTTTAACTTAAGCATGCAGCTCGCAACAGATCCTCGAGCCATTTTGCTAAATAATTTCTCAAAAAAATAGAAGTACTCTATTGCTCTAATAAAATGAACATAAAACAGTTCTAATTCGCCAGTTTCAAGGAGCATTCTGACTTAAATAAATCAATCTGATTTGATTTTTCTAGTTCTCAGATCCAAATATTTTTATTTAAATACTATGTTCACAAAAAAAAAGTTTTTGGTCGGAACTCAATAATGGCCACTGCGATGGCTTAGTATTGAGTAAGGCATCTAATTGTAAATGATTGTGGATGAAGTTAGGCTGTATCGAAACAACTTCACTTTATTTTAAGTATTAATCAATTTGCCGTAGGATTTTGAAAAGCCAGTTCAGTCAGGCCAACTCGGTTGTCCACTATCTAGAGCAGAAGCTCACAATCAATTCCACTAAATTAGTTGAAGTAGAGCGGTATGCTTGTACCTTGCTTCTTTTTGGAGATTCGATCAGCGATAGCACATTAAAGACGGTTTAGGACGTTTTTTCTTAAAGCTTAGAGACCCAGAGAAAAAGCACATTGGAAAATAGTTAGAAATATTATCAATATGTCTCATAAAATTACAGAAGCATGGTATATGCTAAAAATATGGACAAAGGAACGCATAAGAAGGCCAAAAGAAATGTTATGTCAGGTTCATTGCTGCCACAGAAATCTAGCAAGATCATTATCAAAATTCACACTTTTAGAAGGTTTGTCATAATGTCTTTAATAGAAGGAATTATTTAATATTAATGAACTACAACATTAAGAATTCTACGAGTCTACGAGAAAGAATAAAATGAAGTAACAGTAAGCATACTCGTAGGATACAGACGGTGTTAGAAAAAAAAACTAAGGCAATTCAACAAAAGAATATAGTTTTTATTTAAAAAGAACCGGAGTTTATCTTGCTTTAGAATAAAATTCATACAAATTATTCTTTTTGCATACTTCTTCATAAAGACAAAGAAATATCTCCAAAAAATGAGAATATTACTGTGATAAACAGTGAAGTTCTTACAAATAATAAAAAAGGCCTGGGAAAAAAGTAAAACAACATTTTGTCAGCTCGAAGAATTATAAGTGGAAAATGATGTTTAACTATTCATTATCGAATCTTTGTTCTTTGTACATAAACCGTTACAGAATTGTGACGATGATGCACGATAATAACTGTTTGCTTTGGTTTGTTTTATGAACATTAAGGATCGCGTAAGATGTTTCTTTTCATGGAACAAATTAGTGAGATTGGCCAGCAATAAGTACAAGGAGTTTATAAGTACAAGTACACTGAAAAAAATCAACATGGCGCCCAGAGCTATGTAACATAGCGCATTATTTATGGTCCCATATACATTGTATTCTGAGCTATGCAATATGGCTCCCAGCGCCATAATGTCAGAATCTGCATAGTGCGTGGTTCTATGTAACATGGCGCAGCATTTATGGTCCCACACGCTATGCACATAGTACCCTGAGCTATGCAGTATGGCTCCCAGCGCCATAATTACATGGCGCAGAAATTATGGCCCCACACGCTATATTACATAGTATACCATGAGTCATGTAATATGGCTTCATTTATAGGTGAGCGAATTTTGATATTATTCGTTATTTGAAGTATATTTGAATATACGGCCATATCACACTGGAACAACCGATTCTCGTCAGATCACCGATTTTAAGCAGTGTTGGGCGCAGTTAGTACTTAGATCAGGGACCGCTGGGAACACCACGTGTCGTTGGCACGTAAAACTTTGTGCTGTCCCTTATCCAAACAAACTAGTTGTCTGGGAAACACTATGAAAAAGGCAAAAAAAAAGAAATTGAAAAAAAAACATTAAAAAAAAAATTAAAAAAAAGATAATGTGGAGGCATACATATCTGGTGTTAAGCATGCTTGCAAATATTTAAGAATTACATTTTTTATTATACCTTTATTGTGGTGCTTTAGTTTGCATGAAGTGCGTGGCATGAGGGGCTATAATACATAGCGCGGACGATCATAGTGCATAGCGTGGAAAACCATAGTACATGGCGTGGAGGACTATGGGACATTTCACGTGAAGCGGTCAACGAAAAAAAAATCGAGGCTCTGGATTTCGTTCATATTGCGCATAATGGTACTTCTAAAGGATAAGAATGTGGATACACAATTTTTGGTTTCTATGAGGTTTAGTTGCCGAGTTATGGGCTTTTGAAAAATGGATGAAATCGATGAAAAGTTTTTTTGGAAGCGGATTCTAGGATTCAAAAAAAAAATCTAATAAAACCTTAAAATCCTGATTGGTGTAGAACATTAACTGTTCTTTTTACTTAGTAAAGTTAATTGAATTTGATCACGGTTCCCTTCTTGTCTATAAATCAGCATGGACAACGTATATCATCTCTAAAGCTTATCAAAGCTGAGAACATTGAAACGGGAAACTCGACCGTTTTTTGTTCTTTTTAATTTTGAAATTGGATTTGAAAACCAGAAGTAAAAATTTGTGAGAAACCGGAAGTAACAATATCAACTCGTTTTTTGAATAATCTGGACCAGGTTAATTTTGCTTATTTTTATGGCAAAACAAAGCTTAAAGTACACTTATTTAATCATAAAAGTTTTAGAATGGAGCTGCCAGTAGTTTAAGAGGTAGATAGGTTTCTGCTCATGTTGTTAATCAATGATCCTCCTAGTTGTTTCTTTGGGCTACGAATCTTTACACTTCTATTAATGGTTTTTAAAACTTCAAGTACTATCTATTAATGCAGCTAAAACTTATATTTCCGTTTTAGCTGAATGTTACAACTAAGTTTAATATTTGGAAACAATTACAAACGGAATAATCGGTAGGAAAGTTCGTACACACCAAATAATCACAACATGATAATTAAAATTATTTTTATAAACTTCAAACAATTTTTTACTTAGCCTACTTGATTATACAAATTTGCATGTGATGTGTTTAATGTCAAGTAGTGTGGAGAGTAATGAATGTGTGAATAATATGTGTATGTGTTTGCGTATCCACATTTCAATTTCGTTTCTTTCGTTTACTCGAATGACCTTAAGCTCATACCACGTAAGAGCTTTATGTATTGAAAATTATCTACAAATTCAATCAGACCATACTGCTTTGAGCGATTAGAGTGCCGTGAACTTTCTCTACCTCAATACTTCTAAATGTGTTATCTTCAACTAGCGAAGCAAATTGGCGACATCTTCGATCCTCGTCTGAAATTTGATTTGAATGTACCACATCGAAATCGTCAAAGGTGGCAGTATTTTTTCTTGGCTCTACTCGTTGTACACTTAATATCTCCACTTTCAACTATCCATCTATTCATATCGCTAGTACGTAGCATACTACCATTACAGAATACAATTCCAAAGCATGGTATCCTCATTTTGTGTACATGTTTGACGCAGTCGGGTCTGTCCAACGTAAGCTTACTTTTTGTGTTCTGTATTATCTAGTTTAACTTCCCCAAGTGCCTTTCAAACCTTTGCCCGTTGTATATCTGCAGGTTGTTTCTGGATTATTTCCTGTACAAAAATTATTTTGGGCCATTTTGAACAGATATCTCCGAATTCATGTGGGTTTTTTGAGCATCCTATCAGATCTGAGCCATTTTTCACCGTCTCTTTCGCACGTAAAGAGGTGTTTTTTTCATTCAATAATGTTTAGAATGCTAAGAGGTCATAATGAGTATCAGTTTGGTTCTTTTCGGTACCCATCTTTCGTATACTTCGAAAGTATTGTATGCATACAGGGCCGGGGCTTCCATAGGCGCGTATGGAGCAGTCGCACCGGGCGCTGGCAAAAAGGGGGTGCAACTAATCAAACGTAAAATTTGATCTTTAGTTATCAGTCGCTTAAGTCATGCTTATTAACTTTTCCCGTTTTAAAGAAAATATGTTCAAATTTCTCTTTCTATTTAAAAAGTCTACTCTTCTCAAAATATAGTTTCTTCTACCCGACAATCAGATCAGGAAGTAAAGCAATATATGAAATCACCATACATGATACAGTCATTACCTGCAATGCAGTCGTATAATGGCTGAAAGCTGTTTTGCTTAAAGTTCATGATATATGTACATATGTATGTAAATTACTATGTAATGTGATATATGTACATATGTATGTAAATTACCTACACATTCCAGGCAATGCAAAAAAACACTATTTATTTTCCCACAAAAATCATTCCCCTTACCAGCTGATGACATCCCTCGATCAAAAAGAATTAAACTAATAATATTGCTTCAATGCTTCCATCCAAAATTGAAAATTTACATAAAATAATCTTGAACATTACTTTTCTCGTTGGGATTTGACTTAATCATTAATACCCGTACGCAATGGTGCAGTATTTAAAAGTAGCACCAGAACATTTTGCTCCTAGTCTATTCCATACGAGCAGTATGCCTACAAAAATATGTATCGATCGATCGATCAGCAGCGAATGGTGCACTGGGCGAAGTCTGCGCCACAGAAGTTTTTTTTTGTATGAAGTTTTCTACATGGCGAGAAATTTTCATGAAGATCGTATACGTGGGCATGGCGCAAGATCCCAATATTGCTCCGTTTACTATGGTATGCTACTCAGGTGATTTCAGCAAGTATTTTATGATGAAGAGTTGTTTCGCTAAATGTTAATGAAAATTTTAGAAATGCATATTGATTTGTAGGTTTAGTAATGAATTTTGGGGTTGAATATGGATGCATTTTTTGTAATGATTAAGATCAAAATAAAATGTCTATATGGGGAGTATATATGAAAACGGGAGTAAATTTATAAAAATTTTCTGTATGTATCGGCAACAATTGTGCAATAAATTTGCTTTTCATTTTCCTGATGTTAAGTAACGGTATTTTGCAATACCAAGAGTATAGTGTTATTAGTACAATGTTAAGAGTAGTTCTTGCATTATCTGATTTTTCTGAACAACATTTATTGATAATTATTGCCTTTGTAGTCGTGTTGTTTTGTTGTTGTATTTTATATTTATGAAAGATTGATTATCTACTAGAATGTCATCAATTGTTAGCAAAAAATTTTCAGGTAATGCAAATAGGAAACGAAACCGGCTCTTAGAGCAGGTTGTGAAAAAGTATATAGTGTCGCTGGCCTTTAAACCGTTGTGTGAAACGAGGTGGGAAAGTAGAATAAATGTACTTAGACCTTTGGCTTTTAATTTAGGCAAAGTTTACGAGGCTTTTGTTGAATTTTCACCAGGCGATGATACTAAATTCAATCACACCGCTGAATGCTTAGGTAATAAAATTATAGAATTCCAATTTTTGTGTTACATTTTGATCTGGTAGACATTTTAAACAAAATAAATATTGCAAGTAAATATTTGCAGAGTCCTGAAATTTGCCTGGAGACAGCGGTTGAAATATTAAACTCTACAAAGATGTTTTTAAAGCAGTTACGTTCAGAGAAAGAATTTGTAAAGTTTTTTGGTAATGCAAAATCAATTGCGTGTGACTTGGATATTCCTTATGAATTTCAAAGTTCATCTGCATTAAGATCAATGTAAAAAAGATCTCTCTTTCATTACAAAGGTAGAGATGTAGTGGTTTTGGATCCTCAGGAAAAGTTCGAAATTGATTTTTATTTTAAAATACTGGACTAGGCACTACAACCTTTTTCTGAAAGGTTCGACCAAATAATTGTACACAATTAAATACTCAGTTGCTTATATAATATTAGAAAAATTCAATGTACCCCAGATATTATTTCCCAAGACTGTCTCAGTTTGGAGGAAAAATTGATTTTAAATAGTCAATCTGATATAAGTGGATCTGAGCTTTTTGAAGAGATAAAAATGTTGTCTGTGATATGCTTCCTAAAAATTCACCGACGAAAGTGTTGTCTTATATTTTTGATAGACATCCGGAAACAATGTATCGAAATGCAGTTATAGCGTTGAGAATATTTTTAACCCTTGCCACTACAGCCGCACCTGGTGGGCGTAGTTTTTCTAAGTTAAAGCTGATCAAGAATTGCATGAGGTCAATCAAGAAAGGTTAGTGGAATTAGCAACAACAGCCATAGAAGATAATTTTTCGGAAGAGCTAAATTATGATAAATTATGATTGCGAAAATGAAAGTAAGTAGGGTACAGTTTAGCTAGTACGAATTAAATTAAGCTTTTCTCTTATCATTGACTTAAGGTCAGAGTGAATTTTTCATTGGTTTTACAACTCCTATGATTTTTATTAGCGTATGTATGTAAATTTATCAAAAATTGAAAGCATTCTTTTAGTTGTTGTGTTTTATAAATTTTATTTATTGTTTAAATATTTATTTTTGTATATATTAATATCATGTATAACCTTATGGGTTATACGGACTACTCCTACTGGGGAAACCTCTAAACGTGTCTAATGTTCTACCTCCTGTGTTGTGGATATTAGCATGTATATATGTATATATATATAGATATATATATATATATATATATATATATATATATATATATATATATATATATATATATATATATATTTATATATATAGATATATATATATATATATATATATATATACATATATATATATATATATATATATATATATATATATATATATATATATATATATATATATATATATATATATATATATATATATATATATATATCTAACTAAGGGCATATAGTTTACTCACACATACGATTATTGGTTGATTGATCATGAGGTATATTCTTTTAGGATTCATTGAATGTATTGTATAGGCGCATCATCTGACTTTTGCACCGGGTGCAGAAATCATTCGCCCCGGCCCTGTATGCATACTTCGAGTACTTCAGTGCTGCCATAATACTAAAAAAAAGAGGTAATTTTTCGTGAGTTTCAGCCTGGGTTGAGTTGAGGCTCAGTAAAATGAGAAGTTCATTTTCAAGAGAAAATATATGCTAATAATAAAGTTGTCCTATTTGGGTTTTGAAACTCAAGGATGATTTACAGTCAATTATTCTTTCTGAAGTATCTTCAAACTCAAGTAGGACTAATCAAATCAATTTAATCAATGAATGCAGGAATTTAAAGTTCTAAACCAGCTGGGTATTCGTGAAAACAATACGATAGCCAAAACTGCAAATACTTTTTAATACCTTTAGCTCGCACATCGCACTTACAAAGCACAGACATAAGCATCTCATAAATTATTTATAGCATGTTTTTCCTAACTCTTCCAAGCACTACAATATAATAGATATCTTGATCAACAGCTCCCAAGCTATATTTTGACTTTCAAGAAGCGCAAAAAGTTTCCAATGTTTAATAAAACAAGCTCCAAGAAGTCTACAAAGTACTTATGATTCCTAAAACTGTCGGAAATTTCCATACTAAATTTTTCGATCTGGAAAGGCAGCTGCAATCATAATCACGTATTTTATTTCGCAAAACCTCTTCAAATATAAACTTGATGTATCACGTAGTTTATGTTTGCACTGTTTATTCTGTTTTCATACTAATTTGTATTGTTGAAGGCATTCAACATAGCAGTGTAACAGGCTTTTGCCGAAAAGTAGGTCGCACAAAACATATGCTCCGCTTAGTCACGGCAGAATATCTAGAAAAAGTCATTTTGTCTATTTTTATAATTTATTTTCCTCCTACAACTCCAGCTAACAATATCTGCGCTTTCCGCCATCAATTTATTTGCGAATTTCGTCCGATCTCGTAATCAATGGACTTAGTCCTGTTTTCCATAAATAAAAACATTGTTACTGTGAATCTGCGACTCTCACTCCAAATATTTAATTTTCAACAATGTTTGGATCGAACTGACCTATACAATAATCCGACGAATGGCCAGATGACGAGCTATCCGATGTGAGTGAATCTGTTTATGAATACTTTTTAAATATTTACAAGACACTGAACTTTCAGTGTTTTCACCAAACAATCAGTTAATCCGACAATCATACGGCAGACCATCCTCCGAACTCTAAACACTTTGGACCTGACTGGAATGCATGTTTAAGTAAGTTCTTACAACATTTGCTTCTAGTACATCGCATCGCATCACATCTGATAAATATTTATGAAAAAGCAAAAGAAAAAGAAAACATTTGAATTGAACCATTCATAGTATACAAGATTGGGACTGGGAATGATTGTAAGTTTTCATCTCGGCATGAATTAACTTATTGACCTCATCACAAGAAGCATGTTGGACGGAGGCGAGCCTTGCGTATTCCCGGAAGATTCCCCAAAGTGAACTTGCCGTCGGCTCCGTCGACGGAAAAAATATACATTTCGTCAAGTACGCTCCTGTCGGCAATCATAACGAGCGGATTCTTCAAGACCAGGCCGATTGTGTGCAAAGATTCTTCTATTACCGATTTTATTACATTAATAAACAATTGTGGGAACTGTCGATGCAGACAGATTCCAACCACAAGATTTAGTCTACGACCAAACTATCTCAACCAGACTCCGAGGTACTGATTGCGGCATACCCACATTGAGAAAAATCTAAATCCTGCCTCTGGTTACGCGACTCGAGTACATTCCGGTGTGTAGTCGGCCAGTGAATGATGTTTAAAAAGCCTGGAAAATGAAAATATTTACTCCTTTTAATGTAAATTGTTTAAAAATTACCATTGTTTGGAAATCGGGATTTGTACTAGTGTTTATTTGTGTACGTTATAAACAGTTATACTATTTCAATTTCTTGTTTCATTTATCGTCCACTGACCTGTGACAGATGAATACATGACCTAGACACTCTTTAAGGATATTTCCAATATGAGCATGGCTCTTGTCGATGATTGCCGGCTGTTTGAAACACTTGCAGTTTCTATTTATTTATTTATTTACATGATCTTTAAGTATTCGGTGGTATTTTTAATTTCTGTTTGTGGATTTTCCGGTGGTTTCATAGATGGATAGATTTTTGTTGTTTTCAAATATGTTTGAAGAATATTGAACATAGTTTGAGTATGCACGTGGATATAATGGTAATATCCGGTTTCAATTAAGTTTATAACTGGGTGCCGTGATTTTTTCTGATGAGATTACGAATAACTAAAACTGTACTGGCTAATGTTCGAATTTGAAAACTAAAAATTTATTTCGAAAAATGGTGTACGGTTTTAAAACTCACAATGCGCACGTTCATTATCAGTTCATAGGGATCACAGCATTTTTTTTTAAAAGAGGTTAGCACGTTCCCGACAAATGCCGGGTCGTAGATCAACAAATTATCCCTTCACTACCGACATAAACTCAAATTACATGGCAATTAGACCACCCATTTAACACGCCATGCATCTTTCGCCTTCCCTTAGATCACTTTTAATGATTTTGTTGCGCCCATATGTTTTCAGTCCAGAATCGTTCATTCATTCATACCGCAGCCAGATACAGATGTGTGTATTTGTGCGTAGGGATCATGCAGGGCAACAGCAAATTGCCCATAAAAAAGTCATACAGCACTTGACTGCAGATATTCAAATGTATATCCTACAATATGATACTTTTACTATGCTCTGGCGCCGATCTGTGCAGTTAATTAAAAATGTCAAAACACTTGTAACGGTATAACACACGGATCAACGAATTCACTCATAAAAACTGATAATACATAATAATTAAGAATTTGTATCAATTTTTATATTGACATTCACTCATTACCATTTTTGCGCACGTTTCGAACATTAGTATTAAAATCGATTTGGAAAAAAATTCATATATATATATATATATATATATATATATATATATATATATATATATATATATATATATATATCATCAAAAAAATCCAGTGACTATTTCTCGGGAACGTGCCATCCTATTAAGCTCAAACTTTCAGGATACATTTGTGTATATGCAGAATGGGGCCAGGTCTCACCAAATGTAAATTATCTTTAACTCTTTAGCGCCGGCGGCCATTTTAGTGATATTTTAGATATGCCTATTATTTTCTCAAAAAATAGTTTTCAAAAAAGCTAAATCTGCGACGTGTTCTTAAAAAAGATTTGATACGGTTTTGGAAATGTTTAACCCTGTGTGTGCACTAGGTGCCTAAAATGAGATCAGGAAAATTTGAAATTTTTTAAATTGCGATAACTTTTGACAGAGCTATTGAATCATTACAAAACTTACAGGACACATTAATGTTACGAACTTGTATATTTATGTGGTTTTGTACGAACGTGCTGTCAACCCTGTAGCTACGGCATTTGTTGAAAGTAAAAACCTTCAATCGACTCTCCTGGAAGGTTTTCGCTTTTAAGAAAAAAACCGAATCATATACAAATCTTATGCTTTGTCTTTGGAATTTTCATGTCGGACAAGAATGGTAACCTTTCCCCAATTTACCAATATTTTTAGCATCAAAAACTTCTGTTCGCAGGAACTCACGACCCCATAATCAGATACAGTTGAAATTTACAAAATGTATTGGTCTTAGGTAGTACCAGGTCTGATAGAAGCGATTTGGAAATGTGGGCAAGTCTGTGCCAGTGGTGCCATCTTGAAAGATCACTAAGAAAAATAACTGCTTTTGGCCCTACAAATTCTGATTCAGTCACCAAATTTTGACGAAATTCACACAATAGCTGAATATTACTTTAAGGCACGTTTGATAGAAATTTGGTTGAAAAATTCGATTGGAGCTGCCAGCTATAGTAATTTGGGTGTTTTACATTTTTCAAATTCGCTCAGGAAAATAAAGCTTTTTGCCCTATAGCTTCCAGTGCAGTCATGGAACCATAACGAAATTCATATGGCAAATTAAACTTGTTGCAGACAATACTCAGCAGAAATCTAGTTGGAAAAACTATGATAGGGTTGCCAGCTATGGTTGGTTTTGTATTTTTTTTTTTTTTGCATATCTTTAGTGAGCGATTTTTTCATAAAATTTTCAAATCGTAGTAATTTTTTAGTGAAAATAAACAAAATATATTACGGTCTAGAAAATTTGAAAACTAACTCTAAATTTCTTGGTGTCTCTATAACTTACAATGCAGTCATCGGATCAATACGAAATTCGCAGAGTAGGTTAACTTCAACATGAGGCAGATTTGACATATTTTTAGCTTCAGTGCTAGCAAAAGGCTGCCAGCACTAGGCGTTTTTGTTGTTTTCGTAACAATAAATGCTTTCATAAAGTATTCACATCGCGAACATTTGCAATGAAAATAAGTAAATAATGTTTAAATTCTCTAAGATCTGGACATTTTTTGGATGTCAGCCCCAAACACATTTCGAAGAAGTCATCGGAATGAAATTGGCTTGGGATCTATTATTACTTATGCCTAGTACTATACTCTTCGCGAAACGAATTCAACGATCAAATCCCATACAAAAGAGCTTTACTGACGAATTGAAAAGCTCTTTTTGTATGGGATTTGACCGTTGAATTCGTTTCGCGAAGAGAATAGTACTAGGCATTAGGGCGAATTGGTCTTAAGTAGGACAAGTAGCTAGTTGTAGTGGTCTTAAGTAGCTAGTGTCAGAATACACGATCAAAATCTGCACAATTTCTCTACTGTTCTTCGGACATTAGTGTTTCTAGCGGTTCTGATACGCTACGGTTTTTTTTTTAGGGCATGAAAATCAATTGAGGTTGGTAGCTATAATAACTATATCTACGACTTGTACTGCTTCTACAATCGATAGAAATTACCTTGTATAACTCCTAAACCAATTAGACAGGAAAGCATTTGTAGAATTGTGATTGAAAATGGTAGCATTTCATCCCTTCTTTGAATCGATGTGCTATACTTTATGTATTTATCTAACAATTAAATGCAAAGCTTGTTCATTTGTGTTTAAAGTAGATTATCATGGAGAGGTATTCTATAAAATGTGAAGGTATCTGACTTATTATATCAGATCACCGACTGTTTAAGATATGAGAGGGTAACGCAAGCTGGCAACACACATGATGCGAAGTCAAAATGCGATAACATGGGTGGCATAGGTCGGAATGGTCTGACTGCTGTCTCTTGAGCAGTTTTGTGAACCTAAAGCCGGATTTACATTCTCGCTGAGGAATGCCAAATGAAGACAAGGTCTGTGTGTAAATGGTCTCCTTGTCTATTCTCGGCTGTTTTTTTCATGGCAAGCACGCGTGTGTAAATGGTTTGCTCGTCGGCTCTTGTTTGTTTTACGAAGGGATAATGATCCTTTTATTGCTGTGCCTGAGTGTTTATGACCGTCTCGTCCTAGTTCGAAGCCGCTCAAAGCGAAGTCGGTTTTATGTACCGAGTCAAAGGGATTCGAGAGGGTAGCATGTGCTCATTCACATTTTCGAATTTTTCGCTGGGACTTCAAACATGTCCCAGATTGAAATCACTCAACGCACACCAGGCAGTTGCAATAGCCACAGCCTGTACCTCAGCCATCGTTCACTGAACTGAACAAAACAGCTCACAACTGTCGAAAGATGCATGGTGCAATATCCTAAGTAAACAATTCACCCTATGAAAGGTGCATAGTGCATGGTCCGTGCTGCGTGGTGCAATATCCTAAATAAACAATTCACCCTTTGTTTTGTTGAGTCTCGTCCAATGTCTTGTTCAGTCTTGTTTACTCTTGTACACGAGACGCTCGTTCCAATGTATAAATCCGGCATAACGACGAGATCCTAAGGACAGATAGACATAAAGGCGAATTGCTACCATCGCCAGGATGCAATGTTCGATCAAAAAAGCCGTTCATTCGTCCAGCAAACACTGCTCGAATGTATTGGCTTGGCACCCCAGCGAATAAAAACCACCGATATCAGTGTTGCCTGCAAATGCAAATAAAAAGAAAATGACAAGAAAACCATTTGAAATAGTATTAAGATTTTTGGTAAATTCAACCTTAATTTCTCAGCTCAAAAATTTACAAAGAAATTGTTTCAGTAATGCTGATAAGTATGCATATCATTGCATGTGGCTTATGCTTGCAAATATGGTACGAGTTTCAGCTGACAAATATTATATTCGTTTCGGTTGAGTAAAATCAAAGATATTAATGACAAATATATGAGTGATTTTAATCAGTCGAAACTAATATCAACATTTATAATAAATTTAATAAAGTTTATATACCAGTTGCATACGAAGCCCCGATGGAAATTGGACTCAGAAAAGCTATGAGGCGCATATAGCTTTGATGGACACTGATTTTCCCGGTAGTAAGAAAGCATCTTCAATTTGATCAAATTTTAGAAACTTGATCAAATTTTAATTTTACCAATTACTTTAAGATGAGATGTTAATTCTTTTTGGAACTTTCCTGGTTTTAGATTGAACTGGTAAAATAAAATCTGATCATATTTCTAAGCTACAGTGGGTAAAAAAATTAAGGCACAAACTCTTATGAAGAACAAAAAACTTATTTTTAGTACTACTTTAATAATAAATGATTAAGATTTTGCGTTTAATTAAAAATTTTGCATGTTTACTTTAAGAACAATATCAAAAAAACTTGTAACCAGGCAAATTTCACAATATTAACGTAAAATTTTTCACGGATGATCCAAAAAAGAGCAAAAAAAGTTAAGGCACAGCGCAGTTTTATCTTATTTAAATTGTTTTATCGCAGTTTTATATTATTTAAAATTTTTTAAAGTGATCAATTTGAAAAAAAATCAGCTTACATAGCGCTAATACTTTGTAGCTCTTCCACGTATTTTTACCACTTCTCGCAGTCGTTTCAGCATCGCTTTCACTAATTTTTTGCAAAAAGTGGGTGAAATTTTTTTCCATTCATCAATAATGAGATATTGGAGCCCTTTATTATTCTTTACCTTTGGCAATGCTACTCTGATTTTGAGATGGTGCTGTAAATGCTCGATCGGATTTAAGTTCGGCGACTGATGTTTGATAACATTTGGAGAGTTACAAATAGCCCAGAGCCGACATTGCACCAAATTGTGTTCGGATCGTTGTTCTGATACAGGCCGAAATTTAATCGAATGCCTAATTTTTCAGCACTTTGTTTAATATTTTTTTTAAGAATACCCAGGTAACACGTTTGATTCATCGTACGGTTCACAAATTCTGTATTTGCTGAGCCAGGTGCCCCCATAGCATAGATAAGATTTTCACGCTTTTTCACGCTCAGATAAGATTTTAGGCCATTCTGACCGATGCATTGTTTCAAACGATTTGGTTGAGACATATTTTGTCATTAAATTTCTCACTGTATATCTTTCCCATTAGTATGCCAATCTCAGAATACGACATTCATGTTTTCCAACGTCGTAAAATACATTCTGCACTTACCAATTTCCTGTTCACTCTCATTTTCAATAAAACCTTCAATAAAATTACTTTTACAAAACACTTTTCAAGCTAGACTCAATAGAAATATCATATTTTCATGATTTTGAATACATTTAACGGTATTTTTTGCAGCAATTACAAATGATTTCATACGCTATTTTAGGATCACCATGAAAAATTGTACGTTAAATTTGTTTCGTTTCCAGTTTTTTCGATATTGTTCTTAAAGTAAGCATGCAAAACTTTTAATTAAACGCAAAACCTTCATAATCTATTATTAAAGTAACATTAAAAATAAGTTTTTTGTTCTTACTGAGAGTTTGTGCCTTCACTTTTTCTACCCCCTGTACGTCGAGTAAGGACTCCAAATAATGTTGATTAATAGTATGATAAATGACTGAATGCATGCATGCGTCTATGGAGCAAGCCCAGATGGCACCCACTATTGGAATTTCTTGGGTCTATTGTGCATTCTCAACGCTATGTCCTATACACTCCTTATGAACTGAGATATGACCCTGAACGAGTCTTTTTTAATCTCCCAAATGGAATGATGTGTAGACCCAAACAGCTCTAATTTTCGTCTCGTTACTGTTGGACAGTATGTGAAAGGATGCCTACTCTCTCCCTCTGTTACTTCTCCGCAATATCTACAGCAGTCGTCTACTTCTCTTTGCCTGTCTAGTGGATGTATTTTTTGCAAAGAAAGTGACCTGTTAGAACTCCATATAGGGCTTTTATGTCACTTTTACGGAGAGCTGCTGCTTCTTTTGCTCCTTTTGTATCGAAGCTGAGGTAGTCTTTTGAGTGTTTCAAACCCTCTAGATTAAGAGAATATGGCTTCCGATCTTTTTCTTACCCCATTATCTAATTTTCCTCTCCATATCATCCTTTGCAAGGCCCCAGTACGGAGTGACACTAATGTGGGGCAATTCAGCCCTTTCTCTGGACTTGATATCAGATTCCTCGTTTCGTTGGTGCCCCTCATGGCCCGGGCCCCATATTAGCTCGAGGCTGTTTTGTGCCCCTTTAACATTTAGGACCTTCCTCGCCTCTAAGAGTATATCTGAGTTTATTTGATGGCGATTGGTAGCCTTGAGAACCGCCTGGCTATCTGATATGATTTTAACGCTGTCATTTTACTGTTTCTTATCTTTGTTTTATGTGTGGCTATTCTGCTTGGTAGATAGTAGCCTGCTTGTGCAGGAGAAGTGCATTTTGCACCTGTGTCCTACGAACCCTGATCCGACTCCACAATCCATATGTTAATCAGGCTTGCACCCGTTTCTACGAGAGTGGTGAATCATTTTCTAATTTGTTTTTTGATGATATTATGACCTTGAACCTTTTCTTGAAGAATTGATCGATCAAGATCGATTTCGATCGCTGAAGATCAGTATTTCTATTATGAAACTGATGTCCTTCAGGATACTATGATGTTCTTTTATGTCTCCTGAATAGTACCTGCAGGTTTGTTGAGGCTTATCGCGTGTTTTGGCTCTTCCTCTTAAATTTTCAAGTGTATGAGTTCAAAATTTAGACGAATCTCCATTCCCTACTGTTGGATTGTGTGTTTGTTTTGGGTGGGTGGGTTTTGTTTGCTTGTTTGTTTTTCTTAAGTGTGCTGTCTTCTCGTCTATTTTTTGTATATTTTTGTGTGTTTTCTTACATTTTTGACCACTGCTACCATCTATTCGCCCTCTGGTGGTAAAATTTCGTGGCTGTGGTGCATCTAGTCGAGTTTTACCGCCATCAGTGTCGTTTTGTTTAGATAACTGTTGCAGGTGAGTTTCCTGTCCAGGTGGATTAATGGCGAGCTGATGGAGCCAAACTACAGTCCAATATTGTTGAAAAATAAAGAAAAAAAGGTCAGTAAGGATTTGATCTAATTTCGAGTATGCAATGAGACTATTTGAAAAGAAAGCTTGAAAAAAATTCTACTTGGATAGTAACTGAATGATCACAATGCATAGCAAATGATCTTCAAAGACCCCAAATTATAATTACAGAAAGAATATTGACTTCTAAAATTCCTATTTGAGATGAATAGCATTGCTGGAGCCTCCCACAGGCAAAATCCATCATATTTTTGTTTAAGTAGAAATATTTTCCAGATTTTTTGAATTTATATAGATAGCATGGATAGGTCTTTGAAACAAGTAATGAGAAAGACGAGTAATAAAAAATTATTCGAACTACCTCCTCCGATCCCAGAATAATTGAGTTCAAAAGGCAAATTGCGAGTTTCTGGGATGAATGACCACTTATATAGATTTGTATTTCACACAGTAGTCTATTTCATTGTGTGTTGTTTGCCAAAATTTCGTATTTAAAAATATGGTGGGAATATATGTAAATCATTGTCTCTTCAAAGATTTATGATTCAATTTTCACTTCAATAAAACCGGTATTTTTCTATCGCGAACATCGGAAACATAAAATATGCATAAGCTTCGTCGCAGAGAAAATACAGCTTGGTTGCGCTGCTCACTTCCGTTCGTTTAAATAAAGCCCAAGGTGAATTACAAGCACGGTTCTACGTTTCGGTAAAAACATTTATTTTTAGACTAGCCAGCTCTAATCCAACAGCATTTTCGAAAATCAAATAGAACTCATTAAATGGAAAAGTAACGTATACAAATCGAATGATTATTTCGAATTGAACGGTTATAGGGATAAGTTTCGTTGATACATCGTCGATGCTGTTAGGTCGATCTTGCATTCCGAGTTCGCTGAGCATTGCTAGACGTTTTTCGAACTGCGTGCCTTTGCACTTCTTTAGTTTCGACTTCATCGTTTTCTTGCCCGCCGCTATCCCTGCCTGATTTCGCCTCATTCCAAAGATGATTTGAAAACGATGATCGAGGATGAGACTCGGGCGCACAGTGTGGTTTCAGTTCGAGCCATATTTTGGTTTCGGTTTACATATGTTTACATCGTCTCGAACATTGCAACCGTTTTGGGTGGTCCCGATGCTGCGTCGACAGATCGCTTACAGCGGCTAACTTCAATCAAGCATTATTTTCACTCTTTTCCTTGAGAAAATCATGAAAATCGACGCTTTTTACTTGCTCGATGATCATCTATAGGGCTCTATTTCAAAACGAAAACAAATGGAAGTTCGAGTAAAAGACCTTGCTTCATGTTTTAGATGTTGAACTGAATTTTGAATTTAGATTTTTCGGTACTTGTAAGTCTGAACACCATATGCTCCGAGTTCGATGCTTTTATGATTGATCTCTGAAAAACACTGATTGATGGCCATACCACCTTCGATCGCTGTCATTGATCTATGCTGGATGAGAATCGCATTGTGTTAAAGCATTTAAATGGCAGGTCTTCGTGAAAGGAAGTAATCGATTCACATAGAACTTCAAAAGAAATACTGCAAATGAAATGCTTATCCGCGTAAACTGCTTGCGAAACTGTCTTAAGAGTGAATTCAAAATCAGGATTTGGTAGAAATGTATTGGAAACTGCATGGAAACAAACGCTTGTATCGTTCTTTGTTAATAATACGATAGAACGATATAACGATATACACTCAGAGAAAAATCGTTGTATAAAAAAAAAATAGATATGAATCAAATATTTTCAAATATGATTTGGCGTCATATACGTTTCTTTTTAATTCAAATAATTTGCCTTCATGTCAATAACGCTGTATCAAAGTGGTCTTGTTTAGGACAAAATGTTTTGTCTTACATTAAATGGTGAAAACTATGATATGAAAATAACATTTGTACAATAAAGTGGAATTATTTTTATTGAATATTCTAATTATTGAATTCAAATAAGATTAGTTTTTTATTTAAAAATGTTTCAATTTTTGATTGAAATTTGATTCTACTAAATTTTAAGTGGTGAAATTTTTCTGAGTGTAGATAATCACGTTATGACTCAAGGTATTTAACTGATTTCTTCACATTTACGAAAATATAGTTTGAAAAGTAGCTGCTCGTATTTATGTTGATTACATAAATTAGTATTGTGGGTGTCATAAGTTAATTCGCCAAATAATCGATTCTATTATATACTCTACCAAAACGTGCTCCTTATTACGACCAACTCGAAAATGATGTACCACTTTGAGATAATGACTGCATCGGAAGTCATGGAATAAAAAGATTTCTAATGTTACCGATTGCAAGAGTTTCAAAATCAACGAAAGCAAGCACTAATTGCAGATTTCCAGTATAGAATGTGTAACATATGAAAATGTCTAAAAGTCTACGACAACTACTTCACGTCAAAATCAACAACACCCTGTGAATTTCCTTTTTATCCGATCACTGCATCGGAAGTTGTTCGAATAGAAAGGTTTTTTTATGTTGCCATTCGCACAAATTCAAAAATTGGCTCTAGGCCTATCATGACTCTCAAATCGAATGAGAAAGTCGACTCACACACACATTCAGTCGAGCGAAATAGATTTGCGTATAGTGAAACTCGACTATTTTCACTCGACTCGCCCAGGCAGCCTTGCCATTTAAAAATGCTATAAATTGACATTTTGGTACAATTTTCAATTTATTTCGTACAGAGTTCGTTGCAAAATATTGCCATCAGCTACTAGGTCTGTTCGCGTACTTTCAGTCACTGAATTTTACTGAGTTTTCCTGAATTATGTGGTGGGGGAAATTCATGAAAAGTAAGAAAACGCTCTCATTGGATTGCCTAAAAATTGACAAACAAAACTGTCAGCTGTCGGTTTTTGGGAGAACAATAGTGATTATAAAGTCATCCTAAGCGGTGATAAATTACCGCCACGAAATTATTCGTCCTTCATAATAACAATACGCCAAAAACCGTTTGACAGTTTTCAGTATTTTTCAGTAGCTCAGACCCTCCTGAAAATTTTCAGTATTCAGTAAAACGGAGTACAAAAACGGCTTCATTGCAATTAATTGCAATAAATCGTGGTACGCGAACAGACCTACTGTTTGAAAATTGTCGACAGTTATTATTTTAATATTGCGTGTAAGTGCTTCTGCGGACTACACGTTTTATTACAAGCTGCGGTTTTTTTTTTTTTTTGCTAAAATGCTAAAAAATGTGCATTTTTATATGAATGAATAGGATAAAATACTTTGAAGTTTAAGAGTGATGTAAAAAATGATGCGTGACCACTCAGTAGAGACCGTAACGGTACAACAATTAAGAAATAACATAGTGGAATCATTATAGTTCCAAATATAATGCTTAGTTTTTTTTATAAGTTTATTGAATTATTAAAGCTACATGATATTTTATTGGATAATTAAGCATACATTGTCTGTTAATGTTAATGTTAATTCTTCTAGTTTTGCATCTAAATAGGCTATTTTTTCCATGACTTTAACTTCAAAAATTCTAATTTCTGGCATTTGAACTTATAAATTTTGCTTAAGTTGCATTTACTATCGCTACTATTTTATTCAATACGCCGAAGTACTTTGTGCACACTGTTTTGCACATTTGTCTGCTGTTCTAATAGTACCAGCCTTCTGTTTTGTTGTGGCTGTGCATGGTACCATGAAGTTGCAGACTCCGAATTACAGCTAACATCGTTAGATTAAGCTGATGCCACAGGATTTGCAACGGCATCTGTGGAGCGATCTGTTGGTATTTCACCGAAACCTTTTCTGATGGAGTCAATGATGAGCCAATTATCCCGTCAACCAGGGCTGTGGAGTCGGAGTCGTGGCTCTGTACATTTAAAGCGGAGTCGGAGTCGCATTCGACTCCGACTCCGCTTTAAATATACAGGGGGCACGACTCCGACTCCACAGCCCTGCCGTCAACCACTTGTTTCAGTGTACTGGAGGTTGTCAAATCATATGATCCTCAACATGCTGCTTCATTTTCTTTATTTTCAACGTGCTTAGTCCACACGCCCACTTTGAAATCAATGAAAACCTGGAAATGCATAAATTCAATGATACACTCGGAAAAATTTCACCACTTAAAATTTTTTAGAATCAAATTTAAATCAAAAGTTGAAAAACTTTTAAATAAAAAACGAATCTTATTTGAATTCCACTTTATTATATGGCGCCAAATATTATTTGGCCCCATATACGTTTCTTTTTAATTCAAATAATCTGACCTCATTTCAATAACGCTGTATCAAAGTGTGTCTTGTTTGTTTTAATGTTTTATTTTTCATTCAATGATGAAAAATTTTGATATGAAAATAAAATTATTATAATAAAGTGGAATTCAAATAAGATTCGTTTTTATTTAAAAGTGTTTCAACTTTTGATTTAAATTTGATTCTATTCTGAGTGTAATAATGTGAAACCTTTCAAATTTTACCCATTGCCACTCTTTCGGTGAACTTTGCGTAGATCCCAAGCAGTTTAGCGATGAATTTTACTGCTCCCAAAATAAACGGTTATCTGCTTTTGTTATTCCCGAATTCCACTCCACCCGTGATTTCGGATATTTTCTCCATTTTCTGTACTAAATGCCCAAATTTACCACGTTTGTCCTTTTTACTCTTGAGAAAATAAAATGATTCATAAATATTTTGATTTACTGCAGATTTTATTCAACAGTATACTTACCTTTTATTTGCTTCCATTTCACCGACAAACCGAAAACAAAAACCTCAATACAACCACCCCGACAAATCTAACATCCAAAACAAGCAAGTTTCGTGTAGATTTCACACTGAAAATGGCACTCGAGTAAATTTGACATTTTGGTCGAGCAATCTATCGCTAGCTACGTATACAACGTGGACTGATTTAAGGTTTGAGATTGAAACAATGGAAAGTAAACAGTTTTTCAAAGGTTTCGATTCCACCGTTTCAAACTCAATCCGCTTTGAACCGTTTCAAACTCAATACGTTGTATTTGTATACTGGGCTACTCAGTCGACCCTCATGATAAGCACTTTGTTTCTCACTCACACAAATTTCGAAAAAGTCGACTAGCAACTCACAAAGTCGAGTTTCAAGATTCGCAAATGTGAGTATTTTGCTCGAGTTCGGGTCGAGTCGAGTTTCATGATAGGCCATAATTGTAATTGCTCATTATATGAATATTTAATGGTAGCATCTGTTGGAACGAAAATAATAAAAATTCCAAATAATTTCTATCAAATTCGCTGCTTTTTTTTAAAGCCAATATATTTTATGAATTTCAAATAGATCTGATAATCCAGTTGTGGGTTTTCAAGAACAGAAACTTCGAATGTAATTTGGTGAAGGGTGATGAAGGATTAGTTAAAATGTTCCACGCAGAATTATGAAACCTTTAAACCTACTGGGAGAAGAAAGCATGAAATTCATAAATAGTTCGCCTTATTTTCAGAAAAACAAAAATTTCTTAGGAATCTCGATGATTTGAAATTTTTTTTCCCCACGTGCTTTTAGTTGTTACACAATTGTCCGCACACTCATCAAAAATCAGACATGTATATTTCTAGTCAACATGTTCTGCAAGTTCGTTATGATCTGATGTTTCTGTCAGAAGTTATTGCGAATTGAAATTAGAAAAAAAATGTCTACTTTTAAGCACTCAGCGCTCACATAGGAAAGAGTTGTCATAACCAAACAGAAAAAATATGTTTTCATTCTGCATACTTGTTTTTTTTTCCAAAATTTTCGCTTCATAGAAATTGTAGAGGAACCTGATAATTTACTAAAATGCCCGCCGCCGTCAAATGGTTGAAGATATCTTAATTTTTACTTAACATAGACCTACTCATTATATACATCCATACCTATTCGCTGAAAATTTCCGCTTGATCGGATTACGCACTCCACAGATAATCTAATTGAATCTTATGTATATTGTATATATGTATAAATATCAATATAGACATATACATAAATACAAAGGAAATCTAATACTACCTTCGAAAACCAGTCAAAAGCTTGCAACTAAAGAATCGCACCTCTGTGCCTATCACTTATTTGTGATTCAGAGTTGATTTCTTGGCGTGAGGCTCTCACCACTGAATCATCTGCCAAAATAGACAGACCACCATTTTCAATTTAATTTTAAGTTACGATCTAGTCAACTGGCGATGATTAATTTCACAACGATTAATTTGTCTCGAAATCGACCGTAATTTTCCTTTGTTCGAAATGTTCATTTCGATGACTTTAGAAAATTCAATGAATCACCACGTATCCATTCTCGGCAGCATTAACCGCAAAACAGCACCTACCTGATAGTATCGCAAAGGAGTTCTGCCGTCACGTACCGCCCCTTTCGAAAGCATCAGCCGTCCACGCTGTCGAATCTGTGGAACCAATGAACGCATTGCCCCACGTAAGACACTCCAGACGAACATAAATTAGGCTTAAGCTATTTCTGGCTTCATTTTGTAAAGAGGCTGATTGAGATAAAACAGACGCTAGACCAACCAAGGCGCGAGGTACGCAGCAGCCCACTTATATACGTACAGGCATACATACGGGGGTCTCGTACCTAGGGAAGGAGACCGCTGCCCGTGCTCTGCTCTGCCATGAACCGCAAACCGATCCCATTACCTACATTGAAATCATTTGCTTGCTATACGTACATACTGCCGTGCTCTTGCCGCTGCCCGCGATTCATACAGAAAGCTTCTTCTGGATGACTTTATGGTACCTACACATTTATATATACTTAAAATATGCCGCAGGTGATCCGATTCGTTTGATGTGAATGCGGCTGATTCGGAGAATGATTGTCAAGAACAAAGACGTGGAATTATTAAGGAGTTTTCCGAAAGGTGTGATTTATATGACTAGGATGAATCGTAATGAGGACATCTGCTTTTCGTCAAATTTTCGAAGCAAAACGGATGGATTCAAAAGAAAACGGAAATCTTTTCACAGATATATTTGTACAGTGGAGCAATAAATTATCGGTCTTAAGCTATGCATAGCTAAATAAATAATGCGATTGAACAAAAGCGGTCCGTGGTCCAATCCGTGTCAATACATGTACATTTTGAATTCTATAGGTCTGTTCCCGTACTTGAATCTATTATAATATATTAAAATAGATTCGCAGCAAGTCGTTTTCGTACTTTTGCTGCAAGCCAAATGCAAGCCCAATTTTGCAGCAAAAAGAAGCCAGCTGCCAAATTCTGTTACTGCTGCAGTTTGCTGAAGTACGGGAACAGACCTTATACAATTCAATATGAAACGCTTCCATGTTAATTAGAAATTTTTGAAACCTTAGCTTAGTTTTTGAATTTTTAAAAGTACTAACAAAATGTTTACAAAATCACAACATGTGAACTTTGCTGTCCTTGATTAAATCTATCAAATCTTGACAAGAAATCGAACGATTTATTTTTAAAAAAATATAATATTAGCAGCAACTGCCATTTAGTCAGTATTGCTATAAAACAGTGACGTGCAATGAGATTTGCTGGTAGTTAAGCAGAAGTCGGCCCTCAAACCCATATTAAAATAAACAAAAATGGTCTGATTTTGACAATGGTTATAGTCTATTTTATTTTATTCATTCATCGAGCAAGGTACAAATTACATATAAAAATACCATAAAAATTGAAAAATAAAGTATAAAAAAAATCAAATAAATAACAAATAAATGGCTTATTGGCAAATAGATTAAGATTAGGCGGAGTGGATGGCTTGGAGAGGGGAAAATTGAAGGATGATTTGGAAATCGTTGAAGAATACAGATTGCTTATGCTGTTTAATATCCTGCAGCATCTATTTACCGGTTTATTAGCTGCATATTTAGTGGAATGTAGATACTAGTTCCTTACCAGGATATTTTTTACGATTTCACTATTGAGGAATTCAATTTCAATAACGCCTCTACTGATATACAATGAGAAGCAGAGCGATATCACCGTTCATCTGGATGCAAGTGGCAATAAGTTTAAATGACCAATTTCAAAATTAGATTCCAGATAACCCAACGGTATTCGAGAAGAGGGTGTACAAGTGAAGCGTATAAGGATATTGTGACCCACAGGCTACAAAATTCCTTGGTATGTTTTTTTATGAAGCCTAGCTGTTTATTCCCACGAGAATGGATTTTCACATAGTGCAAGGCTAATGACCCACACGGCCGAAGAAAAGAGGAAAACCGAGTCGGTATAGTCGTGCATTACTTTAACATTGTGAAGACGCACAGTACGGTTTAGGCCGCCTCTCGATTTTGGAACCGAGTCGGTAGACGAGAGAAGTGATCCACCGACTCGGTTCTTTGAGCGTTTTTCGATTTTCTCATAGCTGCGAAATCCGATCCAGCTGAAATTTTCAGGATACATCGATGAATGCATGGGATAAACGCTTCTGATAGCCGCTGTGTGTGTCACCCTTGAGAAAAACCGACGCGTTAAATGATTCAATTGAACCGCCGTGGGTGGCATTGCCCTAAGATATAGTAGAGTTTCTCATCCAAGATAGCACACAAGATCAACAACGCTATCAACTCGAGCTAACAAATTATTGCCAAGGAAGTACGTGCTGTGTGTGTGACCATACATAATCCTGAAAAAAATCTTTATCTGGCACTTATCAATGTTAAGGGAGAGCTTGTTAACATTACACCAATGATCAAGTGACTCAAGCTTAGATTGAAGCAAAAGTAAAAAGATAAAATTTGAAATTGTTTGCTTAAAATAAATGAGTTATATTTGGTAGGAAATAAGTATTTTAAAAAGAAGTGGTGCGAAATGGCAACGTTGTGGTACACCCAGTGAAGTAGTAGAAGTGGAGTTGACATAGACAGTATAACTTTCCACCATTAGCCCCTTTGATCCTCTCGCGCACAAAGCATGTTAAAGCTGCCTTTCCGCCATTTCTCGCTGAATGCCAAATTGGAGGGGAACTATTTGGATTTGACCAGATTTGACATTTAGCGGACTAAAAATTACTACCATCTCCTTCAATGTAAATCTTATGGGCATGTCCACTCCATTTCTACTACCTCACTGGGTACACCAAAGATAGAAAACCCATTTTTTGACAAAAGCTCTTGAAATATCACTAATTTTTCCCGATTGAGAATGTAGGAACTGAGCTAGCTAAGTAAAGATCCGGTGAGTCCGAATTTCCGAAGATATAGAAAGAAGGTAAAATGGTCAGCTCTGTCAAAAGCCTCACTAAAGTCAGTGTAGACGGCTTCAATTTTTTATCCTTTTCCATTTTACTCTGAACGTCAGGGACTTGAGATAAGAAGATTGATTAGAAGAAAGTTAGAAGATTGCGCGAACTTTTCTAAAACCATGTTGTTGACGGAAATCAACAAAAGGAAAGGTAATCGTAGGCAACCTATTCAAACAATTTTGGAATTGAAGACAAAGTAGCAATGCCCTATAAGTTTGTGTGGAATGGCTTTTACAATTTTTGAATTTGACGAATCATACTTTGTGAAATGCTGGAGAGAAAAACATTTGAAGTGATACTATTGAGAACAATGGCCGAAGCCTATCTTTTCACATTCGTCTTCTTCTATCTCACTTAGTGCTCATCACTGTCAAATTGGCACTTGACCATATTTTTCACATTTGTTTGCTTCATTTTCTAAGCCTTTTTTTGGATCCCTTAAAACCATTTTCCTTCGGCGCTCTTCCTTTCTTAAAGCGATTTGCCGAGCTTGTTCTTTGTTTTCTTCCTGCTGCGATAGATATAATAGGTCTGTTCCCGTACTTTCAGTAACTGAATTTTACTGAATTTTCCTGAATCATGTGGTGGGGAATTTCATGAAAAGTACGGGAACGCTCTCATTGTATTTCCTGAAAATTGACAACCGAAAGTGTCAGTTTTCGGTTTTTGGGAGAACAATAGTGATTAAAAAGTCATCCTAAGCGGTAATAAATTACCGCCACAAAAATATTCGACCTTCATAGCAACATTACGCAAAAAATATGTTGCTTGCCGCGCACAATTGAAAATATTTACTCCTTTTGACACTTTTCAGTATTTTTCAGTAGCTCAGACCCTACTGAAATTTACTGAAAGAGGGGAAATTTTCAGTTTTCAGTAAAACGGAGTACGGGAACAGCTTCATTGCAAATAATCGCGATTAATCGTAATTAATCGTAGTACGGGAACAGACCTAATACATAAGCTTGATATAAAACTGCGCTCTTGCTTTTATCAATTCGGAAATTACGCTTCATTGTCTGCAAAGGTCCAGGGAAAAATAAGTGCTTCATCAAATGAGAAGAAACTGGCAAGCACGATCTTCGCAGCGATCAATATTGTTTCTCTAGACAAACATTTTCTTTTTCCGCTTCTTGCTCATGAATGGATGAGTTAAAAATGTTACCAGTCAATCCATAGCATTTAAGAACGGACTTCGGAGGCGAGCTGAATGTTGTGAGAACAGTTTGGACAAAAAAACTGCAATTCGATTCAGGGACAGGTAAATCTAAAGTGTTTTTCAGGATTGATATGTATTTATTTTCTTCTGCCAATCGTAAAGTACCATCGTCGTCCAGAGCGAACAGTAAACCAGTTGGAGGGGAATTATATATATTTATTTACATTAGGCCAGCTTAAAATCGTCCGCATTAAGGAGGAACTTATATTTGCATTTATAAAAAGAACAAATAATAGAGGTTCAAGAATAGACCCTTGTGGAACACCAGACGGAGGTTAAAAGAGGTATGAAGAACACAACTTTGCAGGTACGATTGAAGATGTAGGATGAAAACCAGAAGAGGAGGGGATCGGATATGCCAAACCAAGAAAGCTTATCAAGCAGGATTTAATGATCGAGCTTGTCGAAAGAAAAATCGCTATGCTTTACATTAACTTGATGCTCATTGTCAAAAACAAGGCACAAATCGACTAAATTAGTGAAAGTGCAGCGACTCTTGATAATATCGTGCTGTAGATTTGAAATTTGACCATAAAAATTTCAACTGACTGGGTCGTATTGGGCAATTGCTAAAATGTTATGCATCAATTTCTCGCCATACCAGATTTTTTTGGATGTAAAAGGCCGTTTACTGAAGTTTTCTTTAGATTTTTTCCGTTAAATGCTATTCGAGCCCACTCTATTCGAGATATCATTTCGAGCAAAGAACACAAAAAAACATTTCAGATGAAATTTCAATACTCGGCCCGTAGCGGAAAAGCAAATGCAGTGTGATTTTTTTTGTCTTAAAATCCGGTCTCATGTTTTAATACAACCAAACAAATTCACTATACTATATAGAAATCAAATTTATTGTCAGATTTACTCACTTTCTAACGTATTTTAAAAAGGCTTCATAAACAAAACAATCAAAAAATCGTCTGTATCAAACGCAACTTCTTTAAAACACATTTTTGCTCTGCTTGATGATAAACTCACAATTGAATAAACTCTTACTCCATTTGTGCTAGAACTTTTCACTCTTGGGTTGTACGAATCTTGTGCTTATCTATTAGAATAACTGAAAAAATGGCCAAATATTGGTGAGCTCACCATTCGTTATTAACATCGTTATTAACATATCAACATAATCTCGGTAAATCTGAAATCTCTATAAGGCTATTATGTTGAAAGCTATCGAAAATAAGCTATTCTTATCATAAACAACTTGATTTTCGTATTTTCACTGTGCGCATTTTGAAAATCAGAGCCCAAAGACTAGCATGCAAAATCTGACATCAGGACAATATGCTGCCCTGATTCGCATAAACGTTCTATCTACATTTCGGTCATTTTTGAGTTAACAACGAATTCAAAAACTGCCCTACTCTATTACATAATTCTGCAAAATTTGTAAAACCTATCTTTTTTGAAAGTGTTCTAAAATAAATATTGAAAAACGCACTCTCCATATGTCCTCCAGTGCAAATCAAAACACAAATCATTGAATATCTCGAAAGTACTAAAATGTAGATAGAACGTTTATGCGAATCAGGGCAGTATGCAGGTTGATTGCAAATCGACGCAACCATTCCGCGAATTAGCAATGTGTGACTGAAGCTTTTATATCAATGGACTGAAGTCAATCATATTTAAATCGTATAGAAAAATTCTAAAGTACTTTGTTTATTTGCTTTCGATTCCTTTCCGATTCGAATATATTTTGCTTTCCGAAAATAAACAATCCCGAAAGGGCAATTTTATGAATGTATTAAATTATGTGTGGATGCAGAGTGGCAAGATAGAGAAGAGGAACGGAACGGCCATAACGAGATCTCAGAATCAATAAACACAGTGCCTGCGAACAATTCCAAATCAATGATTTCAACAATGAATGTATCGTTTCCTTGGCTTTATACGTCGTCGCGTCAGGGATGTAAAGTTTCCGTTCTGTTCGACACAAACAGTTCTGATCGTCTTCCTACTTGGAAAACTGACACACGATGCTGAAAAATTAGATCCCAATTTAATGCAATGATCCCGTTAATTTTGTTTACGATCCCAATTCGAATTTTATTTTCATAGCGACGCCCTGAACGTAAACAATTCGGGACCTAGTCGAATTTCGTCTTGACGGAACGCTAGATTCCATTCAGGTGCCTGTGGATCTGGTCGCCACAGCCGGATATCGTTCTTGGTTGTTGCAACAGTTCAAAAATCCAGCAGCTTCTTGAGCGTGCATGTCGAGTGGCAGCCACTTCGAGTAGAAATGTGAAAAGAAATTATTTTCAAATATTCAGATTTGTCTGCCATTTATGTTTAAGGGGTTGTACACAAAGTGCGTATGCGAAGATGAAGCTTTGAAACTCATAGTTACCTCAGCTGATTACGAGTATACAGGATAATTCGCCTATCTTTACCATTCGTTTTAAAGACACCGCAATTGAATAAACGAATTATGCATAAGCACTAATTTATGACTACAATGGATCCTCAAGAGCCACCAACGATTTCGATAATAATATCGTGTACTATCCCTTAAATACAATTGCTAGCACTGGAAGATGAACCGCAATCACTCAACAAAGATGCTTGAGATGCTGACAGTTTCAATAATTTAGTGATAAATAATAATTTCTTCTCTAAAACGATACTACCAATTTTTCAGCAGTCGAGTTGACAGACGGGTAATGCTCTTTTGGGGTTCAATTAGCCGGGGATTGCAGAGTAAAGTGTAGTGACATATGGTAATGGCCAATGGCCCGACCTTTGCTCTTCTGATTGCAACGGCTAAATACATATGTTGTATGTAGAATGTGGCTGAACGAAATTTAAGTACAAGTACATTTTTATAATGTGACTGCTTTCCCAACTTAATTCAATCTTTAATGACTCTAAGGGGGTGTCTGCTTGTGTAAATATTTACATTAAAGACTATCTTGTTTGCTGCTGTAATGATTATCATTGAGGTGCTAAATGTTTTAAAATCATCTGATTTTTGTCGAGATAATTTTGAAGAGATCGTAATTAGGGAAAGTGGAAGTTCTGTTCTTAAATCTTCACTTTTCAAATTGAAAAATCTGAATAGGTTAGATATTATGAAAAAATAGTAGTTTAAATATAAATAGATAGATGAGAATACCAATATCAATTGGACTTTTGGAAGAGGTGGGCGAAGTGTGCAAAAATTTCTTAATAATACATGGCTATGAATAATACAGGGTGGTCTGGAAAAGCTTGTGTTTCCGTGTAGGATCAGCATTGGATTTTGAGGTCTCTGGTTCGGCGCATGGTGCTTTGAGTTAACTTAGTACTGACTAGATACCTGAGTTAAAACAAGGACAAAGTGGAGCGTTAAACTAATTATTTCATTCTCCTAAAAATTTCGATTTTGAAACTGGAGTTGTGAGCCACCTACATAGCTCATGAAATCGGAACTACATTTTTAATATGCTATTAGAGATTTAGAAAATTCTTCGAAATTACTGCACTGAATAAAGCTAATTTTTTCAGTTCCATTAATTTATTTTTTCTATTTCGCCTTAAAAACCAAGGCAAATCAGCAAGAAATAAGTTGGGCGCTTGCTGAATATAACAAGTATTAGAAATTTATACGTTTGATTTAAATTTCCTAAGAATTCATCAGTTGATTAATCTCAAACTCAATGTGTCAAATAATAAAGATCTGTTTACTACACTTCATAAATCCGAACTATAATTTTAAGCCGCAGCAAGCACTTTTTTTAGACCATTATTATGAAGACATGATTTTAGGTAGTAAATTGTACCTCACTCTCTACAATACTCTGCTTCTAATCAAAACTTTCTTCTCAAATATTTGCCAATTATTATTTAGAGACTTTCTTGAATTCTTATAAAATTATTTTTTCTTCTTCTTCTAATAAAATTTCAACATCATGTTTTTGTTTGTATCAGGAGGCATTTGTAAATTTGATTACTGTACTTGTACTATAAGAAAATCACCTATATCTTAAGTAAACTTTCAAAAGTACGAAATGTCTGTGATACCATGCATCATTTTCTCCCAGCATTTAAAATATAAACCAAATAATTACTATTCAAAAATCAACGATCAAAAACGGAAGTTCAAACGGCACTGCATTATCATCACATTAGCCAATGCCGCTAAAAACACGGCTAACTTCATGTCATTTCGATTTGTCGGGTTTTCGCTTTCGCCTTTCGCTTAGTCGCCCAGTTTTGCGTGTTGTTTAGTTGTTTTTTGTGATGCTGTTCGCGAATGATTCACGATTGTAACGACTTCGGTCTGAGATTTTCTTTAAGTTCACGGTGTTTTATAGTGCAAAAGTGCAACAAGTGTGTGAAAAAGTGCATAGAAATTTGTAGTGTACACAATAAAACGTGAAAATGGGTTGTGCTGTGAGTACGGCGCGAGATAAGGAAGCCACGGAGCATTCGAAAAACATCGACAGAGCGCTACGTGCGGATGGCGAAAAAGCCGCTTCGGAAGTGAAACTCCTACTTTTGGGTGCGTCTTGTCATGTTTTTCTTAGTTTTGTAGCAATCATCTCAATTAAGTTTAGTGGGGTCATCGAAATCAATGTGAAAATGGATTACCTATTAAATAGAATTGTAGTCGTCTAGTGTGAAAGTACAGAAAATGTGAAAGTACAAACGTCAAATACTGGAGCCACGAGCGAACGACGTTAATATGGGAAATGATTGATTACAATTGGAAGTCCGATTATGTTTTATGAGCTTTTGTTGCATAGGAGGGCGGGCCGGTCAACGGCAGCGATATGATCGTTTCGTTTTAGAATTTTAGTGGCTTGCATAATTCAAATTCAATCGTGCTCTGATAAAAGTAGGTGAATTTGGACGTCAATATACATCGCGATATTCGCCAACTGGATTGGAATTCAGTCGATTGTATCCCAGAATGTGGACCTAGTCAATATGCATTGTGCACTTTAACCTTCTCAGATAATGAAATCCCGGCGATGTGATTGAACTGAACTAGTTGCGGAATGGCCAATGGAACTGGTACAGTTCTGACTCCTGGCATATAAATTCACTGAAAATTTGCATGAAAAGTAGGAGAATTTCAAGTTTCTCTGACATCGGGAAGCAAGTGCTTCAATATCAGCGTTCCAACTTCGTGTGTAATTTCGTTTCTGATGTTGCCACCAATTACATTTCACTATAGTTTCGTGAAAAAGATACAGTGTAATCTATATTCTAACGATCGCTGAATTCCATCTCCAGCTAGCATAAAGTGGAAGGTTTGTCTGAGAACAGTACTTCCCATGTATTGATATTCTTCATCAATTCTTACAACATAAGATCAACATATGTGTTCATATCGCCTGATGCAACCTTGAAAGCATTAGTTTTTATTTCCTTGAGTCTTCAGTTGTATTGCAGTAGAAATTGCAAAAAATTAAACTTCTGTGTGTAAAGTAGGTAGAATTTTATGGACGAAGAATGGCCAGGATGGAAGTTAGCCCAATTTTTTTAGAATATGATAGAGTATGCAGTACCTATACTTATGAAAATATGTTCTAGATTATTTCCAATTGTTATGTTGTTATTTCCAATTTTGTTGAATACCCACATATTAGCGGAATCGCTGTTTGTATTGCAAACTCATGTGTATGATGTATGATTCACATATTCAATTTCATTTTCTGCATCAGATGTGAGCACACATGTGTTGCAATCGAAAGATTGAATATTTGAAGCCGTAAAAAGATATACTTGTCTCTGTTTAGAAGCAAAAGTATTGTTGGAAGGAAGATGATAAGTACAAGAAAAATAATCTAATAAGGTCTGTTTCCGTACTTGAATCTATTATAATATATTAAAATAGATTCGCAGCAAGTCGTTTCCGTACTTTTGCTGCAAGCCAAATGCAAGCCAAATTTTGCAGCAAAAAGAAGCCAGCTGCCAAATTCTGTTATTGCTGCAGTTTGCTGAAAGTACGGAAACAAACCTATAGACTATCAAAAAGTGTAAATTATTTTTGACGAAAGTATGAAATAATTTTAACACTTATTACACAGGAATCTTTTTTCAAACTGTATGCGGTTTTAACGCCGTCAAAGCAATGCCGTTAGATAACAGCTATAAATAATTATGCATTAACGGCTGCGTTTTTGTTGCGCCCCTATCGAGAACAAGGTAGCTTTTTAAACAACAATAACTAGGGCAGGATTTCTTGATTTCAATGCTGCTATTCTCGAATCGAGGCGGAAAAACTCTGTTTATGCTATTCCAATTTATTGTATTGAATTAATTGTTATAAACATGCTATTCACGTACAGAATTGGCCCGTCTCTTCGATTTTTTTCCTCTGTTGTTCTCAAAAAACTTGAACAAAATTTCACTTGTCGATATTTTTCTACTTTAGTAAGATTATTTTGAGTCAATCCAAATAATAACATTTCGTGGAAGTGGAATCATTGTTTTTTCCGATGTATTTAGATCTTTGCTTCAAAAATTGAGTTGCCTTTCAGTTCAAAATGCCACATAACATTTCACAAATAATATAGAGAATGCGAGCTTGATTTTAGTAATTTTCTTTTCGTTTCCGTATTCCCTGTTTTAATAGAAAGTAAAAAATGATTCATTGATACGTGGAGGATTATATCTACAAGATATTCGCAAGATGGTACATACACCTATTTTGAGGATGCATTTTTCCAGGAAAATATTTACAAACAATCCAATTGCTCGATGTTATGATGAAAATGATGTTCCGTAGAGAAATTTATCAAAACAGCGAATCACCCTCATTTTGTACAATAATCTAATCAGAACAGACTAAAATCATGTCACTTGTAATATGAAAATCTGCCAAAACAATAACTCTCGAACATTTAAATAATTCAACCACAAATCTTGCCCTAATCTGCATGTCAAACCATAGCGTAGTTGACAACTGAATTGTTTATAGACTGGCTGAAATAATAAGTATTCTAAATGAACGGCAAAACTGGCATATTTTTCTGCCTCTGGATACGCATTTTAAAAATGTGAAGCTGTTGTTTAGACCAGAGTAGTGTTCGAAATTTCAAGCTGAAATACCGTGAATTTCCCCTGAGACAAATCATAAATTAGCCAGACAAATTCCGGGGGCTGCTCATAGGTAGATCCCCTCAATTCTGCTTATTTCAAATGGTTGGAATACTATGGAGAAGGCTTGAATTGACATTTGCTTCATCAAAATTTGTTTGATAACTTTTAGCTCCTGCAACAGTTACAGACGAAGAAGAAAATGATCACATGCAATACGAAGAACTTTCAACCGTTGTAATCGCAGAACTTCTTCACACACAATCGTTTGCAATGTTATTTAGAATCAGCTTTGAAGTTGATACGAACGAATACCTAGCCATTGTTTAGTAACAAATGAAATTCCAAGTAATGAACAAAGTTTGTCGAAAATAGTGGGCCTGTGCAAGCTTTGAAAGTGGTAAAATTTGACCTTTGCCACAATGCAAGAAGCAAACACTTGTTACAGATCTTATTGCACCGGGTTAAATAAAAGACTACTTAAAGTTGCTTATATTTAGAGCACTAACAAGCTTTCAAGGTTCATCTCTCGGCCCTCTGTTGTTTCAGTTGTTTATTAATGAATTATAACCTTTTATACGTTCTCCTCGCCTTTTGTATGCTGATGAGCTCAAGATGTTCGACATGACTTCATTATCTCTGCGTTAAATGTTGCGAAGTGTCACCAACAATACTATAAAATGATTTCTATATTCTTCCCTTACTCTGTCTTAGATAACTAAGCCAAGAGGAAATTCATTGCTTATCAAATAGCTAGAGGACACTGAAACAACTCTCGCTTTAAATTTTTAACCGCTGAGATAGCCACTCCTGAAGAGCAATTCTCCTCGAATAATAAAATATTCCAGCTTATGTATCATTCTTCTGGAAGGTACACTATCAAAAGCCTTAAATAAATCAAGGTAAATAACATCAACAGGAGGACTTTTGTAAAGGAAGGGGGCTCAGTCATTAACACAACTCAACAAGTTTGTTCAGATTGAGCTATGTTGTTCTGGAAAACCATTTATTTTTTTTATTTATTTATTCAATCACACTTTCACCACCATAATTCTTACTACAAAAAATACATTTATGAATTTATTAATAACAATTAAACGGTCGGATAAGCCGGCACTTGAACATTTGAACAGTATGGTTAAAGTCGAACATTTGATACGCTGCGTAAAGCTTCGGGCTATTGCGCAGGTTGGTTCGTTTAATCCATAATTGTTCTTATGAAATGGGATGGATAAGGCGCTATGATGTCTACGCTCACCGTGACAAACACGAAAGTTCAATTTTGATAATAAAACTAAGAGTTGACGTTTCCATTGAGCATCTTCGCAGCGACTAGAGCTTTGAAATGTTGATGTCTAGTCTCAAAAGTGTCTATGGTCAATAATTGCAAGCGGCTTTCATAAGGAGGTAAGCAAAAAAGGATCAGACCAGCGGAAAGAACTAAAAACAAAAATTAAGAATCTCTTTTGAACAGATTCAATGCGATCTATATGCTCCTTATAATATGGAGACCACATCAAGCACCCATATTCTAGAATCGGGCGAACCAGGAAGCAAAATAGGATTTCTGTCATCCGAATGTCATTGAATTCTTTAGACCGTCTTTTTAAGAAGCCAAGTGCACAGTTGGATTTTATTATTATAGGTTCAATGTGGTCATTAAAAGTAAAATCACTGTTTAATAGAACACCTAAATCATGCTTTATTCGAAGGGTTAATAGAGTATCATTTCAAAAGTAATTGAAATTAATGGGCCATGATTTATGGGAGAAAGAGATAATTCAGCATTTGTCAACATTTAGTGAAAGACGGTTTAGAGCGCACCAATTAGAAAAATGACATATTGCGTTGCAGGATTGTACAATCGTCAGGTGATGATATTACATTGAAAATCTTTGCGTCATCAGCGTAAAGTAGACTGGAGGATCCAGGAGTGAAGGTGATAAGATCGTTAACATAAATAGCCAAAAGAATTGAGCGGAGGTGGCTGTCTTGTGGCACACATGAAGTGGAGATTATGCCAGTGGATAGAGTGCCACGAAATCGAACGTTCTGTTTGCGATATGTGAGATAGGATTTATTCAACATGTTATACGAAGACTTAAAGTTGCTAATAGCTTCAGCTAATATTAACTTAAAAGTCTTCGAATCCTTACTAAGGATGATAAATAATGATCACAAACTAGAGTTCCAGTCGTCTAACTCAAGAAACTCAATTAAATCTGACAAATTTTCGTTCCCACGTCGTTCAAGATTATAGCTTTGCTCGCGTCCTCCAATTTTCTTCTGTTTTATTTTTCTTCTGAAAAAACATTACATTTTGTTGTCTCTAAATTCTAATCAATTTTGTAGCATCGTATTGATTGCCCTTTTCTTAATTTCTACCTGGGTTGTATTCACAAATGTGTGTGAAAATTTTGATATATTTTTGCTACTGATTTGTTTTGTACTTAGCTATCGATTTTAAAAGTAAATTAAATTTTTATAAAAGAGAGTGTAAAAAGCTTTATTTTATAACCGACAGAGAGAGTAAGATCCAATTCAGTTTAAGTTGAATTAAAATAGGAAGTGAAATTTTTAATGTTATTGTGATCGAAAAGATCCAAACAATATGAAAAAAAAATTTAAAAAAAAATTTAATCGTTGTTTCGCCAAACAGCAACTACGTGCATTTCGCTTTTACTTTTCCAGTGATAAAAATTTTCTTGATGTACTGGTATTTCAATAATTTTTAATTTATCTCCCTTCTCTCAAATATTGACCGAGCCTCAAATCCATTCGATTGCTTATCAGCACGAACTACAAAAAATCGGGGTTCCGGAGCGATATCTTATCGTAAACCGAACATTATGACCAACAGAACTAGCAGATTGTATATGTTTACTTGTACATTCGCAAAGTATTTTTTTTTTTAATCTGTATTCAATGAAAATGAAAAAAAAAATTTACTATAGGGAAATAATCAGAATTGGGTTGAAATATAAATTGACTGCTAACCTGATTCTACCTGGTGATTCAATCAACTTCCATTAAAGTACAACACTTTAAGTAGAAATTTGTCGCTAGAATTTCATCCGCAGATAGCAACGTTTCACATAAAAAACATTTTTGCTAGAGCTTATTAGCCACTTTCCGTTTGTATAAACTCTTTTCGCAGCTAACAAAGCTCGTCGAACGCGATGAGAAATTTTCCTCGGAAAATTTTTGCGTGTTTTGCTCGCCCTCATTAAACGTCAATATCCATCGTTTTATTTCCGATAAATCTGCCTGTTTTCACAAGAGAAATATTTTTGTCGGCTAGTTTACATTGACCCCCACTTAGACGCAGAGTTAGCACGGTCTGGAGAAATATTGTGCATAAGAAAACGTTTTAATTTTTACGTGATTTCTCTGGAAAAAGAACTTTTCCCGGATCAAGAAATCGCTACAACGCATTACTTACGAATTTAATTTTCGCACGTTGATGACTCAAAGGAGCATTTGGATTTCTTCAATGATCAGTTTTCTTCTTCTAGCCCCAGACACAAATATGTGTGTGACGATTTGAGTAACTGTTAGTCATCGTAAACTTTCGATTGCCTCGTCGCTGTGAAATCAAACCGGCATATCTGCAAAATACACATTTTTCGCTAGAGCGCTTTAAAGTTTTCGCTTGTGGGCTATTTCCACGTGAATGCAAAGCGGCAAAACACCATTAGACGGGTTTTTATTCAACTTTACGATATGCCGGTGCGACATAAAAATAGAGGGGAAAATAAGGAATTTTTTGATACCAAAAACTCAAAAACTCAATTTTTGCAGATATGCCGGTTTGATTTCACAGCGACGTTATGAAGGCTGCGATAAAGAATTGAAGAACACAGATGCATCATTGTTTAGAGAACTGCGCAAGCATTGTATAGAACTGTGAATTAATTACGAGGAAAAATGAAGTCGGATCGTTTCATGTGTAGGTGAAACAAACTGGGAGGCGGGTATTACGGGTGATACTAGAAAGATTTGATCATGCATGAAATAATTAATTACTAGATTCAAATGAATGAATGAATTGAACTACACAGTAGTTAGTATTGCTGCAAACAGTAGAATTTAGACTACGAACAATTTTAATTTCTATGCAATAATTGAAAGAAGACTCAGTAGTTAAATCGTTTTAAAGAATTACTGCAAATATTTCCTTGAAAAATAAAATAAAATTCTTTTATCGTTCTAATCGATTTTACGCTACGCTACACACAAAATTAGATCCTCTTCATCAGTCCAATTGCATACTTTGCATCGAAAGTATACTAACAATTACCAATTGATCGTAAATCGTATTGAGAATAAATATACATTTAGATGAAAATAGATCAGTACAGTCTTCATGACGTCACGAACGTCAATAGCGGCTGTTTGATTAATTTTGTCAAAACCGGAATGATTGAGACAAGAAACACGAGAAATAAAAACGATAAATGGAGGAAAATATAAAAGGGCAGTTTTAAATAGACGAAAAATAAATCGTAGTGTCCTTTTGTCTTGATACAATTTTCCCAACGATACAGTATTTTAATTTTTAAAAGGTGCTTCTTTTATTTGTTTTTGTTTTAGATTATTGGAATTTAATTTTTCTTCGATCAGTTATACTATAGTTGAGACAACGCCACTGCTTACTAAACTCAAGGATCAAAAGTTTGGCAAAGCTGTTGAGCAGAAATTTATCAATGACATATTTTTTCCAATTTTCATGCAAATTGATTCCCTTTTTAATAGACAGATAATATTTGCCCAGCACATGCAGTGATTCTCGCTACCCTTCAGTAATATTTATCGCGCAGGATAATGATAGCAAATAATGGTTTAAAAACCAATTTTTCCTTTAGAAACTAAATATACAGTCAAATCTCGCTACTATGTCAGTTGCGCACGATCCCGGCAAAAATATATACAAAATAAATTTACTATGTCACTCCTTCATGTCGCTACTATGCCACTCTCAAACTCAAGAGGGTGGACATATTCATCTTTTCGGTATGTCTGTTACGCACTTGTGATCTCGTTCTGTAGTGAAGTTCAAAAAGTAGCCTACAATGTCAGCTCAGAAGTGCAAGTGGACTGAGTTTACGCTGAAGGAGAAGAAGGAGATCATCGATGCCGCGAAGATCGAGCCGAATCAGTCTAAGCTGGCCACAGAAATAAGCAAGAAATGGGGCATCGAAGTCAACAGAACAACCGTGAAGAGCAGTCTCATCAAGAAGGATGCAATCGAGGCGGCCATCAAAGTTGGAGTTGCATCGAAGCGCATGAAACAAACGCAAGCTCACAACCCGAAGGTCGATGAGGGTGTGCTAATGTGACTGAAACAAGCAAGAGGGAAGGATCTGCAAGTCGGCGGCGATCTGATGAAGGAGAAGGTAATTAAACTGGCCGAGCTGATGCACCATCGAAAATTCATGGCGAGCTATGGATGGCTGGACAATTTCAAAAAACGCCACGGCATCACGTTCAAAAAAGATGCGCTAGTCAACAATTTTCGAGAGACAACTTGACAGAGTAAATCCGGATATTTTGTATCATTCCTCAGTAGTGTAACTTTGAAGTGTAAATTTTGAATTTAAATACATACAATGATAGAGAAACATTAAAAATTCTTGGTTTCATTCAAGCCCAAAATATGTACATTGATTCATAAAAAGCAGTTCGTCGAGACGTTTTCCCTCAGTACTATGCCACTTTCGCTCGGTTCCGCCGGGAGGCATAGTACCGATATTCGATTGTATTTCAATTGCTTGTCAGATATCGATATTTCGAGGGTAATCTGCCCTTTTCTCCAGTGTCTACCAATCTAATCCTTAAGTAATCCAAACCTCTTACTTATACTGTATGGTATAAAAGTGTTTCCTATTTAATTGAAAGCTAATTACCTTTTCAATTGCATTTTAATTTTTTAGGCCAGTCTCCCCCTTGTTGGGTCGGCAAACTTTCCAATTCTTATCGAAACGGTTAAGTGCGTGATCGACTCCAATATGATGCAGGTTACGGTCTGCAGCTGACGAGCAACTGAAACCTGCGCGGTTACCAAAATCATGTTGCCAGCATAGAATCTCGCAGCTACCAAATGCCTATTTTAGTTAACGCAGACTGACAGATCGATATTATTACTGGCCACTGTCTGGTAGCAGTTCGTCCCTTGGTACTGCGATACCTAACCAGTGACACCTGTAGGAAGTATTGAGAGCCGGGAGTCTCAGAAACAATTCAAAATCTCCTGCGTCACTGTCTGGCACTGGAGGAAATCAGACAGTGCTGCTTCGATGAAGCATGACATCCTTCAATTAGCAAAATGTTCTGGGGCATTCGATGGCCACTTTGACTAAACCTTCAGACTCCAGGTCTTCTTATCTAGTATCACTAAGGACCAATGGGTCTCGACCTTGTGTCGGCTAGGAAAAAAACCTGACCTTGTGTCTTCATGAAAACATTGTTTATATCGGATTTGGCTTTCACTTAACACAATCTCATTCGCAATCTGTTTGACTTTCAGCAGAATAATTAAAAAATACTTAAATAAGAATACATTACGTTTGAAAATGACTAGCTATGAAATTGCTGTGTCACAGTATCCAGTAATACTGCAATAGTAGCAATGATAATTCAAACATTACTATGAGTAATTACTACGAAATATTATGTGTAACTAATAAACAAAAACAAATCTGCCTTGAGTACTCAGGCTACAAGTTGCTCTTAATTAATCTGCACACTGTTTACACTGATTATCAACGCAATATCTATGCTCGCGACCTACGCACAATTACAGAAACTCATAAAAATCATCGCACTAAAGTCTATAGCTAATGTTTGTAAAAATATTTTTCGTTTGTATTACAGGCGCCGGTGAATCAGGCAAATCGACGATTGTAAAGCAAATGAAGATTATTCATGAGACCGGATATTCGCAAGAGGAATGCGAACAATATCGACCGGTAGTATATAGCAACACAATACAAAGTTTAATGGCCATTATCAGAGCCATGGGACAGTTAAGAATAGACTTTGCTGATCAATCAAAAGTAGTATGTATTGAATTATCAATTAACTGTTAATTTAAATTTGCTGATTGAATTTCTTTTGTAGGATATTGCTCGGCAATTCTTTACATATGCATCGGCAGCGGAAGAAGGTGTCCTTATGCCCGAATTAGTAGTCTTAATGAAAAAATTATGGACTGATCCGGGCGTACAACTGTGCTTCCAAAGGTACGTTGAAAATATATGGACTGATGAAACAATTTTTCTAACATTCGCTTCCCAAACACAGATCGCGCGAATATCAGCTAAATGACTCGGCAGCTTACTATTTGAATTCGTTAGATAGAATATCTCAGCCAAATTATGTTCCAACGCAACAGGATGTGCTCCGAACGCGAGTGAAAACAACGGGGATTGTGGAAACGCAATTCAGTTTCAAGGGCTTACATTTCAAGTGAGTTAAATTTAAATTGGCTTTAAAACTTCTATATGAAAGCCTTATACGTATTTTTTCCGTAGGATGTTCGATGTTGGCGGCCAAAGATCAGAACGAAAGAAGTGGATACATTGTTTTGAAGGAGTTACGGCCATAATTTTTTGTGTTGCGCTATCAGGTATTTGTTTCCTTTATATGTTATAGTGTTTAAAAAAGAGTTCCTAAACTAATAGCTCCGTAGAAAAAGAAGCTAAATAGAAATTTGTTTACTGCAATACATAAAATACAAATGTTTACAAAAAAAACAGTCCTATGCTAGCTCTGATTAAAATGTCTAAGAAATTCTAAAATAACACATGTCTCAATAATAATTGATTTTTTAGGATACGATTTAGTATTGGCAGAAGATGAAGAAATGAATCGTATGATCGAATCGATGAAACTTTTCGATTCAATTTGCAATTCCAAGTGGTTTGTTGAAACGTCAATTATTCTATTCCTAAACAAAAAAGATTTGTTTGAGGAGAAAATTGCCCGATCCCCACTCACAATCTGTTTTCCAGAATACACAGGTATGGATTTTTGACAGATACATAACTTGAATGCTATCACATTTGAAATTTCTCTTCACAGGATCAAACACATTTGAAGAGGCTTCGAGTTACATTCGAATGAAATTCGAAAATCTGAACAAACGAAAAGATCAGAAAGAGATTTACACGCATTTGACATGTGCGACGGACACGAGTAATATTCAATTTGTATTTGATGCCGTCACGGATGTTATTATCAAGAACAATCTCAAAGATTGTGGACTATTTTAGACTGGTTAAGTATTCGAAATTAATAAAGGTGTAAAATGAAAGCGATAGATGCAAGTGCAGGTCTAACGAAAGTTGCAATTTTGTATCGAGCATTTTATTTATATGATCAAATCATCGTTTTGGATAACAATAAAAAGTATCGAACGTAATGCACATAATGAAATGAACAATATGTTATATATATTAGTTATGTAATGTTGTAGGAAATATGTAGTATATATTTTAATGTAAAATTGTACGCAGGCCTTTGCTCTAGTTTAATTGATACTAATAATGATATTTAAAAAGATCGCGGTATTTTTTTGAAAGTAAAGTAGTTTACAACAAAGATTGTATATGAACTGAATGAGAACAAAATTAAATATTTTTTTAAATATTAAATGCGATGCACTACGCACACACATTGTAATAACGTACAAATACTTATTTTTCATACATCTGTCGATGGAACACAACTTATTTTTATACACGACATTTCCATTTGAGCAAGCAAATTTACTTTTTGATAGTGAAAAGATGACAACAAACTTTTGATATTTTTTATAATGTAGATTTCATAATTATTTTTGTACGGCACATAAGATATTTTTCGACTTTTTACATCAATTTCAAAATAATTCGAGATTTAGGATGATTTTAAAATTTAAGATACATATTTGCATTTGTTTTTTCTGATATGTACATTCAATATAAATAATAATTTAATTAATTTGATGTTGATCTGTTTGTTTTTAATTGAGAATGATTGTTTTAGTAGGTGTTGAAGTATCTGCAATAGAGATACAACGCATGGGAAAATATGCATGGCTCACAGATATCAAGATTGGATATTCGAATGTGCTTCAGTGTAAAGTTTAGAAAGAATATTCGTATGATTGTTTTGACTGTCCCCATGAATACTTTAAAGTGATTGACTCGAGCAATATTTTCGCTTTAAAATCCAATACTCCTAAAATCTATATTGGTGTGATTCTGAAACGCATGCATAACGCTTGCATTGGTTGAAAAATAATTAAAATGAAAGATGGTGTAGTTGGAACACCTCAACTGCTGCACTCAGACAATTTGCATGTTGTATTTAACGCACGGCAGCTATTTTAGGAGTTCTGTGCTATTTCATTTTTCAATATTCAATGCTGTCAATGATATTTCGTATCTTTTACAGTTTGATAAAATAAGTTACAACGGGTTAACTTAAACATCGAAAACTCAAACCATAACTTTAGAGCTAATTTATGTATTTTAACTCATTGAACAAAACGATCCGTTCGAAAAGCATGATTTATTAAAGATAGATTAATGGGTTTATAAGTTTCAGTCGATGAAAATTAATTGACGCATTTGTCTAGCAACAATATCAAAATCGGTATGCTTTTCTTCCTGTCAACTATTTATTCGGCATTGGTATATATTTTAATAAATTTATTATTTTGTTAATAACTGTCAAGATATCCCTAGACTAATACTAGCGGACCTCATTGTCTCATTGGTCCCCCGTTTCAATTTCAGGAAGTGATATAAGCCGAAAATCACTTTCTCTCCCCGTTTCTCAGCTTGTAGTGCGAGTGTCCTGGCTGTAGGACTAGTGCTCTCTCCTTTAGGACTGATTCCTTTGCATTGAACTTATTAAGTTCAATTTGTGAGAGCCTAAGGTAGCATGACCAATTCAGAGTGAGAGGCTAAGCTAGCATGATCGATTTACTGGTATATATGTTCGAATCAATCACCGCAGCTGGATAGGCAATACAGTTTATTATCAGTGTCTACGTGTATGTTATGATTATCGTATCGACAAAGTGAGCCATAAACTTTGTCGTCCGATTTGACTCCCGTTTTGTTTTTAAACAACGGTGTGTGGTTATAACGAACGCATACTAGAGATGCAGAAAAGTTTCCCTTAAATCGTCCATATCTTTTAAGAAATGAAATAAATCTATCCCCTAAAACTAAAAATGGATTCTTAAATTCGAAAAACTTCGTAGCCAGATTACGAGGATAACCATTCTGTTTACGTGCCGGCAGCTTAATTAAAAACGTAGTATTGATGAACATACTAACTATAACTATAATTCTTTCAATGATTATTCTTCTAGATAACTTCCTTAGCAGCTTTCATTTGTTTTAACATCAAATAAATATAACTTTTCCTTAAAAATGGCACGCACTTGCAACAATAGTGCTTATAAGGTAGTAAGATGCAATCAGCTGAAGTTAATCATGATTTGAAGATGAGTACCTATTTTGAAATCAAGTTAGAACCTTTCAATTTATAAGTACTGTGAGTTCAGTCTAAAATTTCACTTAACATTGCAAACCCGGTACTGCACTGAACATGTTATCCCATAACAATCTAGTACTCCTATTCATTGCTACGATTTTTCTCGATTATAATATTATAAAGAGTTGCCCAGTCTTATATTACTGTTTTTTGTGTGCCTAGTCTTATATTATTCTGTCTTTATGAAGCATGCTTTCCAGATAATAATTTCCATGGCCAAGCAATTATAGAGTTATAGGTCGTAAGTGCTTACAATAATGTGTAAAATGGTTCCATATTTGAGTACGTCACTGAAGAATTTTAATCGTAATTAATGTCCTGTAGCTCAGCAAATTTTTAATCGTATACAATTTTGATGTACATAGATATAATAGAAATCATATTTCCTGAAATATGTACTTGATCCGTCATGCAATAGAGTATCTAAGAAAATACAACTTTATACGACTTAACATTAAAGCATAATATTTGCTTAATGTGCAATAAAATCCTGGTGAACTGATAATTTACTGGTGTTACCATTTTTCTGCCTATGTATTTGATATTGATATATTCAATACTAAATAATATATTTAATGTATGTATGTTCTCACATAGAAAAGATATTCTAAAAAAAAAATAATGACATGAGTCTCACGAAGATGTTTTATAGAAAAACTTGTATCATTTATTTATTACATTTGATAAGAGCATTTAATTACCAAAAGAATTAAACAAATTTTAATCATAAATGTGGAAAACGAATTAAATACATTAGTGTTTGTTGTCCATAATGTTATCCGTCATAAATAACGACTGAAATGCCTAGTTGGCACTCTTAAAGTGTTTGATAAAATGTCGCATTGAGTCGCAAATGTTATACAAGCAAAAGTTTTTTAAGAATAAATGTGACTGTTATAAAGAAATGTGTTCAAAATAATTCTCAATGTTTCGCTTTTTGTTCAAACAATTTCATTGCAAAGGTTTTATTGTCATGTGCAGAAATAGGAAACATGAAAAAAAAGTTATTGATACGTTTCTCATTATGAGTGACTAACGATATTTGCAGTATATTTGATAATTTGTGCCGTAATGTAAAATAAAAATGAATTAAAGTATGCATCGGAGCGCGCAAACAGAATTTTAAAAATGGTAGTGGTCGACAGAAATTTTGGACGACGTGAGAGTGGTACAGTTTGAAGCGGATACAGTCAACGAGAAACATTACGAGATTCTAAAATCAGAATGTCTAGTGGAGTTAGACTTTCACTATAGGTGAATCTGAGAACAAAATCAGATGAACGAGGCATCGTGACGATGATGTGCGTGATATGCTGGTAAAATATAAGCTAAGTGTCGAATATAACGCCAAGAACTTGGAATTTTCTGATTATGAGGGGAGCCCGAAATGTAATAAGCAAACACAAAGGAGATTATCTATGGTATTTCGAGCCATTTAGAGCGCGAAAATGGACGGTACACCATTTACGCAATGCTGCTGCAAATCAATTGAAGTCATCAGCATACAAGAGGCAACAAATGGAAGAAGGGAAGCCAATATAAATTAGAAACTGATGGGTACCAAGAATGGAACTTTTTCAAACTTCAGAGATTAGATGGAAGGGAAATGAAAAGCAGGAATTAACAGTGATTACACAGACGCGGTAATGCACGTAGGAGAATCACCAAGAAATAAGGAGTTCACAGGATCCATAGTCTTCCAGATTTAAAAGTAGAATCGAAAGCTTTGGAAAAACCAGTGCAGAAAACAGATACTTGCTTTAGTTGGGTCAAAGCCGATGCGATAGCATTAGTAAACAATAAACGACCAAAAAGACTAGAATATCTCTTAAAAATCATGCTGCTCTAAGAAGGGTGGGACGGGGGGATGTGGAAATATAAGCACGCTCACTTAACTTTTGTATTGCGCCAGAAAAACCTGAGTGGCAAGGCTACAGTTAAAAAATAATTGATAATGAAAAACACGAGGAAGAAAATAGAAATTTCAACAAGACTTTGGGAGTGCCATCATATCCACAACCAGGGATATTATCTAGGTGGTGCACTCAGGATGCAACTTCCAACGGACTGGTGCGTAGTCAGGATGAAGTACGAGCGAAGCAAAAGGGAACGTTACCCGAGGTAGGTGCTGATGACTAAAGTAAAAAATTGAGAAATAGTAAGCAAATATCACAAATACTTCTTGCGCGTGAGAAGACGCCATTTCAACAAGGAACATTTATTTGATGAGGAATATTGAGAGACCTTTTGTAATAACAACTTTCACAACGCTTTTTGCCTCCGATCGCCATATCTTGTATTTGATCAAGTCTAATTCCAAACTCATGCACTTGCATCTTCTACGAGCTATATCTTTCAACTTCAAGATAGGTGCAATTTCCGAATTAAACCAAGGGACATCGTTAGACTTATTAAGGTAAGTGAATGTGAACCGTGAGATGACATTTGACTAGCATTAACAGCGTCCAGTCCCCGGAAGAAGGGAAACAGTTGACTGAATTGATCCTAGAATTCAAACCCGCGAGGTTTAGTTTAAGAAAGTTGAATCGAAGGCGACAGGAATCCTTCTTTCAATTTCAATTGGAAGTGGAGCGTGATGAGTATTTGGAGTAACATATGGTAAAGATGCAGAGCTAAGTAATACAGCTGGGGAAGGGAGGTTCCAAAGAATAAGGTCTAACATTTTGTCATTCATATTGAGGATAGTGTCACGTTGGGAGAGGGAGCATGGAAATAGAAATGAAGAGTTTACTAGACATAATATTCCATGGAAAAAACTTTTTCGCTTATTTTGATCCCATTCTTCTTTAGGCTTATTGAAATGTCCATATATCAATAGACTAACGGTTGGAAACTAGAGAGTAGAGAGTTACACAAAGAAGTTCCATACACTGATACAGGTCTGATGCAAGAAATATAAACAGAGCCAACGATTAGGAAGTGAGAGAGTAAAGGATATCCGGGCTGCAATACATTCAAAACTAGGTGAAAATGAAAAATCATAGTTGAGGGTTCTTATGAGCCACCTTCCCACACCAATCAAGTTCCCTCCACCAAGTGATATGCTAGTGAGTAAACGGCCACGATCTTTACGAAGAAGCACATGCAAGGGTAAAAATTTCACTGTCAAGAATGTCTCGTGTTAGCCAAGTTTTCGCGAAACAAATGATATAATCGCAAGCTAAGATAGAAGGCAAGTTAATTTCATTGGTCGTAACTTTTAAACCGTTTGACGAAACGGTTATTAGCCCAAGTTATGAGGCTTAAATTTCATGCATAACAGCAGTTTGGGCACGCTTTCTGATTTTGCTATGGCTTGCGAACGAACAATGTCGGCTGTTGCTTTATTTCCAAGCCGTAATATGAAGACGCGAATAGGTGTAGTATATATGATAACCGATCCAACGTTATATGTCTACAGTATATCTCTCCAGTACACGATATAAACCAGATCTGGGTGCGCATAGCTTGTTGGTAATTGATAAAGATTGTATATATCCCTTATCGAAATAGTATATAATAGCTAAATTTCAAGGTAAAAATCGCTTGTATATCGAATCGAAACAAATATTCTATTGAGCATTAGTTAGATGATGATTCTATTTCATATCGTAAAGGATTAGCTTTTCCCTATTACAGTTCGGTTTGTTTGAAAACGGACATAACGTCCCTCTACCCAAGCAATACTAGGCACCTAAGTAATTTTAGTATTGTTTTTTTTTTTAAATCAGATACCAGCTCCAAATACTTAGACTAATTTCTTTCAAATCGCTGGTCAGCTTTTCTGTATTTATTTACAGCGTTTAATTGAAAAAAAACTATCTAAATATCTACAAAAAAAAAACTAATTATGTCCAACTTGCACCTAGATCATAATAAAATAGTCTAAAGGGTCATAATATTTTTAATAATTCTTTTTTGACGAGTAATTTGCAAAATTTTGCCTTGTCTCACCGATATCGTCACTATTTGTCTAATAAAACGAAACACAAATCATTGAATATCTCGAAAGTATCAAAATGTAGATAGAACGTTTATTATTAACAGGGCAGTATAGCTATTGAGGTTCAGACAAACGGAGTAAAACTTCCTTCGCACTCAAAATCTGTGACAATAGACTGCCAATTTATGCCTCACAATGTATTTTTACGACCGTTTTAATACGATAACAACCATTAGATCGAATGTCTTTTCAAACAGTAGCTAAACCATTTGATATTGATTATATTTCTTTTCCCACTTCAATTATTTTCTTTCATACGAATATCTTAATTTTGAAAATAACATACAGAGCTACCCATGCTTTTTTAACGTCAAACAGTATTTCAAAGACGTCGAATTCGAGCAAAATTATTCTCCTAGCTCACCGAAACGAAAATTTTACTCTGTTCAATTTAATACATAACAGTTGTTATTGTATCCGTGATCCTTACGAATCTGTTATCTTTTTAATTACAATGTCTCTAGTTGTGCTTTTACCAACCAACAAAATACTCCTAGGCCGGCAATATTTTAAGCTATTCCAACGCACTAAAACACAATTCCGTAGATTGCACCATGGAAAAGCTGAAATTATTGGTGAGCACCTGTTATAAACCATGTTTTAGACGCAATCCAGTATCGTAACGTCTTGTCTTTTTCTCTTCTCTGACAATTCGAAACAATGTAGAAAATACTGCAAATAAAAACTATCTTAAAAACAAACACGCGAACAATATCAACTTGGTGAACAGCAACAAATTCTTTTCAGGAACAACTCAAGGCGGCGGGGAGGAGAGTGCAATTCAGAAAATCGAACGTATCAGTTTCATGTTATTGGCAAAAAGTATGAGAATTTTCGAAACAATCCGAACATCGAATGAAGTAAGTGTCATAAAGGCTGCTGGGCGAAAGATGTGGCGCCTAACGAAGACTACATTTCAAAAAAATGTGGTCGAGAATGAAAAAGTTGCAGCTATACGGAATGATTTCAAGCAGAAGTTAGAAGAAGCCAAAAATCGGGAAAAGCAAAATTAGCAAAGCTGAAAATCTTAATGCGGAAAAATGGCGTTTTATTAAAATTAAGAAATGTAGGATGTCGTTTCGAGAGTTGGCGTAAAGAATAATCCGTCTCTTATTAGATGAATAATTGATTCAAAATAAAGTTGATTGTTTGGGATGTAAATGAAATTCAAATTATTTGTTGAGGAACAAATGTTTGTTCTAATAAAATTAATCCGCCTTAATAAATTGGCTTTGCTTTTAAGGTTTTTTTTTCAGAAGCTTATGATAATAATATGATCTAAACACCCCGAGACAGTCCACTAACATATATCATCATTGAAAGTAATAGGTGAAAAAATGATTCCGAACAAAATAAAGCTCCTATAGTCTGTAATAATCCGGAAGCATAATTAAGAACTAAAATGGAACCAACAAAAATTCCTTATTTGATAATTTGCATGAAAAGCTCGATCAAAATTAAGCTGCCGAAATTACAAAGCAACTACCATCCTTAATATTGTTCGGATTAAGCAAACAATGCTCTACTTGGGGGAGTAACTAAACCATTACATTTTTCCCTTAACTTTTTCTTAGAATCGGATTCTAAAATCGGCATTAAGTTTTACGAAAAAACCATTTTATGAAATTGCCGGAGATACATATTTAGCGACCAAGAATATGTGTGATATGGCAAGCCAAAAATTGTTTATCCGATGTTGGTAAGGCGATACTGTCCTGACCCTCTAAAAGCCGGGTTCAAATGTTATAAAAAGCATATTGCATAGTCCAAAGTTTAAAATTCCTGAGAAGAGTGGTTGGCCAGTACATTATATATAGATGGAAATAATTAATCATGGAGCGGTATCGATATTTTTTATTTTTTAAATGGTCATAGGCTTAAAGCAAAAAGGGAGAGACTGACAAATAATTAGGTAATGATTGAGAAAAAGGCCGGCTTTTCGATGTTCTAATTTATCGTAATTTGAATTATTTGTATTTCTGCAGTACCAATTAAGACGATTGAAGACAATTTTTACAAATAATAGTTGCGTTTTTTGTGCGCCGCTATCGAGAGTTGGTTACGGTAGGTATCATTGAAAACAACGACTGGAGCAAGATTTTGTTTTGTTTTCAATGCTACCTACCCTAATCAGCTCTCGATAGAGACACAAAAACGCGTCTAAATTTGCACATAAAAACGCTGTACACATTTTTTTGCACAATATGCAATTGGTATACTGTAATTGCTATGTTGAGTAAACTGTTGTTTGTATTAAGCATCAAGAATTTCATATTCTAAAAACTATATTTTTTATTTAATTCATGTAGTTCAGTTAAAAAAGCCTTAGAGCTACAAATAAAATTTCATACCAAAGTATTATCCTGAAATTCACTAGATACTTCATGTGAATTTGGCTGAATTATGATGCCCACCATATTCCTGCCAAATTTTGAGGTGAGAAAAGCGTTTAATTTGGAAGCAACGCTGTGTGCATCAACCATTTAAGGAAACCGATAAAACCCTTTTTTTGTTTTGCATATTTATAACTAGGATAATTTTTGCGAAAAAAGCATTTTTTCGCCGATAACTTTGCTTTAGAAACCCTAAAATAAAGATGATTAGTTGAGCACAAATGAGCTGCATGCAGATTTTAATTGCCACTAGACTTAGGCCATGAATTATTTTATGTACCAAACCATAAAAATCTACGCTTATCATGATTTTATTATACATATTTTCAACAGTTTATTTCAATTCTGACCTTGTCAATTATTTGGATTCACAATTTAAATTTATTTATTTGCTGCAAGTACCCAAAGCCGCCACAAAAGTACAACCGCTGTACAATCTTAAAGCTTAAGATTTTAGCAGTTTCCCAATGAAAGTTTGTATTTGTTTTCTGGCCTCTAGTAATTCTGCTGGATCTTCCGGTGATGGCTCGTACATATTGGCACAGTGAGCCGTACCTGCAGGTCAGATACAATTAAGGACGAAATACTTTATTAGTTAATTATCATACCTTTAATGTATATTGTCGGTGTGTTGGGATTCTTCGAGCGCACTAGTCCTAAAGCGTGCCACGGATCAATCGATCCATGGACGTACAAAACGTTCGTTGTTTCAGGATCCAAAGCTCCATAAAAGATATTGGTCATATCCACACCATTTTGTATTATGTCCTTTTTGAACCTTATAAGTAAACTTTACTGACTATTACTCTATTAACAAATGAAAATTTTACTACATACTTTGATGAATAAATATCGGAGCATTGTTTGATGAAGAAATCAACGTCGAATCTTTTTCCGAAAATCGATGTTTCATTTTCTGATGTTTGGTAAAATCCAAATTCAGTACAGGTTTGGTACATCCATTGACGACCTGTTATTTGTGAATTTGAAAGCCATTTGTTGCTCTATATTTTTTGTCGATTCATACAAACCTCCTTCAGACATTGAAGACTCCCAAGATGTGTTACGCATGTCTGAGATACTCTTTTCGTATTTGTAATCCAAGCATGTTTGCGAAGAGTGCTTTAGAATTAAAGCGTTTACTTCAGCTAATCGTTTTACAGGGATTCCGATTGTCATGTTAACCATTATGTCACATACCTGAAAGCACAAATTTGAGTATAGGCTTGGTATTTATTTCTGAAAATGGTATCCCGCTTCTGCAGTTACAAATGAACACAGAATACGTTTACATAATTTTTGATAATAATAAGTTATTTGCTTTAAGTTGTAAAACAATGGACATGAGGCGGAAATACCCTAATATCATTTTATAGAGTTTATGCATGTTAATTAAGTATATATTATATTCGATAAATTATATATATATATATATATATATATATATATATATATATATATATATATATATATATATATATTATATTTAATAAAATATTTTATGTATAACAAATTATTATTACTTAGTCCCAAGTCGATTTTTGTTAAAAAATTAAATGGTTTAATGAATATAATGATATTTTAGAGCACTTACCGTGTCTATTGTTATATTATTGTCGGCTCGGTTGTCTTTGTTGTACTGCACTACACCAGCGAAATTACTCGCAAGCGTCTCAAACAAATTAGAAATATCCAGAGGGTTTTTAATCGATTCTTCTACTGGGTCACAAAGTCTGAAAATTCACCAGAATCAGAATATGCATGAGATCGATACTATTTTATCTTAGATAATATTGGCTTTCTTGAATGATATCAAAGTTAAAGTTTGAGAGCAAATAAATTTTGGAGCTTATGGAGCAATCATGAAAACAGCACACTATTTTCGCACTTGATAGATTAGTTAAAAAAAACTAATTTTCCTACTTAAACATTTCAGTTAAGCCTTTTTGTCCGATCGTCTGTTTCAGCATCGTCTCAACTTGATTGAAAGAATCCTTCACGGTTTCCACACAATTATCAGAATGAGTTCCCAAAGATGCAGAAACAACGTCATAGTATTCTGAATAAAAAACATTTATTTAAATGTAATATATTTTCTCGGATAATTTAAGTACCTGTGAAATCAATTTTCGCAAGAAGTGGACCGCTTGAACTAATAGAGCCGTAAATAAGGTGTGGATATTTCTTTCTCAGCCACGCGGCCAGTGATCCTGGATACGAACCTCCGAAAGCTATCCATTTCGCATCAGTTACATTGTGCTCCTCGCTCATTTCATGCACAAAATATGCCAAGTCAGCAAGGGCTTGTTCTGATGACAAATACTTGAGGTTTTCAGTAGACAAGTCACTGCATGATTCAGAAATATTAATACAATATCAGTTTGCTTGAAAAGTCGTAATTTCTGCTATTGTGTACTACACAATGGGACTGTTTTGTTACATTTTAACGACTAACCTAGTAGGATGGCTCTTTCCATAAAACCGATGTTCCAATTGAAAACACAATGCGTTAAATTCTTTTGCATAATGAATCCACGCACCTTCTTGCATCCACTTTTTTCTCGCTTCGCCTTCTCCACCAATCATTAGAAAAACTGGTCCACCAGCTTTGTAGTAGTTTTTATTCACGAAATACCTCTAAATATTTATTTTATAAAAACAATATCTGAAAAATAAAATAATCATACCTGTTTCCACGTAGCACTATTGGTGGGGTCGAAGTGATCCAACATTTGTTTGAACCACATATCTTTTACGGGCTCCTGTGAGCGCATATATGAGTTCCTACTAGGGTCACCCAAATTGCCATGGTACATACGACCTTTCGTGAAGAATTTCCAGCCATCACATAATTGAAATATACACAACACTACTGTAATAACACCGAACTTCAAAATTGAACGCATTTTCTTCCAATATTTTACGCCCTGTCCGAAACAACCTACTCAGACTCTAATCTATTTTAAGACTGAACTTGATAATAATTTAAAGTAAACGGAAGTCTGATAGAACACAGTACACAACATCAGAGGTCGGATCACGGAATATACTGCATCGTATGCAAATTGTAAACAAAAAATTAGCACAGCTGATTGGAAATTGATAAAATGCCGGTTTCGATTCTCGATGTTGTCTTGGTCTCAGTAGCTCTAAAACTGTGTCTAAAAATGGTTGAGTAAACGACGCGAAACCTACGAAAAGGAGGGACCGATTGGCCAATAATTGCCGAAAATGGCGAGAATGGAGGAATCGAAGAAAATTTTTTTTTTTAATTTTAAATTAATTAGTTTAAAAAAATACACCCCCAAAAACAAGCGCAGCACAAAGCATTGAACAGTTGCTTCAAAAATCGTAAAAGAACTTTGTACTTTGTACCAAGTCGCGCACTCCCAAAACCACCAAAACTGAATGATTTGGCTAATCGTTTCTCCGTTTTCGTAGTTCGCGTCGTTTACTCAACCATTTTTAGACACATTTTGAGAAGCTGTAGTTAATCGGAGACTATAATCTTTTAGAACTAAAACACACGGGGTTTTTCAGATTTTTCGTAGCCAAAAACCAAAGAAAAGACGGTAAGCTGAGCCAGCCAATTATGTGCGAAAATGGCGAGAATGGAGGAATCGAAGAAAATTTTTTTTTTTAATTTTAATATTTATAGTAAAAGCCCAAAAACAAACAATCTGTGGCATCTATCCGAAGATCATCTCCGTTCATATGAAATGCAACTTATATATTTTTGGTGGAATGGAAAAGATTTATAATAAATGAAAATGTGTACACCATGTGCAGTACTTTGCATCCGAGTCGCTTTTTACGTTAATTAGCACGTACATATGCATGCTGACAGACAGAAAAAAGATAAGATACGTAACGGGACTTAACTACGAAGAAGTGCCCTCGCTAATTGTCTCTCTTGTATAAGGTATGTTCCCGTACTACAATTAATTGCAATGAAGCCGTTTTTTGTACTCCGTTTTAGTACGCTTCATTGCAATTAATTGCAATTAATCGTAGTACGGGAACAGACCTATAATCTCACAGTGATGTTTTCAAAGTGACGTCCTTCCGTGAATCGTCTCTTGCGGAGGAAAGTTGCGATCCGTAGTGCTAGCCTTAATATTATCAGTTGTAGGTTGCTACACGAGTTTTTTTTAATAGGACAATCTTCTTTGGCAATTGAGTTTTCGCGAATCTTATAAGCTTACATACATAGCACATATCGAAAGCATCGTAAGTGCAAAAAGCCAACCCCAGTTCCTTGGAAAAGTGAACGTTCGAATAAAAAAAATCAACGTGACATCATTTAAGCTGGGTCATTCAATTCATACATAACATTTCCTCCCTCGTCACAAGAAGCAATAATATTTAGAGGCTGTGTCTATTTGGCTGTCGAGTTCCCGTCGACCTTTGCGGTGTAAGTACATCTTGCTGAATTGGTACATGTCTTTGTTGATTAGTATCTTCAGTGGACTCCATAGGTACTGAGTGCTATGTGTCTGAGAATGCTTCGAGACCTTCCACATCAATAGATATTGCTGGTTGCTCAGGTGCTAAGCAACGAACTCTCCGGGCTACCAGAACGACGTCTTGATCTTTTTGTAGTGGATATCACCTAGTCTGCTATCTTGTAAAAACCCATTTGCCCATTTTGGCAATGTGTTGTTAGATGTGAAGTAGACTATTTTGTCAACGTTGAATTCCCGAAATTGTGGGTCAAACGAGGCTCGTTGTTTATCAATTATCTTTGTGTAGACATCGTCGTGCCTTAGAAGATGGAACTTAGTTCGAATATTACGTCCCAAGAAAAGGCTTGAAGGGGTTTAAGTCGTAGTAGAATGTGGTGCTTTTCGACAGTACAGTAGGAAAACGTTGAAGTCAAATCTCAGTGTAGCTGGGGCTGTGGCCCGCATTGCGCTCAGCTTGGCCATTAATTGATGGCTGATAGGGTGTAGTCAACTTATGATATTTCACTCCTGCAGATTTTAGGTAGGATCGAAATTCTTCGGACACAAACTAAGTACGATTGTAAGTAACCACTATGTCAGCAACACCATATGATGAGAGTAACTTGTCGAATAATTCGATTATAGCAGCAGATGCAGTTGACTTAGTGTAGGCTATATGTAGCCATTTACTATATGCATCAACGATAACAAGCAGCACAGAACCGAAGAATGATCCAGATGTATAGTTTCCCATGGAGCGTTAGGATATTCCCAGTGATGATTGCAAGCAGTTTTCGTGCACTGAGAAAAATGATTTGCTATTTGCTCGATACCTGCATCAATACCTGGCCAATAAATGATCTGGCGATTCCCGTCATTTTGAGGATCCTTAGATAAGCTGTATGTAGATCTTGGAGAGTATGAGTTCGTAGGGTTTTTGGGATAACCACTAAGCAGCCTCCTACTAGGGTATAGTTTACTGTGGGTGCTTTATGCCCACATCTCCTCAGGTCTTGTCCTCAGACTCGAGTAGAACAATCTTTTCTAAACACGCATCTCGTTTGGTTTCCTTGGCAATCCTCTCAGCACGAACTGTTCTGTAGATGGCATTGTACGGCTTGCGTAGGCAATTGGAAGTTCAGTTCCATTTGGTAGACGATGCGACAGAACCGCCCCGATACCCGTTTGGCTGACGTCTGTTGCGGGCAACAATGGTAAAGCTGGATCATATAGCATTAAAACTTGTGAAACAAGGATGTTCTTTATGAACTCGTACGATTTTTCAGCAGAGGGATTCCAAGGAAATTTCTCCATTCGCATAGATGAAAGGTTTGGTATAAACGAATTGTAGTAAACTGCTTTGCAAAAATGTGCTCGTACCTTCTTTAAATCCCGGACGACTTCTTCAATACGTTGCTGCCACACTACAGGTGCTTATATTGGCTGCATACATAACAATTATCTTGTGCGCTAGTGTTTATGATTTATGCTAATCAAGTAAAAGTGTGCTTGATGAAAACAAACTTCTAACAACACAGATAAAAAACTGAACAATATGAAGGAATGAAGGTAAAGAATTGAGTCTTATTTATACTATAGATCCAATATTTAGCTATTTTCACCCGTCGTCTGAATTGAGTATCTAAGATTGCTTCAATCAACGGCTGAAATTAATTTTGTTTCTTGAATTTCTAAAACCACCTCCCTTAGAAAATGAAAAATCAAACTCGAAATGGCTTTAAAAAAAAGTCTTTCTTTATTAAAAAGGTTGGCAAGTATTACATATAGAAGCTTAGTTTCCACAGACCATACTGATTTCTGGTACGTGTTTCATATTAACCGGGGGACATTCACAGCAAACTAGATCTCTGGATGCTTTATCGACTTCAACTTGCTCGATACTTTCTTGTTTCACTTTGCTTATCTTTCGCTTGGATGTTTCTAACAATTCAGTATTTTTCTCAACAGTTTGCTGTTCCTCTTTTTTGGGCCAAAACTCCTAAGCACAGAAAATTACGGAATAAAAAATATTGCAGACATTCTCCTACTTAAAATAAGTTAAATGTTGTAATTTAAAGACTATTTTGTCCTTTAGAAGCTAGAATATTTCAACTTATTGGCATATCGATATTTCGAGGGTAGTCTGTCCTCTTCTTCAGTGTAAATAACTAAAGTAAGCCTAATAGACACTGAACAAGAGTGCATATTACCCTACAAATAAGAATGTATGACTAGAAATTGAAACATTCTAGCTGCTAACGGTAAAATTTAAAAAAATTAAAATTTTAAATTAAAATTAAAATATTTGGTTTTGAAACCTAAAAAATTTAATTCAGATAAAATTAGTTTTAAATTTAATTACCTTCGGAACGTCCCATATAATAACAGCTCCATCTGCACTGCCAGTCACAAAAAACTGTCCACAAGGGCTGTATTGACAACTAACTACAGGTGCAGCATGTCCGTATCCACAGCAGATTGGTATGCCTTGTTGGTAGTCCCAAAGCTGTGGATGGATTTATAATTTTTTATTCAATCGTAAATATTTTACATGATGTTTGTTGATTACTACGGCCGAATTCAATTCAAGTATATGTCCGTACTGTGAGTACACTAAGTGATGTAGCTTTTTTGTGTATTAAGATAAAAATATTTCATATAAAATATTCTTTCTTGCCACTCTTGATTCATTCAGGGAAACATTTGTTGGAACGTATAAAATTAAGCCTAGAAAACATTGCAGCCGAATTATTAGCCGAAAAATCTAGACACATCAATCCGAAGAAACCGTGGGCTTTTACCATGAAGGTGTAGATTTAACTCTAAGTGAAGTGGTCAAAGTCGCGTAAGTTTAACTCCAAGCTGAGTGGTCCCGAACTCAAAGGAGTATGTTTTAAACGAAAACACTACAATAGTGTTGGCCATGTTTTGGTTGTGCAGTGGACAAACTCGAGTTTTCTAATAAGCTTTACCTTTTTCTGGCCACAAAATACAGGATAATAAATTAAGAATCTAAAGTGGGTATGATATTCTATGGGATGATATTCTATCTAGTATTCTTATGCTACTCGAATGGCTGATGTTAACATTGCTACCCCTTCACTATAAGTACACTACCTCCTGCGTCTTAGACTGTATCTCAGACATTAGTTTTTTAACTTGCTCATTAAGCTTTTAATTATCTAGATTTCCAATAACTCTTATATTTTTCAGTGCATATTTTGAAAGTAGCTGCCACAATACTAAATTAAAAAATGCAAAACCCTTGTTTTATTCCATGTATTCTTTTCAATTATAGAAGGTCAACCCTTTCGCTTTTGATGACCTAAAAGTTTAGAATATCGAATGCGATAAAAAATGAACCTTCAATTATAAATTAGAATATTGATTTGGCTTTAATTTGATTTTAAATGCTGCAGAAATTTTTATCTGTATTTTTTCATAAACCATTAACTCATAGCCGCCCCCCTTCCTGCATTCGAGGTAAGATCAATTCGTAATCGGTTTAAGATTTTAATGCAGAGAATTCTATCATATCAGATTTGTCTCCTTAATCAGTGAATATTTTTGAACGGTTAGTAAACCTAGCAATAGCTAAACTGAATAGCAATAACTAAATGCGTGGAGTACAATTCATGTAGCGTAATGTCTTCAGATTGAAAGAAATTTGTGATATTCGATGGTATTTAGTTACATATAAATGCCCGACCCCTTCATTAGAGAGCAAATATTTTATTATTTCGACCTTCAAAGCCGGCAGTTATTCCGATGTTTTCATTTCAATATAAATAAAATTTACATAATTCAGCTAGACTTTTTTGTAGCTACCAGCACGATGCATTGGCGAAACCGGTTGAAATTTCTTTTCTGCAATCAGATACAATAGCAGGAAACATAATTTTACGGAAATTTATGCACTATACAAGAGCACAATGTATTTCGTTTTCAGATACAACTATTTTTAGAGACTAATCACGTTTACTAGAAAATAGCTAAATTGAGTTTCTAGAAGAAAGACATATTATTAACTAATCGCATTTGCAATCATAAACATGGATTTATTTAACATCAATAACCAGAGGATTAGAACGTAGGAGTGAAAGGAAAGTTGCACAAGTAAGTATTATGCTTCAAATTATATGTGGTATAGCTATCATTTCGTTTTAGCAGAAAACATTGTGTTGGGTGATATTATTTTATAGGTGGCACATAAAGTAGCGATATGGCTCTGCAATTTTTAGACTACAGTTTGTATTTTTCGTGGATGGGGTCTATGGATGTATTTGCATCACTGTTGCGATCTCAAATGCTGGATGACTTTTATACTGCTGCTCCCACCGCATTTAATTAGCACAACTGAAATCGTGTTCCTTATTTCTTACGGCAGACTCTGCTTCTTCTAAGGTGAGAGGGGCTATTGGTATTTCGTCAGAAACGTCTATCTGCTCTTGATCCATGTGCAAGATTGAAGTGTTCTTTAAAATGATGAACCCATTCCTACTTAATTTGGCTATCCTAGAGATAATATTGCTGATATGGTCTTACATCCTATGATCATATTCACTAGTCGTGGGAGGTTTTCATATTTTTCTCTCATTGTGCTGATGTTCCTTTCAAAGAGCTGTCTTTATTCCTAATTTTTATTGGCTAGTGCATCTTGGTATTTGTCGCTAAACTAGTAGCTCCTTTTTCGCCGAACTTCATGCCCAACCTCTTATTTTGCAATGGTTGATAAATGTTTTCATCTCTGTCCAGACCATGTTAATTGTTCTCACCGTGATTTTTCGCAGAATAGAGATTAGCTTCTTCTCGAGAGTTTTTGCGAAATTTTCTGTTATTGATGCTGTCTGGAGCTCTTCAATGGCGAACTTATGTAGAGGGCTAGCCTTAGGCACATACGATTGTCACATACGACGTCGATATTTACATTTAACCTATTAAGGACCACTATTGCGTTTTCGCAACATCAACTTTGAGAATTTCTGAAGAAACAGTTTATGTTGGTATCCCATTCATTATTTTTGGGATGTTTAGCTAGACGTGTTTACTAATATTGAGACAACTATCTACGCACAATCTCTTTTTTCATCTTTTACCTGGAACCTTATAAAAACCCCCTTTTAAAAATACATTTTATTAAAATAATAAAAAGAATGTATCACCGCGTATCCCTCGATGTATCACCGCGTATCGTGAAGGGATTCGAGCAGCTAGGTTTCCCTCAATGCTATGGAGCAATTGGTAAATAATTGCAATTTTCAACATATGATACTGCACTGTTGAAGTAAAAATAAGTGGTAGCAATTTGAAGTATATACATAGACACTTACCTATGTATATACTTCAAATTGTTTCCTTACAGATGGATGTCACATTAAAATTTCTCCACACAACTAGGAAGCCGCAGACTATTATAAGTTCAAAGGGTGGTGCTCTGACATATTATTTTTATTTGCGGTACACTTCATCCGGACTACGCATAAGCACATCAGCCTTTTTTTACAGATGTGGTTATTTCTCTGTATACTCCTCAATGCGTGGACATTTTGTCCCCATACTTCCAGAAACTTGAGTTCCTTCTTAGTACTCCATCTACTGCGCACCTTGTGCTCTGTCATGTTCCTTATCAAAATGTTCCGCTCCAATTGAGTTATAGGTTCTCAATCAGTTGCAAATCAATAAATCTAACACTCTGGTCCAATTCATTCGGAAAAACTGGTAAATTTTCTTAAATGATACTTTGTGTTTATACTATAATAATGCTACTATAGTAGTGCTAAGTTACCCGAAATACTTTACAAGGGAATCATGCCATAACTATGAACAAGAGCTGCTTGCAGTCCGTTGGCGAGATAATGCAAAGGTAACTGTTCTTACGAACCATCTTAGTACCCAACCAATTGCACAGGCAAGAAGATACGATCGAAAAACCAAAAAACATGTTCATATTCCAATGCCTGCACTTATAAAAGAATATAAAGCTTTGATGGGAGTAGTAGACTTGCACGATAATACTTTGGTAAATTACAGAGTTGGGAATCGTCGAAAGAAATGGTGGTGGCCATTATTTACAAACTTGATTGATTGTCAACTCCTGGAAACTACATACATTATTGCTTAATAGAAACAAAACCCAGGATCTGAGTCAACTAGAATTCCAAATTGAGATTGCTTCAGTTATTGATGCTTGCCGAAAAGCCTTGCTTTGAAAACATTGTCAATCGCACCGGCAATAACGAAGTACATACTACCAATTATATATGATTTTTTTCGCTATTTTGACTTCACACAAGAGACCAACGTTGCTTTCCGCAACAGTCAGTCACTGTTAAACTAGAATTATAATTTTTTTAAAAACTTATTATTTTCTTTGTAATACTAAAATAGAAAAGATTTCAAAAAAAAGATTCAAAGGGGATCTGATAGTGGTCCTTAATGGGTTTAGTGGTGGTCCAAGTCACAATTCGCTCCTTGAAGTATCAAGTATGCTACAAACCCATCTCCGCTGAATAAATATATGGTCAATTAGATTGAAATGATAATCATGCAATTTTTTGGACATGTCGATGTAGAAACGGAAATTTAATCAGGAGTTGGCCATTTTTATCAGTTCCATCGTAGAGACTGTGCCCTTCAATCGTTCCCCAATGGATCTATTCATTCCTTGTATTATTTTGGTTTAGGTGGTTATAGATGCGCCTTTCGTTTCCTCGCATTTTTCTTCTGTCGGGGTGTGCATGTTTGTCACAATTGTTCACTAACTGCCTTGAAGTTCAAAATGTGTGGTTTGAACTCATCAACTATGGCTTATTCATATAACCATATACGGATCGGAATCGGAATTTCCATTATTTCCAATTAAGTAGCCGCGATTTATTCTATTTATTGCTTTTTAAGGGCTAGGCTAAAAACATTGTAGTTTCTGTTTAATGTTTTGAATTGATTTATTATACATTACATTAAACTATACGGAGAAACACAAAAATGCCAGGTCAGAAAAATTGTTTTTGGCGTAGATATGTGGAAAAGCACATGGACCTGGTCAAAACCTTTTCGAAAGGTGATCGCGTAATTCAAGAAAAAAAAAACTAAGCACAAATAGCTCTCAAATTAAATAGCGAAGTTCCTGCATAAAAAGACACAAACGAGTAGAAAAAAATGAGCACATGCCTTAAAAATCAATGCCAAACATACCCAAGTAACTGTTAAATAGTGTCTATTTTTCATTAGCTCCGCCAAAAGACGCCTTCGCTAATATTTTTGGCATTTATCGGTATCGTTCGGTATCTCAGTATCGTTCAGTGTTGTCAAGGTAAGAGTTTTCTGTGCAAAAGGAGGAGGTGCATGCTTAACATGATGGTTGAACTACTCTCAGCAGAACATCTAAATAGGAAGGCTTTTGTGGATCCAGTTAAAACAAACTTCACGACGTATATGGCTAAGGAAGTTTGAACTCTTCATCATATTGGTGAAGTAATCAACTAAATTACCAGTTTTCTACAAGGAAATAATAACGGCATAAGAAGAATGTACGAATTTTTTCGTAGTTTCGATTCCGATTTCAAATCATACAATTTCCCGCACAAACGCGATAATTCAACTTGCTCTAATTAAAATGTGAAATATTCGTGTCAAATTACACACGTTTGTAATGAAAGAGTTATTTACAGTTCAAACTGGATTATATATACCTACTCTGATACATGAAAAGAAAAAAAAACAATTGGGCTAACTTAAAAATTATTTGCATTTAAGTTACGCGTTCTTGCAAATTGAAAACGAAAATAAATTAAGTAAATTAAAATTACATTATTTTCTCTGCAATCGATAAGTATTCGAAACTCTGAGAATATGAGCGAAAAATTTCATCTCAAAAATCAATCGATTCTCTTTGTACGCGCAGCTTTTTCAGACTTTAAATTGGAAAGTCGAAATTCCAAATATGTGGCAAAAATACTCAAAATAGGCCTTGCGCAGATCTGAACTTGTTTGCGCTGCTTCATTGTCATGTCCAATATAAATTCTAAGTAAACTATAGCTGTCATTTTTATAATGTAAAATAATATCTGCAAATCTTTGTTTACACTTGTTCTATAGGCTCTACAACTTTATGAAAATGTTATTTGATTGTTGTTGTTGTAGTCCTATCAGCGTCTTTAAACTTTGTCTCAAGAGACACAAATCACCTTCAACAAATTCTACAACTATTAATTGATTACATGATTTATTAAGACATAAAACATGCATACAAACTATCTGATCACATGCGTTTTAAATTCGGATAAAACTAAAATTAAGAATCACCTGAAACCAGTCATTTTGCGTTGACCTTTTATAACAAGGCGCCAAGGCGACATCGGATTGAATACTTTAAGCCTGAATTGTCTCTTGGTATGGTTTCGTATAAATACTTAAACCAAAGAGACATCTTCATCATTAGCTCGAGCGCATCAGTGAAAAAAGCAGACAATCTACTACTATATCATGTACAAATTCGTAAGTTAATCGATTGTAGTAATTTCTTCGTTTCGATCAGAACAATTGATTAGAAAATTCGAGATTATGGAGCTAATTCATATTCAAATACATTTATAGATCGTATTTGCCATCATCCTTGGGTTGGTTGCTGCCGACAATATCAACCGTGATGCTGAAACCAGGAGCTTAGTGAACAACATCGGACCAGACGGAACCTATCAGTACTCCTTTGAAACGAGCAACGGAATCGCCGTCAATGCTCAAGGCAATGCCGATTCAGCTGCGGGTTCCGCGCAGTGGATATCACCCGAAGGAACTCCCATCGCCATCCAATATACCGCCGATGAAAATGGATATGTGGCTACTGGTGATTTCGTCCCGAAAACCCCAGAATATATTCTACGTGCTATCGAATGGATTAAAGCACATCCACAAAAAGAGGAATACGTTCAACCACAAGCTGTGCCACAAAAACGGTTCTAAGCTTGCTGCGAGTTGAATTAGAAGGACAGAGCGCGTGTTATTTTAAATGTTGGAAAAATGTTTTTATTTTACCAGAGCAAGGATATTTTTATATTACACCCCGAAATAGGCAAATGAATATTAAAATTTTTTGAATATGAGTTTCTTTGTTTTTTGTGTTATGTTTTGTAATATAGATATGAATCTATCCTATTCACTATTTAAAAACAAGGCAATTACCTTAACTGTTTGATCGTTGGAGACAGCCACGAAATATTCTCCAGTTTGATTAAGCGACAGATTATTGATGAATCCTTTTGGTGAGCCTATTACTTCGCGTGCTAGCGTTCCATCGTACACCTGGAGAGTGATCATAAATCAAGCATTAAATAGTTGAACTTTTGTGGATGTATTGCATGTGGTTTACCTCCCAGTAGCTGATTCTTCGATCAGTTCCCGCAGCAATGATCTGCACTCCTGACGGATAATATTGAGCTACTTTGAATTGTGTGTTAGCGTACAGCACATGTTTTCTTGTTAGCCGACTAAAATGAAGTCATTGCATTTTATATGATTGCATGATAAATAATTCGTATGGAACGATGCGCGATACTCACTTAATATCCCATATAATGCATGTTCCGTCACTGCAAGCAGAAACGACCTCCGTATCGAACTTATTAAAATCCACAGACGCAATTGCACCGGAATGCTCTTTCAAAACTCCTATAAGACTTTGCCGGTGTGGTTCGATTTTCCATACACGAACTTGACCCTCCAAGCCGCCACTAACAAGAACTTTTCCATTAGACGACACTGTTACTGCAGAGCATCCTAGGGGTGTGATAATTCAATCGTTAAATATAGGACTTTATTATTTATTCCTCTACGTTATTGCCATTCAAAATATTTAATGTTTTAAAAAACAATGGAGTCTTTTAATTTCTTACTGTGATTTAAAAAAAAACTTAGGTGAGTGATGACGAGTTTCATGTGAGATAGCCAAATAGTTTCTGCAAGCCCCAACATTGCAGGGAATGAGCAAGTACGTTCATGTTCTTTCATGTTGTTGATGCATTTCGTACGTAAAGTACAGTATGTTAAAGGTTTCACGAAAAAATCTCAGCCCACAGCCGTTTCCGATCCTTTTGGTGCGTGAACTAAAACCAAAAGATGATGGCTTGCGATTGCGCTCTAAAGCAGATTGATGTGTACCCTATTTTTATAAAAAAAATTAAATTTAGTGACTTGGTTCATTTTTAGCTCAATTGGCTATCAAATTTCCCCTTTCCGAAGTAAAGCAAATAAACAAGCCAGTCACAGGATGCAATTATATCCACGCATGACTGAACTACCTTGTATGATATTCATAGTCCTTATTTTTCAAAAATGAGCCCAGAGTTCGTCTAACAGTTAATGCTACCGGACAATGATTAGAGAACATTAATTAAATATGGTTATGATGTTGCCCATAAAAGCATTGACTTGCTGAAGGATTACCCTTTTATTTTCCTATCTCCGGTTGCTGATATCCTGGTTGATATCCTATATCACGAAGCTGGGAAAAATTGCCAACTTCACTTTTAAGAAACTTACCGAAGATTCTGGCAATGATCGTTGCGTGGGCTCTTTTTTACTGGTGCTTCCTGCTTAGCAAACATAATAAGCGGCCAAGACTTTTGGCCAAATAGTGTTCTTAGCAAAGCATTTGGAAACAATCGTAGGCGGAACTTTCGAAATTACAGTCCATTTCAAAACATAATTTCTGTGTAAATTTTATAGCATTTTATTGAGTCTGTTGCTGGCCATATTTTTCTATCATACATTGTTTATTTTTCACTCCATTTTTCCATTGATATACCTTGTAGTGCATCAATTTCTACATATTTTTTTCAATGTGCTGTCTGACTATATTATTTAGTAGTGCTCCATTCTCATATATATATATATATATATATATATATATATATATATATATATATATATATATATATATATATATATATATATATATATATATATATATATATATATATATATATATATATATATATATATATATATATATATATATATATATATATATAATTTTAATTTATCTGCTGGCCAATGGAATCTTTCACCTTTGACAATATTGTTTACAAATTTACTCTCAATGGTATTTTCTTCCTTATAGTCCATTGTTCTTGATCCCACTCTGACTGCATTTAAAATATTGATAATCTTATTCTGGGTTATATTTTTTCAAAACTTCGTTCTCATATCTCTTTCCTCTTCTTTACTTCTTTACATTGATCCTGGCTCTCACCATCAGTGGCGGCTCGTCAGGGTTGGCCCGGCCCGCCTGGACCACCCTGACGAGCCGCCATTGGGCCCGCTCGACACAAAAACACTATTATAAGGTATACGCGGATACCAACAAGAAATATCTACATTACTTTAACTCAGTAGCGGCTCGTCAGGGTGGGCTAGGCGGGCCGGGCCCACCCTGACGGGCCGCCACTGCTCACCATCCTCTCTTCTCTTTCCCTTAATTTTAGTAGGCTGGTTTCACCATTCAAGAAGAGCACAGTTGAGCCTAGCTATAACTTTTCTGATTTTTTCTTATTTTGTAGCAGGCTGGACATTGAAATTCTCATCCCTTTTATCATCTGAGCTCGACGTTTAAGGGAAAAGGCATCAGCTAGACTTGTAATCAGTTACCATGATATGATCGTATTGACGCTGGCAAATCTGTGACACTATGTTTAGGTGGACAGACACAGTAGCCGTAGCGTATTGTCACATTGTGAACTACGCTGACGAATCTACGAATTAACGCTTCAATGGGTAGCAGGCCTAAGTCAATCAGGCTTTATGCTTGTTTCCTCAGAATGTCTTCCTTAATTTTATATGCAAGAGGGAAAATATTTGTAATCAAATTTTGCTTTTTCCTTTACACCTTCAAATTCTCCTTCTTGGGATTTTGAATCAGCTTTTTCCGTACATTGATTTTTTCTCTCACTGCGAACAGTTGTTGGAAAGGCGTTCATAATATTTTCGCGAAGTTCGCCATTTTTATGTGCCGCTCAGTCAATTTTATTTGCCGTCTTTGGATGTTTTTCCTTTCAGGTGGAAAATAGCCAATTATCTCCCGATTTTACTTGGAAAACATTGGTTTCCTCTTAGTTTCTTACGTCCATCGCTCATAATAGAATTTCCAGTGCTTTTAATAACCTATTCTCTAAAGAAGTGCATGAGCTCTTTATGCTTGAGTTACAATCAATGCAACCAACATTTGCTGCCAAGTTTTGTTGGTGGAACGAGTTACAATCAATGCAACACAACATTTATTGTCATCTGTCACTGGCTATATTAAAGAAATTGCTGTTCGATAATTTGGATCCTTTAAAGTCTCGGAAAGAGATATCAGTGAATATTTTATCCTCTAAAAGCTGCGGAGTATAATGCAAAGCAAAAATGAGACAAAAAAATACAAATTCTGATTGTCATTTGCATATGACATTTCCCATTTCCCAGACTCTCATAGAAACAGGTGGAATTGGATATTTTCAAAAATGTTGTTGCCATGCCAAGTTTGAGATATGAGCAAACTCTGCTGCGCAACAAAGTTGTGTTGCATCATTGTAACTGCTCTCATACGTTCTCATGGGTTCAAACTCATTTTGTTGTGCAACAAATGTTGGTTGCATTGATTGTAACTCTAGCTTTAAAGGTCGCTAAACGACAAATAATTTCGTCGAATTTTTCAACAACTGGATAACGGTCTACAAATTGATGTTATCTACTCTGACTTCACTCAATTATTCAGTACTGTTGAAAAAGTAAGACATTTCAGTACTTCTGCTTTGCTTATTTCCTGTTTTTCTTAGCACTTCGATGATCGCACCTGTCTTTAATGGCTATGCTACCACTCCTTCTGATCTTACATTAGGCGTCCCTCAAGTTTCCATCATTGGCCCACTTGTGTTTACCTTGTTTACCAATGACCTCTTATCCTCTTCTCTATGCAGATAACTTAAAAAGATTTGGTATTGTTGATTCATTGAACGATTGTATTCAATTACAAACCGATATTACAGATATAAATTAATGGTGTTCTGTGAACTCGCTCACGTTAAATGTTTCAATTGTTTTCCGCACAAAACTAATTTGTTTTTCTTTGATTACTTGGAATTACTTTCGATTCTAATTTAAAATTGGTCTTTTGGAAAGCATCGAGGACTGGGTAGTTTCAGGCTAATCTGAGTCAGACCGAGTTCAGTTTTAGAATTACACATTTAAATATATACACACTAATTCATACACTCTTTATAGTAGGGGTGATCGAAAAGTAGTGATAATCAATATAAACCAAGGTAATTAAACTTAAAAAAATTATTTATTTTTGAACATAGTCTCTTAACAAGTAAATACATTTAGTCCATCTTTTTCCAAACCCAAGATACTCTTAGAAAAAAATGATTTGTCTCTACTTTCCCAAAGCGCCTCAACAGCGGCCATCAATTCGCTATCATCTTCAAATTTCTTGCCCCGAAGTTGTCCTTTGAGCCGGGGAAAGAGGTAGAAGCCATTGGAAGCCAGATCTCGCGAATAGAGTGGATGTTCAAGCAGCTCGAATACTGTTTCTTGAATTGCAGCCATCAAAAATCCAGCCTTGTGAACCGGTGGGTTGTGTTGATGAAACTCCAGCTCGCAGTTTGCCACGTCTTTTTTCCTTAATAGCCTCCCGCAATCTTATTATTTGGTCTGCGTAGTAAGAGCCTGATTAAGTGGCTTCCTTTTCCAAATATTCCAACATAATAATTCCGTCAGTGTCCCAAAAAACTGATGCATAACCTTCCCTGCCGAACTCGACACCTTGAATTTCTTCGGCATCGGTGCGGAGAGTCGTTTCCAGGTCATCGATTGGTCATCAAAATGGTAGATCCAGGTCTCGTCCATGGTTACGAAACGTGATAAAAACTTCTCCAGATCTGCCTGTAACTTTTCGAGATTCACCATCGAAATGTCGACTCGTTTCTTCTTTTACTCGTCAGTTAACATTCTTCATATGTAATTCGTTGGCAACGATTCTTTGAACACTGCTATACGAGATCCATGTAATCACAGCTACATGCCTGATGGTCATTCTTCGATCTACCAACACATCTTCGATTTTTTCACGTTGTCTTCAATGAGGGACGTGGATGGACGTCCTACGCGGTATTCATCTTCAGTGAATGTTCTTCCCAGCTTAAATTCCTTGGCCTAGCGTGTAACGGTGGAATATGGAGGAACAGAGCCCCCTAGTGTTTCCACCAAGTCGCTGTCTATGTCCTTTGTCTTTTAATTTTTTCAAACACAGGTACTTAATGACAGCTCTAATTTCGTTTTTCTCTATTTTTGTGTTCTCTCTTCGACTATTCGTATTGAAATGAATGTACCTGCCTGGAATCCTGGCCTATTTATGTTTTTTTTTTGTCCTGACGTAATATATGAGTTAGTAAATAATTTTATACCCGATTATCACTACTTTTGTATTAACCTTCGTATTAGAAATATGAATTTTCGGGCAAAGTGATTATAATTCTGATTTTCTTCGAAAATCAGTAAAAAGTCGAGTAAAGGAATGTTGTCTTCTTTTCGGATTAAAATATCGAATTGTAAAAGTAACGACTATTCTCACAGGAAGATTGAGACTTGAGATTATTCCAGTCTTTAAGGAAAGCGAACGCTTCCCAAAAAAACAAATATGTACAAAAGGCAAAAGTTTACGCTTTTGCCTTTAAGGCGACAGTAATCATGTTTAATGTAAGAATTAAAAACAAATAACAATTAAATCAAACATTTTAAAAGATACAAAAGATTATTGAAATGTTACAATTTCCCCAAATCAATTGCAATTATTCCATTTTTACGTTTTCGTTACATGGAAATATACATCGTATAATAATTTCAAATATTTAAAATATATATGTATATAATATATAATATAATATATATATATATATATATATATATATATATATATATATATATATATATATATATATATATATATATATCTCTTACCTTTGTTGTGTGCATTGGGTATCGCATAAATCAGTCTCCCTGTGATTGGAGTAAAAGCCCGAATTACACCATCATTCCACGCTGATATAATACTATTCCCGTCGTTGGTGAATACAATAGATGCAGCCGAAAAATTATACACCATAATCCGTAATATTTCTTTGAGGCGCTTTGTTGACCATATGCGAATGCATTCGTAGCTTGCAGTCGCGAAAACGCGAGGGAAGTCTCTGAAAAGTATGAAATTTATTAATTGCATCGTCGCAAAGTTACTGCAGATTAAAGTCTTCGTGACCTTAAGCGAAACGATTGAATCATATCGTAAATACAATCAATTCAACCATACTATGAAGTGTGAGTTGAATGTAGGTTACAAAGTTTCAGATGATTATATACATATGTAGGTACTTACTTGGGGAAGACAATGTCATAAACCGTAGCCTTGTGACAAGTCTTGTGCAATTTTAAATCGAATGCTGGCAGGGTTAAGGTATAAATTTCATTGTTGTCGGTACCGATCAAGAAGATGGTATTCGATAGCTTCGTGATGGAGGTAACAGCTCCGTTGATTTTTGTTTGTTTGATCTACAATTGATATCGATGGATATTACCTTTATAAGTTTGAAATTAAATTAATTGCAAGTTAACTCTGCTAGGCAGATATAATTACATGATAGATACAGGACTTACACTTTTAAATTGCGGCCACGTTGGGCTATTATAGTCCTTGAGCACAACATTGCGTTCTTCGACGAGCTCAACTGTCCCATCTCCAGCTCCAACCAATAGTTGATTTTTGCTGAGTATGTAAATTTCCCGTACACCGTTAACATACTTTTCACAATCTTTCCCTTTGGGTTTCCGTGGATTATGGCGTGCGTAGCATCCTAGAAGAATAGCCTGCTGATTTGCCTTTTGTGATCCTGATTCACTTGTTAGATTCATGCGGACTTTAACTATGTCGCCACTCATTGTTCCAGCATATAGAACCTGATCATCTTCCGTTATTCGGACCCCGGTGAATCGTCTCTGTATTTTTCCGAGTGATGCATCTAAAACCTGCATCTTCTTACTTTCTCTTTCAATTGTCCAGATTCGTAAGTGACCTAGAAGAAAAGTGAATCAGTTTGTTCACAAATAATCTTACGACTTATATTACGGTCTCCAGCTACGACAAAAGTTGAAGCTCCTCGATTGAGTGGAACTAAAGTGAGAGGTTGGCCGGATGTTCTTTTGGCAGCTGGGGTTCGAGATATAGGTGTTTTAGCTTCGATATCATATACGATCAAAGTTCCGTCATCTTCACCTCCAAGACTAACCAAGAATTGGTCTTGGCTTGTGAAGCAGACAGCTTGGACGCGTTCCTAAGAATATAAATAATAATTTTATAAATGAAAATGCATAGAACCGCAAAAAGTAACATTGGTTTCGCAACAATATAATTCATTTTAAATTAACCGTTATTTAAGATGTGAGAAATCATATTGATAATTATGAGACAATTGTAATTTAAAAATTGGAAGTTAGTTTCGAGCTCTAGAACCTACACAGCAGTCAATGAGGTACGGGAGAACGTTTGGGGGTAATAGCTTTGATTTGGTAGTGTACGCTGAAAACTTTGCGGTACTTGTGAAGGGTATGAGCCCCCAAACATTATCCTTCAGGGGATTACACTTTGAAACAATTGCTTAGCTCTGATGGAAGAGAGCACACATGGAAGAAGTTGATTTAATTATTCCATTCAAAGTGATTAATTTCAATTTTAGGAGCGCTTATATCCAGTCGCCATAAAAATGTTTTTTTTTAGCTAAACGCAAAATGCAATTATATTTTTAGAACATAATTATTGAATTACCTTATGGAGCTCGTGGCGAGTTATTTCCTTTCTCTTGCACCAGTCCCACAGTATTGTATATGCATGAAATCCTCTTTGACTCACTTGTCCTGACCCCAAATATCTTCCGCTGCAAAAAAAAATTTTATCCAACTTCATTCTTATCATTTTCCATACATTACCTCTTACTCACTGTCAAACAGGAAATCGTATTCCCATGACCACATAAGAATTCTTGTTTGCTTGTTGCCAGGTTTGTTATAGTTAGTTTATTTCCAAGTGGAAAAATTATATGTTTGTGGTCAGGATGCAGTAGTAATCCTCCGCAAACTTGTCCATCGAATCCAAATATTGCTGATGGTTCGATTCTTCTACAGTCCGCTTCAATATCTTCACACATTTTATGTAAATTAGTTTAGCAAAAATAATATATTATTAAGAATTATAAACTATGAAATATTTTTTTTTGTTGACTGATGCAAAATCGACTACTTATCAAAACCAACAGCTTTCAATGATCAAACAAACAGTTTTATTTTACTTGACGATTGAAAACGAAGCGGTTGCTATGTCACAATTATTTATGACTCAGTAACAATTTTCTGTCTTAATAATGGAAATATTCATAATACCATCCATCAAGATAGTAGTTACTTTACGGAAGCGGACGTTTAACTACAGTTCCCAGTCTACAGGAACTGTATCATTTTTGAAAAAAAATCATTACACTGATATGAGAGAAAATTGTGTATGTATAAACTTATAGTTCAATTTTATCATTTGATCCAATTAAAAAACTGAGGGCTTTACTTAAATGAAAGCTACAATTATAAAAAAAAATCTTAAATACAAGGTAGCGATTAATTTTAGTATGACGTTGAGATATTTAAAATGCGTTTTTTGGTAGAATTGGAAATTTGAAGACATGGTTATGACCTCATACCCTGCGTAAGAGATGAAAATGAAAGCATAGCTCTGAACGAGCAAAAATAATATTAAAATAAGGTCCGAACTCTAGCGGGAGAGCACGTGAAAATATCGAGAAGAAAAAGCCCTTTGGCACAGTTTGGATTTTGAACGACAAAAGAGCATATGATGATGAAGAAAGAGATTTTACAAAAGTATTTGGTATATCACCCGGCCAGCTTCTGCTAAAAGGGCCTAGGAGGGATATTAATGTTTCTACTTTAAGAAGGTTTGTTACAAGGATGCTAACAGAAGACAGTAAGAGTAGGAAGGAATGTAAGAGGCAGTAAAACATGGGAAAAAGAAATCAGCACACATATTACAGATCACTTGAGGATGATTATTTATGTATCCCTTGCGCTACAGATATAACTCCAATTACAGCGTCAAGTAAGCAAAAAAAATGAAACATAAAAAAAAGAAAAAATAATAGAATAATTTGAAAACTAAAATTAGAACTAAGGTAAATAGCAATTTATTAAACAATTTTTGTTTAGCTTATTTAGTTTACAGTTCTGGGCTCTTTGAGAGCATTACAATGCAGAATAGTTTTAAATGAGAGTAAGTTCGCAATGAATGCTGCTGAATTTTGCGAACAGTGACCCGAATGATTTTTGGACATTAAAAAATGTGATAGAAAATATTAAATCACTACCTGGACTGATAAACACACACAACCGAACTTAACTTCACTCTGGACTAGTCCTCTTGAAGTTGAATTTCTTATATTGTCTCTTGATTTCAATTACTTTCCAGGCCCTGATGGGTAACGCAGCGCTGCGCCGCGCAATTGCGTTGAAGCACTAGCCATGATACCACTGCGCTGATACCGATTGTCGGTATCAGTAGCGCAGTAACGCACTTCGGTATCAATGGTGTTGGCGCTGCCGCTTTGCAATGCCAACACCATTTGGCTTGGCGCTATGCTACGGCGCGGCGCAAAGATATGAGTTGAGTATGCTTACCTCAAGTCTGTTTGATGCAAAGCAATATACCTACGCGTACGCACGTTTCCACGAGCTTATTTGATTTGCCTTCAAAAAGCTAACACTGCGTTCAAAAAGCTAATGTGAAACTGAAATTCATTCAAATTTTTGTATGAGAGTTTTTCTCGAACAGAAAATCAACAGCATATTTTCTTTTCTGATCGGTTCGACTCAAGCCACTTGAGTTTTACAGGCTGCATGTGTACTTCAAGCAAGCATTATGAAAAGCGATGCGATCGTGGTATCATAGCGTCATGGTATCAGCGCAATGCTGCCAGCGCCGTATGTGGCGCCACATAGACGAATGAGATCATGGTATCATAGCGCAATGGTATCAGCGCAGTGCGCTGATACCACTGGTGGCGCCGGTATCAGTGTATCAGCGCTTCAAAATCTGCTGCGTTACCCATGTCTAACACCGAGCTTTTTTTGTGAAAAATTTTGCATCTTTTTTATACTTCTCCTATCAATTTTATTTAACATTAGTGCTCGGGCTAATAAACATGACAAACATTTTCCCTATTTTCAAATCTAGTGAACGCAACGTCGCCTCATCCTTCTCTGCTTTCCCAAAATCATTGAGCGTTTCGTTCCAAATCTACAAATCTCATTGCATTTTCTCATGCAGTGGCCTCGGCTTTAGATCGGAAATTCCTAGTTGGTACTGTATACACATATTTTTCTAAAACATTTGATTCTGTTAATCTTTAGCTTTTTCTACTCAAATTAAATCACTATGTTATATGTTAGTGTTTACTCTATATATTCGGTCTATTTAATCGCACCTTTTTTGTCTCCTTCTCTGGCGTGTCGTCCTCACTGTTTCTCCCTCTTCTGATGCACCCCAAAGATCCATAATATGACCTCTCTTTTTCAACCGCTTCGTCAACGATCTTCCCAATGTTTCATCGTCGTCTCGTCTACTCTATGCAGATGACTTACAAATATTTTGGGCAGTCGAAATTTCAGCTGATCATCTGCTTCTTTAGGAAGATTCGAATTCTCTTACTGCTTGATGTAGCTCTAACTACTTATCTTTAAATGTTTCAAAATGTTTTGCCATGTCCTTTTCTCTAAAGTTCCCGGCTTATGCCTTTTCTTATTTAATTTGTGTAACCATCCTTGTCTTTGTGGAATATTTGACTGATCTTGGGGTCACCACCTTCGACCGAAAAGTGAAATTTGATATTTATGTTCGAAACATTACCAAAAGTGCCTCACGGATTGCAGGCCTTGCTAATCATTCCTATCATAATTCTTTTGATAAGATATTTGTTGGCCTAGTTCGTTCCAAGCTCGAATACTGTAGTGACGTCTGATGTCCTCGTTTCACATATCTTTCCGATACTGTTGAATCAGTTCAGAAGAGATTCACTCGCACATAACTATTTAAATATAATCTTTCCTATATGACTTATATCTCCCTCTCTTAGCAAAGTGCAGATTTTACCTGGATGAATGCTTTTGGTGCAAAATCTGCCGTGGTTATCTAACTTCTTTTATATTTTTTTTCTGATAAACGAACGGCAGTGTGAGAAGCGATTTAGGTTCTCTATTGTTTTTGAAGTACAATTCGCACGTACAGATAGTTACTTTCATTCCCTTGTTTTACGCCTTTTACACATCCTTAACAGCCTCCAATTCAACCCTCTTCCACACTCACTCTATACTACTTTAAAAGTAATATTCAGTAGCTTCTCTAACCTTTAATTTGTGGCTTTGAATAGTTTATTTTTATTTTCAATTTTTATTTGTTGTTTACTATTTTTAAGCAATCCTGTTTGTAATTGGGCGTTTTACCTGTAAATGGATTTGTGACTAAATAAATAAATAAGTAAGTAATATTGCAGCTGCTAGAATAATGAACTATTCTTTATTTATCATGGGTGTGTTCAATGTGCATGCTATAGCTGCTCCAAAAGCATAGCATAGCATCACGTTAGCAAGTGTCAAAATTCGCAGTAGCTAGGTGAAGCAGCTATGGATATTGGACAGCCAAGAGCTGCTACGAAGGCAGCCTTTACGCAGGAAATTCAAAAATAATTTTGTTTCAATTTTTTTATTGTAATTTTTGCATTTTCGTGGATCAGTTCAATACTTCCATTGCATTTTGGAAACTGTATAAAATCTAAGAGTTGTCAACATACAGCTGAAAAATCCATTAAAATTTTCCTAACATATTTAAAACGTATCACTTATTTCCGGCTTTTGACGCCATATATGAGAAAAAGAGCAAAAAATAATCATTGAAAATTTGATAATACAGGAATCGGAGCACCCGGCCTTTTGCGCTTCATGCTCGCCTTCTAAAAACTCAAGATGAACTGCGCTGTGTACAAGCCAACTTAAAACTCGAGTTGAGTTTAAGTGTTTAAAAGCCCGTATTTAATTTATCCTGTCACTATTTTCAAATTTATTAATAATCTCCTGTGTCACAAAAGCGCAAAAACTTCTTTTCATTTCAATGATTTCAATTTCCAATTGAAAATTACGTTCAAATTGCATGTCAGCTGTGTACGCACGGCCATTTTGCCGTAGCTACTTTCTAGCTATCCTCCAGACTACGAGCAGCGAATAGCTGCTACCTTAGCAGCTATTCCGGAATCTTGGACAGCCCGACTGTCAAATAGCAAGCATCAGAAAGTAGCTATTTCGTGACATTGGACAGCCAGAGCTGCTAAATTAGCAGCTAATAGCTGCTATAGCATGCACATTGAACACACCCCTATTACCTCGAATGAACGGTTTTTACATTTTTTCGGTTATTTTTGAATTGAATACTAAAATATAACGATGGCAATGGAGCCCAACAAATTGTAAGAATAACAGAAAAATGACATATCTAGTGATTCTTTCAACTTAGATCTTGATTCATTGTAATAAGACGTTTCTGGTCAAACAAATATCAGATACTAAATAAGTTTTACGATTTTAATAACAATTTAGTTGGTTAGTATTTGAAGTTTGTGAATTTCGCTTAAGATTCTCCGATTGAATCTTTATTGAGTTTATTCAACCATTTCCTGTTTTGTATAAATAATAGTTGTGCTCTTTCTATGCAAACCATTTCACGCACGTGCGCTTAATCAACCGGATGTAGCATATTCGGTTATGGTTGGTGTGAGAATTGTTATTTTAAAGACAATATGAATTCTTTTGTTAACAGCCCGTCAAAAACCAACAGCATATTTGCCAGCTGACTCCATAAAACGCGTTCAAAAGTAATTTGCAAGAATATAAAACCATATTAAAAAACACCAGCAAACACGTAGTTTCATTTGCAAAATCAAGAAAATGCAAGCAGTTCATCAAACTTGTCACTCTCGTTCGAGTCTCGACGCTTGTTAGCGCTTATTGCCCTCGTCTCCTGTACAAAATGTACTCGTTTGACAAGTTTGTGAACTGTCACTGACAGTTCTAGCTGTGGATACGTTTTGTTGGGGAGAATGACATGTTTCGCTAAATTGCTGAGCGAATGAGTAGAGTTGGCAGAGCAGCCGTTTATCTTTTCACTAGCAGCTTCCTTTCCTCCACGAATATAGTTTCAAGTGTGGCAAAAACGTGAACGGAGTGTCTCGCGAGCAGCTCGCTTAATAAGAGGCTGTGCTTCCTACATTCGATTGTTTGGTTGCATTTTAATTTGTATCACTTTGTCTAGTTTTTGTGTTCTGTATTATTTCCGAAAAGGCAGTAGCTGCTGAACAAACATGGTTATCTCAAAGATATGTTGCATTGGAGCTGGATACGTTGGAGGCCCAACATGCAGTGTAATGGCACTTAAATGTCCGGATATTTGTGTGACGGTAGTCGATCGAAGTGCAGAGCGCATTGCTCAATGGAATTCCGATAAACTACCAATCTATGAGGTAAGGTAATTGTAAAAGGGTTGATTTCTTAATATTAAAGATTGATTTGATATTTTTCACTGGTCAAAGTAAATACGTTGCCAGACTTATCTTAATATGCTAGATAAAGTAGCTTATTAACTAAATTGCCAGCGATAAATTCTCTTCCGGTGACTGATTTCTTAGGATTGATTATGTTATCAGCAACATATAATTCTACGCATTCAAATTTATCGAGATTATCATTAATAAGAGTGCTGTTATAATACGTTGGAAATTATCTGTAAACATACTTACGCAAGTAAAAACACTTGAGTAAATAGCGAACCTCTCTTTCGCCTTAGATAGTATTTCCTAATTGTGGCAAACAATATAAGTGGAATATTTGGCTTCGCAGATAGCCGAAAACACAGATGACGTAGCATGCATGGTTAATTGAGTGTTTTTGGCGAACCGGTGAATAACCACCAAATTGTTTTAAAAAATTTTGTGGCTATAATCACATACAATTCGCAATAAACACCTTCACCTCGCAATAAACACAGTACTTACGACCGATAAATGTCAGCAGCAATTGCATCGGAAGTGATTATTTCATCAATAGTTTTTTTTTTGTCAACACTTGAAAGCGAAGTGTGAAGAGTTTCGTACCTGCTTCAACATTTACCACGAGCATTGAATTGTGCGTAAATTTTTTTGAGACAAGAGAATGTGCGAAAATGTTTACTGCATAAAAGGCGGCTTTAAAATATGTAAAAATCATTTTACTATCTTTGGCGGCAAATATGTTTTACATACATAAGTGCATTTATAATTTCTTTGTTAAGTTCGTCACACAAATTAGCTCGTTACACTCTGTTTCATGAATATAATACTACCCGTAATTCTAAAGAAAATGAAAGTAGGATTTGAAAGTTGTAAGGCTTCATTTAGCCGAAATTAAAAGCAATGTTGTGAAGAGCATTGACGCTACAAACAATAATCCGATGATGCGCTCTAAATGGTAAATTGAGCGAAAAACCTTTCATGAGATATAGAGTAAAATCCTCGCAGATCTTCAGAAACACGTTCTATTCCAAATGTTGATGTAATGTTCTTAACCTTCAAATATTTCATTTGTAGGTAAATAATGGTGTTAAATATTTTCTTTCTTTTATGAATAATGTTAATACAAATAATGGTGTTTATAATTTTTTTTATGAATAATGGTGTTTATAAATAATGGTGTTTATAAATAATGGTGTTGAATATGATCTTTTTTCTTTAACTTTCTATGAACTCTCATTGCATAAAATTGTCTTGCGCAATATGGTACAAAGTTAGAATTATATTTCCTGCGAAAATAATTAAGTAAGCATGCTGAAAAGTGTATGCATTGCACGCAATATTTTTATCCTGGCCAATTTTTTTGTTTTTTAGAAAAAAAATCGTTTGGAGCCGAACAAACAAACGGGGATACATGCGTTGATTGCTTATAACAAAAAAAAAGTAAATTAGATGTTAAGTTCTCATTGCTTATAACATAAAATGTAAAGTAGTTGTAAAGCTCTCATATTATATTATTCCCATTTTATTTTAAAATTTCTGCTTATGTTTTGTCAATCTTATAGTTGATATTAACAATTGAAATGAATAACAATCTACAAAATGTGAAATGATAAATGAAAAGTATAATAACATTCGTCCGAACAAGCGCAAATAAATTGATTACTATTATAATGCAGCAAACCTACAGTAAAACTAGTTTGCAATAGGTAAATTAAACAAACACTTTGTAAACTACTGCTGCATAAATGATTAAATACTCAAAGTCTAAACAATCTATGTGTATACTTATTCCACGTAAAATTGATTGCAATGCTATCATAGCGAATCCAAAAAGATTTGGGAAATGATTCATATGCTTTTTCCAAAAAAATTTATGGTTTGATGTTGTTAAAGCTGTTTTCACATGAAGAGGCGAAGAATTGTATATCTTTAGGCCAATGACAGACAGAGCGGTTTTTGCGAGGCGTTTCCCGAGAGGAAAACCGAGTCGGTATAGTCGTACATTACTTTAGCATTGTGATGACACTCACCGCGGTGCGAACCGCCTCTCGGTTTCGGAATCGCGTCGGTTGATGAGAGAAATGACCCACCGACTCGTTTTTCGAGCGTTTTTCGATGAGTTCATTGCTGCGTAGTCTGATCGAGCTGAAATTTTCTGGATGCATTGATGAATGCATGGGATAGGGGAAGGAAAATATGATACTCTGACGTAATTTGTAACTAAACCGACTCGATAAACGCTTCTGAAAACCGCTGTGTGTGGCAGCCGACGCGCCAAACCGAAGCGTTAAACGCTTCGGTGAAACCGAACTGTCTGTCATTGGCCTTAGACCCAAATACTAGCATTTTTTCTAGTTAATTCTGACTTGCGTTTATTTATAACGATTGAGACTATTTATTCTGTTAGGATTTTTTTTTGTTTTTTTAACCACACGTAAAGGATCGTTTGAAAAACGCCTCTCGCTCTTTGACAAAATTTTGTTTTTAAGGGGTTTTTGCCCACTAGTCGTTTCTTTTTCAGACGTGACTAATGACGCTTTTGTCCACACGGAGTTTCACGTTTAATTCGTAAAAAACTAAGTGGGGGTTGTCCTCTATTTTGGAAAAAAGGACACCACACCAGGCTAGTCTTCGTCTTCCAGGCTGTTGTCCTAGTTGCGGAATCTAGCAAGCCATCATTGAGCTGTAGGCACTAATATGACATCGTCTCCAAGTTTGTCACATATTCTGCGGACAGCCGTTGCTGCATTTGCCCTTAATTTGACAGTTTCGCTGGCCATCTTTACACTTCAATGTTTCCCACAGGACTAAATACATTTAAATGATACGCAAGATTTGAATGACTTCAAATATCTCCCCTCAGATAGGTACACCGATTCCGGGAAAATGGCATGTAGTTCCGGATTAAAGAGATATACAGATGAATCATCCCTAAACCGATAATTTCAAGGCAACCCCACAATATTTTAACCAAACTCTTTAACAAAGACCTTAACAATGACAAAGACCTTTCTATAAAAGTGTGTGTATCTGTCTTATGCACCAATCTAATTCCCAAATAAATATTTAAACCTTCGAATCGGCAGGCTGTAAGTAGTGTCCGACCAAAGCTTCGGCTACGGCTTCGGCCACAAAAACCGCCTTCGGCTCCGGCCACAAAAACCGCCTTCGGCTCCGAATTCGAATTCGGTGATTGGTCATTGTGAAATTCACGCAATTGAATGAATTATTCGGAAATGCACGTGGAAAATTGAATTGCGTGGCGCTAGGGAGCCCGCTTCGGGGAATCACAGTGACCAACCAACTAGCACCTTCTGCTCTGATGATAATTTCCACGAATTACACCAAGTATGAACATTTTGAGTTTGTACATATATAGATATATGCAAGCAACTATTTAATCAGAACAATATTCGTGGCTAAAAGGAGTGCAAGTAGTTTTGCAAAACAAATAGTGCGCAAGTAGTGTAGACAACGCAATAATGGCAATACTTAAAAAATGTCGGAAAATTGTAAGACACTTCAAGAAGAATGAACGAACCACTCGATATTTAAATAAATTCTAAGATACACGTGGATTGACAAAGCATGTTTTAATCCAAGACATTGAAACATGTTGGAACAGTACCTACTACATATTTCTGGAACAAAAAACCGCTGTCAATTTGTACATGGCAGAACGCGAGGGAATAGAAGTTCCGATTGCAACTGAATGGAACTACTGGTCGATTTGGTAAATATCTTAAAATGATTTTACCAAGAGACGATTGATGTTTTTGCAGATTCTTCGTCGGTATCCCTAATTATAAATTTGATTTCTATGATCAACACAAAACTCGCCCTGAAAGATAACGACTCTGAATATATTATTGAGCAGAAAAAACAAGATGTAAGTAAATCACATCAGAAGCTACTTTGATCGATCCTCAATTCAATACTCAATCACTGACAATGATATTCAATTACTAGATATGTAAAGTTATGAGAAACTAAAGTATAACTCTTAATGTTTAAAAATACAAAAGAAAAGTTTCATTGTTTTCTTTTTTCTTGAATTTTAATATGAAAAATAAAATATAAGTAATTCTGTAACGAATAATATGTTATAATGAAATGGAGATATCATTGAAGCATTAAAAAGAAGCATTTTGATTTTGTTTTGATTTCACTTCATCTTCGGCTTCGGCCGAAGCTGACACTAATATCCGAACTTCGGCTCTGGCTTCGTCCAAGAACCGACTTCGGTCGGACACTAGCTGTAAGTAAAGATAAATCTTCAAGGAAGATGATCACTTTTATTTCTTGCATGGATGAAAAATATAATAGAAGTAGACTTTTTTAAGTTTTTATAAACAAACTTAAAAAAGTGGGGAAAATCCACCCGCACAGCCTAAAGTGTTGAAGTAGTGACTTCTTCAGCATCGAGATTCCTAAATAGCAGTAGTATGTTTGTCATTATCTTCAAGAGAGAAAGACGACTCTGATATCCATATTGTATAGTTTGGTAATGAGAGGCTGTATTCTTAAATAAAAAATTAAATAAAAATTAACTAGCGAACCATGATAGGTGTAGCGAGGAAATTCAGAATTATTTCCATTTCATAATTATTTCCTAATTCATTATTATAATACATACATTACTAAAAATCATATTAATTTTTTAATTAGGAATAAATGCTGTTTATTTAGGACACTTCTTCCATATCAGTCTTTTACTTTTTTATGTCAAGACTATTCTTTTTAAGATGTAAGCCATAAATATCGATAGTATATTATATCGATAGTATTAGTCAATAAGGTCATAGAATTAATACTTGAACGGCTTTATTTTGTCCGTTACTGCGCATAGTTTTTAATTTTTTACCTTGGATTGTCATGACCCAGACAATTTGAACTAATTGTAAGTCATATTTGGTGTCAATTTTCTTTTCATCTTATCAACTCTAAGTTTCATATTATCAGTTTAAGATAGTAACACATTTAACTTCTTTCTCATTGAATTGGCTACGGTGTGCTATCTGCACTTTGATTGCCGTGAGTATTTTCTTCGCTGTAAAAATGAATTTCACCTGATTCAAAATATTACTCCCCCTTATCAATCGAATCCGATTTCGGAGGAATGCTTGTTAACGCGAGCTACGCTTACAAGGATGCCTAACACGTTTTATGTTATTGAAATGTTATGCATAAATGATTCTTGAAAATGACATACATTCATCTTAAATAGTTACTTCAATTTTTTTGTGCCTTCGCAGATTAGAACTTGTTTCTAAAGTACTTTGACCAAATCTTGTACTAATAACTATACATACTTATGAATTTTATCATACTACTTCTAACTTTTTAAGGAATTTGTATTATTGCTGTTCGTTTAAGTTTATTAGAATTATGTTTTAGAAAAATTGCCTAATTTAAGAAAAATAATATTAAATAAACAAAAAAAAAATATTTAAAAGACACAAGACAATTTTTCAAAAATGAATGTCAACTTTTTATTAAGAATATTCAGTAAAAGTATCAATTATCACTAACATAATTATTATCCAGTGAATTCCAATGCAAATGCACAATCATGGAATTAGCTATTTAATGTTGTACCCATGATACTTATTGTAAACATAAAACAAGTTTCAACATTTCAATGGCATCATCGAGCATCGTGATAGATGATGTTATAGATAGTGATGAATTTACTTAATCTTTCACCTTGAAAATGGTGATGAGCAAGAAAATTCTTCAGCACTATCATCGCCGCTTGTTTCGAAGAACTATTTGATACACGGTTTAGTCACTATAATATTGATTCGTGCACGAAGAATCTATTGTTATTTCCAGATGTGGTTATTTCGTTGTATTTTAAGAAAAAGATATCAGTAGAATGTCAGATAACAGAATGCTTTTATTGCGAATGAAATATTGTACAGGTGTAATTTTTCTAATGAACTTGTTGTAGCAGGTGTTGAATACATAGGACAGAAATTAGCGAAGTGTAATTAAAACCTAAAAATTTAATGATTCACACTGATTTGATTTCTATCTGACGTTTTTTCGATGTTTGTTGTTAAATAATTGCTTCATGAATATTAATTATGCTTGTAAAAATCTAATTGCCCAGCAGGAACTCAAACAGATCGGCGCTAGCGTTGTGCATTATTAAAACTTATTAGAAAAGTGTTGGGCCTGAAGCTATTTTTTATATGAGAAAAAGTTTTTTCAAGTCGAACGACAATTAAATAAAATTTAAGTTTTAATAAAGTTTTCACAATATCTATTTTCATTGCCTTGACTATCAAACCTCGTCACAATCTCAGACAGTCAGCCGCAAAAACTCATCTGCTCAGCGCTCTACAGACTCCTTCTGAATTTCGGTCTCCGTCTGTTATAGTGGAATTCATTTTACGTTTCTATATAATGCACCATAATCTACCATATATAATCCCAAAAAATCCACGTCGATACAATTTCAAACATGCTATTTTCTGCATTGTTACAGTTTACGAATGTAGCCTCGAAAAGCTGGAATCTATCTACTCAACCAAATTCTTTTTGTAGGCACTTGAACGCTACCGCCAGTTAAATAATTTGCTAGTTAACAGATTTATTGTGTAAATTTGTGTGAAAAATAGTGACTGCTCTAAAACATGACTTTCATTCTTATTTCAGCCAGCTCTAGACGAAGTTGTAAAAAAATGTCGAAATGTTAATTTATTCTTTTCAACTGATGTCGAAACTGCCATTCGAGATGCCGATTTAATTTTCATATCAGTAAATACTCCAACAAAAACATTTGGAAACGGAAAGGGTAATATTTCGATCATAAATAAAATTTATAGAAGTTTTTAATTAACATTTTTTTTTAGGTAGAGCAGCAGATCTCAAATATGTAGAAAGTGCTGCTCGAATGATTGCAGAAATAGCGCCAAGTAATAAAATTGTCGTGGAAAAAAGTACAGTACCTGTACGAGCAGCGGAGAGTATAATGCATATATTGCGAGCTAATCAAAAACCAGGTGAGTAAAGTTTAGGTGATTGTTTTATGATTTCGTGTAATTATGGACTTATCTTTTCAATTCATTGTGAGTTTCTCAGTATATACTTCAAATTAAACACTTTTGCGGATCAATTTAACGCGCCTTACAATTGATCATTTTCGCTGTTTATAAAATGAGACTATCAATAATTATCAAACGATGATAATGCAATAAAAACAGTATAAACTTAAGTAGAAAACGTATTTGTACTAATTCTTGGATAATTAACAATATCAAAAATGCTTAGCGTTAAATGGATCTGAAAAGGTGTTAAATTGATTTGCAAATGTGTTAAACTGATTTTTGAAATTGGTAGATTCGACTTTCAAATGGTATATGATAACATTCGTAGTGGCGTAGTTTGGGCCTTTATATCTGAATTCTCTAGGCTTCTACGTGATGTGCCTGTTAATAATTCTTAGTTTTTTCTTAAACAATTTCGATTTGAGAGGAAAGTAAACAGTGCTTTATTCAGTGTATACGCCATGCATTTGTGGCCATCTGTTCCCTCTCCCTTCGCCGCCCGAGAAAAATAGTAATCACTTTGAAGTCATAAAGCCATTTTTCAACATCTTCGTAATTGTAAAAATGATGAAAATTAGTGGTAATCCGAAATGGTCAAGTCTCGTGAATAGTAATGCAAGAGTTCCCAGCTCATCTCAGGAAAAATTTCTCTGACCTCTTTCGCTGCATGCGATGGGTCGTTGTCGTGCTACAACGTCGCTTTTACATGTCTTGTAGCCCAATCTGGGTGGTTCTCAACCCATGCATGATTTAAGTTGATGACTTGTTATCGATAGCTAACGGTCCTAACTCATGTTAAACGCTACTCTTCTGGTCAGCATTGTCTTCCTTCCGAAGCGATTTAGTGTTGTAGTGGATGTTGATGCTTCTGCATTAATCCATGACTTTTTGGGTTTTCGAAGTATATCCATTTTTCGTCTCAAGTCACGATTAGATACAAGAAAAACTTTCTTTAATGCTGACAGAGAAAAACTTCGCAAATTTTTTTTCGCTCTTCTATTTGTCCGTCGTTCAGATAAAATAGTGCCAATTTTCCAGCCTCCTGGATCTTAAAAGTAGCTGTGGCGACTAACATCCGACCTCTGCTATTTTGTACTGAGTTGGACGATGATCGACAGTGCTTACAATTCAGCATCTTCAAAATTTTTCGACTGCCTCGAACGTTCTTTGTCTTTCAAGTCAAAATTGCCACTTTTCAAGCGTCTAAACCAACGTACTAGGGCATTGTAATAGTAAAATTGCATAAGGAAACAACGGTTCTCCTCTGCGTTTTCGTTTTATTGATAAAGGAAATACTTGAAACTAGACATGTTTACCAAACAAAAAATGACACCAACTCGAAAACTTTTGAGCGTCTATGATATACGAGGAATAGGGTCATAGAAGCAAACTGACAAAAGTTCAAACTTTCAATAAATCCTGGCATCCAGCGTTCCAACGCCAACAATAAGAACTATTAACCAGCACACATAGAAAAACTACCCTCATTTATTTACATCTTAAGCCTCGATTACATTGAGCGAGTTTACAAGCTACTAGCCGGCAAATTCACTATCTGTTTTTAAACTCGCCCAGGGTAATCATGTTCACTAGCTAACAAGCAGCGTGTAAACAATCTGCGAGAAAAGTTGAAAGCCTGGCTACTTTACTCGCTTCTAGCTGGTGTGTGGGCTTGTTAGCTAGTAAACTAGCTTTGTGTAATCAGAGCTGCTAGTGAACAAGCTATGAGTATCTCGGTGGTTCTTGGTTTCAGTTTGTATAAAATGTCGACTAGTTTATAAAAAATGAGTTCTATTTCATTTTGTAATGCTTTAAAACTCAGAAAAGTTCGCCAATAGAAGAAAACGAATAAAAACTTATTCACAACACGTGTTTTAAACTCGCTAGCTAGTTGGCTACTGAGCGAGTGGAAAGTTTTATGTGTCATCATTACTATCGGATTAGCTGAAACGCCCGCTTTTAAACTCGCCGGCTAGTAGCTTGTAAGCTCGTTCAATGTAATCGAGGCTTTAAAGAGTCAGATACTCACTGACATATTTTTCATATCCTAATTACTAATATTTTTTCAAATATCAATTATCTAGACGCAGGTGAATACTGTGTATTCCCATGTTCTAATGCTATTCCATTAGTTCTAAAGCAACTTACACGGACGCAAATATGGCATTCTAAACGTTATCTTTGTGCAATTAAAATTATAGTTAATAGTATAAATGTGAAAGTAAATGTAGTAAAATGTTAATAACTTCGAAAGCTCTGCTCAATATTTATAACTATTTCCTCATACGGTTTCATTTGTAAATATTAGTAATGAATAAATTTATGCACTGAAGCTCGACAGCTATAAAATGTCGCTTACACAAGCATAGGGCATAGATTCAAATAGGGAACCAAAATTGTAAAGTATGGACATCACTCTTATGAAAAAAAACTTTCTCCCGCTTACCCGACCTAGTTTAAGAAAGAAACCTTCCATTCCGTCAATAACTGGGTTTATGATTCCGGTTAGGAATAGTGAAGAGGTTGCTCAGGAGTTAGTCAAACAAAAAGAGCCATCATATTTCATTCGTAGCAGCTGAACCTGGTGAACCAGAACATTTCATTCAATCGAAACCTCTCTCCACACATCAATCAATAAATACTATCCACAGAGCATCACATACACCTATCATTATGGCACCTGTCGAATCGGTGCTGCGATATCGTGCCCGCCCGAAATTCTTATTCCAAGCCGGGCTTTGCGCTTTTGGAATCCATATGTATTCATTAGCCTCGTTTATAACGTGGTTTCAAACTGGCTTAGGATTAGTCAAACCACTTTGTATACGTGCAGTGGATTGATTTGAGATAAGTCGATCCGATCACGAAATTTTACTGGATTGGATCGACTTAGGCGTTAAAAGACGCGGATTGATGGATTGAGGATTGAAAAATGTTAAGCCCACTTTAGTTCTATTCATATATGTGACGTGACGATGCGATATACTTCACTTTAGTAGAACTAGCTGCATTTTATTCGGTTAATCCACTTTAATCCAGTCACACCAAAAACCTACTTTAAAGTTTCATTTCAATCCGTTCCACGCTAAGGCAGTCCAAGTCGATCCTGGTAATATACACGGCTAGTATCTCATACAAAGCAGTTCATGGCAAAGAGTAAAGATAAATGAACTGGTAAATGATCGTGTGATCCCCGCACAAAGCTATAAGCTGGTAAATCATCGTGTGCGGTCATTGATGATACAGCGTTGATGAGATCTGTACTGGCTCATCACAACACCACGTCGTAAAGGCTTTCGACTTCGTTGATTTGACTGTATATGCGTAGGTACGTTTTCGCTTTGCAAGTGGTTGGGTGAATTAGATTACTCGGGCTAGGGCTGGAAGATTGGTAGGCTATTGAAATACACTGCTGTTAAGCTCTGAACCCAATCGAAAAAAGTTAAGCTGCTACATTCAGGCAGCAGTGATGGATACCAATAACTCTTTGGAATGACTCTGAAAGCTCAGTAAAAAGAGTGAATATAACTGAGCTGGCTCGTTTAAAATAACCATTTCGCGTTTATAATCATATTCATATCTGTGTAACATTACATTAACAGCTACGAACATTTACATTACATACGTTTATAACATTGACATTAGATAGCTATAAAGGAAACAAGTACTCTGGAAGCTTTAACGAAGATGCTCACTGTAGACGATAAGAATGATTGTCTTTACCTATTCTTTTATTACTAAAATACAGAAGAATATGATAGAAATAAGGATTTAATTCGTTAATTTTGGAAAAGATAGAAAAAAAAACAACGTAATAATCAACCTGTTGAGTTTCACACAGAATATCATTCCCAATCCTCTCACTCGAATCGCCCTCATACAATTTCTACGATATCATCTACCATGTATGCTTTTACATGTGTTTTTTTTTAATAATATTATTTGACTCGAATTTTAACGTCAAAATCAACGTGAAATTGGTGGTCTAGGTCAAGAATGAAAATCTATTTGTTGAAAAGTTTATGCTAAAAATAATTTATACTCTTCTATGTATTTCTTTTGCAGGTATCAGATACGATATTCTTTCGAATCCAGAATTTTTAGCCGAAGGGACCGCTGTGAATGATTTACTTCATCCTGACCGAGTGCTGATTGGTGGAGAAGAAACACCCGAAGGTCATCAAGCTGTTGGTAAACTATCATGGGTGTACCAGCATTGGATTCCGAAAGAAAATATCATAACCACAAATACGTGGAGCTCTGAACTTTCAAAACTTGTAATTTTTCAATATCGAACCATAAGTAGATGCAAAATTCTAATTTTTTTCTTACAGGCTGCTAATGCATTTTTAGCTCAACGCATTTCCAGTATAAATTCACTGTCTGCCGTGTGTGAAGCAACTGGAGCGGATGTGTCGGAAGTGGCTCGCGCTGTTGGCCTAGATTCTCGCATTGGATCGAAATTTTTACAAGCATCAGTTGGATTTGGAGGTAGCTGCTTCCAAAAGGATATATTGAATTTAGTGTATATCTGCGAAGGTCTTAATTTGCCAGAAGTGGCCAGTTACTGGCAGCAAGTAATTCATATGAATGAATATCAAAAAAATCGATTTTCGCAAAAGGTATTTTTTGCTGCGTTATGGGACATAGGTTCCCTCTAAAGCCACTTGAATGGTTCCAACTATAAAGCATGTTTTTTTTTAGATAATCGAATGTCTATTCAATACAGTTTCTGATAAGCGTATTTCAATATTTGGATTTGCATTTAAAAAGAATACTGGTGATACAAGAGAAACACCTGCCATTACAGTCTGCAAAACGTTATTGGAGGAGGGTGCCAAACTAGATATTTACGATCCTAAAGTTGAACCGGAACAAATAATTGATGATCTAACGCATCCTTGTGTCACAGACTCACCCGAAAATGTGAAACAGGCTGTCCAGATTCATAGTGATCCGTACAGTGCTGTTCGCGGAACCCATGCAATTGTTCTTTGTACAGAATGGGATGAGTTTATTGTAAGATATTATACTTAAACTTAACCGCTTGAAATTAACCAAATGGCGATTATTTTCAGGAGCTTGATTACAAAAGGATATTCCACTCAATGATGAAACCAGCTTATATATTCGATGGTAGAAAAATATTAGATCACGATCACTTACAACAAATTGGTTTCCATGTTCAAACTATCGGAAAGAAACTGCATCGTTCGTCCGGGCTTCTTCGATCATGGGGAAGTATTCCTCAGCTGTAAATTATTTTAAAATTGAATTTAAGTTGATTTTGTGCTGAAAATTTTCGTATTCCGTATAAAATTTGACATTCTATGATCCAGTATTAGTTTTAACATTTTACCTCGTATTAATAATTCTTTTATCGGGCCTCAGAGACGAAGTCTATCGCAATAATATTTATAGTATCATATCATGTGAAAATTAAATCGAAACGTAACTTAGTTTAGAGCTCATAATATGAATGTATTATTTTACATTACGTTTTGTATTAAAAAGTACGAATTATTTCTGGAAGTGAATTCCACCGAAAAATTGAATAAAAACTAAAAGTAACCATATCAATGTTTATCTGTGAATCTCTGTGTCAATGTTTTTATCGTCAAATTATTGAGTTATGTGTACTTTGTTCCCATGAAACATTATTTTAAATCAAGTATTTTAATTTAAATACCAATTTTTTTTAGAAGCTAGATATATCTCAATTTCTTGAAAACTCTCGATATTTTAAGAGTAATCTCCCCTCTTCTTCAGTGTCGTCAAAATGAATAAGATGAAATTAATAAATTGAAAACCTAATTTTCCTCCACATGTAGGATCAGCTTAGGCTAGGTAAAGTGGCTGTCAGTCGGTCAGTCTACAGAAAGGCACACTTAGGCACACAAGAGACCCGTTGTGATATCACGGTTAGCGCCTCCGCTTAGACAATACAGTCGGAGAATCATCTGGTTTCTTTAATAATCTCTGCTATCCCCTTTAAGTCAACGGCGGATAGTTCAATCAGATTTGTGAGGAAAGGTGTACCGAGCGATGCCAGTCAGTGTCCAGAGCCAGACACTGACACATGAAGTGGAGGACTGATTCCTCTTCCTTTTTCGAGCTACATATGCGGAAGAAATCATTAAACTCGACGACCAGTCGTTGCGCGCGTTGCGCTATAAGACATCACCCCGTGAGAACGGCCAAAACATAATTAAGAGCACTACGTTTTGAGCCCAACAACTGGTGCGATGCAAGCCCATAGATACCCAGGACTGCCTTGCGAACGCATCGGATCATTCTTCCGCCCACGACCTCTTGACATCTTCGAGTATTTTTCTAGCGGCTAGTTTGACCGATGACATCAGTTTAGCTATTGATAAGGGACATAAGACCTCTTGTAGCGAGGTATCAAGCTTCGCCAACTCAACGGCTTTACAATTGTCCCCAAAACCCCTATGTCCAGGTACCCAAATAAATTTTACTGTCGAATGTCTCGACATCTTGCTAAGAAATACATAACATTCGGCGTAAATTTTGGCCGTCATACAATGACTATTTGATTGCACAGAATCCAGTCGATTACTTCGGAAAATAGCTATGACCTCCGCCTGGAAAATACACTAATGAACTAGAAGACGAAAGGATAGCTTTAAGTTCAGCTCATCGGAGGACACACCGCTGCCTACTTTGTTGTTCAGTTTTCAGCTATCAGTGTACACATGGATAAGCTCGCTACCGAGGGTGACTCCATCATTCCATTCTTCTTTCTTAGGAGTGCGATTTGTAAACTCCAGATCCAGTAAAGTGTCTGGAAGAACGTAATCAACGTCCACTGATCCAGGAAGTCTCGCACATAAGACACTAGTGTGGCCAAATTCTGTTCTACTCCACGTACAAATGCAATGCAATCTCACAGCAGCAAGAATAACCTGCTGTAAGACGAGTGAATTCGTCGGTAGCCAATGAAACATCACGAAAAGTGCCTTAGTTGATGGTTCGGAGCCAGCTGTCAACAGAAGTGCGGCCAACCTACGAATTTTTTGAAGAAATCCTTAATAGACCGCCTTGAGAGCAGCCTGTCACTACATACAGTAATATCGGCCCCACTATAGTGGTATATAGCTATGCAACAACGCGGGGTTGTAGTCCCAAAATCGCACCTATTGTTCTTTTGCAGCAGTAAAGAGCACCGAAAGCTTTCCGTGCTCTATCCGCTATATTTTCGTTCCATAGTAGCTTCGAATCGAGGTTTAGTTCCAGGTACTTGTGCCTTTGGTTCAGTTCAATAAAAACCCCGATCAAATTCGGCAGGCAAAATTGAGGAACGTTATACGTTTTACTAGGGTTCACATTCAAGCCGCAATCGCGGATCCTACGTGAAAGTATGTTGAGAGAGTTATTCAATCTCTCTGAAAGCTGAGATGGATACTTTCCTGACACTGCTGTGGTTATACGGTTTATACGGTTCTACCCGTTCGCATAGGCAACCATTTTGCAGTTGGTACGGGTCAGCTTCATCAGAAGAGTATTCACCACGATATTCTACAAGACCAGGAGGAAACAACTGTACTCCTGAGAAGTCAGCATCGCAAGTGCCTCCACAATGAAATTAGGCTTGATATTGTTAAAAGCCCCTTCAATGTCTAGGAGGGCGGCAAGGACCACGTAGTGCCAAGATTTTGAAAAATTTTTGAATGAGCGCTGATTTGCCGTATACTATTTTTTTCGGTAAAAATTTCGAAAGAATTGCTTCATATTATTACATGCGAATCTTCCTACAAACGTTGAATAATATTGGAAACAATTCAAAAGCACCGGTTATCGAGATAAAAAGAGCAATATTTTAGCGAAGACGCGTAAATGACTTCTTAATGAACTAGCCCGTTCGTTATTACATAAATAACAATTCTTAATCTGTGTATTGATAGTTCAACATAGTTTTATACTTTACTAGTAAATATATGGGGCTCATTTCAAATTCAAACTAAATTGCTTTTCAAACTAATGTATTAATATGCAAATTCAATGGCGAAAAACTTGAATAGCATCAAGCAATTAGTAGTAAATGCATTGACACATTTTTATTCCACAAGCACGGACAGAGAGATATTGTCGAGCTTTAATTTATTTTGATTGCTCTGGTTTTTCTATAGTTAAGTATCCTGAGATCATACGGTGCGCCTCAACGTTTGAAATATATGACATACTAAATTCTATAATTTATGTGAGTTGCTAAATTTTAAACTGTATTGCACCAATATTGATCATAGAACTAGATGTATGACATAAGTAAAACGCTGAAGATTTCATGCAGCTTAAAAAAGTTAATGGTCATGAGTTAAAATGTCACGTGGTAATACAATACGGCTTGAAATTAGCGTGATTGTTGATATTGGCTTTATTCGTAACTAGATAACGCTCGGCATGCGTTGCTTTGCCACTAAAAGAAAAAAAAACTTGTTTAAGTCTGTAAATGTGTATTTTAATGATTTGCATTTAAATAGAACATACTTTTAGTTACTTCGCGTTGTGCAAAAATTTTAAAAATATTACCCCTTTGTCATGGATTTTTTTTTTTCAAAATCAATTGTATTGTCCGAGGAAAAGATACGTGCTCATTTTCAACAGTCGATGGGATTTATCCTGTTTAAAATCATAATCCCTGTTTTGAGCCACCGAATGGTGAGGTATTTTCAAATATTTGAAGGATGTATTTTTTGGTGTTCTTACATTTGCGTCTACCTTGAAAATATCAGCACCTTCACTTTTTCTGCTTTTTCTCATCGTAAGGTACTAGCTTTTATTTTAAAAGCTCCCACAACCTTTGTGGGTATGATATTCCAGAAGGTTGAAAGTTGCGTCCGTTGCTACGATATGCTACTACGACTCTTTTTCGCAAATCGAAGACGGAATTTTTCTAAAAGCCAAAGCATATGTTTCCTTATAAATTAGGAAGACTCGAAATACCGAAAGTAACTCGTTTAGCCTAGTGAATACAGTAATAGTTCCTAGCGTGTACAGTCCCTGGTTTGAATACAGGGACAAACTTAGCTCTGAATTGATACATGACTCAAAACAGGATCTAGACGCATTCGTAACAAATCTATTATGAAAATAGAGTTCTTTACACCTCCGATTCCAAACAACCCAAATGGGATGCAGCCGGTTAACTTTGCTTTGGACATTCTGAGTTTTATGCGTCATACTCAGGTATTCAGATATGTAGAATTTGCTTTCACGACACTTTGAGTCGGGGTTTCTAAAGAAGCCAAAACAAATGCTTCATAGTTTATCTAAGGACTCTACATACCGAGCTTCAAGTCTCTAGCTAATCCTGTTACTATGACATGTCCACGTCCCATTTCTACCTTATCGTTTTCAGTAGCCAAAAAAACATTGGCGGTAAGTAGACAACAATTTGAATTTGTCAAAGTTTCATTGCGATTGGATTAACGGTATATGTTGGCTTGGCATAACTAATGTTGATGTTGGCAGAGTAGCTTAACTATTTTAACAATTGGAAGCAAGTCAAGCCAATCTGTCTGAATTCATTTGACTCGCTTGGTAGCATAGATTTCAAACAAATGCAGGGCATCGCAGAAAATTATATTTTCAATATTGTAATAATAATAATAACTTTATTGAATTCGTTTAGGTGTTGTGTGGTACAATATCTTAAGGTTAGTGTTTAGACAGTCTTTAGATCTAAATTTTGATTGTAAGCTAGCTTTTTTTTATATATATTTTTATATATAATATAGGAAAAACAAGCTTAAAACCTAATGTTGTGCTTAACCTAGGTTAGGTTAGGTTAGTGAAGAGAGCTGCCGGGAACGCGGCCAGCATTAGGCCACCAGTTTGGGCCCATTTGCCACCCTCATAGACAATCACATGCATTCACACTTACAGCCATGGCACTGGCGGGATTTGAACCCGTAGGCCCCGTAGCACGCCGCTTCTCGGCCTAACGCCTTAGCGAGCAGAGCTGCCGAGCCCCCTTGTGCTTAACCTAACTTAAATAAAATTTTAAAAACTAAGATTCATGACTTAAGCCAACTGCGTATACAGTAACTATCGTTATAAATTAACGATCAGAGATGCAACAAGAGGATTATTGGGTGTTGCGCATTTGTTGAGAAATTTTTGGGTCAAGTGTTTAGAGATATCCAGTATTTTCTTGAGCTTTGCTGTAGCGTGCAGCCGATTAGTTGAATAATAAAATGGTTTGTTAAGAATAATTTTTAAACATTTGTTTTGTAATATTTGCAAACTTTTGATATGTGATATTGCACAATTACTCCATACAGGGCACTCATAGAGAATGATTGGCAGCATTGCACACTTAAAAACAAGCAGGTCGTTCGCGATTGAGAGCCTGGATTTCCTATTAATGAGCGGATAAATTTTCGACTTTATTGCTTCGACATGGGCGTGAAAAGTAAGTTTCTGATCGAGTTGGATGCCCAGATATTCAATATCTTTTTCCCAGGAAATGGTGGATCCCAGCATATTTACCTGGGGATTCGGAAAGTGTCTTAATGCTCGCTTTTTAGTGAAGTATATTGCCTGAGTCTCATCGGAATTAATTTTTATTTTCCATTTGATGCAGAAATTATTAATAATTGAAAGCTGTTGGTGCAGTGTGTTAATTATCACATCTGGACAGTGACCACTAGCAAATATGGCGGCGTCGTCTGCGTACATGGCAATGTGGCATTGGAGTGCCTTTTCTAAGTCGGACATATAAATGTTGTAGAGAGTGGGGCTTAACACTGACCGCTGAGGAACTCCGGCTGGTATTACGTATTTATTGGAGAAGGCTTTAGATTTCACTGTGGATTGGATAATCTTGCACAAGTAAACAGGGAAAGAAGATTTTATAAGCTTATATATGATTCCGTCATGCCACACAGTGTCGAATGCTTTCTCGATGTCTAATCCAACTAATCCTGTAGATCTTTTATCATTGAAGTTATTTTGCACATATTTCACTACGCTACACAGTTGACGCGTTGTCGAAAGCTTGGGTTGAAAACCGAATTGAAAATCAGGTATTGTTGCAGACGACTCAATGGATAATCGGATTCTGGAGAGTATTATTCTCTCAAATAGTTTGCTTAATGACGGCAATAAGCTTATTGGGCGATAGCTCCTAGGGTGCTTAGGTTTTCTACTAGGTTTTAATATTGGAACGACGTACGCATTTTTCCAGGCCAAAGGAAAGTGTCCATATTTTAGGCAGATGTTGAAGATATAAGAAAGCATGACAATTGCCTTTCTCGGAAGATTCTTGAGTATTATATTGGGCAATCCGCCAATAACGTCTTCTTTTATATCACCGTTTCACTTATTCTAATAAAAACAACGACAAATTAAACAGTTATGGCACTACTTAACGGCTAGAACCAAGTTTCCAGAAAACGCCAGCAGAAATAGTTCGGCTAAATTTTCGCAAGGGCTCAAGCACTGATGTCAGTAAAAATGACGTCATTTTCGGGTTAAGGGAAAGTTAGGGAATGCATGAATCCCGCGGACGCCAAAATTTATCCAAATGTGAGTATTGGAACAGAACTAAAGCCAACTCACTAATTGACTTTGTGATTTTGATAGGTCTACTGTTGTAGGCTATGATCTAAGTGATATAATACTAAATTGTACGCAACCAATTCTATGCACGATTATTTCCTAGTAAAATATAGCATTTTTTTAAAGTGGTTTTTATTTTAAGCCCTTTTTAATTGGAAATTTATTAAATTCTTATGCAAAAGTATGGATGCTCTACTAACATTTTATTTGTAAGAGATGTTCCCAATTTCGCTGGGTGGCCGATATTAGGAATGGAGGTGGGCGAAACTAGGACCAACGAATTAGAACCAACATTGTTGACTTAAGCCTGCAAAGTAAAGAAGATAGCTCTTTGTGGTATTCATTTACGACTGATTGTGAATGCGTGGGCAACCTTGTAGCTACAGCAGTCACGAGAACAAATCGTCGAGTCCCTTGGAAAATTTTCGCTTTTCAGAAAAGAGACCACCCTACCAGTTTGAAATTTGTGAAATTCTGCGTCCAACTAAAACGGTCATCTTTCACCAAACTATAATGCACGATCAGATCATTAGATCAATACTTAATTCACAGGATATATTGGTTTGAAGTGGGGCCAGGTATGATAGAAATTATTCAAAAATAAGAGTAACGTTGTGGTTTTCCGCTATCTTGAAATAACGAAAATTAAAATCAAACACTTATTCCCTCCATTACTTCTAATGCAATCATTAGATTAAAACGAAATTCATTCTGGAGGTTGATGGGAGAAGCCAAATTCGGTGGACAATAGCTGTCGAAGTCTTTCTGCGCCTATAGCCTATCACTTAAATTCTTACTTGATGACTAGTCCCGTGCAGGCAAAATTTGCCTTGTATGTAAAATCTAAATAAAATATTAATAATAATATATAACACTGATCAACAGTGGTCATGCCAAACGAACTCTGGTAGGTGATCGTGTTTTGACTACTTACCCTCATTACGAAAACGCACTTATTTTGTTTCAATACCCTTAGTTTTCTTGTAATGAGGTCAAATTCATTTTCGGTATTGTAGTGATAAACGCATATGAACGACCTTAAAAAAGGAGTGCTTTATATTTGTTTTTGCTATTAATTTAAATTGTTTTGGTTTTAATTCAATTCTGTGCTTGCGCGAATATGTCGAGAAAGTTTATTAGCAATCCTTCCTTTTTTTGTTATATTTGTGGTGCATTGACTTTCAAAAATCAAAGGCAAATTTGTTCTGATCTTATTTTGAAGTGTTACCGCGAGTATTTTAGTTTTGGGGTGGCTCATCAAGACAAATCTTGGGCCCTACATATTTGTTGCATAATATGTGCAAAAAATTTAACTGATTGGAAAAAAGGATTACGTCATATGCCGTTTGCTATTCCCATCATATAGACTGAGCCTAGAGATCATTTTTCAGACTGTTATTTTTGTCTTACTCCCATAAAAGGCATAAATCTATCGGCAAAACACACAGTTCGATACCCTAATTTATCTTCAGCAATAAGACCTGTTCCTCATAATGACAATTTACCTTTACGAGTTCCATCTACATCGTTTAAGGTTGACGATTCACAACCTTCCACTTCCAAGAAAAATTGAACGTTTTAGAAAGAACGTGGTAGCAAATTTTTTGGATAACCATAAGAGTGAGAGCCATAGAGAATTGACTAACGATCTTCTATTGACATATGAAACTTTGGGTTGCAATATGTCGCTTAAAATTCATTTTTTAGACTCACATCTGGATCTTTTCCCTGAGAATTTGAGGGCTGTAAGTGATGAGCATGGACAAAGGTTCCATCAGGACACTTCAAAAATGGAAAAGAGTTATCAGGGTAGATGGAGTCCAAGAATGTTGGCTGACTACGGCTGGACGATCAAAAGGGACCAACCGGAAGCCAAATATTTCAGAAAATTGTAGACCTTTAATTTACAGACCACATTATACACGTTTCTGGAGAATTATTGAATATTTTCTTTATAATTAATGTTTCTTAACCAAATAAAATTCATACGTTATAAAAAAAATAACTGCGTATTTTTATTCACAACACCTAATACATTGAAAAAACACTAAAAAAAGTTCGTGTGGCACGACAAAGATTAAATTTTGTTAACCAGTGTAATTTATTCAAACTGTTTATAAATTTCGAGTGATTTAGAAAATTTTACTGAATCGCAGCGCCCCAACATACAAAATTGTGAATCTGAACTATGATGCTATTCATAAACTTTGCTTACTTTATTTAGTAACATAATTATCGTTCACATTTTTTTAACCATTAAATTCAATCGATATATGATGTAATGATGATTGCATGAACAACAAGCATTTTATCCATAGGCACGAAATAGTTCAGAAGTAAAAACAAATATCGCAGTAAATGCGAGCCAAATTGGAGCCTTTGAGTTCATCTGTCTATACACGGTCTACGCAAAATCCCCTAAAGAATGCGGACAAAGTTTGTGGAGCCACCAAGTATACATCGGCCGTAATAAAAAATACCATGAATACTAAAAAGGCATAAATAAAGTCATTTCATTGGATTTTATCTCGAAACTTTCGTCTATCGTCCTTACGCTGAATAAACAAATGCTATGTAACCATTGTGGCTGCGGATGACTGGCAGCAGCATGGATACACATGTCGTCAACGTCTTCTGCCTCCTTTCACTCTGCTATCGAGTTACGCAAAGCTCCCTATAGCTCAAAACGGATTCGTGGAAGTGAATTCATAGATAGTATCAGTCATTCATCCATAAATCTCCTCAACTGTAGTAGCTCGAAGTAACTCCCATCCATTATCTTCTGCACCGCTACTTTTTGCTGCTGTACAACGTTTTGCAAATACACAGCTTCGTCCTTAACGACGATGTCATTGGCGCCATTGTGGCGACAGACATTGCCAAAAATCCCATTTGCTTTTAACTACATGCCACGACGGCAGCAGCGCAAGGAGGCACGTTCACAGGACAGTGGGGTGAATTTCCAGACAACCAATCCCAGAGCTGTTTTCAGCGAACATGCGATGGGATTTAGCTGGGTGTCTATTCCAGCAACTTAAGGACTGTGCATGCTCGAATGGCACACATACACACCGCATGCGATGAAAATGTATGAAAACTGAAAAATGCGCACCAGAACAGCGATAGCTCTGCAACCCACTCAAATCGAGTATATGAGTTTAATCTGTACCCTTAAAATGGACTCATCAAGCCCACCTTCCTCTTGTTACATATCAAATTCAATACATAACGTTTGCAGAAACGTCGCCTATCCTGCAGTAAAATGTGGAAAAATCTCAAAAACAAAATGGTAGAATCAACGACGGGAGAAAACGGTGGAAAATGTTTGGGACTGGAGCCAAGAGCCAACAACAAGAAAGGTTTATAAAAGCATGGAAAGGGCAAAAGATTCATGATGACGTGTAGCCGTAAAGGCGCGACTGCTGGGATACATTTTTATCTCGACTTCTTGAAGATATATCATGTTATATTTAATGACATTGGATGGAGATTTTTTAATCAATTCAATGGGGCAGCAAAAAGAATGAGTATGAATAGTTTTCAATTGAATTTTACATACATAGTTTCAAAGTTCAATGAAAGCATATTTTACGTATATGGGCTTAGATCAATAATTTATTGGACGGTATTGTTAAAAGTTCGCAATTTATCAAATCTTCTGTTTTCAATTAAATTCTTAACACACTGAGGGCCTAGTTGATTTCGATAAAAGAAACCCTTACGAGCCAATATAACATTTAATATTTGTTATTTTGCCGTATAAATACGATATTTACTACCCTTAAGGCACTTAACACAAATAAAAATAACAATTGGTAGAATTGGTGGAATCAACTATAACCGTTTGTCGTACATCGACCACTGGTTTAGTATTACGATTCCTTTTCCACACAAAGGTAGAATTGTTTTATGTTTTCCACTTTAGTAGCTGTCATTCGTGTGCGTACGGCATGACATATTGAGAGATATTCCTGTTATTCATAAACGAAAACGTGGCACTCAATGTGTTAAGAAAATTATAGATCGTTTGTGTGCTTAGTTTTGATACAGAACAACAATTTAAATTCTTAACATTATATGCAATATAGAAAAAGTAATGCATTAAAAAGCTCAAAATATCAGCGCTTGCATTGAAAAATTTGCAAAGAAAAATAGAAGGAAATTGCAAAATTTCCGAAAAACTTATATTCATTTTTTTTTTTCATAAAATGCCTTTCCAACATTTTTTTTGAACAATATACTAGTTTGAAAGTTTAATTCACATTACATTAAGAGGTATCTACAAAGAGGTGTTGAAATGAAGTTTGAACAAATAACGGAATCTAATCATAAGTAAAGACGACATTTTTTTAACATCAATAAATACTTTTGGGGAAATTATCGTCATCGACATTACCAGTCCCTTCTACCGATCCCTATTCAATGTCATTCAATTGAGCACCTGTAATTTCTAAGCATTCTAGTCAACGTCACCTCTCCAGCGCTACTAAGGTTTCCTCCGCTATCGTCTGCCCTAATATCTGCCGCATTCCAGGGTAGTTTTGTCAAGGGCAGTTTTGCCCGAGACAGTTTGATGGTCTGCTACTGGACGCGTCCCCATGTGGCGGATAGGGGCCAGACGGCTTCGGAGAACTATTAAGTTAGGCACGGAGTGCGGTTTAGCTGTTTGGTCGCTGTGATATGAGATGAAACCACTGGGTACATCTGACTGTAGACCAGAGATGCGGCGTATATTCTGGAACAGGTGTATGGAGCAGGTATTTTTTCGAAACAGCCAGTACCTAGTACGTAATTCAAAAATACCAAGTACGAGAATTTTTGTGAACTATACATGTAATCAAGAATTTACCCAATAAATTTCCTCCATTTGATTCATTTCAATCAAACAGCCACGTAATAGTATCCTAATACATATTAACATTTACTCGTATTTCACACTAGCCAGTACTTACATACTCGTATTTCATACTTTCATACTCGCGAGCATTGCGTTCTAGCTAGTATTTCGTAGTTACTCGTATTTCCTACTAGCGAGTATTTTGATCGTGCAAGAATTTGATACTTGCGTACTTGTGAGTATTTTATACTTGAGAGTTATTCATACTTGCTGATACGATTTTGTACTTGAAAAAGGGTAGTATTTGAGTTCTCGTGTATTAAAATTTTGTACTAGCTCCGTAGTTTGATAGCGTTCAAATTTTATGCTTTATGAGGCCGTCAGAATATTGAACATTTCTAACCTGAAACTTAGACTGACTTGCATTGGCTATTTAGCGACTGTTTTAGATTAGCCGAGAAAAGACTGGTATCAGAGATCGATCGACGTAAATCATGCATTTGGCAACAGGCTTAGTTGGTCTTGGTAAAGTTTTAGAATTTGAACGAATACAGGAGGTATTTTGTGTACTAGTATTTCCTAATATGTGAAAATCCTAGTACGACCCAACTCTAGTTGTCCGCCGCGACAGTCCGATGTCCACCGCGACTGTTCGCTGTCCGCCGCGACAGTCTGGTGTCCGCCGCGATAGTCCGCTGTCCTGCTATCCGCTGTCCACGGTGGACAGCAGACGGCAGATAACGGACAGCAGACACCGGTCAGCAAACAGCGGACATCCATGCGAACTGCGGAAGACACCCAAAAAGAAGCTATTATTGTAGCAAAAACTATAGCGAACCGTAAATGTCTCATCCATTCTCACCGTGAGTTCAGTGAGAATAGTCGTATTCCGCTGGCTGCTAAGCTCGAAGTGCCGTTAATAGATTTAAGTGTAAAAGTATTGTGATCGCGAGTTATATTCACGGCTATTACTGAAAATAAATATCAACATTTGTGGAAAACTGTTTAAGTGTGAACGTAGTGCCAGCTAGTGTTAGTACGGACAGCGGACAGTCGATTACCAGTCGATTACCAATGTCGATGATCTAAAAGCGGTGATAATTGGCTACTTCCAGTTCGCGTAAAATTAAAAACAAATTTTTTTTTACTATCTCGTATATCTATATACCCACTAGGTCAGCATAAAAAAAATATAAATAGGCCACAGTTTCAGGGAAGTACACTCATTTGAATACGAACCGTGGAAGGGAGAACATCAAAATAGAGAAAAGCGAAATTATAACTATCATTAAGTACCTGTGTTTGAAAAAATTTCTACAAAACGTTAAAAAGCGACTTGGGGGAAACATTAAGGAACTCTGCTCCTTTATACTCCACCGTTGCACGCTGGGCCAAGGATTTTAAGCTGGGGAAAAGATCCACTGAAGATGAACACCGCGAAGGACGTGACCATCAGGCATATAGCTGAGGTCACAGAGATCTCGTATGGCAGTGATCAAAGAATCGTTGCCCACGAATTACATATGAACAAGGTCTCTGCGCGTTGGGGGCCGAGAATGTTAACCGACAAACAAAATAAGAAACTAGTCGACATTTCGAGGGTGAATACCGAAAAGTTCCAGGCAGACCAGGAGAATTTTTTGTCGCGTTTCGTGATCCTGGTCTAGACCTGCATCCACCTTTTTGATCCAAAAACCAAACAGCAATCGATGACGTGGAAGGGACTTTCATCACCGACGCCGAAGAAATTCAAATTGTCGAGCTCGGTGAAGAAGGCTATGGAATCAGTTTTTGGGACGCTGAAGGAATTATTATGGTGGAATATTTATATTTACTCTATCAGGCTTTTACTACGTAGACCAAATGAGAAGACTGCGGGAGGTTATTGAGGAATAAAGACGCGGCAAACAGCGAACCGGAGTGCTGCTTTATCAAGACAACACACCGGTTCACAAGGCCGCAGTTGCGATGGCTGCAATTCAAGAAACAGGATTCGAGCTGCTTGAACATCCGTCCTATTCGCCCGATCTAGCTCCCAGTGACTTTTACCTCTTTCCTCGGCTCAAGAAAAACCTTCGGGGCAAGAAATTTGAAGATGATAACGAAGTGATGGCTGCTGTTGAGGCGTTTTGGGAGAGTAAAGACAATGAATCTAAGAGTATCATGCGTTTGGAAAATATATGGACTAAATGTTAGGAGACTATGTTGAAAAATAAATACTTTTTTTTAAGTTTAATCACCTTGGTTTATATTCATTATAATTACTTTTGGATCAATCCTTGTACTGACGATGCGAATATCAACCCGTAAAAGATCTCTGTTCAATTGTTTTATCTAGTGCGGAAGCGGAACGTATTTTTAATCAATTTTCAATTGTGAAGACTAAACATAGGATTACACTGATCCTAAAAACTTTGTACTCAATACTGCACTGTTAAATATGGATTCAAATGGTTGGAAAATTGCTGCTAAGATTACCATCAAGAAGTACTGATGAAAATTGGCAATTTAGAATCTTATAAAGAGCATAAAAATGATTTTCTAAATTTTAATATTTTACCTCAGTTTGAAGAAAATGTCATAGACATTTTTTTTAAATGTTGTTGTGAAACCATTATGAAATATTTCAATTGCAAGCCTAAGTTGCGGCTAACAACGAATAGTATTAAATTATGGGTGACTTATTATTCGATGTACACCCATTATCTTTCCCTCATATAAATTATAAAGGCTTAGCTACACTTCAGTCTAATGAAATTATGTTCCACAATTTTGAGTTTTTTATTGTTGAAGTTAGCTACGCTTTTCAGCTACTATTTTAACTATTTTTAACTATACTCTTCCTAAATTCTAGCTACAATGGCTGGAAAAAAGTTGGCAACACTGCAGCGGATAGCGGACTGTTCCTACTATCACGGCATATAAGATGAATATTCCCAAATTCATCTGTGAGGTGAAGGTGCAACGTATTGCACCACTTATTAAAAATATTTCGAGCGATAGATTGCTCATCCCATACATACTGCAGCCTCAGAAAGAATCAAGTTCTTCGTCATCCGTGGCTTACATGGGGGCATTGAACAAGCGGACTTCCACAAGGAGCTAATGGCGCAACATACTGACTTAAAATTTCTCATTTTCTCACCCGCAAGGACCGGGAACTGAGGAAATCTGTTGGGACCGATCACTTTTTCTGTCGCAGTTTGAGCCTTCTTAGGAGCTAGCTGCTGTATTTAAAATACAGTCCATTCTCTGGCAAAAACTGGTCTGGGAAAAAGTTAGAAACAAAGAAAGGATGCAGTGTTATAGCTGCCAAAACTTCGGACACGTGGCAAGCAATTGCACCATGGTGCCTGGAGAGTCACACACGTGGTGAATGTCCAAAAGAAGTCAACGTACAGCCTGAGTGCGTCAATTGTCGTGAGGCCAGAAAGGATCCTCAGCAGGTTGTAACGCAGAGCGTTGCGATCAACAAAAAAAGTGGTATTTTCTACGTACAGGCAGTAGGAGGCACTCCTTTTCGTTGCTTTGCAGCTCCGCGAGATCCTACTTCTTCGGGGTCAGCACTGACCATTGTCAAACTTGGGTTGCGGCTGGAACGGATGCTGAGAGGCTATTAGTAACAGTCAAACTACTGGCAACCTTTTCCAAGTAAAATGGTTGAGGTGGGCACATTCAACAGCGCTTTGCTCATCTCGATGGCTCAAAGATGTATTTCTAACAGAGACAAAACTGTCAAATCATCATAGAGCTAACTCAAACAAAATCGTCTTAGACAAAAAAAACGGTGGTACTACTTTATAGATTAGGAGTAACTTGGACATGAAACCGCTAGTGGTACCCGATCTGAAATGCTGTTCCTTTGCTGTTGCTGTGGTAAAAAGCTCAGACCATAGACGCATCTTAATTGCTTCTCTATATGTTCGATTCAATTAATCAAAATCTAATCTTTTACATGATTTCGGGGCAGTTAGCTTGCTAGCTTCTCAATTTAAATACTTGCTTATCGCCCGGTAGTGACTTGAATTCGAGACACCTTCAATGGAGAGATTCGGTTATGAATGGAAACGGTAGGGTGTTGCTCGATATCAAAGTAGTCCTTCTATTCCATTGCAAGCGATTTTTCTAAACTCGCCAACCAAACCAAGTACTAGCTCAATAATAGATTTTTACCTTCTGTCAGATGATCTGCTCAGTAGTATTGATACCCCACACTGCTGGACTCAAGCCAGTATGTCTGATCACTTTACTGTGAGGCTTAAAATTAGTTCCGGACCTATTTCAGCCTCATGAAGAAACCCCCAAGGACTGTAAGGTATTTTTAAAACACCAATTGGATAACTTTTCAACGCGACATAGATAAATTGGTAAGAAATCTTGATGTGTGTGTGACAGAGAATTTGTCAAACCGTCAAGTCGATAGCCTGTTAGTTTGCGTCAGCAATATTATAAACTCTACTGTTGACCGAAATTCCAGATTGATTAAACTTGATTAATATCAAGGTCACGGACTACCGCCGGATATTGTTAAGCTCATGAAGGTGAGGCATATTTGGCGTTGCAAGTTGAAGCCGATTTTTCATAGACGTGGGAGGGATCACCCGCTGTATAGGTCACTCCTTTCGAATATCAACTGTCTCAGCAAGCCTATTGCTGAAATGGTTGGTAAATTTCGTATTGAGTGCCTTGCACAGCGGCTGGCCGCCATTCGACTAGGCCCCGACATGTATAAGGAAATTATTCGGTTTTCTAGTAGAAACATCAACCAAGAGATAGCAGTAACGACTGGCAATGTTTCTGTGTGTACTTCCGATCAACAGGCCGAATTGTTCGCTGACACATTTCAATCGTAATTAAATGCTGTTCTGCTCTACTTATCTGCTTCTTATAGTGAAATTGTATACGAGAAAGTTAATTCATTCCTTAATAGTCACAACGAGCTGCTGGTTATATTGCCATCCGAAAATCCATCGCATAATCCACAACTCACAAGTGACCGATTACACTTTGTCAATAGTGAATATTTGGCGCACATGCTGCGCGAATTACATTAGATAACATATATCCTATTATAACTCCCAGATTCCCACCAATCGTAAACATATTTCCCACAACATAAATTTCACTATTTCATAGATTTCATTTCAAATCCATAACATGTACAAAAAGCATAAAACTTATATGAGTCATCCACTTCAAATCCACAATCCTACGACATTAATATAAACATCAATTTCCGTTCAAGATCAGAACTCTTTTTCAATCAATTAACTATCTCATAAACAATAGATCAGAATTCTTTCTCGAGCAATTAACTGTCTCATAAACAATATATCTTGAAGAGTAAAATCTCAAAAATCAATTCTAATAAACAATAGATCAGAATTCTTTCTCGAGCAATTAACTGTCTCATAAACAATATATCTTGAAGAGTAAAATCTCAAAAATCAATTAACGAAATCGATCCATCATAGAACTTAAGATATACAGACGTGACTCTTTCTCACACAAAATTGCTATATAAGAAATAGATTGTATCATAGTTAAGTCAGTTTTTATCAGAGTGTTTTGTAAATCAGAATTCGAATCAGAAGGTCTACGAGCCTGAAAGTCTGAATAAATTGTATTGAATAGAAACCTTTGTTTCATTTCAACATAAGAAAACTCCTGTTCCGCGGTAGGAACAGTTATAAAATTTTTGCATCCAATAGGAGCAAATATACTTTAAGTCGCGGTATAAAAAGTAAAAAGTTATCTGGGCATGAAGGGGTGCCAGACTTTATTGTTAAGCATCTTCCAATCTCAATACTCAGAAATTTCCATTATTTTCAATGATGCTTTGAACAACCGCTACTTTCCTGACTCATGTAAGTTCCCATTTACAAAAATAGGCAAAAATTATGAGGCCAGCAATTTTCGACCGATCTCTCTGCTTCCTGATTTGGGAAAGCTCTTTGAGACGATTTGATTGGAAATGATTTTCGCCTACTGCGAGCTCGGTAATATTATATTTACCTAACTGGAAATTTGGTTTTAGGCACAAGCATGGGATCCAGCACGCTATCTCGTACTTGCACGATCAGATTGTGTCACACCTGAATGAACAAAACACTCCCAACGATTTTTTGTGCCTTGGATATCGAGAAGGCCTTCGATACCGTATAGCACAAAGGTCTAATACGACTCGCCGCAAGTTTCCTTCGTAACAGACAATTTTATGTGAGCGTCAATGGAGCAAATTCACTTCGGGGACCTGTGACATCAGGAGTACCACAAGGTTCTATCACTGCATCTGTTTTATACACCATCTTCACTGCTGACCAGAAAAAGTTGCTGTCTTGTTCGGAATTTCTAGAATTACTCTTAGACCTAATTTGCGTTACCTTGGAGTAGATATTAATGAATTTTTGAAATGTATTCCCTATGTCCAATGTAGAGTTAAAGTAGCCAAATCTGCATTTCAGCGCATCAGACATCTTTTCGCCAAAGATGGGCATGACAACACCGGCTAAATTCATTTGCTATGAGACACTCATTGGGCCTTTCCACACTTGTATTCTTGATGCACTCCTCAAACCGGTTTGAAAACAATCACCATTTCCACACTTGTATTCTTCAGCAACGGAACCGTTCATATACCGATTATGCATATGAATCAGTTTCAAACGTGATGCAAATTTATCTCCAAGTGCATCACTTTTTGTAGAGAATTCCCCTTGATTCTTCTGCCTCTTGCCCAGAAAACCGGTTTGAGGAGTGCATCAAAAATACAAGTGTGGAAATGCCCATTGAAACTGATGCACTAACACAACTACAAACATAGTTCACGGGTCAGGAATTTTTCATTTATTTATTTGGTACGTATTCAATACAACAGGCAAGACTGCCCAATTACAGATTGGATACCATGAACAAAATAAAATAACAAGAACTAAATGATAATATATAAATATAAGTACATAAAATAATTAAAGTTAAAATAAAATAAAGTAATAAAAACTAAAAATAAAAAATTAAGTAAAGTAAAAATGAGAAAAAAAAATCCATTACAAACACGAATGACCAATTCTACAATAAAATCGACCTAATAAAAAATAGTAAGTAAATGAGTAAATATAAATATAAGTATGTAAAAAAAACAAATATTTAAAGTGGTAAATTAAATAAAGTAAAATTAAGTTGAAAAAAAAGAAGAAAATTAAGAAAATAGAAAAATAAAACTAATCAGAAAAATATATAACTATATATAAAAATAAAAATATACAAAAAATTCAAGTAATAAATAAGAAAGTAAAATTAAGTAGAGCAAAAAAGAAAAGAAAGAATCCATTATAAACAAGAATAAAAAATAAAACTAATTAAATAGGATCGAAAATTTTACTACGAACCATATTTTTGAAAATGGCAATAGATTGTGGAAGAGGACCAAGTTGAAGACTATTGTGAGTGCGTAAGAGTCGCAAAACGGGAGAGTAGAAGAAAGTGTCAGTACGAGCATACGGCACTTCAAATAAAATAGAGGGCCTGATTGGCTTTACGGAGTCCCGCTCAATGAACAAAAATGCTAATGAGGAAGAAAGGTAGCCGCGACAGATTTTGAACAGGAAACACTCATCCAAGTAAACTCTGCGCTGCTCAAGGAGAGGAATGTTGAGAAGAGATAGACGCTCACTATAAGGTAAATACGGCAGACTATATTTAAAAAGTAAAGTACGTGTAAAACCTGCGCTGAACTGATTCAACAGCGTCAGCGAGGTATTTGAAACACTCAAGTCGAAATGAGAAAACAACAACACGCACACATTCATATGCATAATCGGTATATGAACGGTTCCGTTGCTGAAGAATACAAGTGTGGAAATGGTGATTGTTGTCAAACCGGTTTGAGGAGTGCATCAGGAATACAAGTGTGGAAAGGCCCATTAGGCCTATCGTGATATACGCATCTCCATCCTGGATTACCTGTTCTAAATCTGCCATGGCAGATGCGGAGATTTTCGAACAGAAAATTCTGCGCTTCTACACTGGCATGTTGTGGAACTGACGACAAGATTTCACTCACAGACAGACGGACATGAAAATAGACTGACCCGGGATATCGGGCACACGAGTGGCTCTAATGAGCCATTTATGCGTCTTGTGAAGACAGCAGGACAACGACGGCTCATGGACATGCTGTATAATTATGTTGGCCTCCCGACGAATCGGAGGGGATAGTTAAGACCTAGGGTAAGTTTAGGCCTCATCAGGCTAAGCTCAAATCAGCAAAAATCGAAAAAACTAAGCAAAAAAATTAAAAACGTTGCACCGTAGTTTGGCCATAGTAATTATGAAGTGAACAAGCACAATTTTTTTAAAAAATTTAAGAAAAAATCAGTGATAATTTTCAAATACTTTTTCTTGATAATAATTTTATCTGCATATTCCGGAAAATTGAATTATGTATTACATGAACATTGTAACGTAACTCCGAAATCCTTTTTCGAAGCTATTCCCATATTTTGTAGATGATAGGCTACGCTGACTGTGCGATTTAGAACCGTAATTCAATTTTATGTTGCGAATACAAACAGCCTAATCCGAAATCGTCGCCAATGCATTAGCTAATTGCATCAAAGCATTTCGCAGAGTTTTATGCAGAAAAATCGAATTACATTTGAGGTTATTGATCCCTTCACAGTTCTGGTAGGAACATAAAACCGTAGAATATGTATATCATTTAATTTTGGCGATAGCATCATAAATTCCAATTTATGTCAGCACACATTTTGAAATGGTTCGCAACTGTGCTGCACCCTCATATACGTTCGGATCATTACTTTTTATTATATTCATCTCAAAAAGCCTAGACAGGACGTGGGGGAGGATTTACTTTCGGCATCGGGTCGAATTCGTTAGTGTCGCAATGCATTGAAAATAATTATCAACATGATTCGTTTGGTCAGTTGAACTAAGACACGGCAATAAGACACTTGTAAAACCGATCATCGTTCGTAAAATTATAATGCACTTAACTCCGTTGGCTTGAGCCCACGTTGGGTGCTATATTTTTGCAAGCTTCTTTTCAACGTCACAATGTACATCTTACACATTTATGAAAAGGGATGGTTGAAACTCGAGCAGAAAATAGGTTTTGACTTAAATGACTTCAAATATTTTATTTCAAAACGGACTTGGTTCGCTATTTGTATAGGATTGAAAAAATCATTGAATGCATTGCTACACTTTCACTCGATTTCACATAATTTTTCAAGTCACCCTCTGAAGTGCAAATCCTTCTTGCAAATTCAGAGTCTAAGGAACCACGCTTGATGTAGCTAAACTTTAACATGGACAAATTATGAATATCATATTTCGTCGAGAAGGGACTCTTTGTTTGCAAAATTGATTGTACATAGCAGGGATGAAGGATTTATTTGAGATAGCAGCACTTAGCAAAATTAATTTAAGCGAGTTGCCGACAACCCGGTTCTGCGATATTCGGTCGACAAGTTATGCAGCTTAAGCTATGTTGCTGAGTAATTTATATTTTTGATTTACATTTTTATGATACATAATTAACTTAAACGCGAATTCACATCACGTTCCAAAGTCATTTATGAATCAATACGTTCTTAGAAAAGAATATTTCATAGGTTTATGGTGGAATATTAATTATTGATCAAGTGAATATTGCTCGACACATAAAAAGGCATATGCAGGCAATATTTTTCACCAATAAAAGAGCCTCAAAATACTTGCCTAGTCCCCAAGTAAATATTTTAGGATCTATTGTAGGTTGGAAAAACGATTTAAAATATCTTGGTGTTCACCTGGATAAGAAACTCACCTTTCATTCTCACATCGAGGCAACTAAATCGAAAATCATGAAAAGTATCTTGCACACCTACCCTCTTATTAATAGGAAATCAAAGCTGTCAACAGTTAATAAATTGTTAATCTATAAGAGTGTCATGCAGCCTATCATTCTCTACGGTTGCCCTGTGTGGAATAGCTGCGCAAGATCCCATAAAAGAAAATTGCAAATTTTGCAAAATAAATGCTTAAAAATTATTCTGAATAAACCTTTTTATTTTTCTTCTTATGAGCTACACTCTGCTGCAGGAATTAAAAAGATTTCAGTAACAGCTCAATATCACCACCTAAAATTTCTCAATAGATGCAATGATTCCAACAATCCTCTGATTGCTTCCTTACCATCGAATTGACTAGGGTTCCGAAATTTATAACTTCCGGTTAGTACCTATATGTAAGCTAGGCAATAAGTTTAGATTAAATTTTATTTTATTAAGTTAGGTTAGTATAACTCAATATTAGGTTTTAAGCTATTTTTTCCTAGAATTATATAACAGTACAGCCAATTAAACATTACTTAAGATTTATAAGTTACTCCCTACTTAGGTGTAAAGGCTTGCCTAAACTCTAAAGTTAAGATATTGTACTTCACACTACTATTCGAACACAATAAAGTTACATTATTATTATATGATATCGTAATGTTAAACTATCCTATTTGTATGGTAAACAGATAACGTTTTGATTTCAATTCCTTTTAAATGAGTTAATTGTTAATAGAATGCACTTTTATAAAAATTATCACGATAGTCGTGCTTTTTTATTTTTCCAAAATTTCATAAAATGACCTAAGTAACAGTTAAAATGTACCTGTATGGTAAATAAGTTTACAATTCTAGAAAAAATTAGTTCATTGAACATTTCATACAGTTCACTGTTGTAAACTGCCATACTATCTGAATTTTTCTGATTTTGAGCTAACACCGGATTCGAAAACTACATATTCTATTACATCATTCTACAAAATTTGAAAACCCAATTTTTTGAAGAAGTATGTTAAAATCAATATTGCAATATGCACTCTCTATATATCTCCAGTACCTACAAATCAAAACACAAATCATTGAATATCTGGAAAGTACTAAAATGTAGATAAAATGTTTATGCTTAGAAGGGCAGTATATTTGTTTCATTTTCAGGCTTTCAGCTTCGTTGGGTCCTAATTGAATGCCTAAGCAAATTCTCGCGAGAACGTTTGTGGGATCTTGACACTTTCAGTGCTAATACTGGTTACTGTCCTTTAAATGACAGGTAAGCATATGCGTGTAAGTTTACTTCTATAACTTATAGCTCATATCACCAACAGAACAATTGCTGAAGAAATTAAAGAGTTCAGCCATGGCACAAGCAGCGACTTGTGTTCATCCCCTAATGTTTGCGAAAATTTAGCAAATTGTTCTTTTTCCGGCAAAAAAATCGCTCATCATATCCGGTTTGAGCGCAGACGAAATAAACTTCTTCGAAACAACGCACAAAACCCTATCGTCACGCTTCAAGAATTCTTTCGATAATCTTTCTTAACTCCAGCTCTACGATTTGACGGGAGCATCATGATTTGGCAACTCATCTTAAACTTCTTGTGTGGTGGTATATGGATGACAATCGAATATATCTAACGGACTAATGTCTCCCTTAGACAAGTTGCTGTCCTGAAAATTTCCGGAAATGCATATTCTACCCGGGCGAACGACAGAATTGAAATCGGTCGTGTGCGAGATATCGAGTTTTCTCTGGACGGTAAATTACCCAATTGATTTTGATTTTAAGAGCTTACCCTTAGAGATAAAATTCCCATAAATTTCAATTTTTCGTACCATGACGGAAAAATGAGAAGATAGTGCATTATTTCCGGACCTTGCAGAGCACTGGTGGTGATTTTCTGCCCCTTAAAGATTTATAGTCGAAACTAGCCTTTGGTACGCTCGATTTATGGTCAATCCGAGTAACCAGTTTCACAGTTTACAATAGGCGTTGCAGCGATAGACGTTGATGAGAGTTGCTGGATTAGGTCCAAAAAGATTTATAGACAATTTGAATGTGGTTTGTGTGTGCGAAGAAAGTGTAATCGGACCTTTCAAGTGGTCAAACACTCAAATTCGAGTAGGTTAATTAAATCTTAATGTCTATGAAGAATACATTTTTGGTAGCTTAAATATTATGAAGAGATAATTGCAGATGGGGTGTAGAGCTAAATATATATATGTATATAGAGCTAAATGTATATATGTATATAGAGCTAAATGTATATATGTGTATAATAAAATAGATATGTATATAATAAAACTAACATAAAGTAATTTGTTGTAATTTGTAAAATAATTTGTTTGAATTATTTAGAAAAGGCTTCTATGTTAGTTAGGCTTGAAAATATCAGGGAAGCTATTGATAAACAATATAAACAAAAGTAGGCCAGAGATGGAACCTTGAGGGACGGCTGGAAAAGATAGGAGAAACAGCCATTAACGAAAACAAGACAGGTCCCATTATGGATGTATTTACTTATTTGTTTGATCCATTCCACTAATAATAAAAATTTAGCAATAGCAACAATAAATTTAAAAATAAGGAATAAGAAATTTGCGAAATTAAACCAAATATGTTCAAACAAAGATTAAGATGAACTTAACATAATATGCTTCAGTACATTCCTAAACTATTAGAAAAGAGTGTGAGAGAGACTCAAGATTAAGGTATTGTACTTCCTAGAAAGATTTTATAAAGTTTTGAATAAGTTTTATAGGGTTACAAAGGTGAAAAACTTGATTAGGTTAGTTGTTGTCGAACGGACTTTAACAAACTTATGCTGATTTTTAGAGCATAAGTAACCAACACTACTGTAAATTCTATTATTAGCAATGCGCTTAAAACACTCGTAACTTTTAAATCGCGAAAATATTGAATGTTTTCTAGCCGAAAGAAAACACGTTCATAGACAAATTCGAAGAAAAAACTTTAGCGCATTCCGAAAAAAATTAAAAGAAATTTGTAGATTTAGAATGCATGTTCTACCAAACGTGCTCCTTATTCCGACCAACCCGAAAGCTATGTACCACTTTGAAGCAATGATGTAGTGCTTTGAAAGAAGGAAGATTGCTTGCAGGCGCCTCAACTCAACCGCAGTTCAACCAAGAGTCTGCAAGGCAGTGTGTAGTGATTGCGAACCATCAACAGGGGTAAATCAACACAAAAAAGAGAAGTGCTCCGGGCGTCGGGTCCGCATAAGTGGAGGATGCTTGCAGGCCGCTTTGCTAACTCTGCGTGGCTGGGGTAGGTCATTGAAAATGGGGTGGACGCGCTCCCAGAAAAATCATCCGTCAAATGAACATATACTAATCGCAATATATAAAGGGGAAGGGGCTTTTGTCCGTAAAGGAGCAGATGCAGCTCTCAGTCGGTAGCTTAGCTGGCTAACGCGTCAGTCCGAAGCAGCGATCTACTGGCCGCGGGTTCGAATCCCGCCGTGCCCATGGCTGTATTTGTTCGTCTTGTGTTGTCTGTACAGTCAGCGACTGGGCATAATTACGAGCGCTCTATTAATTGTCACATTAAAGCTTTAGTAGTGACTAGGCATAACACTAGCGCTTTAGAAAATAAGTATTAAATGTGGCACTTAAAAGAATAATGGAATAATTGATAATCGGCTTCTCCCATATGTGTCTCCCTACCGCCATCGCTAAGCATTCGCTTCAAAGGGCAATCCCCTGAGCTTTGGCATTATCATAGAAAAAAAAAGAGCTGTAAGCCAGACTCAGCCGAGACGAGACAAAGCACTTTGCTAGTTATCTGTATTAAAAAACGACTGAAAATATCACGAAAAATCTAGACGGGCAAAACTGCCTCTAGCTAGCAAGCCCGACGAGAGGCAGACAGCCTCAGGCCCCTATTGTTGTTTGGGGCTATGACCTCATATGTTGCGGGGTCACTCCGCCCTCTGACTTAATTAAATGCTTCTTGACACTAGATTTCTTACAAAGCTATTCTTCTATATTGCGGCTAGTATATGTTCATTTAACAGATGAAATATATGTACGTAGAGTCCCTTTTTTTGTTGGAGCGAGTCCATCCCGCCGCGCAGAGCTAGAAAAGCGGCCTGCAAGCATCTGTCGCAGTCGGACTAAAGGGTGCTTCACTAATGCGAACGAGGTTCCTTCATGGTCATTTCTAGAGTACCCTGCTCCCGGGGCACTTCTCTTTTTTTTGTTGATTTGCCCCTGTTGATGGCTCGCCATTACTTCTTTACCCGACTTGTCAGGCTCTCAACTGGACTTCAATTCAGTTGAGGCGCCTGCAAGCATCATCCCTTCTTTTAAATCGCTACAATAGGTCTGTTTGCGAACTTTCAGTCACTGAATTTTCTTGAATTGTGTGGTGGGGGAAATTCATGAAAAGTACGAAAATGCTCTCATTGCATTTCTTGAAAATTGACAAACAAACGTGTCCGTTGTCGGTTTTTGGGAGAGCAATAGTGATTATAAAGTCATCTTAAGCGGTGATAAATTATCGCCAAAAAAATATTCGACCTTCATAACAATATTACGCAAAAAATACGTTGCTTGCCGCCCACATTTGAAAATATTTACTCGCGCCACACCGTTTGACACTTTTCAATATTTTTCAGAAGCTCAGACCCTACTGAGATTTACTGAAAAACGGCTTCATTGCAATTAATTGCAATTAATCGTAGTACGCGAACAGACCTAATGACTACATTAGGTCTTGAAAGCAAAGACTTGAAACAAATTTTCAGTAAAGGATGTTTATCATATGGAAACTTGATCGCAGCATCTCCTAGTAAAAAAAATTATGAAGATACTTAGTGGTGGCACTGCAATCAAACGCCTACCACATCTACTTCACGCTTTTTTGAAGTTACTACCTGCGAAATTTGAGAAAATTAAACACTGTTTTCTTATTTTCATTGCAATTATTTGTAGTTGAAATACTTGTTATTGTTCATTACATGAAAGCTGAATGGTAAATTTAATGAAAATAATAAAAAAGCCTGGTGCTAGCACCACAGCTCTTTGTTTGCACCGCAAACCTTTTACTAGCGCTACAGCAAAAGTATACTCCGTAAATTTCGAAAGTTATGTGAAATGGAAAAATCTTGGTAAGTGAAACTATTGTTTATTTTCACTACAGTAGCATTAACGCTTGAAAATTTAGTAAAAAATATTAATAAAAAATGACAAAGATGATGACAAAAATGCCCCTTCCTCATTGTTCAATTAAATTCCCAGCAAATTTCGCTTACAATGAGGTCTATCTACCATTTAATCTGCTGTTTTTCATAAAAGTTATTAATTTGTGATCATGGTTCTCTTCTTGTCTATAAATCAGCATAGACAACGTATATCGTGTCTAAAGCTTATCAAAGCAGAGAATAATTGATACAGGAAACTCGATCGTATCACTATCACACCTGATTTTACTCAAAGTCAGTATATTACATCAATTTCAATTGGATCTGGATATCCGTTCGTTAGTCCTCGTGGACAGAAATTCCTAGTGCTAAAAATAGGTGATTTTTTGAACAGTTGTCATTCTTTTTCATTCGAATTTGTAGACAAATTATAAAACTTATTAATCGATGAATTTTTTTCCTAAAAAACCAGAAATTTTTCAGAGGGTCTTCGATTTAAGGATTTTCTGTTTATGTGTCTGGCGTAGCTACAGCGCTGCCCTCATATTAACTTAAAACCACACAAGTATATTTCTTAAGCTTATCAATTTGTCTTATGAAATTCGTAATGACCTGATAATTCTGTGGGAAGCTATCGCATTCGAAATTTAACAAATTTGGGTTTTCTACTTTTATTAACTTAGCGCATCCATAGGATTCCAACAAATATATCATAATCAAGCTAAAAATATGACCGGTAATGATTTACTATACTTAATTTTTACCGAGAAATTCACTAAAACGCCCTCTGTCAAGATATTTTCTTGCAAATTAAAAAAGCCTTTTATTAATTTAAAAAAAAGTTAAGAAAAACAATAGTATGCTCTGAAAATTTCAGCTTGATCTAATCGCGAGATCCGAAGAAAAACCCACTGATATTTCGTGTTGATATATGTATATAAAAATTTATGAATTTCGGGTCAGAGTCATTCAGCTAATAATTTTCTTCGAAAATCAATAAAATTTAATTCTCTTTGAGCCATAGCAAAACAACTTAAGAGAAGCGAAAATTTTCATATCGACGCCTACCATAGAAAACGAAATTTCTAATTTCAATGTCGTAAATTTGTATTATCAAAATGTTTGTTTGTTGAAAAAACTAAGCTTGAAGACATTAAAACTGTTTTTTTATGGAAAAGGATAACATAATATGCCTTTTTAAAACCTGGCTGATTGAGTGAGTACTATCTTACTGAGAATGTCTTTATTTTTTTCTCGGCATAATAGAATGATTTTTAGTAAATCTGATGGTATTGGCGTTTTTTCCCTTCTTAATTAATTACTTAATCGAAATATTTACCAAGGTAGTTAAGCAAAAATTTGACTCTCATTGAAAATCTTTGGTTTTAAAAACTAAAAAAAAATCAAATCAGATTGATTCAATTCTAACTCTTTATTTAGTTTGCAAATATTATTGTTTAAGTACATTGTCCGAATTTTTCATGTTCATATTTAAAAAATATATATTTATTTGCCTATCGGTTTTCTTTTTAGTTTAGTTTATCTTACAAGCCTTCTAGTTTTGTTTTTTCATGAATCTTTCTTTTTCTTCTCACCTCTGCCACAGGCTCGGGATGAAAAGAGGCAAAATTTTTGTTACCGACTGCATTTAAAAATAGGAAAATCAAGAAATACTACCGGAAGAAGGATTATTTTCACTCTGTTAGTGACAAATGCATATGCGAGGAAGCATTTAGTTGGTTTAGAAATATTGAATCTTCCCTCAGTAGTTGTGTAGATATCGGAATTAAATATGTATACTACAATATTTTCATATTCATAAAGTCGATTAAGAGGCGTGCAAGATTTCCACACAATGCACGATGAAAATGAAGACATAATTGTTGTCAGGCGTATCTTTTAATGAATTGGATAAAGAATATCTATAAAATAAATTATAACTACACCCTTTCATCGCCAGCCAGCTGGCTTCTAAATAACATAAAAGTATGATAGATGAAACTAACCCCGTAAAGGAATTCTTCGCAGTCCATCTGTTAAATTGTATTATCACTCTTTGCCGTTTTAAGTGTAGCGCAACCCTTGGTACCTCTCTGCTAGATGCATAATTTCATGCAACAAAAACAATGAAATGGATGAGTCAAAGGGGAATGATTCAACTTGAATTCCTCCACCGCATAAAGTCTGCAGGCCGTGGCTGCAAAATCATTTTTTACATTATTTACGACACATTTTCCCGTCACTTTCGAAATGCCATAATGCTTTCGAACGATTCGGCCAAGCATTAGCATCCTCTGCGGTAGTCTCCGCAAAACGATTATCACTCACTTGTCAGGATATCGCAGGCAGATTTTACGGTCTCCAAACCAAGCCCTAAAATTTGTTGCCTCGTTGTTATGCGTGCTTGCAGTTTAATTGAGAACAATTTCATTAGGCCGCTACAATCGTTATAAAAAGTAGGGCTTAATGGATGCTCTTGAACGTTGCATGGACTTGTAAGCAGGATCTGGGGAATTGGTCGGGCGTTCTGTAATGGACCACAGTTTTCCTTCTTGAATTTTTATTTGGATTTTTATGACGGCGACTGGATTTAATAGCCACCGTCTTGAATCATCGAGAGCCGAATTGAAAAGGGCTTAATTTTCAAATTAAACACCATGAGATGAAAGTGGCTTGTAAGGGGTGCGTGTAGATGTGACTGTGTAAGCGAAAAAAAAGCTATCCAATATTGATGGGAAAAAACCAAATATTTAGTTACTAGAAAATTGTTTGAAGAACCATATTATTCATTACATAGTTTAATAGAACCCTTAAATTTTAATTTGGTATGAACAAATCTATTATTTTATATGTGTCCTTCACAGAGGAGAAAATGAAAAAGACAAGAACTTCGACGTCGACAGCACCAACCCCAATTGCTACTAAAATATCTGATATTTTTGTTTCCATTGTGCAACAATTAAAGTTAGGTACTACGTCGACATATTTCATTGCCTTCTAAAACATTCATAAAGATTTCATCTTTATTTCCACAATTTGCGCATATCAGATTCAAAGCTTATCTGATTCATGCCCAACAACATGTATTCGGGGAGAAAGATCATTCTGCCGACCTCATAAATTACTCTATCGATTCTGTCATATAAGAAGACAAGTTCGGATTAGAAAATAGAAAAACTTCCGATTCCCGATTCTATTGTTGATATACATATAATAAATTTCGATTATCGATATGAAGGAATCGCTTGAGTGAACAGGAACAGCGAGCATCTAAAATTTCACGAAGCACAAACATCCTGTCGCCAGCATGCCATACCCGAAGGGGTCAGAACTGAATGGGGTGAAGTAGTGCCTAGTGGGTTCACAAAGTTTGTTATCTTGTAACCCTCGACATTCTGTAATTGCTCGTTCACTTTATAGCCACAGTAGTGGATAAGATTTTTTCTGCGTGGGACCAACATCCTCCCGACGTCTTTCTATCGTAGACATAGTCAACTCTGACTGACAAATGACTTTGGCGATGTTGTCACTTAGCTGTGTTTTGTTTTCGCAGCATCAATTCGGGAGATGTTCAGTAAACTGCAGCAATCCTCCCTCTATTCAAAAAGTTTGCTGTAAGGGTTGCATGCTATCGATTTTTCTTCAAGTACTATTGCTTGATATCGACATGTCTGAGAGCATTGAAAGGAGATAATTATCTGACTCTTCGACAGTGTCCAAACGATTTTTAAAACCTATACCGTGCTTATTTTAGAATTCCTGATTCAGAGAGAGCATTCAAGTACATCAAGTCACAGCGGAATCGTTGTCACAACATAGCCCTAGTCTACATTGTACAACAATCTCAGGAACCCTCCATTTCGACCACGCTTTTTTGCATACATTTAGTCATCGGACAATTTATGTGTGTAGGCATATAGGCATAGGCATGAACATGCCAAAACGCCAGAAAGCTGAATTATGTTGTCGTTAGATAAATATCTTGAGAGTCACTTTAATGTTGCAAGGATATCCAATTTTTATCGCTTTATGAGGTCTTTTCTTGTGGATGCGTTGCTTTCGCTTTTTAATCGAGTGCCATTAGATTTGTTCGAATGCTGGAACTGCCTACGAAAATATCCTTTCTAATGTAGTGATTCCCCCATAAATGTCGCTGGACGATGTGGAAAGAATCTCTTTTATGTTGTGGAAAATGAAGAAGTTCGAAAATGTGCATTTCTCGCATTCATGATGGTTTTATGAGTTTCATTTTAAATACGTACATGAATAATAATTTATTTCATTACAATTTCGAATTGTCTATGAAAATTTGGAATATTTATTAGAATGCAACATTGCCATGTACAATGGAAAATATGATTCTGTTGAAAGAAATAAAAATTTACGATTATTTGTTCCCAGCACTACCCAATAATTTATAGCAGTTAGTTTAAATCAACGGTGATCAGCAAATCTTAAAATAATTTCAGCTAAAAGCTAAGATGCTTTGTATGAATGGTGCTTAATATACTGAAAAAAAAATTGTATTTTCAAACTTTATTTAATCTATGCATTCTAAATCCTTTTTTAGATAACTGATTATGAGTTTTTATATATCAGAAATATGATGAAAAGATATGAATTCGAGCGACAGTGAAGCGAAACAGGGAAAACTTGGAACTCTAAGCCACAGAACAAGTATAGTATCGGCTACCAGTTGTTGCACCGTTGATGATCATTAGTAAATGCAGGAACAGGTGGCTAATCAGGAAAAGAGAGCAATGTCCCCTCTAATGCATAACTACTCTTGAATATTCCTTTTGTAATTTACTACGTACTACCTGCAAGGTAGTACGTACGTATCCTACAAGGTATGAAATTGATTTGTGCACGCATTCAAAACATTCAAAAACATGCATTCAAAAGTGATCATAGCCGATTTGATGAATTGAAAGTAAAAATTTTTGTTTTCTCGAAATTCCACAAATTAATTTATCGAGCTCAGCCTTACTTACTGCACACTATCTACTTTTCAACGAAAACATGTATGACGCATAAAAAATATGCCAGGATAATAAGCCAGGATAGCAGTCTACTTGCGACATGTGCTTTTACATCCTATGTTGATGTTCATCATTAAATCAATTTTACTAGGAACCATTTCATTAGATTATAAAATTTTACGTTTCCCAAAAAAAGTGTGATGAATCAGAGGGCAGACGACTGTTTGGGAATGTTTTTAAACTTTGAATTTAGAGGAGAGTCACTTTTGGTCTGATTCCTTGCTTGGTTTGCTTTATTTCACCAACTGTTTGTTTAGCGATCAAGATAAATGCTAATTTAAATGTTTTTAATCATATTTAATGAACATTATTATTAATGTTGTTGTCAAATGTAGTTTAGTACTTTGATGATTTTGTGTAAAATGAAATTCAGTAAGCTTAGAAATGAAAAAAAAGACAGTTGAGAAAATTGAATTGAAAAGAAATTAGAAGTTTTTAAGTTCAGTAAACTGAAGGACGCAGCGAGAAGTTTTTAAGCTCAGTAAACTGAAGGACGCAGCAAGAAGTTTTTAAGTTCAGTAGACAGAAGGACGCAGCGGCAGGTTTTTAAGTTCAGTAAACTGAAGGACCCAGCAAGAAATGTTCAAGTTCAGTAAACTGAGAAGCCATTCATCATCAAAAGGGGGCCCCCACAGGTAAAATTTCAGTTTTAAAAAATATTAACATATATGTACCTATTATTATTATTACCATATTCTCAATTAAATTCTTTTCATTAAATATCATTAGTAGCTTTATATTTAGAAGAAAAAAATATTAGTGGTATTCAAGCTAAGCGAACGGTTGGTGACTTCGAGTCAATTGTTTGTTTCAATATATTCCCAAAAAGTGACTCTTCCAATTTAATAGATTTTGGGACGATACATTTAATTGTGTGGGCTTCACTGTGAAACATTTTCTTCACTCATCCGTGAGTGACAACTTGTTCCGTAACATAGGGAACGCACAGGAACGAACGAGTAGCGCATTTTTCCCACGACCGTGTGCGGCTGTGGTCGGGCAACCCCCAAGCGTTCCCCACGGTATCTGCGTGACAAAAACTTGGATAAAAAAATGTGTCTGTGCGAATTATATCATCAAATATGTTTGCAATTGTTAGTTGAGCAGTCGACACCATAATCGAACACCTTATATCGCCAGCTTCACTGTCCTTTAAGAATATTTGTTCAATTTGAACGTAACTTAACAAATAATTAACTCTTTTCTTTTTAGAAGGCGGGATTGAAGTGGAAGAGGGCAAATATGTTGGTTTGTACTTCTACTTCACTCCCGTCTTCTAAAAAACGATCTTGGACGCATGGACTCATGTGTAAAATACCCTTTACGATTAGGGGTATCAGTAAAGCATGACATGACGAATTGCAAAAAAAGTATGACAAAAAAAGATTGATACTAGTCATTGATCGGTAGTATCGATCATTTCTTTTGCCATGCCTCTTAAATCAAAAAATTTTATAAAACAAATTCAAAGTCAACCTATAAGATAATGCCAGTCCATATGGTGCTTTTACCAAAGCAATAAATATATTTACATAGCATTATCAAAACATTTTAACTTATTTTGCGCCATAATATATGTTTTATAGCATATTACTGTCATAGCTAGCAACTAAAAATGAATCGATTTATATTAGATGTCCAAAAAGTGAATCCATAGATTAATTCAATTGGATGCGGACTTGATACCAATCGTAAAAGACAATAGGCGTGTTTTTTTGCTCCGCCTATCTATAACAGAACAATGCTAACCAGTGCGGACGCATTGGAAACAACAACAACTCCCTCTATCCATAACATGAGTTATTGTTATTTCCAATGCGTCTGCACTGGTTAGCATTGTTCTGTTATGGATAAGGGGAGCAAAAAACGCGCCTAATATACTTTACATTGTGATCATGTCAGAAAACATAGATAAAAAATAATTCATTTTACGCTATTTTTGAAGAATTATATTTTAAATATTTTATTAATGATCAAGATTCTACTAAATTCTGGTTAAATGTCCATATTTCGAAGGTACTCTGATTGCTTTTGGAGTGATTCAAACGGGTAACCTTTTTCTTGGAGACAGTAAATTATCTACAATTATCGACATCCGGTACCTATCTAGCAATCAGAATACACAAATAACAACTTCTGAGGGCATTCATTGAATTTCTAAGCCATTGATTTTGAACACTGGGTAACATCGTTGAAATTCGAACACTTTATCATTCGAATTGAGTTCATCTTGTTCAAAACCCAGATTATTATAATGACTATAGTTAAATTACATCAAATAGTTTATTTCGTTATCTGAGCAGTTTGTATATCGTTGTTACATCAATTTTAGGATCACCAGTACAAATTTACCTGCATTTCTTCAGATGCTTATTCCCTCTGACCTTCATTCACTTCTCACTCAAATAAGCAAACATAACCACAAACTGTCCGAAGAAAAGTTAGGTCTGTTCCCGTACTACGATTAATTGCAATTAATTGCAATGAAACGTACTAAAACAGAGTTTTTTACTCCGTTTTAGTACGTTTCATTGCAATTAATTGCAATTAATCGTAGTACGGGAACAGACCTGTTGTCATGGAGCAGTCACTTGTTGTTGTTACATTTTTAAACTTTACCAACTGGTCTAAACATTTCCCGAAGTTTATTTTATATTGTGCATACTGCACAACAGATGTCACTCAAGTACTGTTTCGATGACAAATAGGACGGGCGTGTATGCTTCAATAGTGTTAGTGTATTTTCAAGTGAAGTGTCAAAGTTCCGCTGTTGTGTCGAATTTCTGTTTTTATTGTAGTTTTAGGGTGCGTGGATATGTTTAATACGTAAGTGATACATTACTATCCTATTCGTGACTCAAGAAAAATGAAATTGTATCCTACAAACATCTCAATCAAGCTTGAAACTGATTCGCATCTTCAGGTGCCAAGTTTGTTCCTGGTTCCGCCATTTTCGAACCATCAGAACGTAGCGCCATTGGAAAACTCTAAATATTCGCTAAAAATAAGATTGTTCTCACCTCGAAAAAGAGCTATTTTGCTTTCTGTCTTGAGAGCAGTTACTTCTTAATATCCTTCCATGCAGCAACTTTACTGTTGGGTCTCACTCCTAGCCCGCATCCGCATTGACTTTTTTGGTATGTAGTAGTGTGTCGCATAATTCACACCTTATTTGGACGATAAATTGTTGAATGTCGGTCACCGTTTTTCCTTGTAAATTCTTACATCGACTTTGTTTGGGACATTTATCTGCTACATTATTCGAAACTTAACAGGGACTTATGTACTTGCTGCAGAGATGGATTACTCATCGATTAGTTCATGTGATTGCATTCTGTCAAGGTTTGTTTACATTTGGAAATCCGATATGCCGTCAAAGCATTAAAAGCGCCTCGCCAATTTAAAAATCAATTTTTCGAAATCTGATATAAAACTGATGAGTTGTCGATGTATTTCCTTGACTTGATCTTTCTTTGCTGGCAAACAACTCTGTGCAAATAAAAGTGCTGAGCTCAAAAGAAATTTTGAGGCTAGTCGATGAGTTCAAGGGAGTGTAGCATTGAATTCGAATACTATCGTATGAATTCAAAGAGGGAGACCCAGGAAGAGTTAGTTTTTGAAAATAGGCTATTGAACTCTAAATAAGAGATGTCTGGATCTCAATCAAATATGTGAGAGTGGCATTTCAGTGTTCCCTATTATTTTTGTATGTGAAATGAAAACTGCATTCATCAGCGGTTTGACGCCAAAATCAATTTATTACAATTTATAATACGCTCACTATACACAAATTTGTAAAATACTCAATCCAATAACTCTCACGCGCTTTTAATGAAAATCTCTTCCAATGAGCTTTGGCTTGTGGAATCAGTTTCTACTTATTTGAATTCTATCCAAATATCAACGGTTGCCCTGTTTACAGGGCATTGCCTTACCGCATCATGCGAATCGTGTAGGATTGACTTCCAAAAAATTATGTAGGAGATGCGAGATCGAAGAGGATACTATGGAGCATACTCTTTGTGAGTGCCGTGCCGAGCCTTTAAAAATAAACGCCTCAAGATTCTATGATCATCCAACTCCTAAGAGTAAACAGAAGTGGCTAGTACCGCTTCGCTGACCCAGCTGATTCAGTTTAACGAAGCAGCTCTAACTAGCCAGCGGAAGTTGGCAAATTGGTAACTGGTAGCCAAATGCAAGCCGTGTAAGCGGTAGCCCTCTTATATAACCTAACCTACTTATTTATACTAAATCTGGTATGCTATAAATTACAAAAAATGAGCATCTACCTAGCATAACATCCCTTGAATAGATTTAAATGCTGAGTAAATAAGTAGATTAAATTTTAAATAATGCGGCAGTGATTTGTTACGAAATTAACTAACTCCACTATCACCTAGCTGCAGCCTTCGTAATACATCATAGAAAAAATAATTTGGAGTTAGGTAGTGTGGCTTGATTTTCATATCATCTTGCTGGAGATGAACTGTAAATATAAATCACATTTAATACTATTTAAGGCTTTTCTAACTTGTGTGATGTGATATTGCGGGGTTAATAGCTGCGTCCCACGGTTGATATATTTAGCAAATAACTTATCCATTTCATCTTTTCAAGGTAGAACAATCAATTTTGTAAATAAATAGTTGCTGAAAAACAATCCTCCTGAAAAATTAAAGCAATTGCTAAAAATTTATTGTGGCAATGAAAATATGAAAGGTTCCAAAATATAAGTCTTGTTTTAAAATTTTAGGTGATATCATGCATTTGTCTTAGAAGGAAAATGAACTGTAACATCAGGTTAACGCGTTCGGGCTAAAATCTCCCATTGTTTGGAAATATATTGGATTCCTTTAAAAACAACCGGACTACTCTGATTTGGCAAAAATGACACTTCCATTTTTTCATACCCAAATCAGTATAAATATAGCAGCTAACGTTTTTTCGGTCGTTTGAAAATTAAGCTTCTTATGGCTCTTTTGCTTGAGTTTTTCGGAAAAAGTACACGTCGAGCATAATTTATTCAATGAAAAGCATTATTTCATCAACACTTTAAAATTATTTCATTACACCATATAGTTATTTTAAGACTTGTAAATACATTTAGTAAAAACCAAGGATAAACAAATGCAATAGTGGAAGAAAACTCAGCGAAACAAACTCTCCATGTAAAGTTTTCGTACAGTCGGCCCTATGGAATAGTAAAAACTACCCAATTATATTAAAACATGCGGAGTAGTTTATTTAACTTACACTTAATATTTAGTAGGCTACTTTTTCGCTTTAATTATAGCCATGAATCAAGGAAATAAGATTACGACAATAGGTTTTCGCTGTTCGGCGCTGCATCTTATTTCGTCACGTACCGGAGACCGGCGAATCAGGGAAAAATAGTCGAGTGTCTGAATTTTATTGAATTTTTCTTTTCATTGTATAAGATTTGCATCGCCTACTTCTAAACATAAAATTCAAGTATATCACTTATGGCATATATCAATTAAAATTCTCAACAAATGCTAATGTTACATTAAACTAATTTACCTAATGAAATCTACTGAATTTATGTACCGGACTTTAAAATAGTAGACACTGCGCTGCCTAATTGATCACTTGCCATAAATCATCATTTAAGTGCTGTCTATCATTTGCTAATTCTAAATAAACATCGTTCAATTACTAAATTAAAATTGATTTAAATATCGCTTAATGATACTTTAGCTTTAGTCATTAATCCTTGAATGAGCTGTGAGCTCATTCAACTATGCAAAATTATAATAATTTCTTTGTAAAAAGTCATCTATTTCAATAATTTTCACGTCGATCTTCCTCCATTTGTGCTCAAATTTAATGAATTACAGCATAAAAGAGGCAACATACACTTCAAGCAGTTTCAATTGCTCCATTTCAGATCAGCAATTTAAGTGCCCGTCTGCCCAGACTTGCAACATTCAATAAACTCATTAACAGAAACATTTGGACACAACCGAAAACAGTACTCTTCATTCACCTAAAAACCAGTTATTTCTGGATAATTTCTACGCGTGTTTGCATCTTATTTCGTCATAAGTAGGCGTGGTCACGCTCATGTCGCAACCTTTAGTACTTGATCCATGAATTATAGCCTTACATCTTGACATTGATTTAACAAGCTACTGGTCACATCAGCGGATATTAAACTCTATTTTTCGCTGATTTCAGGGTCGGCTACTTGTAAGATTCCGTTTTCGGATTCGCTTGTCTAGATCATCCCAAAGATACTCTATAGGATTAATATCCGGCGATTGTGGGGTGTATGCAGTACACGGGGTATATTCTATAGTATATGTAGTCAGATGAAGATATTTTTGTCTTCTTCGTTGGCTTCATTTCGTTTTGAGCTCATATTGGCTAATTATTATTAATTACTATCATGTTGGCTAGTTATAATTTATTAAATGACGCAAAATCAGGACTGAAAACAGCAAAATCAGGTCAAATCTTCGTTTTCTTTCCCCGAGAAATCTTGAAAAAAAAATAACGGCACTTCTACGGAATTCTAGAAAAGTGTAATCGTGTGAATACTTTTTGCGCGGCTTACAGGGACGATTTATGTTCCGTGGAACTTTTTTTCACTGCTGAACATTTTTTATTGTTGTTTTTGAATACAATGCTATTTCGTAGATTTAGAATAATTATTTGGTGCTAAGAAATAATTAATTAAAACGTTTTTTGTAAAATATTGTTTCCCATTCAAAACTCATGTTCGTATGTAGCCTTTTTACACTCACTGGACGTTTCCGAATTCACGTAATCGTCCTCATCTCCAGCTTGTTCTGAGAGATTTTGACGTCAGCAGAAGGTGCGTTATTTTATGCATCCAGAGTAGTGCAGGATAGTGATTTGCACGCGAAACAACAACAACATCGAGAGTACGAACACTTGTGAATTCAGTGGAGTTTGAACTCGTGCACTTTGTGGAACCTATTTCGATAAGTCATGTCGACTGGAATGGTTGGAATTTTCGAAAATTTCCATGTCACCCTGGCAACCAAGATAAATAGTCTTACATTTAAAAATGACGTTGGTTATATGTCAATTCAAATTTTGAAATGACAACTATGTAATAGAAATAAACTTGCATGCTGCTCTGGATCGTTTTTTTTACGCATGCAGGATATCTCCTCCACTCTGGATGAAAAAAAAAAACGCAGCTAGAGTTGTTGAGCTATTCTAACAGTTTGAAGCAGACCAAGACGAGGTGTCCGAAATCGTTGGCTTTGCTTCCTAATATTGCCTCAAAACACCATCAAGCCAACGAAAAGTCAAATCTGAACGTGACATCGTCAACTGTTATACAGGAGAGCAATGTCAAGACGTAGATAACTGAATTTGGACAAGCTCGATTTGATCTGATGTCACATTCTGTTATAACAAGCTGAAGACGAAGGCGAAGACGTCAATTCGGAAAGGCCCACTGTAGCTTCCAATTCGTTAAAAAACAAATCTATGTTGAATTCATCACAGTTCCAGATAAAGTATGAAGGTGCTATAGGAATATACAAAAAAAAGATACAAAAATTATCAGCAGTCAACATTATTTTCAAAACCATCATGGTTTTGCCGCAAAATTAATTTTGCTGCTGGTGTTACGTCTTGCGAAATGTTACATTGCGTCAAGCTGCCACAGGAAATAATTTTAATCTGTTGCAAGTTATTTTATTTATAAATCCAATATCTTTAAAAAAATGTTTGAATAGAAGTAATCATTGGTGTAATTAATTTATTAATCTTTAATCGGACGAATATGGAGAAAGCAATTATGTTACCCTTCTGTAGAGACAGATGAAGCCCAAATCTAAATAAGGAATGTCCTAGTTAATTTAAAAATATTTTCGAAGCATGCACACATATAGAGGCTACCTCGTCGCAATAGAAATGTAGAATGCCAATTTTGTGAAAAATATTTTTTCTTTAAACTAAAATACTCTGCTACTTTTTTGGTAACTCCTTGAAGCTTTAAATTTCTAGTTATCTTATCAGCACTATTCAAATATTTATTCGATATTCAGATAACATGAAATCATAATATATGCTTAAAATACCTTCATCAAAGTTTGATTATCAAGATTTCACACTCATTCGCGATATTCACTGTTTACTTATTATTCATGCCGACAGGCCAGATGGACTTGATTGCTTCGTAGAATTCATGTTGAAGTGTATAGAAGCTTAAATCAATGCCTCCTAGAAGTACGGGCCGTAATGCAGAATAATGACGTCACACTATACTGTCAAAGTGTCGCGAAAAACACACGTAGTCTTATGGGACGTCCGCGGGAAATCGTAAATTGTACAGGTTGTGTTGAAGTGAGTGAAGTGAAAACAAAGTGAGGTCCGCGGAACAGTGCAAGTGAACAGCTAAAACACAAATTAATGCGGTGCGTGCGGTATTATTGGGAAAATTCGCTACGAAATGTTTATCGGCTGGTGTTAGGTTATGTGACGTTTTGTGTCGATTCACTGTCGATACAATTGATTGACACAAAATGCAAGTTAAGACTAAATTTTATTTCTACAACGCGTCCACGCACAAAAAACTAACGTTTTATTCATATTTTAGCTTAAAAACCGCAAGTGAAATCTCCGTGTCTGTCGGCACTGCCTCGTGGAAATGTCAAAATTCACGGCTAAATTGACGTCATAGCTAAAACGATTACGTAGCCTGACGGCCCGTACTTCTAGGAGGCATTGCTTAAATCATCGCTATATTTTCAAACACTGTCGATATCGCTGATAGAACTCGAATCAGTGAAACCGATCTTGGAAAATCGAATGAAATTAAAAGAGATATATGATTTTCTATAAAAAATTATTTGCTTGTATTAAAAGTGTTTGGTATGCTCACAAACTAAAAAGATTAATTGTTTGGTGATTAATAAAAAGTAATAAAACTTAATTCATGAATTCTTGTTGAATCAAGAGCATTCAAATGTAGGAATGCAAGCATATTATTGATTTATGCAGAGATGGTAGTTATAATCAGAAGAATAGTGACTGAGCATGAGAAATAAGGATTTGAATAATTTCAAAGGATCAAGTCTCCCGATATTTTTTATTCAATTTTGTTTTTAAACGGAATTTACTAGCTGTAAATATACATATTGAACAATTTAGTAAACTGCTATTGTAAGATAGGTATCTTGAGTGCTTCCGATTACTGTCTACTGTTAATTAATGTCAAGTCTAGTGATCTGCAATGGAGCGACAGCTTGCCTGCCTTAAAGTGCCAGATGTTCATCGCCATCCGTGTTGGTGCGTGTGCGCATACGCCTAGGCGTTTGTTCATTGCGTTTACTAGTTGCTAGCTTCTTATGGAATTACTAGATTTATCTAATCACATTGGCGAAGAATTTTGTGTAGCTGGCTGTAGATGTATACGTTATCGAACGTTGACTTCGTGCACCTTATTATGTTGAAGCGACGAAACTAGGCTTGTGTGGAAGTCATGGTTATTAAATTGGTTACGACTGCTGGTTGTGGTATCTTTAAAATGCCTACCGGGCGAATTAAAAAGTAAACAAAACTCTCTCTCTCTGTTAATCTTCTTAAATCGTCAACGCGAAACAAAGTTGTTTCGTTCGCCTGTGTAAGCAACAACGAAGTTCAGAAGTAGGCATAGTTGTAGTGAATATGTATGTGTATTGAAAGCAATTATGATAAACATACATTTTCACATTTGGATTTCTTTCAACATCAGTGGAATGAAATTGTGGGAGCTGACGAACTGATATGTTCTGCTGGTTAATTTCATGAAGCACTTGTAAATAAAATGCTATAAATAACAAAAAACGCTGGCTTCTCCAGTCAACAGCTAAAAATCATCATTTTGAGTCATACGCGTCATTAATGCTTATTTTAGTGTAGTCAAACAGAATGCTTCATTTCGCTACGCTAACAAATTCCATACTGCAAGTAATAACGAGTCTATGCTAGCGAAACTAATCTAAATAAGCTAATGTTTCATGTAAATATGTACAAGCCGTAACATACCATCTCTCAAAGTTGCAGAGTTTCATTGATCCGTTCGTATTTAGTTCATAGTTTGGAAACACTTCCACTCGAGTATTCGTTCTCTCCACGATCACGCCGACGACTTGGCAATGCTTAAGGTGGACTAGACGCCTTTGCTGAGCTTGGAGCAGTATCTTTTCTTTAGTAAGAGCACAGAGTTGTAGGCAGCGAACTTATATCGCATTGCAGCGGTCATGATCATTTGGCGATTCTGACTTAATATCGTTTCGCCAACTCTGACTAATTTTAGTTGAGTCGGACCTTTGATTTCATTCGTACGTTTTACTTGTTCGCTTATACGATTTTTCAAGATTCTTGTTGGCTTTGGTTGTGACTAATAAGTTATTGTTGATTTTAATTAATTCAAATATATTTTTGGTATCGCGTAGAAAAAGTTAATAATAATAATAAAGGTGAGAATTAATGTATGTTGAAAAGTGAAAAGTTCGTTAAACAGGATGTGGTAACATAGTGTGATTCATAGTGCTAGAAATTGAAAATCCATTAATGTGCTAGTGAATAATATTGCGAATTCATATGAAGATTTTCCTGTGTGGTCTATTTTTGAAGAGTGAAAAATTGAGTGACGATATGTTCGGTTTATTGAACAAAAGTCATTATGCGCGGGCGCGCCTTCCTACGAAAACGATTCGCGAGACTCCTATTCCACAATCACTACAACTACAGTCAAATGAATGTTTATGCGAACGTCGTTTAATGTTTATTTGAGAAATATGTATTTTGTTTCGATCGTCATAAAACTGAAGATTTATTTTTCTTGCTCACGTTTTCCAGCCAAAACTTTCTTAATTGTACTTTTTTGGCTTTATTTTCCATGTTTAGTTCAGACAACGTTTTCGATACATGCAAAATATGTGTATATCTTCCAGTTTATTTAATTGTTTCCGAAATTTTTTCAAGAGGGCGGTGTGCATTGGCAGTGTATAAATATTTTGCAAATACTGCTTTAAGTTTTGTGATATCCAATTCTTATTGCTATTTATCTTCTGATATTATTGCATACTTGTGCTTGAATATTTCCAAAAGCCAAACTTAAAGCGATCAAATTCCATTCTTCAGAAAAAAACTACTTCTATAAACTATGCTATCAAAGTTAATACATCTTTCCCAAAATGAGTTTGAAGACCTTGTAAATCCAGTTTCCTAATAGCGCTAATGAGCCCACACATGACATTCCTGAGATATTAAGTAGATAAAAAATTGGCGCCAATGTTACAGATACGTTGGAATTTATTAATCTATTTTTGTAGAGTTTGTTTTTAAAATTGAAGTAATATACATATTTCCTGCAAAACAATTTCATCACTTCCAAAGTTTCTGTTAATCTATTGTTGCCTTTCAAAATTATAATACATCATCATTTTCAAATACCAAAGGAAACATATTTGTTCGGGTTACTGTAACGTTCAACCAGCATCGAGTGTGTGAATTATTGATTTTGTTGAAAGTCGTCCTTTTCGCACGTAGCCGCTAAATCCCTTGAATATTTTCCACGTTCCGAAAAGAGAAAGCTTCCTACGATAGATTCCCATGGAAAACTGGAATAAACGTAGTTGATGCTACTGTCTGTTATACATTTATTTTTGAATGAATTGATGCGCACCTCTTGCATCTCCCCGGGTAACTGACGAGAAAGTAGTAGGAGTGTAAATGTACAATCACTCTAATGTCCTTTTGATATAGTAGAGACACGCGTGTGTATAGTCTTGTCACAACTTTGAATAAAATTTCTTGACATTCGGTTCGAATTTTGTTAAATTTTTTAGTGATTCATTTTTGAAGCAAGTGTAACTTGTTGAATGTTTTTACAGTTTTAGAAGGTCAATTTGATTGGTGTTAATTAATTTGTTTGCGAATTTCTCTTAGCTAGCAGGAAAAGTGTACGTTTTATTCATATGACCAGTGTTTCTCGTTTGCAGGTGTTTCGTGTAGTTATTTTGGAAATAGAAAATAGTGTGTATGCAGTTAGTTTTATTTGAGTCGCCTGATTTCCCAAAAGGATATTGAGTCGTTCATGGTAAATATAAGCTTATTTTGCTGTCATATATAATCATATGCTAATTTATAATAATGTGTTGGTATTGACATCTGGAAAAATATGCGCACTTCGCCACTTAACCATTACAAGAGAGCGTTGATGTATGTTGGGTGAAATATCAAATGAAAGATGTCAAATTGTGATGTCAAAATATACATTTCACTTTTACATATTATTGTTTTTGAAATAAATAAATATAAATGTTAGTCTTTAGTGGCGAAAATCAAGATGTGAAGAATGAAGCCGTTTAAAAATATTAACAGTAGCCTGCATCAAACCTGTAACCTGCCCTTATTTATTAAATTTCTCTCTCTCTCACGCTCTCTCTCTCTCACGCTCTCTCTCTCTCTCACTCTCTCTCTTATTGAAATTAGAAAAATAGGATCTTGTTGCACGATGAGTATAATTCATAACGAACAATGAACTAAGATCCGTGTAAGCTATCTACCAGATCACTACATACTGGACTTCAGTATACAGTGTCCTGGATGCTTTGGTAAGAGTGACTTATCAGATTAATTTGCACATTTTGCTATCGATAAAATTTTAAACTATCAGAAAGAACAGCAAAAGTTTATACTGAAGTATTGTAGTTTTCTTGATGTACTGCATGGCGACAATATTCTGCGTTTCGGACAGGCTACCGGCGCGCTAGGTTTCAGGATCGGAATCCAGCCATAACCGTTCAACATCTAATCATTGAAATACACCGAGCTTCTAGAGAAAGTAACTGTAAATATACTGTACTCCTATACAATCGTATGGTCAATGTCTCAATATTTGATGATGCCCTTACAAACCTCTAGGAGCGTTACTGTGTCCTCATTTAGTCCGAAAAGAGGCTCCCGCCGGCTCTCATCAGTCCACTGACATTCATTTTTCCGTCTGAAAATCTGGGTTGAAAAGCACGACAATCTGCAGAATTTTGAATGAAGCAGAGAACCCATGTCCTGCATCTAGGCCGATTAAGGATGTCGGGCTTTGGTACCACGTTTAATTTGGCGCCTGGTCAACGTTGCCCCGTTCGTCTATAACTTGCTTATAGAAGTCAGCCGAGCGTTGGTCTCCAGTCTCCACACGCTACCAGCCTAATCCCTCTACACCAGCCACGTCATTCACCGTAGGTAGAGTACACGAACTGGTCTTCTGCAGCTTGCAGCAGACTCTATGTAAACATAGCCTACCTTATCTTGAACCAGTTTTCCGTCTCTTTCGCTGGCAACGATCAGCCCAGGTGGGGCATTCCTTGGCCATATCGTGAAAAGGGTGAGCTAGTCCTTGAGCGGGGTCGTTTTATTTAGCGATTTTGCTTTTCTGATTCTTACGCTCGGACAACCTTTGTCATTTCTGAGCAGAATTCACAAGTTTTCCAGGGAGCAGGTGCTCCCCAACAGTTTGTTTTGCCTATAGGAAGGACCTTTTGTCTTCATCGGACAACGTCTCGGGAGGGACGTATTGCAGCTTCATAAGAATTTTAAAGGCTGACCTACTAGTTCCACCAGCCCCAGCGTTGTTGGGTGGATATTGAATACCTGTACAGGGACCAGCACTGAAGGTACGACTGGCGGATATGGGAGCCGGATCATTTGCCGTTGCCTGGTCGCCACTCTGGTTAGAAGAAGTCCCGAGATCGCTCGAAACAAAGGTGGATGAAATACCGTTTTGCTTAAATCTCGTGGGTTTGACAAATACGTCATATCCCCATTGACAGATTTAATAGCTAGGCTGCCAATAGTCTGCGAAGCTGGCTGATTCGTCATAACTCCGCAGCCCAAAGCTTTGGCTGCATTTGACAACCTTCATTGATATTCATTTCAACCTTTTGGTTGACGGCTTTTGTTTTTTTTTAATTTCCCCTTATCTATATGGGCCTTCATTCAAAGCCGCTACCCCAGCCCGAAAGTGTAGTCACCTTAACGATTCATGATTATCTATTCAAGCAGGAAGGCCATTCGATGGTTCGTAAAAGCCCTTATGGAAACATATACTCAGAGCTGAATCGCTCCTATCAAGGGGCAGCTTCAACTGAACCTGCACCACCAACTTAGTGGCAATGAAATCGAGAACGAACACTGAGGCAGGCTAAAGTATTAACGGAAAGAAAATGATTGTATTAACCTGAGACCATTCACTAAACAAATTCCGGAATGCTTGAAGCACCTGCCCAATCGTGATAGATCAAAGAATAGTCCAAAGAAGAATGCTGTCGTTATAGAGAGGAAGAGACTAGATCAATTAGCGTTATTCAAGATAAACTACGAAGAGGCGCTTGAGCCTACATCCCAGATAAGTTTTAATCGTAGAATCTGTGCTAACCTAACTATAGGTTGCCACTGATCTAAACGGTATGGTATGATTCGGTTTGATTTAATGTTTGAGTATTTGAAAATTCCCAAAACATGTTTGAAAACAGTCAAAAACTTCCACAAATTATGTATGCTTTCCTATAAATATGTTCGTACCAAGTGGCTTGGCTAACTTCTCCAAAATTACTGTTTGGTTTTCAAGACTTTGCTTCAACACTTCCCTATAAAACACTTCCCTATAAAACACTATGTTCAATGACTCACTCTATGACTCACCAAACCATGGTAAAAAAGAAGCTTTAAAGTTTTTGGAAAATATGAATTTCTAGCTAAAAAAATTGTTTCTGGTTTCTAATTGTGTATTAAATTCATGATTACTTATATATTTTTGAACATACTCTCTACAGTTTTCCAGCTGTTGAATAACGTGGGTGAATTGAATTTACGATGTGGGTGGTGGAGTAATTTAAATCAATTTTTACAGTTGATTTTTGCTACCATCCGCAATAAAGATTTAAATTGAAGACTTCTTTTCATCAGCAATATTTTTCGTCAGCTCGGCTGAGCTGGTAGTATGCATAGTTTTAAAAATTCGATTAATTTGGCCTATATGCTTAGGACATTTTTGCATTGCTGTATGACAAAACTAATCATTAAATAAATCAATTATGCATGATTATTTGATAATTGAATGAATCAGTAATTGAAATTTGCAAAATACGTTGGTCTTTCTTTTTCATTATTTTCAATTACTATTTTTCGCGCAGAATGAGTGGACAATGAGTGTTTCGGAATACAAAATCACTCTTAGTTTAACGAGAGCAGCAAGTGGAAGCGTTAATGTAAGATTAATTAACGAACAATATGCAACACAAGTTTTCTTGGTTAACATAAGGCAGCTTAATGTCAGTTGCTTTCTGTTGAAGAAGAAAACTTGTGAAAAATACAATATTGTTTAGATCTTCCACTCTGACATATTTGACATGTTTTACTACTTTTACGAATACTGACTAATTTATTCAAAAAAAAAAAAAAATTAAACAATACGTCATTTGCCTATTGGTCGCCTCCTCCTTATCGAATTAAAACTGCACTTAGCTAAATATAGACGACGTTTGGATCCCATCTGTGGAAATGACGTCATTTCCCATCGTTCACTCAATCAATGTAGTGTGTGTTTTTTTTAGGAGAATGCCGTTGTCATCGTCGTGCTGGTCGCGCCATTTATGTACCATCTATATCCAGTTTGATGTTCGTGATCAAAACGATATAAATTTGCATAGGCATTGACAAACGAAAACACAACGGAAAAATATATGACAATATGAAGCGATTTTCATTCAAAACGCCAAAAGAGGGAAAGGAAACACTTGTTTAAAATTTACACACGTCGTGGAATGTGTACGTATGCATCATATGCAAAGTAAAATGAACTCGCCGCGTCATTATTGTGTATCACTTGCCTGCCATTAAAAGAATGAAAGTGAACGTGATTTTCAAAGATTTTGTATTTTTACGATGTGCGGCTGATGCTGAGGAATATGGCATGTTGGAAAGTATTGGGGAAGGAGGATATGTTGAAAATCCATTAGACTCTCAAGTACTACTTCTCAATCTAGTGTATTAATCGTTCAAGATCCGTATGAATAAATTTTAGATTTATATCTCAGTTTATTTATTAGTTAGTAGTATATAACAAGCCAATCAAACAGCCCAAATTAAAATGAATTTGATGTGGCTTTATTTTTCAGAAGAAGCTTATTGATTAAATAGGGGCGAAATCATTAATGTCCTATCATTTCGCATCTTATCTCTCTCTTATTGATTTTTTTCAGACCGTTTTCAGGGCATTTTGCCCGTTTCAAATTTTTACTACCTACTTTCTTTGGATATCGCTGCAACACCTCTTATCGACGAAATTGTTCAGACACAAAGGCTACTACCGAAGTTGTTTCATGAGCAAAACACCAGTAAAAGGCAGGGCCTCGACTCAGGTTTTCCTCGCTTTTTGGTTCAATGTGCAGATAAATCGAGATCACACTTTGTACATAATTTTCAATAAATCATTGTCGCTAGGTGTTTTTCTGTCTTTTTGGATGTCCCCACATCTTACATCTATTTTCAAAAGCGGTGATAAACGATCAATCGCTTTTTTTTCTGATACCTCCAAACTCTGTGAAAAGTTAGTTTTGAATGATTTATTGACCCAGTTCTTAATGAACGAAGTAAACATGGATGCTCGATTTTCACTAATCTCACAGCCTTAGTTTCTGATATCCTCCGTGAAATGGGAAAATGAAAACAAAATGGTGCTGTCTATATGGATTTAGTAAGGCCTTCGATCGGGCTGACCATCAAACTTGACTACATAAGCTTTTAACTTTCGAACATCTTAGTCCTGGTTGATTGGCTCCAGTCTTATCTTTGCGATAGAACTTAGTTCGTCAAATTCCAAAGTCGCTTAACCAAAAGAATTTTCGCATCTTGTGGAGTATCGCAAGACAGTCATCTGAAGCCACTTCTGTTTAATGGTTTAATTTCTGAGGTATCAAAAATATTACTTGACATATCTCGTATTTTCTAAGCAGACGATTTAGCGCTCTATAAAAACACAATATGATGTGTGTAAATAAAGTAATAAGACTGACAACGTAGCTTTTGATATTGCCACACTGCAAGTATGTGTCGTAGAAGGCTACAGGCGGACCTGTGATACGCGTTCAGTACTATGTAGTTTGAACTCGGTCAAGTCATTTGGCTGTCGTTTTTTCTGTGAACCCGGTTTTCGCAGTGCGTCCTAAAAATGAGTTTGAAATTGACGACATTGAAAATAATTACAATTTTTTGGAACGTGTCATTACTAGTGATGAGAGTTGGGTGTTTGAGTATGACACGGAAACCAAACGCCAGAGCATGGAATTTCACACTTAAGGCCTTCCAAGGCCAAAAAAGCAAGAATGAGCAAATCAAATATCACGAGCATGCTGATTTGTTTCTTTGATAGCCGGGGAATCGTTCAAAAAGAGTTTGTGCCTCATGGTCAGACAGTGAATCAACATTTATACCGAGAGGTTCGATAAAGGGGCATGCGTGAGAGAACAAACATAAAAAACAATTGAATCCTGCATCATGACAATGCGCCATGCCACACAGCAATTTTCATTAACGAGTTTTTGGCCAGTAAAACATTCCTTCTTACTCGCCTGACTTGAGTGCTTGTGACTTTTTCTTCTTCCCAAGATTGAAAATTCATCTCAAGGGACATCATTTTGACACTCGAAAACATTCAAACGGTTGTAAGTGATCAGCTGAAGTCTATTCCAGTATCCGAGTTCCAGCACTGCCATGAGAAGTGGAAGAACCGTCTCCAACGCTGTGTGGCTTCCCAAGGGAATTATTCTAAGGGAGACAATATACCACTGTAATTATATTCAAATAAAAATATTTAAAAATATAACTCTCATTGCACTCCTCGTATGAGATAACTTTTCTACAATCCAAGCTTAAATACCTGGAAAAATGGTGTGTGTAGCAAGGAGGAATGGTGTGGTTGTCAGGGTCTGGTCCAGATTTTCGTATTGCTGGCCACATTAGAAAATAGCCATTCCTTTATGGATTTCGACTAAAAATGTCATATGCAGATGCGGTCTGCACGCGTAGGGAAGGTTTGGGACCCTGTAGTTGAAGTGTCCAGCGTTGCAGTTAGCACTAGCGATTTCGTTTCCATCAACACTGCAGTGTCTCGGTAGCCATTGCAGATGCACCTTATTGAACTTAGTGACACAGCTAAATCCTGCCCTGCATTCGTAGTCAGGCCTTGGCTTTGGTAACAAATAGCGATACACTTTCCCCTTCACTTTTCATTAATCGCCCAGCAACCAGCTTTCAATATAGCAAATACTTCTGCTTGAATGGATGCTGTCCGAAAAAAGGTGGGCCTTACTTGTCGTTCGATGAAAATAGACAGACGTCGATCTAATATCTACCATCGAGCCGTGCCTGAAGAAGGTCTCGGGGTATCCACTCGAGCAGGTAACTAGCTTTTCCCAGCCACTACTGTTCTGAAAGATTACTTCGCATCTTTTACCGAAATCCAGGAGGGCACTAGAATCTCTCGCATCGAACCTCTAATGGAGCAGGCTCCACATCGCCGTTGTCTACACATAGGCTAAATTAAATTAGTCTATAGACAGAGTTCATAACCACACTCCAACATGAACGTAGAGTAGAGGTAGATTGAAGGCACCACATACCTGGCACACAGTCATTTGCAGTGTAAATAGCTTCTTGTGAGCGTAGAAAAGCTTCGCAATTGTCTACCACACCACGGATTCGTGCTTGATCATCGGCCTTATGATTTTTACGTCGAATTACGTAGCTATATAAGGCTTCAGACCCATGTTGGGGCGAAAGTTCTCTTGTTTTGCCCGAGACCATTAAGGGTCTGAGTATGCTTCATTTCTACATGCTTCTTCTACAGGAGTTTTTGGTCCAAGATTATTCCAAAATATTTAATTTCATTTGAAAATTGAAGAGGTCTACCCTTCATTATTGGTAACACTAGTCCTTCCAGTTTGGTTTTCCTGATGTTTCGAGTCCCAACTGTCAATTAAATCTAATGCCCGTTGATCTTTATTGAATTACGCATGAATCCGTTCTTTTTGCAGTTCGTTTAGCTTGAAGTAGATTAGTATACTCCATAAGAGCGATGATAGGACATTCGCTTCGTTCTCAAGTAGCTGTCGGCTGCAGCTTCCGACAGTAACAGTTTCTGCGTCAGTCTACGCCGTGAGCTTTCATACCTCCACATATGGCTCTAAGAGGCGCGCAGTTAAAGGCCTTTTCAATGTCCACAATACTCCCATCACGTGCTCATCAAATTTATTTTCGGTATTTAAGAGTCCTTTACAAAGTATCAGCTGCAGCATATCACTAATAATAATAAACATAAGTAAAAAATAGCACCTCATGCTCGTTTGTTAGTGATAGCTGATAACTCTGGAGCTTTGATAAGTCAACAAGGTCAGAGTGTTTGCAAGTATTTACGTGAACGTATTTCGCTAGGATGCACGTATACAGTATGGAAGATTTTTATAATGCTAAATTCTTATTTTGTTCTTTAAGATGCCGAAGCTAGACTGTTCACGTGGGTGGAACTCAAGTCTAGCTGTCATTCGACTTTGTATCCAATGAAAATTATGAAAAAATTTTAAGTGAAATATTCGATCTTAGTAAATAATCCTTTTGCGGCACTATTTCATTTTTGAGAAATATTTTCAAATCAAATTCATCTCTGCGTGCGCCTATTCACAAAATTAAAACAAATGGTGGATAAATAATAAAAAGAAGTAAATTATTGTTGCTATGTATTGTATATGGTGTATGCTATACATTGTACCCTATAGATAACTAAGTGAATACTAGCGAAAGCATAATCAGGCCATTACTAGTCAACATTTCAATTCACGTTGGAAATAATACGTCCGGCTATCTAGATCATTGGGCATTAGTACTCAATTCTACTGGAAAATTTGCTTCAATAGCCAGCACACAAAATTGACTCGAATCTTGTCTACCATAAATAGTATCGCCGAAGGCACATTACATAACCGTAAAGTAAACCTACACATGATGAGTGGGATTTAAGAAATTTCTGTTTGGCATGAATGCACGCCGCAGCTCATACATTGTATATATGGACATATGCCCACGAAGTAGAGCTACAGGTGAATCAAATATTGTCCATACATACAGGTACGAACATATATTCTATGAATGCTCCGATCCACCTTCGCTTGAATGCAATTGATCTAATACTAGACAGTCAACTTTCGATTTTAATGCTTCTTGGTCTTCACTAGAACGACCGTACTTCCCTCAGAGTCATTTATGATGTCGGATGTTTCGCTCGTTTCAAAATACAGATTTAAAATTATTCACGTAAAACCATTGAAAACTTGGCAGCGATCACGTTTGTATGTCATAATTTAAAATTGTAAACTAGTTGCTTGCCAGATGATTTGTACATAGTCAGTTCGCTCGCCCAATCTGTGTGACGAGATAACTGACGGAAACTTTAAATTTTCTTAGTCACTCGAGACTAGAAGAAAACGAAAACCCAGGCTTTCCCGAAAATTGAAAAATCAAAACGAAACGAATCTTGCTACGGCCAAATGGTGATGGATTTAAAAATAAATGATGGATGTTTACTTTGAGGTTTATTTTTAGAATCAGATGTCTGAAAGCTAAACATATGATGCAATGATCGAGTTAAATGTATTTGAGGCTAGACGTTTTGACAAATTGTATTCGTAGTAGGGACTTGTTAAAAATTGATTTGATGGGTCGTGCTTCCAGCAAGTCAGATATTTTATTAGATAAATCGAAATAATCGTTAGATTATCTTATCGCAATCCTTCGGCTTGTAGGCCTTAAACCTATCTGTAGGCTTTGGGCTATCTGTAAGGCTTTATACTTTCTCGCAGTGAATTTACATTGGTACTAAACATCAATCCTTCGGTGTTCGTAGAGCAATGAGAGTCAAAGATATGTTGTAGTGAAAAGATACAAATGAAAAATTTGTTTGCATTCAAACCTCGAATATTTAAACCAAGTTTTATCAGTTTTCACTAAACTGTACTTTCGTGATTTTTTTTGCCTACATTTTCGGAAACATCATTCCATTTAAGGAAATATTTGATACATTATCTTAACACAACTAGATTCTATCAAAATCCTAAAATGCTTGTATTTATAAATGGTCACTCTGACGCAATAATGACCGTTTGCAAATTTATTCGAATCATAATAAAATTTCTGTGAAACCATCGCATTATGAAAGCGTTTAGTCATATATGTATCTATTGTAACCACGAATGATTCATCTTTATTTGTTAGTTTCCAACCTCTAACATAGTATCAGTAAGTATCACTACTATGTTTATCAAGTATAATTTCATTTACGTCATTTGATAACCCAGCTGTATCGCATTGCTCTTTATATCGTTATAAATACAATTTGGATCTGGCGCCCTTACCCAGATTGAGAAATTCTATACAATTGTGAATCAGCTAAGTATCAATGAAACTGACGAGCTAACCGGCAGAAGATACATCGTCTGTGACGAATAAAAACGGGAAACTTGTAGTAGCATTCGATCTTGACCCATTTTCTGCCTAGTGATCGAGCTCGAGACAAAATACGCCAGAAAGTATTGTATTGTTTTGATGACTAATAGATTATTATTAGACGTGGATCGTGTTATTTGTGTGAATTTAGAATGATTATATGGTGTGTTGAAATTTAAGCGGTTTATAATCGGATGCAGAATTGAAACTGCAAATTTCATCAAAGACAACACGTTAGAAGGATTATAATGATTTGCAAGCAATTTTGTAAGGAATGAAATCCTGCAAACCAGATACGGATCAAACGTGTGATTCAACAAGCAATCACTTAATCATCGTCTGCTTCATTTTCAACAAAAAACATTCATCTTCTCTCACAGTCTCAATTCACATTCAAAATATCAATAGAGCACTAATTATACAAAAGTCTCTTGCGAAATGTATTCAATCAAGTGCATTATATGAAGATGAGCGTATGCCTGCTAAATGTCACATTTACCCATCAGGTTTGAGTTCCCGCGGTGACAGCATTCAATCTGAAGTTCCGTCTCCATTACATAATCAGCCTTTTCGTTCCAAGAGATTTCTATCATGGAGTCCTTGCAATGTCGACATACGACTGCTTGGCAATCAGATAGGTATGAATATAGTGAAAAAGATTGGGGTGTTTGTTATTTGTTCACGCACGTGCATTATACCTGGAAGAAGTTGGCCTGGCCTCTTGCCAGAACAATAAATTCAAATGTATTTCGGTCCTTTTTGCTGGAATGGTGTCGTCTCAATACTTTTTGGCAATATTTACTTAAATGTGTGAAAATTACACTTTATTGTCGTGACGGATGGTTGCATAGTTTTTAATGCGATATATGGTTACAGCAAAAAATATGGTTTTTTTTCGGTAGAAAAGTTCGTTTATTGAAAGAACTGGAGTTGGCTCCGAAAATATAGCACTTTAGACAAAAGGATTTTATGTCAAAGAGTTCATAGTTAAACGTCTTTGATACCTTAATTTTCACCCAAGAGTCCTGGTACAACCCAAAGCTTTAAAATTGACTGGAGATTTGAATTTAGAATTCTTGATAATCATTCAGAGAAACATGAGAGCATGTTTTTAATGCGTCATAATCCTTTTTAAAGCACATAAGAACACAGTATATGGTCATTTATTATTAAAAGACTTTTTGATATCTGGTAATGAAAGACAAGACTCCCGTGGCTATACTATATAGAGTACATCTTGAAGGTCCAACTCTTGAGCATTTCACAGTCGTTCATGGCAAACACGACGTATTTCTGCTATTGGGGATCTATTTCTGCCATTTCGGACAAGCAAAACTGTCAAATTAATTATTAGATGAGGTGATTGAAAAGTAAATAATCAGATAATAGTACATTCAGTGCTATTGAGGTGAAACTACTCAGATTAAATGAATTAAATGAAATGCAACAAAGTCCAATTATTATATAAAATATAAAGGTATTAAAATTAACCGAAAAAAAAGATAATAAGCAACAACAAAAAATATAAATTTAAGAAAATATAAATTAAAAATCAAAGTTTTTTTAGTTATACAGACATGAAATTCAAAGAAGTTAAATTAAGAATGATGAAAAAAAGAAATTACTGTATTTTTCAAACCTAGTTTTGGATTGCGGCATTGACTTTAATATTCGCATTCAAGCCAAGCAGAAGTACACAATCGTACGCCCAAATGGGACGTTTAACACATTTCTGGGTCTAATTTCCGAATAAAAGTTTAGAAAAAGATATTAAATGTTATATTTTGGCAATGCAGCTTGAAAAGTAGACATTCTTCAAGCAACAGTATGCATGATTATACGATAGCCATTGTCTAATTACAAATAACTTAGCGTAATTAGGTCTTTATAAGATCTTTCCTTAGCTTAGTTTCGGGTTAGTTTTACAAAATTACCCAAAATGCATTCCCTAATTTTTTCATGATCGAAAAATGACGTTATTTTTGCTGATGTCAACGGTTTTCCTCTTGGAAGAATTTACCCGATTTTTTTGATGGCATAGTAGTTCCAGTTGTCAAGTAGTTCCACAGCTGATAAATTTCACTTTGATTGTGTAAGAATGAAGGCAAAGCAGATATGAACCGAAACGTCCCTTTTGGCTCTTCTTGTTTTACCCGAAATCTATACCTTTATTTTTCTACTTTTTTGGCAAGTCAGCTTTTATTCAAAAAATGTTTACCCATTCATTGAATCCAGCTGTGTGCGCCCAGGTGACCGCATCAATCCGTTCATATGTCCGTAGAATATTGTTGTGATCTTCTTGTAACTCCACAATTCTGTCTGTAAGTGGCTTCAGTCTCAAATTCTTATACAGGGAAAGATTCTCCGACCATCTCTTAGTATGATAAAAATGTTAGACGTTCACCATACGTAACATACAGAATGTTAAATTTAAAGAACAAAAAAAAGTGTGTGCTTACGTTCATATCTACAAGGTATCTAAAATAAAGGACACCATACTTACACTCAGGAAAATATGTTCCCGAGAATCAAAGATAATATTTACTTGTTTGCGAGATGTGAAATCTTCCAAAAATCAAATAAACTTTTATTTGATGTCAGTTATTTGTATAAATATTGTGTAAAATTTTCTTACATTCAACGGAATACAACTTTTACTTTAACTTATTTCAAGCAAGTAATTTTCCTCAAATTTAGTAAATTATGTCTACGTATTAAGTTTTTACATGTTTCAACACCAACCACGCTTCAATATTCAACGAAAAATTGGATAGGAAGGAAGCCGCGCTTTTGATATGAAGAGAAGGGAGAGTTTTTGCGTGCCAACGACATGCTATGTTCTCAAGCGGTCCCCCATCTAAGTAGTAACCGCACCCAACACTGCTTAACTTCGGTGATCGTACGAGAACCTATTGATGTCAGATTTATAGCAACATTTCCTTGAAACTATACCAAATTTTACTCATAAAATGAATAAATTCCTTCCTTTCGACTGAGTAAATATTTCTTTAGCGCAGAATCATTACCAATTTTCTTTGATAATTTGTTCATTTTTCCTCAAAAAATAGAAGTATTTTTCTGGGTGTAGTATTCAAGGACATCTGGAGCGAAAGATAGGAACAATTGTACAGGTGTTCAAATATACGCAAAAGGCTTTGAAAATCTAAATATATTGGGTAGTGAAATAAGTTTCATATCATATGTTAGGCAGTAAAAGGATAAGGATCCAAAGGATAAAAGGATCCAATTTTCGACCCACACTCTGACATGAGCATTTCCAGATACAGCTGACGGCATGGACCGAAACAAGTGAAAATCTAAAATGGCAATGTCTGGAGAGTAGGGCGGTTCGGTTAAGATTTGCCACATCATTCCTTCTAGGTAGTGTTTGACTGGTTTTGCAAAATGAGGCCTGGCGTTGTCATTACCAGAATTAACTAATTGTGTTGCTGAAAATGATACCTAATAATAATTTTGGACGGTTTGAGAGTATCGTAATTTACATTTACCAGCAAACGGTGTATTTCAATAGCCACTTCCCTTTGAGGTTCACTGTTAATTAGCCTGTTCCCATTCATATTGCATTCTAGCCATGACTACTGATACGAATAATAAAAACTTCTCTACTAAGTTCAATATGGATCTTCAACAATTCTTCAGCTTTGGGTGCAATATTCTATTCTTATTCAAATTCCAACAAAGTAACTCTACAAATAATATAAGTAAATAAAAAAATAAGTTGCCAAAAAAATGTCACGTTGGCACTGATGATGCTCAAAACTACTTACCAAGGAATTCCCCGAATTTAACCGAAGACGCAAGCTTTTAAGTGTGTTTTTGAATCACCATACTTTGAACAGAACTGTAGCTTTTAGTAAGGGTTATTACGTTATTAAATAGTAAGGGTATTTACGAATAAATTGATAAAAAACAAAATTGTCATTAGTCGAGTGGGTGGCAATGTAATAGTAACGTTCAGATGGAAGGAAGAGTCGTTTGGTGTATAGCTGCTAGATTCTTCATTTGATCTGATAAACTCACATTTCATTCAGGATCAATAAGAGAAACTAAATAATTTTGAAATAAACTTGCTGCTTGAGAAAAAGTAGATAACAAATGATTTATAAGCTGGCCTCCAGGGTAGAAGGACATATTGTTCGAGACTCAGGATTTTATTTTCATAATTACTTTCTATTGTTTTACTTTAATTCTAAATGTTGTAAAGCAAAGTAAAAAAATCATGTCGGGTCAAGGCAGCTTCATTCACAAATTTACAATCAACGTGAATACGAATGTTGAGGGATTATTTCCACGATTTAATTTAGTCCTGATTTAACTCAGGTATCTACTCACAGCTAGGTGAACTCGAAGCTCGGTGTGTGGTCTCTCGTCCGAAGCTGAATTCGACCCAGGGACCCAGCACACTAGGAGCCAGTGCTCCACTCACTATACCAGTTCCAATTCTTAGTGTTGACTCAGCCATAAATAATTAACAAAGCTTAAGGGGGGAAATACATGTAAAATAGAAATTGCTAATTTCAGATTGACTTAAAATATAGATATTGTTTATTCAGAAAATGTTTAATAATAAATCCTTAAAGTACATGTCTCACAGTAAGTGAAAATATTTTTTTCATAATTTTGCAACACAAAATGGCGGCGATGCGAGCGAATGAAAAAAACACACCAAAAACTGCCTCGTACAACTTAACGCCTTTTCCGGGGAACTTGCAACGTTCAGAGAGAAAAAAATATGCTAATGAGATGTATAATTCATAGGTGACCGAAAAAAATTTATAAAAAATAAATTAAATGTTTATATTAATTTTAGATTAACCAAAAAAATCGATTATTTTTCAAAAAAATCACGTTTCAAACATTAATAAACAAATTATTTTTCCGAAATTACAATAACATGTAGGTTCAACGAGAAGATAATACTCTTTTGTAGATGTGATATAAATTTGAGCCGGATCGGTTCAATAATTTTTGAGATATTTTGTACGGAAGTTGAAAAAGTACTATTTTGAGAAAAACGCGTTTAAAGTTCTAAAGCTCGACCGACCTGGGTAACGCCGCGCTGCCTATAACTGACTATAAATCGAGAACTAATACGAATATCGCTTCAAAACTTTTTTTGGTATATTTTAAGAGCATTTCGAACATTTTGATGTAATAAAAAAAATCGATTTTTTTTGGTAGTTACATGTATTTTCCCCCTTAAGAATTTTTAGTATAAAATCAAATTGCCCATTTTATCTTTTGAATTGGTAGTTATTGCTCAAATTGCTTAAAGTAAAAAAATTAAAAAAATTAAATCAAAATAAAAACAAAACAACTCGGTTAAAAGATAAAAGTGAACGTTGTGCACCTATGACTGTTTTCATAATGTATTCATTCGAAAATATATCGCTTCTACAATCAGAAAATACGAAAACGATACCCAGCAGTAATAAAAATAACTCTTGCTATGTACGAATGAGCAGTCTAAGTAATTACGTATCAACATTTATATGCATATCAGCAAGATAACTTTTGAGTAAACAGAATTACATAGGAATTTATCGTTTACTGGCTTAAACGTGCAAATTTAAAGTTTATTTGAATTTTGATAAGAAAATGTTGGTAATCTTACTCAAAAAATATTTCGCTGTAAACGCTTACACCGAACAGAAACTACTGAATGTACATGCTTAGATATTTTGGCAACATTGAGATTTTCGGTATCATTTTGCTTTTCTTTTTTCCTGCTTCAAATGTGTAAGAAGAATTTAATGTTAAATAAGTATTTAAATTCATGTGCATTCTCGAATTAGTGTCTAAATGTTCGAATTAGTGTCAGAGAAAAACTTTTTTAAGCGATACGATGGTATATGCCTCACGTTAAAATTCTTAGAAAAATAACCTCAGGGAAAAAAGTACCGCAGCATTTAGAATTTTCTTAATAACAAATATTTGAGTGCCTACAGTATTAGTTTTTATTATATTTTCAGCCACGGATAAATTGCTAATTATTACGATTTTTTTTTAAAAAATCTGTTCTTATTTACAAAAAAATGAGGAAAGTGATGTAAATATTTTTAGAAAAATCTGATATCGAATTTTTTATGAACTTTTTGCTTTTCACTTGCTTCACAGGCATTTAACGTTGCTATCCAATTGTCGGTATATGTTGTTAACCAAATTGTATTCCATTTTTTTGCCTTGTTCGAGCTCCATAAATCATAAGCAACTTCAAGATTTTTCCAAAAAAATTTTGCCAACCACAGAAGAAAGATTTTGGTGAAAATTTCCTTAAATTTTTGAGCGGTATTTGTATTAGCTATCATGAACTATATTATCTACAGAAACAGTCAAATGTTGTTAACTATTTAATAAAATTTCTGATAATATCGAATACATATCTATCTTCAAACTTCTGGCATATTTAGTCTGGTGAATATGCAGGTGCTTCAAAAAAAATCCCTAAATTTTCCGTAGGAAGTATTAGGCTTTGGCACGTCCGGCACAGGAAAAACTCAGAAGCGCTTCTTCGATGAGCCCTGAATCGTAGATCTGTCGCACTTGACAGAGAAGAGATGAAAGGACATCAATTCGCAAAAATGTCCAGGGCCTCCCATGGTCACTTGGGCTAAACTTGGGTCTTCTTATCCGGTATCGCTACAGACCAATAGGTCTATGCGTGACCTTGTGTCAGCCAGGGAAACCGAGCCCTAACCCCCTGCGGATGTAAAAATTCCTTATTACTAGGGAAAAATTCTCTATATTAGCATTTCTGGCCAGAAACAAGTTCGATGCTGCCCTACGTAGCATAAACGCCCTATCCGCAATTTAGTAATTGCTGGGTTATTTGAAGTGCTGCAGATATATGGAAAGGATATTTTTCGCTATTGATTTTAACATACACTGAAAGAAAAAATATGGTTGCCTGGACCATATCATAGTTCTCCCTACGATAAAATTGTTTTATGTTTCCCACGACCATGTTAATGATACCGCTGATCATAGTGTATAGTTTTCATGAAAATAGTATGGTTGAGACAAACATATTCCAAAACTGACACTCAACATGGCTGTGTCAATCATATTATTTACATGATTCAAAATGATATTATCGTTCCAGCGACAATATCCCATGGTTATGCGAAACATTATGTACCTATTGCACAAAATCATCGTATGGTTCGTGCAACCATGTGAATATATTTCAGTCGAAGTTGTAGTTACCGAAACCGAAGTATTGTTGAAACAATAATATAATTGAGGAAAAACCGAAACTGATAAATTTATAAATCGTTTTATAGATTATAAATCTTCAAATGTTTCTAATCAATGCATAATATTTTAATGAATATCGTTATGACGATCATATAGGCTCCATTTATATTTCCCAAAAACTATGCTACAGATATAGTTCACAGAGCTATATTAAAATCATTTATGCTATGGCTAAAAATAGTATTGTGATGAAAACCATATTTTTTTGTTTCCAACAACCATGTCTTTGTTTGAGTCAAATATATGTAAAGTTTTGGTGACCATAACCATAGTTGTCATATCCTTATTGTATATCTGCTGCAGATATTTTTATGGTGAACGCAACCCTACTTTAGTTGTGACTATTGAAGACAATGATTTTTATCCTAAATTGAACCATTATTATAGTCTAAAACATAGTCTATGATAATGACGGCTATGCTACACCATGTTACATAGTTGTTAACCATAGTAAGGTTCTTTAAAAATATGGTTACCACCACCATATTTTTTCTTTCAGTGCACTTGCACATAATGTCATTTAGGGCGTTTATGCTACGTAGGACAGTATAACATTCACGTATTTTGTTCTCGTACTCCAGCCAGCTTAGGAAAATTGTGATTTCCTGCATTCTTTAAGATTAACACTTTGATGTCACCGTAGCAAGTATTACATGTAATATGAATATCTAATATTAATCCCTCCACCAGTTTTGACACCCACTGTGAAATAGTTGATTCTCCATTCAGAAGTTGCACTGTTTCAATAGAAGTCACAATCTCGAATAATTTCGATTCGCTGCAAGGTTTCAGTTTTAATCCTGTTTTAAACCGATTTTCGCTGAACGATAAGATTTTCGTTATTGTTTGCCATTGAAGATAGCTCCGAAAAATTCGAATGCTACGAGGGCTGCTCTTCAAGGACTTGTGATTTAACAATTTCTAATTTCCATTGTTTATATCATTTTCGTCTATAAGATTTCATGTCTCCACATATCTGTCTGCTGACGGCTCCTCCCTTGTAAATACATCCACTCTGTCATCTTTATGTCCTTTTGCCATTGAGAAATAATTTCTTGTACTTAATCAGTGCCACGAGACTAAAAACGACGAGCTCAATAAGATGAACGTCCGTAGGCAAGTGCCCCGAACAGTTAATTGTTAAGTGGTGGAATTTCAGGATTTGCTCTAAAAGTCGCTGTCAATATAATAGCGAGTATATGTGTCGTAGAGTATCTAAGTCTATATGACATTAACGGTCACAGGATATTTTCAGAATGAAGAACAGTTCGAGGCAAAATTTCACCGAAGCGTATCCATGCTGTTCAAAATGACGCCAAATATTGCTTTAAGGGTATACAGCTAATTAAAATTAGGAATTATGGAATTGTTAAATTAAAATATGCGCCCAAAAAGTGAGACAAATAATTAAGGATTTTGTTTGGTTAAAAATAATTTTTTTCTTTGATTTCACTTTAAGTTGAAAATCGCCCAGGGCGTTTATTCAAATTAAGATTCTATGAAACGATGTTATGTGGTGCAAACAACTAGATAAATGCATGCCAACATCGTGATAACCCAATATTCCACAAATGAAGTCCTGTATGAGTTTTAGTACTGAATAAATAATACAATATGCCGCTGTAATGCTTCGTCTCAATCGAGTTTAGCCAGTTACTTTCATAAGAATTTACGATTTCACGCAATTTCTAATGAATAAAATCCAGGCATCCCCTCATGATAGGCGTTGGACCGACTACAAAGATAAAAGTGGGTAGACTATGTGGGGTGGTGAATGGTATCTATCTGTAGATTTGTGCGGCGTGGAAGCAAAAACGGAAAACATAGAGATGTTTTTCGGGAGGTCGCTAATGCGGCGGCGGCGGGTAAAAAGTGTGGTTCCCGTCTGTCGGGCGCCACACATCCATGATGTTGGCTCCATGGCATCCTACGGAATGTGCATGCAGCCGCCTGCTCCTCGTGATAAAATGTTCACATAGATTTTTTTCCCATCGGGATGTTTAAAATCGACATATCTGTACCTCAGTGAAATCGGTGAAATCGTGTGATGCTAAATTTCTCACAGAAAACTATTGGAACTTATTAAAAATTGATTGAGTGTGTGAAAGCTTGTTAGCAGGGAGCATACGACTCTGTGAGATTGAATAATTTCGATTTGAACTATTTTACTGATAGAGTAATTTGCTAATTTGAGTTGCGATAATTTTTTTTACTAAATATATTTTTTTCATTTTACAGATTTCAACTAAACGACTGACTTTCGGCCTATTTAATTTCAAGTGATATTTGCAAATATTTCGGTAAGTCGATAGATTGTTTTGTTAGTAAACTAAATTGCATCATATAGATTACAGAATTTGATGAGCTACTAGTACATAAGTCGATTTTTATTGAAAACAGTCAAGTCATGTGTAAAAAAGTCACTTAATAATTTGCACAATTCAAAATAAAAATCAGAACTAGTCTGCAGTAATTTGTTTAAGCTTTGTAGCATCAATTACTGTTCACTTTGCAAATGCTTTATTTCTCGTAACTTATCGCCTAAATTGTATATCTATTTTCGTTCGATTTTTGAGAGCGGAAAAGGATAATGGTGTCATCTTCTTTGTCAATTTAGTTTTATGGCTCTACAATACGGAATTTTGTATCTAATCAATATTAAATTATCAAAATATCGTTTATATTTCCAAAGACTTAATTAGCAACGACTGCTGTATACTTTAAATTTATAGAGCGGGGCTGCAGAATTTCGCAGAAATAAGCTGAAACATAAATCTGCAAACTTGATTGAAAGGCACTTGATTTCCTCCTGAAAATCACTCGCTAGGTATGAAAACTCGAAATATTTAGTTTACAAATAGCCTTACAGTAAGAGATCGGGCTCTGTTGCTCAAATACTTTTAACTAAAATTGAATGAAGACTATACAAAGCACTTTATGGAAACAAACTAAAAAACTTGTCCCATGAAAAGTCATATTGCTACATTGAAAATTGACCGCCTATTTCAAATATTTACCCCGCTCTCGGTTTATGTCAATCCGACCAACAAAGTGTGTGTTAATTCAAGCTCGTGCCATATGAAATTCGTACACCCAATATTCGCAATTTCGGCCTCAAACAAACCTAACAACAACGGCCGAATCATGATTATTATCCGACCGTTATTCTGTATCATCGACATCCCTAACTGAATGCATGAAAAATTTTATAGTGCATATATTCAATTCGGTCCTTATTCTCTTCTCCCCCACTACATGGTGTGATGAAGTTACGTTGGCTCGTATTCGCACTCGCAGTGATTTGTGCAAGAAGCAAAGAGAAATGTGTGGAAATGTTATGGAAAAATTGTTTTCATACTGTGCTCTATGCTCCCCCGGACCGAAGTGAGTGGAGGGGGTGTTGTTGGCAAGGCGGAATAAAACAGAGCGAGTAAGTGGCGACGCCAAGAGGGGAAAGCAGTCAAAGCGAGAACGACGAAAAGGACATTGCAGAAGGGTCGTTGCAAAATGCTCCATACGTCCCACGATTGTGTGATTATGTTGTGTGTGCAGGAACGATATAGGGAGCAGCATAGTTGCGCAAATATAGCAGGAAATTCTCTTTGGTCGTAAAGGACATGACATGGAAAACAACATAGCACACAGAAACGACTGACTATTCTGTACGTCCACTTCGAAAAGGGAAAATATAATCCAGTATAGGACTTCTCGACAACGGCAACGACATCGACGACAGTTTGTAAAGAATTCTCACACGCTGTTCTTGGTGGCGCTGCATGAACGTAAGGCCGCGGATGCCATCCCTCGAGGATATCATTCTAGGCCTAACCACAGATCAGGAAGGACACTTTTCTCTCATTTTTCCTCTTCTTCTTCAGTAGAATCAGTTAAAGTTTTTTACTTTTAACTTCCATACGGTTATAAGTTGGTCTGTCTGCTCTGTAAAATCAGAGGAATTAAAAGTCTAGAGAAGTCTACTTATTATTTACCAAGTGCCAGTGTTTGAAATTAGTTGTAGAAGTGTTTAAGTTTATGCGATATTTAAATAGAAACTATTTTTTCGTCTTCAAGTCAGAATCATTGTGCCTTAGAAAAATCTAGGATTTAAGTAAACTTACGTACTTTGGTTTGTTACGTTGTTTTTATAAGTTTAAAACTATTTGAAATCGGTTGACACAATCGTGCCTATACTGTTATAATTAAAAAGTGCCAAAAGTAATTGCAAAGTTTGGTCGGTAAATTACTTCTACTTTTAACTCGAGAGAGAGAGAGAAAGTTTAAAATTTTTAATTTGAAAATGTCGTGTGCCTTTCTATTTAAATCGCTGTCCTGTAAGGAAAAAAGTGAGTATACATTTGAATGAACTCTTCGTTTATATATAGTGATAGTATAATGATTGGAAAAAGTTTGAGATTGAGTTGTTTAGTGAATCAAAAACAGTGAAATAAGAATGTGTTTTAAATTAGGAATTAAGTATTCTAAAAATATTCAAATAAAAAAAATACTAGTCTCTTGAATAGATTCGCAATTAATTAAATGTAAAATGATTGCCATAAACCATTATTTGAATTTTCTTTTGTTTTGTAGAAATGTGTAAAGCATGTACTACGGATTTTCTAAGCACGGTCTCCAAGTATCTCGTGATCTCTTTAAAAAATGAAACTTTGTAATAAACTTTAATTACAAAATCACTTTTGGTGCATTAAACGCATGCATCTGAATATTCTTACAATATTTTCTTTCATTCTGAAGCGTATAAAACAGTACAGATCGTCATTAAGGAGTTCTTGTATTTTTAAGTGATTTTAAAAACATTTAAGTTGTAATGACTTTTTCAAAATCTTCGCTACTTTTTTTTCCAACGAAATTTATTCAACACTCAATTCAATAATTTCGTCCATTTAAACTAAGTATTCAAAGGCTATTTCTCATATTTTTGATTACCTACTATTAAAGATAAGATAACCACAACAGTCAAATTCGAATTTTAAGACTACGAATTTATGTTACGGTCGTTGGTCAGTAGTGTTTTTGTAAAATTGAAAAACTAGTTTATCTGATTAGATTTTATATAGTATTTACTGTAGTTCCTACAGCAACACTGATTGATAACTTATCAAATTCGTAGCGTCATCGCAACTCTTGGAACAGGTTTTAGTTCTATCCTAGAGTTATGCAAGCATAAATGCAATGACATTATCTTATTTTGTTTTTTTACATAAAAGAAAAAAAAATTGCCCCAAGCTCTTCTAAAATTATTTTCTGTCAAATATTCATCATCGGTTTGCTCGCCGTCGATTTCGTTTTTGTTTACCTCATTTGATCTATTTTCTTTACTATGCCAACTTGATTGGTTAAAGTTCTGTGATCACATTGAAAAATATGTATATGCATTGAAAGTTTTTCATTGCGATTGTCCCATATTCATTCCTGTGAGAGATTTAAGAGTTCTGTTTAAAATGTGTACCTTCCCGCCTGATACTCCAAAGAGTTATTGGAACGCCTTCTTTGATAAATACTTCAAACTACACAAAATCCATCTACATTAACGTGGCCATTTCGACCCCGTTCACAGTTTGTTTATTAAGTTCCAGGACTACTATTAAATAAATCGCTTACAGTGTTTCAATAATTTTATTGACGATTTAATTTTCTACATACATCCCTCTCCTCCTCAAACACCCGTAGAGTGCCTGAAAGGCTTTTGGAAATTCGTCTGTCGAAATGCTGTTAAGGACCGCGGTAACATTTTGCTGAATTGCCTCCTTATCTTCAAAAAACTCTCCCTTGAGGACGACTTTAAGTTTTGGAAATAGCCAGAAGTCTGTCGGAGCCAAGTCTGGCGAATAAGGTGGATGTTCGAGGATGTTCTCTCGCTTCGCTAGAAACGAAGTACAAGAACTCATGAATGGGCTGGTGCATTATCGTGGAGAAGTGCTGCATTATCGAGAATGCGGAACAAACTTTGCACACACCTTCCGTAGGCCTAATTCATCGTGCATGATGGTGTGCGCAGTGCCTATCGCAATGCCTGTTTCATTCGCAACACTTCTAAGACTCATACGCCGATTATTTCAAAGCAACTCGCGAACAAGTTCCACAGCTTCTTCGCTCCGACTGGTTACAAGCCTGCCCGAGCGTTCATCGTGTTTCAACGACTCTCGACTATTCTTAAAACGCGCAAACTACTTCGACTCAAACAACTACTTCCATACGCTTTTTGCATCATTTCGTAAGTTTCTGTAGCAGTTTTACTGCATTCAAAACTAAAGATAATCGCTGCACGTTGTTCCATTATTGAAATACTGACAGCATTCCAAAAGGACTCATCGCAATCTGATCGTAAACAAGACAAAACTAGTCGCAACCGCTTCGAAAAAAATATCAAAAATAGACGGAAGTGTAGTCTACGTAGTTCCGTAATTCTCCGACGAGTAGCGCCACTAACATAACGAAGTCGAAATGAATCCCGGAACTTTTTGAACAGACTGTGTATATAATATACGAAGCTATAAAGTATAACTTAAATGCCAATATGAAAATTTGTTTTTGCTTCATACCGAAAATTCCCATGCGTCATAGTATTTCCGCTGTACAGTTAGTCTCGACTTCAATGCACATAGTCTTAACTCCTATACACATAGTGCGACTCCTATGCGTGTAGTCCTGGCGCTTATAGTAGCATATATAACATCCAAGTACCAAAAAGCTCGTATAGTCTTGTAGGTAGGATATTGGCTTATAGTATCTGGATCCCTGGTACGATTCTAGGTTCGGGATGAGGTGAAACTTTGCTCTTTATCAGGGCCCATAATACATGTTGTTGAGGGCTATAATACATGTTGTTGAGGGCTATAATACACTGCTTTGGTACCTACAATACATATGGTATCAGATGTTTTAATATATCATAATCCCGAAATCAACTAAGTTCGTAGCGCCAGAAGTAAATAAATTATAGCGTTTGTCGCTCTACTTTTCTCGATCTACTTGTTCATTTCACAAAGTACAGATGAACCTGAACAATTTCTTCAAAAAGCTTTATCTTTTTATCTGTTCTCAGTAAATTAGTTTTATAATCATATGAGCTTTGACTCGCTGGGCGACGGATTGATATGTCTTAACTTGTCTAATTTTGTGGTCCTTGTTATATCTACAGACCAGAAAATTAGACAAGTTAAGACATATCTATCCGTCGCCCAGCGAGTCAAAGGTCCTTATTATTTCTACAGAAGAGCTTGAGTAGCCTAGTGGATAGAGCACTGGCTTCTTGCGTGTGGGGTCCCTGGTTCGAATCCAGGTTCGGACGAGGGTCAGCACACCAAGCTTTGAGTTCACCTAGCTCTGAGTTCACCTAGCTCTGATTAGGTACCTGATTTAAATCATGGGTAAAGTGAGTCGTGGAACTAATCACTCCACACTCGTATCCACAATGATTAAAAAAAACTGCAATGAAGCTCTCTACCAGCTTCAACCCCTAGACCCGTACGAGGGTTGTCGTGGGATTGCTTTTTTGCTTTTTGTTATTTCTACAGGTACGCCTAGATCTTCTCAATATTTTTTTTGCATTTATCAGTATTTGTTGACGTAATCGATAAAGGACAAATTAGTAAATTCAAGACAATTATGGTAAACAGAGTTGTTGAATCCTTGTATATGAAGGAAGAATATAAAGTAAAATAGTTGAAAATGATAAAATCGTTAATTGTGTTGGATGTGAATACTCATTAAAATATATCAAAGTAAGCTTGAAGTAACATTCTTCTTTGCCAAATATAGTCGAATAACCGCAAAAAATCATTAACATAAGACAATATTTTTTTCGATTTATTTCAGGCGTTTTTGGATAGGTACCGAATTCTCTTTCATTCACTATGAATATTATTTCCAGAATTAATTATAATTTCGTATAATTAATTTTGGAATTGTAACAAATTCTTTGAAAAATTCACGGTTTACCAATGAAAGGACAATTTTTTGCATGTAAAATCATTTTTGTTCTTTAACCTTATCTGAAGACACTTCTTCCAAGACCTTTGTCTTCATTTGGATACATGCACATTTCTATAAATTTTAAATAATAATAAAAAGGCGTCTGGTTCTGATATGGCTCTACTCAATGGTGTAAAAAAGCCCTTTTTCAAATTCAGAAACAAATAGTAGTCACTGGAGTTCAAACCTCGAGAATATTTGGGACACAGCAATTCGCAACCCAAAGAATTTATTTTAACCATCGTTTCTATGGATGGATAATGGGATGGATTAATAATTATTCTAAAATTATGTTTTTTCGATGCGATCATTTTTTCTTCGCCTACTCGTTCAAAAATTTAACGCAGTATTCCCTTTAGTCGATGAATATTACGCCGTGCACATAAAAAAAAAATACTGGCTATAACCTTGCCAACTGAATATTGTGACTTTGGGCGCTCGGTTTTCAATCGTTTTCAACCACCCTGATAACACTCTGAATCATCAAAACGATACTGGTTCTGAATTGTTAGAGATCGTAGCACTCATCGTGTAGACAATTTTTTGTATCCAAAATTTTCTGTTTATATCTTCATGTCGGCTAATTCACACAACTTTTAATAATAATACCATGCACATTTTTTTATATTTTCGTCAGTATCCACCTCATTTGGACGACTAAAATTTTCAACATCATTGGTCCATGTACATACGACCACGTTGAATTTTAGCATGCCAACTCTTTACTGCCGTATACATACAATGGAGAAGATATGACAACATTTATCAAGTTATTCCTTGGCTTGGAACATAAACGTAAATAGTTTCTTTTTTAAATAATTACTGACGTCGCAGTAGCTTATCACCCCCTACATACCAACCCAAAATAATCAGTTTCGTAGTTTTCCCCCGATGCACTACTATCCTGTGCATTCTATGAAATTATTGCGAATCCCGCTGATATCATGCAATTCAATGCTTCCATTAGATACAACGCCGGCCGGATGGCAAGTCTTTACAATCTTTATATTCTTTAGAGTTCAAATTTTGACAATGAAGAAAAGCGGAGACTCTGCTGATTATTGGTGTTTTAAACTGTTAAGTATTTCCACTTTAGATTGGTTCTATTACTGCCAGTTGTGCCGAAGACAGTGTACCGATTTGTTTTTATCTTGTCTAGTTTTCCTTGTCGACATCAAATATCACTTCTTCGCCCGAAAAACGAAGAAAACAAAATATACAAAAGTAAAATTAACTGTAAACATATAATTTTCATTATGCATTCATCGATACAGTTTATTTACTTCTCTCCTCATAGATTTCAAAAGAAAAATTCATTTCGACTTTAAATAATTCACTACTATTCTTTTCTCTTAATTTATCTTCATCGAACCGGTGTTTTGATGCAAGAATTCTTATTTGATCGTCGTCTTATTCAAATTTTATTAAAACTCCCTGCTATGATACAAAGTGATTTTCACACCCTGTTTGTTCTAAGTACATTGACATTAGCTCTAGTTAATTGGGCTTAACAATTCGAAATGAAATTTGTTTAAGAAGGTGGAGGAGGAAGGGAGGAACACGCTAATAGGTCGAAAGGTCTTGATAAAATTCGATTAACAACTTAAGATCCATTACGTGCACAGTATGATGTCGAATTGGTATGTAAGCATGCATTATTTTACTTTCTTGGGGATATATTCTTCATTTGAGAAAGATGTAAGCTTTGTAAACAGAATTTGGGTTTCTTAAATGAATTGATTTTGTTTGTTTACTTGATGAACACTAGCCATTATTTTTTTTCGAATTTTCGCATGTTTTTCAATAAAAGAACACGCTCGAAGTAAGGATTGAAATGCAGCTTTTCATTCAATTTTCAAATTATTCAACGATAAACATCAACTTGTGTTGACTGATCAACCCTAATGCTATAAAAATGATATCTAGAATTGATGGATACTTTTTTTTGAGTAAGTTAAACGGATTATTTTCATGAAGGGAATAAATTTTCTCACCTTGCTAAGAATATCGACCGCGACCAAAATTCACTTGATTATTTATTGGGCTACATATAATGAGATACTTTTGATAAATTTTTTTTTGGACTTATTGGCATGGCAATTCATTTCGAAAACTCTATCAACAAATCGACTTTCGTCTAAGCAGTTTTTCTTTTGGAATGTTGAAATAGTTCACTATTAATTTTTTTATAGCAATTTTTTAATTACTAAGTTGTGTTTATAAAATCTTATGGTGATTATTTATAAGTAATGATATCACTTAAAAATTTAACTCACGGCTAAAATGAAACTACTTGATAATTCTAATGCAAGGCCGTAAACAATTCTCCCGGCAATGCATGAAGCCAGGTAATGTCCACGTTCCAATTTATGCCAACTTTGGAGTTTCTACAGAACTTTGAAATATTATATTTGTTAAATTAATCATTTTGTGTGTTATATTTATCCGCTTGGGTCAGTCTTTTCTCTTATTGCTCCATTGTCACTGTTAATCGACGAACAATACACATGCCAAGGCATCTTTTCAAAAGCAAGAAAAAACTAAAACTAACTGTATTAATGGGAAATCAAATCTTGTAGATTCGGAGTAATATCATGCAAGTAAAAAATCGATCGAAAATGTACCGTAAATATAAAAATTTGCAAAATCGAGTGCATTACGAAATACTTTATTAGAAAATTTAGTCTTGCTAATATTCCAATGTGTATTTTACATTGTGCAGTTGGACAATAACGATCAAAAACAAGCAAATTTCGGTGTTTTCCTGCTAAGTTTCCAAATCAAATGAAGGGAAAAATAGATTTCGAGCTGATAAATAAGTTCTCTTGATGTGCAGCTAAAAATGAAATAAAATCCAAGTTGCTACCATAAAATACTTAACTGTTCCTGTTCATATGATTATTGCTTGGAATGGACTTAGATCGTTTTTTTTTTGCATGCAAACTAAGAAAATTCAAACATTGACAATTGGCCATACAATAACAATACAATTTGGCCATTTTTTGCGGTAATCCAAAGGCATTTTTTCGTTGATTTGTGACTATAGATGAAACTTTGACACACCAGTACAAGTTTTAAACATTGCAAATGTCAAAACAATGGATTCAAAAGCGTATAAAATAACAACAATCGGCTGGAAAGGTAATAGCAATCGTTTTTCGGATGTGCACTGAATAAATTACACACATACACTATCCCCCACGCGATAAAACAATCTCCGCTTATTATTATTGTGAATTATGTGATCGATTTGATGCCACTAGCAAGCGTAAACGGCCTCAATTAGCAAAAAAAAAATCCCTTTTCCGTCAAGACAACGCGCCAGCTCACAAGGCAATGAAAATGACTAGGAATTGGCCGAAGTAGGCTCCGAAATCCTTACACACTCTTATTCCCCAAAAATGATCCCGTGTGACTATTATCTTTTCCCAAATCTGAAGATACGGCTCGCTGGCGAGCTCTTTTACTCGAACGATGAAGTCATGGTTGGAATAGAAGCCTACTTACGCTAGTTTGACAGCGGTTATTAGAAAAAGGTGCATATTAAATTCGTTGAAAACCGCTAAAATCGTTGTAACGAGCTAAAAGGCGACAAGGATATCGAAAACATTGACTTAAGATTTTTTTTGCTGTTCGTTGATAAAAAGAAGTCATTAAGTGGATCGTTGGATGGTGACGAATGATCCATCAACTTGATGTTTTGAGTGCTCAAAAAGTCATTTGGTTGAGCCGATGTGCTTTCAACAATCGATTTTCCACATTTCTCCGAACATGTTTGGCAAACAAGGGGTGGTGTACCAATCCGGATCGAGCGTCCTACATTGCCCTAATAGTACGATGGGGACATGTCAGGTTTTTGCATTGAAACAGGGGACCATTTGCTTCGAAGTGCTTCATACGTGAGCAACTTTGGTTGGTTTTCATTTGTCTTGAAAAACTAAGCATATATCTATTATTTGTCACTTGTTACGCTCTTATAAGCGTTTTTGGAAGCACCGCATTCCCGTTTTTGAGCTATTGTCAAATTATGCTGAATCCAACGCGAAAATATCTTTCGAACGTATCAAATGATCAAAGAACTGATGTCAGATTTGGCGTTGCAACACTTGGATTGTCCATTGTCGAAATATAAAAGGCAACACTCATATACTTCTCTTGCGTAGGCCAAAGTGTTCATGCACTTATTATACTGGTGCTCTTTCCTTTCTTTACGCTCTACGCCGCTCGCCCCTCGCCCATCGTAAAATATCGCAGTTTTCTCACTATAGTAGATGTTCACTTTGGCTCAAATGCCCGCACTCGTGCTTAAGCAGTTTCCCCTTTTCTTCCTGCCCCTTGGCAATCCAAAAACTGGAAATACTCCCGCTGTGGCTAAAACGGTGTTCCCCGGATCCAAAAATATAGCTGCTTGTAATTGCTAGGATTCTTCTTATTAGATTGTTTTTACATTGCATTACACTTTTTACATTCAATTTATTAATATACTTCTACATCATTACTTGTGTATATATTTTAGTATTTAATCATAATTTGAATCTATGTTGCTGGTTTAGCTTTAAAAATTTTGAAAGTAAGTACTATCATAAATGTAAAGCATCAATACAGTTGTAAAGACTTTTATCTATGTTTTTTTTTTAAATAAGCTATTATCAATCCAATCTTCTAACAACAATTGTTATAAATTGAATTACTTCTTAAAAGCGTCAAACACTGAGCAGCACTTTTCCTCTCTCGTGATGTTTTACAACCTCCATAGTTTTACAACTTCCATAGTTTGAAACTTAGACTATCCATCAAATTCGCAAATGAAAAAAAAACCCACAAAAACGTGAGATAATAATTAAAATCAACTAATGTCGATTTTTGTAATCTCTATAGGTCTTTTTTATCAAACTGTGATCTTATCCGATATTGTCTGCACGCACGAATGGCTGCCAAGTACGGTATTGGCTGCCAAGTGATATCATGTTCCCTGTTAATTGTGTGCATATTATGCTTATATTAGATGACATTACACCCCCTTTAAATACATAGGTAGGATGTAAAGTGTGCCGTGTGTAGTGTGTGGAGTAATCGATATGGTAAAATACCGCATCTTGGAGAGGCATTGCTTTTATGGTTGCTTTCAAGGCACTAATTACTTTAATTTGTTTTAATCCCCCATTTAGGCAAAGCATCTAAAATTATGCGATATAAGAGCTAACAATAGCCGAAAAATACGAAGAATTATATTAACCAGTACCAAGCGCTTGGTTTAGATTTTAGACTATACATTACTTTTAAAAAAAAGCACAAATCTTAATTCGATCCTTTATAAACAACGCATATCTACTATGCATGTGCAGATTTTTCTTGCTACTCCGAAAAACCTATAAATGCTGTATTTCTGCAAATCAGTGAAGCCGTAGAGGATTGTGTATCCTTCTAAGTTCGGTTTGGCCTTTCAATTCACACGAAAACAATTCTTCGGAAAATATGTCCTTCTGACCACTGTTGTTTTCCGGACGAAGCAAAAACTACAAGCGAAACGTTGGAGAAACATTGAATGCATCTAGTGCGCACAATCTGCGAGAAAGTCCAACCGATAGAAACTCTCAATCACTGTTTGAAGTAGTGAAATAGCATTACAACTCCCTATTTTCAAGTACAAGAGAAAATGTGATTCAACCATCTGTCTGTTTGCGAAAATTTCAAAGCAAATCATTCTATGTGGAAATCAGTTTAATACCGTAAACCGAAAGGAAAACATATTGGGTATCTCGCGAAAGGGGAAACGCTGGATTATGGATCTTGCGCATACTGTCATATAACAGTTTCTGCTCGAGAAAAGACTATTTTTAACGGACGAAGCAGCGCAGAGTGATGTGCAGAACGGGATCCGGAGATGAAATTTTCGAGATGTGCCCTCGATTGGCGCAGTTTCCTTCAACATCTTAAGAAGGTTTGGTCTGGAGAGTCGAATCGTCGAAATGAAACTATAGTAACAGAACAGTATCATAAAAAAAAAGTTTCACAATTGAATTGAATATAAAATCAGAATAAATCGCTCTTTTAATCAATGGAAAACGTTAGAAAAGTCGGTATTTTCTGCTCTGCGAAAAATAGTTATATTAGCAGTTCGGATGTGATATTTGAGAAAGTGAGTGCTAATTATAACACGTTCATAATGCTTCGGTGAGTGAACAGAAATCTTGAATTACAATCGAAGGTTGGTGGAATTTGAGAACAAGGAGGACGCAAATAGGATGGATTTGGAAATAGTTTTGTGAAGTGGTTCTGCACTAGTGATAAATTTTCGGTTCATGTAGTTATCAAAATGAGTGAAATATCTTAGCGACCTGCATCATCTAATGAAGTGAATTTGAATAAATCAAGGTTAAAAACATCCCGCAAGCGATATGTCCGATTTTGAGAAGACGGTCGTATAACTCAACCTCTTTGATTTAACTGTTGATATACCTCTTTCATTAAATATATATATATATATATATATATATATATATATATATATATATATATATATATATATATATATATATATATATATATATATATATATATATATATATATATATATATATATATTTAGATCAAATATATATATATATATATATATATAGATCAAAATTATACCCAAACTGTATGCGAATGCAGTGAATATTTTTTTTTGAAAATAGAAAAAAATCTATTTCTTCGTAGCCATTCCACCATTGCTCTTTTGTTGTATATCTATGGTGCTGCAAAGGTCTAACATTTATGTATGCATGCTCTGCTCATCATCCGGTCTTCTCTCGAGTCAAGAATGAGAAAAAAATCATTCAGCTGACTCAACACAATCCCACTCATCGTGTATTCTATAGACACGTTTATGTGGCTTCCTTTTAGCGAAAGGAAAGTGAGTCGTTTTGCTCTTTGCCTCCCTTTTGTTTAGCACAAAAACGAGGGAAGCATAATGTCTGAATTTTCACGGAGCTTCTCCCCACCGTCTTCTTTAAATTAAATGCCAGCCATACTTCAAAGAATTTATCTTCATTTCAACATTTTTTTCGCTCCATTATAATACATAAGTCGTGACATTTTCATAGAGCTCGGTATCCTTTTGTATTACATAATAGTTGAAATTGCACTAATGCAGTAGTGCTGCATAATTCGTTTTAGGTGGTGTGTATCGTGTTGTAATATTTGCAAATAATTTTCCATGCTGGAAACAACAATTTAGTGGGTCGAGATGTATCAGCAAAACGTGCACCTGAGTCTTTAATCAGCACTTGCCGAAGTGTTCTCATGTGCTCGGAAATATGAGAGCGAAACGTCTAAATGACTTTTAAATTCAATCTGAAGGGGATGCTAAGCACTTCGTATTGATTTTTCATTTAATTGTTTGAGCTGGTGAGCAGCGTTGACTTACGAACAATGGCTGTACCTTGTAATATTTACGAAGTGATTTAATTAAATATCGATCGAAATGAGATATTTATTCACAGAGATGAAAAAGAGTTATGTAGAAGGGATTTCAGTTGAAAGTTAATTATGGTTTTAGGCGAGGCTTATTTATATAAGCGTGATTACATAGCTGTAAGTTGTCGATGTACTGAATGTTAAATGATTATTTTTTGGCACTATCCATCTAAACGTGTTATTCAATTTACTGAGTAATTCCATTGCACATATCTAAGCTCACCATGTGGGTGTGTTTCGGAATAGGCTTACTAAATTTTTACAAACTTTAAAGTGAAATTATTACTTAATTAGTGGAAAACTTTCATTATAACTCAGAAACTATATTAAGCAACAATCTAGCGTAGTCCTGCCAAAGACTTTTTCAATAATTTAAATTAGTGCCAAAAAATATTCGTTTCTACTCAGTAAAATTTGAGCATAATCAAAGTAGAAATACACCCTTGATTACACTGGTCAACAAATGAGTATAGGTGTATATAAAGTATTTTGTAGTCCTAAATCCGAAAATGATATGCTAATTACTATAACAGGCACAGTTTTTTTGTTGCAAATGTTAGGTATTGGTGTAAAAAAAAGAGACGGACTATTTATATTAATATTTATTATAGGCAATATTTATTTAATATAAACATATAACACGGTTTAGATCTATGCGAAGCCATTACATATATTGCATGTGATGTCATACAGCTACAAAAACTTTCACTTTTTGCTCTTGTGTTGTATATCATCTTTTTGTAGAAACCAGCAAGATGTACCCAACATAGACGGGTTGCAGAGTCCCTGGTTTCTTAATTTCATATTCCTGATGGAACCTCTGTCCTTATTCATCGCTTGCTATATTTTCCGGGAAAAGATCCACATGGGAATTTAAAAAACGCGTTTTTAAGAACTGAGAATTGGAACTGTTGTCTGATACATCAAAGGCCTTTGACGGAGTCTGACACTCAACTCTATTACTCAATCTTCCCGCATTTGGTCCTAAGCCATCCTTGTCAAATGGATTGACAGCTTGATCGTAGATAGTTCCTTCAACATCATGGACTCAAATCTAACGTTTACTTTACTAATGCCAGGATACCGCAAGGTATTTTCCTCTCATCAATTCTTTTATTTTTATTTATAAATGACCTCTTTTTCTTCACTTTCACTTCGATTTATATTTTTGCTGACGACAGCACCTGTTGATGGATTAAGTATTTCTGTTTCAAATAAACCTATTTGGTTTTAAAATCTACTTGCAGCGGCTACATTTTTCGAATTGCGAAAAATGCTATGAAATGCTTGGGTTTGCTTCAGACAGGCAAGAAATATTTCACCCCATTAAACATCCTTTACAAGACTCTCATAAAACCTAGGTTAGATTCTGCAGCTATCTCCTTCAGAAATATCCTGGAGAAGGCACATATGAGCCCATATTGATAGTGTATTGCATAGTACACTACTCTAATTAAATGGAGATCCATCGCGAGTCCTTAATGAACTGGGTGATCCCCTTCAAGTCAACCAAGGGCAGGGCATTCGTACGAAAGATGAAGAATTGCAGAAATGCAGATAGTGTGTACTCCTTGCAAGCAAGTGATTTTTCAGCATTTTTTACCAGCGTCTATAAGATATTTCTATATTTTCGTTTATATATTCCACCAGAAGCATAAGAAGCTGCGATTATGATATCAAATTATAATCCAATGAACTTTTTATCCAATACTCCATATTCCTCTCTAAAATCTTTAATATAAAGAAGCTTAGGCGAATCGGTCTAAAGTCCTGAGGCTTCTTACACCTGTTTATAGTGAAACTGAAGATACCTCCTCACTGCTAGGTAATTGAGAGTCCGTCAAAACTCTAAGCGTGTCGCAGCTGCTTTGAGTTCAACTTCAATTGAACCATTGAATGCAGCTTTCAGGATTATAATTATAAAGCTTCCTGTTTGACTGCTATCATTCGTGAAGTTCCCATGAAGCTCTTTTCGACTTACCCTCGGGATTTTAGAATAGCCTTAATTTCACTTCATAGTTTGAACAGTCGTTGAGTCTTCTTTCTGCAACCTTAGCCGCAATCTTACTACTCCAGCACTATTCCAGGGGCTTCTTTTTGCAGGACTTCGCACCGGCAATGTTGAATGAATCAGCTAGAGAGTTAACCTCCTTATTCGAGTCTTCCTGGTTAGTGAGGGCCGTAAATAAAAGTTTTGTGTAAAAAGCTGATCGGAATCCCTCTCAATCAGTTCGTTTCCTTTTTAGGTAAGGAGTTGCTTCTTCATGTAGCAATACTCCCAGTGTAAATATCATATCAATGGGTTCTGATAGTTCTCCATCTCATACAAAGTTGTGTAAAATGCTCACTTATTGGTGTGATATCTAATAACTCTAGTAATAATGATTCACCTCTTTCGTTAGTGTCCGAACTACCCCATATCTTCTTATGTGCGACCGCATCTGCAAATATTATTAGCGGAACCTGCCGTGTGTTTGCTCCTGCTGTCTGCTTCTTAACATTGCAACTGGGAGGCAGCGGACCTTCATCGTGTTTCATGTAGCGTCAACCGATCCAGAATGACTTTGGCCTCACATCGACTACAATAGCCATATTGTCCTTGTGCTTGACTTACGAAAGGACAAGGGTATTTATGGAATTCCTGATCCTCATCAGGCTCTTAGTTCAGCTAGAGATTCAGATGACAGTAGCCTGTATCTGTCAATTTGCAATCCGCACACCCTACACAGACAAAGTAGAAGAGTAGAGTGATGAAGGTTAGTTTGAAAAGCCTTCAGTTTTGTTGGCAATAGTGTGCTGCAACAGTGTTCTTTCCTTACAAGATTCGAGGCTCAGGAGATCAAGGCGGCCATCTAACTCAGAGGTCGCGACAGCACTTCTATCATCCTCCGAGGTAGGTTTATCTGAGTAGGGCTCAGGTATAATGGTCGGCCGTTTTTCCTCAGCCTTCTCTTTTTAAATGCCGCATTTATCCTCACATTACCTCTTACCTTTAAATTGATCAAGCTTCCTAATTCAATTCTAAAGCTATTAGCCTATTACATTCAGTATAAAATTAAATTTTTTTCGAAAATCAAATTCAACTAGCTAATTTTAAATCGTCTGCATTTCTTTTCACTGAAACTATTTTTAGACTATTTTCAGTTTCACAAATTTTATATGTTCATTAATTGTTTACTTAGACTTTTCTGAACGCATTCCATAAGCTTTCGCCGTTTCTGTCGGCTCTGTGTAAAATATTAATTTATTATTGCTTTTTTGGACCAAATTTCATTTTATTGTGTATTTTTTCTCACATTTATAAAGCATTTGAAGGGTTACCTTTATAATAGCATTTAAATTAATTGAGGAACCACTGAGGTCAGCGTATATTAGTGCTGTAATAATATACATGACAAATTCAATTGGCATTTCTTATTCATCTTCTAAAATCCACAGAGAAATTGATTTTAGAAGCAACCCCATTCATTTATTTTTATCATTATTTCTTATTATTACTTTGCAAATTAGCTTTAATTTTTTGAAATTTACGTACAAGCCTTACAATATGTACGTGATTGTTTTCTAATCAATTCCCATCAATTGTTAATGACTTCCAATCAACATTCCGGTCTCGACACCATAATGACACCAATTGAATATGCATGGCTCCATATCATCTCGAGCATTGAAATTACAATAAAATGCCACAATGATCGTTAAGATTTATAGACAGACAGAAAGAAGTCTATCTGTTATTCAGGGTTGAATTTCAACTGATTGATGCTTGTCAAATATCTTGATACAATCTAGCCGAATGCATTTCATAGACGTTGGTGGTTTTCAATATGGTTCTTCATATTGATAAGTTCTTATCTAACAGTGAATGCATGCTACGCTACGGTTTACGTTGGAATATTACATTGTATTTTATGCAAAAAAATTTTGTAACAGTTGATTCGCTATTGCTGCGGTAATCGTTTGGTATTTCCTGTCGTAAAATTTGTGAATAGGCGCTTGTTCTTTGCGTTAGAAGGTGTTAATGACTGTTAAGTTTCCTGCGCTGTGTTATATGCTTTATCGTTTTCTGTCTTCGAATGTAACTTCAGATATTTCTTTGAAACGAGTGAAGAGAAAACGATGTGTGTTGTGTTCACTCGACCCCATAGTGTTTTAGTGAAAAAAAAACCATAAAATTTAAACATTAGTGCAATTTTACTACAACATATGAAATATCGCTTGTTAATAAGTGTAAAACTTAAAAGGCATATTCAGTATATTCAATAAAACTATTTTTTTATTTCAGTGCATTCAATAAAACATGGCGACTCTATCGCTACGAATCAGCCTGGAAGGTGGACGGGTTACAAAGACAATACAATTCGATCCCCAGACATCGATATTTGATGCATGTCGAATTATCCGAGATAAATTCTCCGAAGCTGTTTCTGGACAACGTGAGTTACGCTAATTTTTTTATCGAACCATCATAGTCTCATCAAGCTTGAACCTTTCAGCACAAGAATATGGACTCTTCTTATCCGACGAAGAGAACCGCCAGGGAGTTTGGCTTGAAGCGGGACGCAATCTCGAATACTATTTGCTCCGAAATCAAGATGTTTTGGAGTACCGGCGCAAGATTCGTACGCTGCGTGTGCGAATGTTGGACGGAGCCGTTAAAACCATCTTAGTTGATGATTCCCTGCCAGTCTCACAATTGATGGTGACTATTTGTACAAAAATTGGTATTACGAACTACGAGGAGTATGGTCTTGTTCGTGAAGAACTCGAACAACAGAATGAAAACATATCCGACAATAAATTCGGTACGTTGACATTGCGACGAAAAATCGCCGAAAAAGACCGTGACCATAAAATGGAGAGTTTAAGAAAGAAGCTGAAAACTGACGACGAAAGTGAGTAGCATTTCTTACGATAAATCTAGTGAATACATTGTTATATGAGATACATAGATATAACTTGTAATAAAGTTGGCTGCATACCACTCAGAATCAGTTATGTAAAATCGTTTTTACACTGAGAATATCTTGCATGTTTCTGTTCAGACATTGCATGAACAACATAGCATATGCTTTCCTAACTTTTTATTTCATTCAATTGCAGTTAACTGGGTTGACATGGGTAAAACGCTACGCGAACAAGGAATCGATGAATCTGAGACGGTTTTATTGCGTCGTAAGTTTTTCTTCTCGGATCAAAATATTGACTCACGTGATCCAGTACAATTGAATTTGTTGTACGTTCAGGCACGTGACGAAATCCTAAACGGAACACATCCCATCACACAGGATAAAGGTATGCTTACTACGTAGGTGCGAAATTTAAATATGAATAGCTCTCGATTTGATAAAAATCACTGGTACTAACATATCTGTATTTCAGCCTGCGAATTTGCTGGAATTCAAGTTCACATTCAATTCGGTCCCTACAACGAACAAAAGCACAAGCCGGGATTTTTAGAGTAAGTTAATTTCACTAAATAGTATATATTTTTACAGGCGCATTAATAAACGTAACACAAATTACATGCATTATCTTGTCTAACACTGACTTACATTTTCAGCTTAAAAGATCTGTTGCCGCAGTCTTATATGCGCGTGAAAGGCATCGAAAAGAAAATATTCGCGGAGCACCGCAGACATTATGAGCTATCAGAAATTGATGCGAAAGTCCTATACACAAAAACAGCTCGTGCTCTGCCTACATACGGAGTAACATTCTTCTTGGTGAAGGAAAAAATGCCAGGGAAAAATAAACTGGTCCCACGACTTTTGGGTGTATCGAAAGACTCGGTTCTTCGATTAGATGAGCGAACCAAGGAAATATTGAAGACATGGCCTCTTACTACAGTACGTCGCTGGGGTGCCTCTCCGAACACGTTCACTTTAGATTTTGGGGACTATGCCGACTCGTATTATTCGGTTCAGACAACGGAAGCTGAACAAATTGTCATTTTGATATCCGGGTATATCGACATTATTCTAAAGAAAAAACAAGCGAAAGATCATTTTGGAATCGAAGGCGACGAGGGGTCTACTATGGTTGAGGAAAGTGTTGCGCCATCAAAGTAAGTTAAAAGTTTTGACAGCGAAGTTTTGTGATTAGAACTTGAATGTCTTTCTAGAGCAACGTTCCTTCAACATGAAACAGCTGGCGGTGTTCGGAAAGTAACAACAGAATCGTTAGCACAACCTGGCATTATCCGTCCATACGATGGTAATTAACAAACTATTCGACATAGCATTGAAAACTAGTCGATTATTCTTACAATTTGAGTAAAATAGGAAAAAATTGGATATTTTAAATTATTTCTTATCATTCGAAACTAGGTAGGATTGTAAGAGTAATCGTACTTTTGTTTGCATACTACGTAACACACTTAAAGATAACTTTAAAATGACACTGTAAATACACAAATATTCACATCTAATTTGCTATCAGTCGAAACTTTATTGGCTTATATTTTTTTCACGAAATTTAAAGTACTGCAGCATTTATTTTACTTCACTGTTGATTTCTTACTTTTGCCAAATATGAACAAGTATCATCATTACAATTTAGGCGAGAGACCCTACACACAAGGAGAAATGCAGTCTGTGCAATACGGTGCGGTAGTTGGGCAAGTGAATCTTGCTCATCAGCCGCCTACGGTAAGTTTATGCTATATTCTTATTCTTGATGTTGTTAGGTTGCATTTAATTTGGCTTTTTACAAATCTTTGTATCAGAATATAATTTTGAAAGTTATTATTAAAAAAATATGTAAATGTCCCAAATAATTTACTTTCACGCTGTACTTTTGGATTAAAAAACTGTTGTGAAGTACGTGACATTAAAAAATAGATATTTTAATAGTTCTCTGCCATGAAACTGTTCGAAACATCAAGAAAATGAGCTTTGAATATGATCATATTCGCCACAATACTATTTTTGGGAAAAACAAAATTTACCAAAGAAAAATAAAAAACGAAAAAACGAACAACATTATTAACGTAATAGAAAGTGAAAAAAATAGTTTATTATATTTCTACATTTGCTATACAGAAAGAGACCTATTAAAATACTCGCTTCAAGCACCACATATGCACAAAGTTCACACAAAACCTTTTTTTAGACTAAAGAAATTCGAATCAGTTCAGTTCATCTCAGCGAACCACAACGTGCCTTACTCGGTTATATTTCAGCTGGTCAGGAAGCAATTTCACGTGCCGAAGAGGAACTTCAAACGAAGGTAATTTGTTTGAATATTCATTCGCACTTGTTCGTTACATAATTCTATGAATATCTCAGGCTTCGATCCCGGACCTAGGCTCTGACCCACATTCTATTCAATGGCGTGAGAATACCCTGGACACGTCCAAGCAAGCTGTCACCACACATGTGGCTACCATGAATGCTGCAACGGCTCAAATTGTAACCGCATCTCCAGATGATGCGGACGCAGATGTAATTGGGTCTGCAGTTTCACAGATTGCACAGACCATTCCTGAAGTGACAAAGGAAGTTCGCCTTATCGCTGCACTCATGGAAGATGACAATAGTGGCGATAAACTTTTAGAAGCGGCACGAAAACTTTGCAGTGCTTTCAGTGATTTGTTGAGGGCTGCTGAGCCGGAAAGCAAAGAACCGCGCAGTAGCTTGATAAATGCCGCTAGTCGAGTTGGTGAAGCTAGCACGCAAATGCTTAGTACGATAGGAGAGGAAACGGCTGAAAGCCGGGATCTACACGACATGCTTTTAGCTCTGGCTAAGGCAGTGGCGAATGCGACCGCAGCATTGGTTTTGCGGGCGAAGTCTATTGCAGCAAGCTGTGAAGATGAAGAGAAACGGAACCGAGTGATCGATCAAGCCACTCAATGCGCCTTGGCTACAAGCCAGCTAGTTGCCTGTGCCAAAGTGGTTGCGCCAACTATTCATAATGCAGCTTGTCGTGAACAACTAGAATCGGCTGCCCGGGAAGTGGCGAAGGCTGTCAATCAACTGGTACAACTTTGCAATGATGCAACAAATAACCAACAACTGAAAGGCGAACTCCTAGATGCTGCTCGTGACGTTAGCAAAACCTTAACTGATCTATTAGATAGAATTCGACTATCGACTAGAGAGCAGGCCATTCGCACTTCACAGGAGATGAGTCCCGTCGAAAATGTTATTATTGGAACAGACATTTTGGTTTCTTCGTCAGACCCGCAAGAGATGATCCGTCATGCTAAAGCTCTAGGACAGGCCACCGCGCAACTAATTCAAAGCATCAAAGGCGAAGCGGAATCACAACAAGATTCTGACATTCAAAGACGGTTGTTAGCAGCTGCCAAACAACTTGCAGATGCTACATCTAAAATGGTTGAAGCTGCTCGGCTATGTGCAAGTAGTCCGCATGACTCCGGTCACCAAGAAGCGCTTCGTCGTGCCGCTGAAGAGCTGCGAGAGGTTACAACAACTGCTGCCAACACTCCGGCTATGAAGCGAAAAATTATTAACAGGCTGGAGTATTGTTCGAAGCAAGCTGCCTCGGCGGCGACACAATGCATCCAAGCGGCTCAAAATGCCGTCCAATATAGTGAGGACCATCACACGAAAGAAACACTGTTGCAAGATTGTCGCAACGTCGCCGATTCTATTCCAAGATTGATAAACAGTGTAAAGAGTACTTTGAGTGAACCAAATGATACCAATGCTCATCTGAATCTAATTGAGGCTTCAGAGCAATTTATTGACCCTGCTAACCAAGTATCAGTTTCTGCCCGTGCTCTACAACCAACTGTCCGAGACGTACCCGCTTCTCAGCAGCTTTCTCGATGCGCTCTTAACTTGAGCCAATCCGTCCAAGAGCTTAGTGCTGCAACACATCGTGCTCGAGAAGCTTGCGGCGGTCAGGAATTAGAATCTGCCCTAGACGCCGTCAAGAACCTGAGAACCGTACTTGATGATACACGCACTGCAGCGCATAAGGGAACTCTACGACCGCTACCTGGGGAAAATGTTGAAAATACAGCTCAGCAATTAAGCAAATCTGCTAAAAACGTAGGCATAGCAATTTCGCAACTTGTTTCTGCTGTATTGCAAGGGCAGCGCCTCTATGCCGGCGTTGCCGGACGAGATACCGCGTTGGCTCTTGGAGACTTTACAAAAAGCGTGCATGGAGTTGCTGCTACGACAAATAGTGTGCAGGTCATCGACTTAGCAGACAATACAATCATTAATTCTGTTCGGCTAATCGAAGAAGCACAAAGAGTCCTGCAGAGCATAGGAAGTGAAGCAGCTTTGAAAGGAGCCGCAAAGGATGTCAATCAAGCTTTGGCTGAAACAGTAGACTGCATTCCTGGGCAACGAGAAGTGGACAACGTTTTGCGGAATGTGAGTGAGCTAAGTGAAGTTTTGTCAATGGGAGAATACCCACCTTCAAACAGGAATTACAAAGATCTTCAAACCGAATTGAAACAAGCAGCGGATTCTTTGAATGAAGCCGGAACCTATGTTGCACAGTCATATGCCAGTCCTGCAAATCTAGCTAGCTCGAGTCAAGGTTTCGGTGACTGTTATAAAAATCTACTGTCAGTGGCGATGGAAATAGCTGGCCAAGCAAAAGATGAAACCGTCCGAGTTAAAATGGTTGATTGCTTGAGAACAGTTTCATCACAATCATGCGCTCTTTTATCAACGGCAAAATCAATCGCTGCTGACCCTGGTCAACCGAACTCAAAGAACTTACTAAATCAAGCTGCTCGGAATGTAACCGACAGTATCAACAAACTAGTTGACTGTTGCACTTCCTCGGCGCCAGGACAAAAAGAGTGTGATAATGCAATCCGCACCATTGAAAATCTACGGATGCTATTGGAACATCCACAGGAACCTGTGAATGAACAAGGATACTATGATTGTGTTGAAACTGCAACAGAAAAATCAAGAAACCTTGGCTACGCTATTTCTGAAATGATCAAGAACGCCAAACAATCACAGCATGTAGAATTCGGGCATTCTGTAAACAATGTAGCTGATTCCATCCACGGCCTAATTGAGTCTTCTGCCCAGGCCGCATACTTGATTGGCGTTTCTCATCCTAGTAGTGTTTCTGGACGTCCTGGCATTATTGATCAGGCACAACTAACTCGCGCATATCAAGGTATACGGCAGCACTGCGACATTGTAAGCAGTCCTAGCTCATCGAAGCAACAAAAAATTTCTGCCCTCACTGTAATAGCTAAACATACTTCGTATTTGTGTACAATTTGCCGTCAAGCTAGCATGAATACAACGAATCCTGTGGCCAAAAATGAGTTCATTTTAGGAGCAAAGCATGTAGCCAATGCTACATCGAATTTAGTTCAAGAAGTAAAAGCGCTAGAGGACGATTCATCCGCTCCATCTCGATCGCATTACGTTGAACCTCTTTTGGATGCTGTCAGAGCAGTAAGGCAATACGCATCTAGCCCTGAATTCATATCAGTTCCAGCTAGAATTTCAAGTGAAGGACGAAAAGCGCAGGAGCCAGTTTTGAATGCAGGTCGTGGAGTTCTGGATGGAGTTATCGAGATGGTTAAAGCTGCTAAAGCCTTAGCGGTCTCGCCAGACAATCCACCAGTATGGCAGCAGTTAGCTAGTCATAGCAAACCGGTTTCGGAAAGTGTGAAGAAACTAGTCGACAGCATTCGCGAAAAGGCACCTGGCCAAGCACAGTGCGATCAAGTTTTGGATACCTTGGCAACATGTATTCGAGAGCTCGATAGCACTGCCTTAGCTATCAACGCGCATGGGTTAGCACAGCGGAAGGATAACAATCTGCAAGGTTTCACTGTTCAAACATTAAATGCAGCAGCTGAATTGGGTGATAAATTGGAGCCAATTCGCATTGCTGCTAGACACAATGCCGAACAGCTAGGCCATGCTGTGGGAGAAATTTCCCGATACGTTGTCCCAATGACAAACGGAGCAATAGGAGCATGTACCCACATCATCCATTCAAATCAACAGCTAGCGCTTATCGATCAGGTGAAATCTGTTGCAGAAAGTGCTACGCAGCTGGTTCACAGCGCAAAGGAATCAGGCGGTAATCCCCGTGCGACACATGCTCATCCTAAAGTGGATGATGCCATTGAGAGCACTCGAATTGCCATCAAGGATTTGAACGTCACAGCGGAGAAGCTTTCGGCGGAAACCGGGGCAGTAAATGGTTTATTAGAACAAGTTGCACGAGCGATTTCGAGGTTGACCGATAAGCGTCAATCTCTTTTGAATGCTTCCATATCTGATAGTTTTGTCGGTTATCAGACGCGCATGGTACAGAGTGCAAAGGAAATAGCGCGTTTGGCCAATGAGATAAACGCCAAGGCGCCGTTCGATACAACGAAACTGCCGTCACTAGCTGCTGATATGACGCATCACTACACCCAACTGACACAAGACTCCGTTGGAGCGTCAACTCTTGCTACATCTCCTGAAGTGGGTATGCGCATTCGGCAATGTATAGTTGATCTCGGACGATCCGTGACCTCTTTGATTCAATCAACTGCTGGCCTGCGCGCTGATGACGTGTCAGGTCAAACTGAAATATCTAGGAATGCTAGAGATGTTTCCGAGAAAGTATCACAACTGTTGGCATCATTGCAAGCTGGATCGCGTGGTACGCAGGCTTGCATTAATGCAGCCAGTACAGTGTCTGGAATTATCGGTGACTTGGATACAACGATTATGTTTGCGACTGCCGGAACCTTACACTCGGACGGCGACGGATCTTTCGCAGATCATCGCGAACACATCCTGAAAACAGCCAAAGCTCTTGTCGAAGATACGAAGGTGCTTGTTGCTGGAGCTGCTGGAACCCAAGATCAATTGGCTTCTGCGGCGCAAAATGCTGTCACAACAATACGTAAGTTAAGCTGATATGTAATATATTTTAAAAATGCATAGTTGTGAGTTCGTATGTAAATATTCTTTTGTTCTGTGCAACTCCAAATACTCTTTTGCATTTTGAATTGTTTTTTGAAAGGCTAAATCAGATAAATGTGTAATGTTTTCATGCTGGAAATGTTAAATGAGTGGTTCTTGTCTTTTTGACAACATGCTCTGTCTTATTTCTTACAGTTCAACTTGCTGAAGCTGTAAAACGTGGAGCTTGTAGTCTAGGATCTAATCAGCCAGACTCACAAGTGATGGTTATAAATGCTGTGAAAGATGTGGCTGCTGCTCTAGGCGAATTGATAAACGCAACAAAGCTAGCATCTGGGAAGCCTATTCAAGACCCAGCCATGCAGGACTTAAAAGAGAGCGCAAGGGTATGTTTTCTTTGCATAAAGACTAGGCATAAAGATTGTGTCTATGTTATTTGTATTATATTGATTATTTATGAGCGTCAATGTTTGTTTTAATGTGTTGGGTCTAACTGCCTAAAATAATATACAATTCATAATTAACAATGAACGTTACTTTGGCAACATAACTGACTGGTTGAAAGGTGTTTTTCTGACTAAATTATTCTAAATGGCTAAAGCTCATTCCACTCACAATGAATTAATGTGTCCGCACTGTTATTAAACGGCGTCATGTTCACCTAAAACAACTTCGTAAATGATAAGATGATGTAAATATGATAAATCAAAATTTAATTTTTCGATAACGTAATCCTTAACCATGTAATGTGATGATATTAAAATAACTTTTTGCAAATATTTGTATGTTATCGTTGAGAGTGGGATATCTTTGTCCATGAATACTGTACAAATTTCGTGTGCTTCTGGCTTAGTATTAATTTATAATTAATGTTACTTGTGATTAACTTATTAACTTCATATTAAGTACATACAAATTATAAGTTATTATCTATGGATCTTTCATATTCGAAATTCGAAAAATTACATAAAGGATATGGCACTTAACCGCAACCGCAACCCAATCTTACGTTTACAAATTGAAATAAATTGATGTGTTTACTTTTATTAATAACGGAATGTTTACGAGACAACGGGGGAGGCTAGCACAAATGCTAGAAAATAATATTACTTATTAAACGTTGAATATATTCTTCAGTAAAACTTACAATTGCAAATGTCCTCGAATGAAATCTCTCTCTTTGAATGCATCGTAGTGGAAAATATGTTTGCCTGCATTAGAATAATACGTAACACCTACAATTACTTAACGATACGATTTCGTAGTTGGTTTAATTTGTAATGTTGCCTATGCATAAATACGACTCGAAATTGCACGACCTCGATTTTTTTGGTATAAGAATTTATGCATCCGTTCTTCTAGTTCGTTTTAGGTACTTCTTTATGAGAATATCATGTGGAATGTAAAGTTTTTGTCTTGCTGGGCTCTTTTAACGCTAGCTTACTGTTTTCTTCTCGCATCCCCTATAATGTAGTACTGTTTGAAGCATCATAGAATTAGTGAAATCTTTGCACAAGTATCCTGTGGTAATCGAAGTATAAATTGAAATGTTTTATTTATTTCTGACAGATGCTTCGGAATCTGTGCGTATCTGAAGTTCCTCATTTTAGCAATAGCAATGGCATAAATGGATGCATTAGTGCTAACCAGTATTAGTTTGCTAATATGTCATTAAATTAGATTTTGGTTGGACGAATCTTCGTAGACCATATAGCATTTATACGTCAGAATGTCATACAATAGTATTTAGCGACAAAATTGTAAAAGGTGTAGCCAGATGATGCAACAATTTTAGTAGCTATTCCAAAAGTAAGAATTATTACAAGTAAGAAGCATTACCGCTGAGTGTACTATTCCAATGATTGAAATCTATGTAATGGTCTATTCGTTTACTTTATAACTACCAGTTGACACTATTTCAAGCTTTAAATTAATTGCTATTCTTCTTCAAAATTTGTCTAAATCTGACTGCATCCTTATCAAATTAATATTTTGGCTAGTGCGCAGAAAAGAGTGCTATTAAGTATACTATGGTAGAACATGATAGGGACGATTATATTATCTTCAGCCCTATTGTTTACTCAGCAATTTCGTCTGAAAATCAATTTCTGAATTTAAAACATCGAAATATGAAATGAAAAATGCAAACAAAAAGGCTATTGCAAACTACCTTTTCAAATATTACAGTATTGCAGGCAATGTATCATTCGTATATGGTTGAAGGATAGAAATTGAGCAACTACATGCATTCTTTGCGGATTGTTTACGTTAAGTGCCATAACATACAAATCATAGTTTTATTATCATGATATATCGAACTTGTTAACAACACATAATGTACTTAAACTTAATTAGATTTTAGTACTTCATATAATATTGACTTATCCGAAATATATTTGGTCAAAAAAATTCGAAATTTGTTCATTTCATTCTTTGCACTTGAATGTAAACTAAAATTGAGTTGAAATGTATCGTTAATAAATAATATGATATCATCTCAAACATCATATTCAACCTGTCATCATTAATTTGCCGTGAATTGATATATCTGACCTTTGTTAAAATGTTAATTATCTAGGTAATTATTGTTTGTTTGAATTTGATTTCATTTAATTTGGAATGTACGTATTATTTTAACATTTCCGTTCCATTTTCTAAAAGGTTATGGTGTTGAATGTTTCATCCCTGTTGAAGACTGTAAAAGCTGTCGAAGATGAGCATACTCGTGGAACTCGTGCCATGGAAGCAACTGTCGAGGCAATTTCGCAAGAAATCAGAGTAAGAACACTAAATTCGCAATAAATGATGAAATTGGTATGATTATAATTGAATTGCAGGCAATGAATTCACCTCTTGCACCTGGTTCTCCACCGGCAACGCCAGAAGATCTCATTCGAGTTACGAAAAATGTAACAGTTGCAACCGCTAAAGCAGTTGCGGCTGGGGCATCAAATCTTCAAGCTGATATTGTTGCAGCAGCTAATATAGGCAGACGTGCGATATCGGAAATGCTTGTTGTGTGTAGGGTAAGTTAAGGTTTCCTTCAATAATGCGAGATTTAGTAAATAGTTATTTGCCTAAATTTATAGTATCAATTTCGGGGTATATTTTATAAAAACTTTGGACTACCTACAGCTACTATTTACGAGAAGTACGTGTGGAGTCCAGTTTTCAATTGCTAAAAACATAATACTAAACAAAATTGCGTTTTTGAAATTCTTCCACTTCTTATAGAAGCATAAGAAAAGACACAGACAAACAGAAGTATAGATCATAAATTATGTTTCGTACTAAAGTAGACAAAAAAACAATTAGTTTAAAAAAAAAACTTTGCCAGAAGTGAAAGTTGGAATTAGTTTTGATTTTTAATAATGCTCTTTCTGTACTTTCTGTAAGTTTTGATTAGTCAATTTTTTTCTGAATAGGTTTATTTCATTTTGTTTGGGGCACGGGTAGGCAGTTTTCGTAGTCAATACTGCTACTATTTTTATTTACGTGAATCGGTCAATAATCTCCTGAAATTTTATCGAATTTAGGCAGCTTCAGAGAATAATTGTACCCCAGTAAATAGTAGTCTGATAGCGATTCTGATATTACTAAATATATATCATATGAATTAAATCACTTTTAGCGATCTTCATTCGTGAATTCTTGCAACTATATTTTTGAATAAATTTGAATGAATAAATATCTAATACCAAATAAAAGAAGTTTGAAAATTCATCTTAAGTGGTCGAAATAACTTCAGCCGATGCATGAAAATGCTTCACCAAGTGTTAAAGAATGACAGGTTTGATTGCATGTCTACGTACTAATCGCAACAAGCCAGTATTTCCCCAGGAACACAAGAGTCAGCGATTTTTCCTCTTCACTGCCATCGTAATTGAAAGATATCTTGCGAACATTTAGAATTTCAAACAAACAGACATTCAAAGTGAATCCTCACAAACACACAAAATGCAATAAAATTTCTTCTACAGTCACAATATATCTATCGAAGATGTGAAACTGTCACAGCTAGTTAGCTAGTTTTCTTTTTTGAATATAAGCTCAATTTCCTTTATTTTCAGCTCTTTTTTAATCCATTATCATTATGGCTTTTATGTTGTGGCCGTAAATCCCTTTCTACAAATGTTCGATGCTTTTCTGCTTCATCGAAAGATCGGTAATTTTTAATGACCGTTAAATTGCTGTGTTTTCGACAATAATGTATTTAATGATTGTTGGATCATTTAACGTAATTCTTTTCCTCTATATGACCATTTCATAGAAAAATGTTTCTATGGTTCCATTGGCCTTCATTTTCGTTGTCATGAGGTCTTTCAAAATCTTTTCAACTGCGAAAGCTCTCAATCAGTTCTCTGTTGAAGAGCGAGGCGGTTCCAGCGAGGCGTTTCCCGAGAGGAAAACCGAGTCGGTTTAGTCGTGCGTTCATTTAGCATTGTGATGACACACACCGCGGTTTGGACGCCTCTCGGTTTTGTAGTGCAAAACTAAACCGACTCGGTTTTCCTCTCGGGAAACGCCTCGCTGGAACCGCCGTGTTTGTCATTGGCCTTACTTTGTATCATTTTTTCGCGGCACGGCCTAACTGCAGCGTGGCATATAATAAAATAGTCATAAGTGGTATGACACTCATACAATTCCGCTAAATTCTCAATGCTAGGAATCCAATTTTTTCCACCTAAAGACTGACTTGTTCCGAATAAGGGAAACAATACTTTCATTTCGGAGGCGATCACCTTCAGCCTTGCGATGGGTTTAGGCCTTTCCGACACGATATAACTAAACACATCATCATATCAACTCCAAGATTATTACGATTTGCTTTACGGGGTTACGAAAATTCCATTTCTTTCTTAATAGTCCGTTTTCCCTCTTCACTAAATCACTATTTTTTACCATCTTAAGTTTTTCGCTTTTGTTGATTTTAATATTAAAAATATTGTGTGGCAGATGAACTGGTTGGTACCTTGCTACTGGTGGTCTCATACCCTTTCATATTATAGGTCATTAGGCAAAAACATGTCGAGGACGCTAAGAAATACTGGGCTGCAGAATCCGTGTGATCGTAAGACAAGCTGCAAATCGCACCAAGTCTTTGTTAAGTTTAACTCGTAGTGTTTCCCATTGTACAGTGCCCGTTCTCACGGGCAACAACCTAATTTATGTCGGAACTGTGACTCAGAAGATGAAGAGGAGTCCGTCCTAGATTTCATGTGCCAGTATCCGGCTCTCGCGTGGAAGAGAATGGCCTCCCTTTGGGGCGCCCTTTTTCTCAGGTCTGACGGATCTATTTATCATCGAATTAGGGACACTATACAGTTCATAAAGGGGTAGTGGCTAAGGGAGAGTAATATCCGTGGCATCACAATGGCCCTCTAATGTGCCTATGCTGTCTTTCAATAAGAATCTCCGTTCGACAGTCACTTGCCTAAAAACTAATCTTAATACCTATATATCTTACTATGCAACAACTAAAGAAAAACGTGAGTTGAGAAATGGTGTTTTGACCCCTTGTACGACTTTATTGTGGAATATCTTAACATACACTTTCGGGGACAATTATTTAAATATTTTTCATCTTAGCTTGGACCCTACATATTGTTCTCTATAAATGATACAAAATCAAATCTATACTTACATATTTTTATTTACAGTCTGTTGCATGGAGTTGTGCCGAAACGGAAGAATTACGCAATCGAACGTTGGAAGCTGGAGCAGGAGTCGGTGAGGCATATCGTGATCTTTTAGAAGGCATTTTGCGTAATTGCTCTGCCGACGAAAGGATGCATCTTTCACGTCGAGTTGCCAAATATGTTACTGACTTGGTAGCAATGGCTCGCCTATTAAAGGGTTCGGACTGGATTGATCCAGAAGATCCGACAGTTATTGCTGAGAACGAACTGTTGGGAGCAGCTGCTTCTATCGATGCCGCTGCCAAAAAACTAGCCAACTTAAGACCACGCCGACAACCAGATGTGAAGGTTTGTACATCAAATTTTTATTCGTTTAACAGCTTGTCATCATAAACAACTCTATTACCATACTAACAATTAAAATTTGCATTAAGCATGATGAATATTTACATTAAATCATATCTAACACTTCTAACAGGTGGTGGTTGGTGGTTACGGTTAGATATGTTTGATATTCTTGGTTGTTGCATCAGTTTTCACCCAGGAATCAAACATATTATTACCGTGGTCATCATTGGGCTTCTTATATATGCACTGGCTAAGTTTTATACATATGCTTCCATAACTTTACTGTTTACGCAATATTAGAAAAAAGAAAATATCATCGAGTACAATACGGAGCATCAAAATGTCATTGTTAATTCTTTATTTGAAAACAAAAGATGATATTTTCTTGAACTCTTCTGATTTTATTGTTGCCCCAAAAACATTTTGTTCTACTTTCCTAATTTTGGAATGTGCATTTTCAGGCTGCTGATGAAAACATGAAATTCGATGAAATGATTTTGGAAGCCGCTAAAAGTATAATGGCAGCTTCATCGGCTTTGGTGCGTGCTGCAAATGCAGCTCAGCGTGAACTGATCGAGCAAGGAAAGGTGTCCAGACGTCCATTGACTTCATCTGACGATGGACAATGGTCAGAAGGACTAATATCTGCTGCACGATTAGTTGCTGCTGCAACTCATAGTCTTGTAGAAGCAGCACAGAATTTAGTACGTGGGGTCGGAACCGAAGAAATGTTGATCTCATCAGCTAAACAAGTAGCAGCATCAACAGCGCAGCTACTGATTGCGTGCAAAGTAAAATCGGATCCGAACTCGGAATCAGGTCGACGATTGCAGTCAGCCGGAAACCAAGTTATCAAATCAACTGATAATCTTGTGAGAGCTGCCCAACAAGCCATCGATATGGAAGAGGAGCACATATTGAAAATTAACACCAGCATGGTTGACGGAATGGCCCAAGAAATCAATGCTAGGTCAGATGTATTGAAAATGGAAAAGCAACTGGAAGAAGCTCGCCATAAGCTAATTAGGATACGGCAAGCACGGTCTAAGAAGAACGCTGGAGGGTTTACGACCGACGAAAGTGACTCCGAATGTAATCAGCAAGGCTATTCGTCACCAATACAAAATACTAACAATGTACGGTTTCAAATGTGTTAATGCTAGTTAGTTAATATGTGACTGCGTTTGTCTCTAAGCCCAAAATTAATTCGTAATTGTACTAGCAGTAATCAGGTTTTGGCAAAAAATATCACTAGAGACGGTCACAGTAACTTATTATGGAATGTCACAATGTCATAAGTATCTAAAGTGTTGCAGAAATCTTCAGTTAACACCATGCACTTTAAAATTTATCAAGAAATGTCTGCAATAGTTTTTACATTCTTTGAAAGATTTATTAAAAAATTGTGACTTTCCTGTTTATCTTAGATTGTTACTAACTAATTAACAATTAACTTTTTCTCTAACTCAATCAGCAGTCGTCTATGCGAAGTGCTTACAACACATCTCCCGGTTATCAGCAGCAGCCGCAACAACAACAACAACAAGACCAACAACAATCGCAGAAAAATCAATATTACTACCAACATACTGCCACTTCACCACAGCACTTCCATCATCCTAATGCAAATAATATGAATTACAATCAAAACGTTAATCAAAATCAAAACCAAAACTTAACATCGACCATAAGTTCAACAACGACATACCGCCCTAATCCAACACTAACTGCTAATGCTGTTCCGCGTCCATATCCGGGGGTTGGTAACGTTGGTGATGTCGCACCTGTAAGTCCCCTGGCTAATAGGTCTTTCGGCACCACAACCTCAACGTTTTCCACCGTAAGTTCAACAAGCCAACAACAGCAAAACGAACAAGATAAATCCGCGCGGAACAATAATTTCGAAGCATGTGTTAGAGACTTGCACGAAAAAACTTACGGTGCAGATGGTGTTGTAGCGAGTGCATTATATAAAATCCCTGGGAAGAATTATGAAGGATTCACAACGAGGTATGTATGCTTAATGTACCAAAAAGATAATTAATGTGCTTAAATCTTCTTCTGTCCTCTATTATTATGTGCTTCAACTAAATGTTACAGAATTTTGTCGGAGAACTATGTACATTTTTAAAATGCTTTGAATTTAGAAATTAATTAAAACAAATTGGTCTTCCTTTGGGGCTGCGTTTGGTGAATAATAAAATTAAAATTTCACCAACTCTTCGCATGCTTAAACTTCTATGCCGACTAATATTTCTTTTGTTTATACTCTGAGAAGTATGAGTATATAATATGCACGTTGTCTTGCGCGTTTAGTTTTAATATGCCCATTACTAGATCTCAATAAGTAATCACTTGCCTCACTACGCCCCCATATTCCCATCTGAATTAACAAAAATTTCTCATAAAAGTATAATAATGTTTTCCTTATCGAATTTTCCTGAAGCAAATGTGTTCACAGAAGAGACTATTTGATCTAAAGGGGTTTTCCGTTTTCGAAAAAATATGTACCTTTTTTTTAACTTCCTGGTCGTAAATTTGTCTTAACTGTGGATCTTGGTGGATTTTGTGGAGCAGCATCACAATCATAGCTTTCCAAAATTGTTTTGTTTTACGTCCAACTTCTTTTGTAATTTCATCGAAATTATTCGGGTGAACATGAGCTAGATCCAAGTCAAAGGATAATAAGCCATGTGGGTGTGATCACTCCAAACTCGGAAAAATTGATTGCAGAATGAAGCCCAAACAACTTTAACGGTCAGACTCATTCGGGTTTTAGGGAGATAAATAATTTCCCGTCTACTTGCAATTCCCAAAAAATTACTTTCTGCTACTTAACCCTTTGGTCTACAACCACGAGCGAGACTCGTGGTAAGGAATTGGGCCCACAGACAATAAGCACGTGTCTGACTTGTGGTATATCGTTCAGGCCAAATGTAAACAAGACGAGCCTAGCTCGATTCGGGGCAAACAATCAGACACGTGTTTCAACTGTTTTCGATATTATTTTACTTTACTTACGTGTAATTTTTCGTTGCGTTCACATTTTTCGGAACTAATTGTTATTCCGGTTATAGACTTCTTGCTGACTATGGCCCGAACAAATGAGAGACAACGAGTAGGCCAAGGGGTTAACAATGCACTCTATTCAGTGGTAGACAATAGTATGCGCGCAACTAAAAATGTATCATTAATTATGCTCCCCACTGTAGAATATTTTTAAGAAAGCCTTCGTCTCCCTATTTTTGGAATCGCTATGGATGCGTAATAACGGGCAGTCAAACTGGTGGAACTAAAAGTACTATTTTGAAAGAAAATAACGAAGAATGTGAAACGACATTTGTATGAGCGGAACGAGGATCCATTGAGTTTTTAATGTCAAATTTAAAGTTTTTTTTTTAAATAATATTAAAGAATTTTCATTAAAAATTTGTGCACAATATATTTTGCAATATGAGCGTTGCGCTTAGATTAGGCTATCAATTTATTGAAAAAAGAAGACTACTCCAACAGGCAAATTGCTAGAAAAATTGGTCGCTCTGAATGTGTAATCAGATTTTTTTTGGAAAAGGCAATATCTAAGGTTTTACGGTCCTAATAAAGGGCGATACAAAATCATCCTTGTGTAACAAAGGAAACATTCAACAGGAGTCACAAAAAGTCGGCTTCTAGCATGGAATAAACTAAAAGGAATGGTCCGACTAACTGTCATTCTCCGCGAGGAAAAAATACAATTCGCCCAAAAGTACTTGCCTTGGACGTCCATATGGGGAAAAAGTATTTATTGGATGGCCCAGACTGTAACAGGCACTAGTGGCGTAGTTTGAAAAAACACGACGTGAGCAGATCGGATCGTAATTTCGGTAGTGGTAGCGTTTTGGTTTGGGATTCATTTTCCTGTAAAGAAAAATTTCCAATCTATTTCATAGCTACCCGAATGAACTCCCAGATATGCACAGATCTCTTGGAAGACGGTTTGATTAGTCATAGCACGTTGCAACAAAGAATATGTAGTTTTCCAGCAGCAAATCAAGAATTGGCTTTGGGACAAAAATATTCGTACACTTGACTGACCCGTTGTAGTCCTGTCCCCATCCTATCGAGAACCTTTGTGGGATTCTCGTTAGGAAGGTGTATGGAAATGGACGTCAATTTAATAGCGTGAATGCCTTAAAAGAAAGAATTCGCACGCGCTAATCCAAATTTAAGCCAGATTATCTAAAGAATATTAAATAAGTACTAAATCAAAAGAAGAGCCAGAAACCTAAACTAAATAATGTGTTTTACTTAAAACTGGCAAGTGCGTTCATACGAATTTTTAGCAATAAATTATTATTTTGCTCATTAAAATTCATTATCCTTACAATACATACATTTTCTAACAAAGAAAACATATATCTCTTTTAAAAGTATTGGTTTATTTTATTGCAAGTAATATTTCAAAAAATGTAGTGTACTCATACGAATATCTACCACTGTAACATAAGTAGTCTATTCAAATTTGATTTAAAGATGGTCCTGCTCATGAAACAGGTTGGAAATTATGTTTTTCCTTGCGGCCCAGCTATCAATCCGACCTAATTAAAATTGCTCTGGAAATAGAACCTATGTTAAAGCAAAAAACGATATTAAAATGACTGTAGTGGCTATTTTATTATCTCTTGCAATAATTTCTTCACGCAAACACCTCTTTTATAATCGTAAGGTTTAAGACGGCAGCAAATATATCCTTATTAATATGGTCAAAATATAATTGAATTTCAATAATTAATAACCAGTACTTTATGCTGACTGATGTTCGGGCTAATAACAGCAGCAACGGAGACAGAAAACTTATGAAAATTATCTTTTGAGAAAATAAGATCAAAAAACTACGCTGAAGACTTGAAATGTGTGTCAACTTAACGCTTAAGCTTTCTGTTAAATTTCCCCTATATATAAAACCAAAATAATCCAACAAATCTTTGTGATTGCTAACGATGTGTCATAATATTAACCAGACGTTCTTTTCTTTTCTAATCACCAGTCCTTTTTACAGATATGAGACAAAAACCTATGATAAATCTCCTGCCGTTCAACCTGTGACTGCCATCGATAGTCAATTTTCACAGATGACATTACAATCGCAAGATGGCAAAACGAACTTAATGGAGGAAGGCTCGACGCGGTTAGCATCAATGACACAACGTGTAGTTGAGCGCAAAACTATGACCACAACAACCGAATCCCGAATGGAAAAGAAAAGCGAGCAACGAAGCTTCCGGCTAGAATAGAATAAGGTCCAAGAGACAAAAACAAAACGGAAAATATTGAGCTGAAGTTTAAATTTCTTCCATAAATGTGCAATTGGTGTGTGAAGTATTTCGAAAAACTAATCAATTTGCCAAGATTTACAACTAATATGTTAATAAGATAATTGATTACATACACTTTTATTTCACGATGACAATTTTAACAAATGTTAGAGAGCATTTTTAACACTACACTATTACCGATGTACTTTAGAAACAAATTTTCGAAGACTACGACATTCGCATTATTTAGATAATTTTTTAAAAGAAATTAATCACAAAGTGCCACTGTTTTTCATAACATGTTTGATGTGAATGTATAACTATGTTGTTAATTCTGAGAAATTTAAACTATGATTCGTGCATCGATGCTCGAATCTTTTATTAAATGTTGTTCTTTTTTCTATAATGTATTAACACCGCAAGTGCTTTCAAACTGTAAATATGTTTCAATATAAACTTGGACTCATTATTCCATAGTCAAAATTTAATTTGAAAATAATGTTTCGTATATTCTGAAAATGAAAATTAAATGCCTTATGCTTATTTACAAAAAGCATAACTAAACACGACACAGAAAGTGGCCTTTTATGCTGTTAAAAACTACATAAGACATGTAAATATTTGTGCAGCATAAAAAGAAACTGCAATTGGAACTAATGTCCTACATAGCGCAGGGAAACGAGAAAAAGCAACAAATCTCCGAACAAAGTCTAATTTGTGAAATGTGTGTCTTTTGCCATTGTTTTTGCCAATTGTATTAAAATTGATTGAAAATTCGATATACGAGTAATATTTATGTTTACTATGATATAATATTAGTGCTATTATTACTAATGACATGGATTCATTGTCATTTGTTTTTTAATTGTTTTTATTTTCCATCAAATAGTAATTTCATTTTGCGTAGTTTTTTACACAACTATATTTTTTCATAAAATACCAAAAAAAAAGTTAAACGTTGATTTGATATTGATAAATAACCGGCAACGTTGAATGATTGCTTAGAGTATAAAAGTAAAAAAAAAAATGTCTAAGTAGAAAGTGTACTATTATTTGAAAATTTAATATATGCATAGATTGCAATGCTTGTCTGTATAACTTTTACTTTATTTGCCTTAAAAGTCTAATAAAATTCGATTTTAACAAAAATATTGTTTTTATGTATAATCGAAAGGTTTCCATATTCTCATTCATTGAAGTGATAAAGAAATTTTATGAGTGTAGCTGGCGCAGAAAGTGCCCCATTACAGGAGAATATGGTAATAAACAATATGAGTGAGAAATGATAACGAATTAATGTATAAATGGCCACACGATTTACTGTGAATATATACCAACAAGACTTACTAGAAATAAATAAATGGCATTACGATTTAGAAGTTGAAAACACGCACGGACACCACGTTTTTACAAAACACGTGATCTCTGCACCATTATCTCAAATAGCGTCTACTGCATCCATGTCCCGCCGATTCGGATGTACACGAAAGCCACCATGCTACTGGTGGAACGAAAATATCCTTGTACTGTGATCGGACTGTCTGAAAGCCCGGCGGAATGTTCAACGTGCCAGAGGTACACCGAAATAACACTAGTCTGAGGGAGTTAAGGGGCCTGCTTCACTCGCTAAAAAGCACAATTGAAAATGCTTCAATTAACATGCCCGATAAAACTCGAACGACAATTTTCCTGTGACATCCTGCAACTGCTGTTACTGACGACATAAGAGCACAATTTGTAGTTGATTGAATACCACCAGTAACCTAGAATTAGCTGATTATAAAACCTCGGGCCAGATGGAATTCCAAACATATTCCAAGATATATTCGAGAAACGCTGTCAAAAATGCTTGGACGAAAGAACATTCCCACGTCAAAAGCTGCAAAGACCTAAGGGCATCAAACTTCCTGTCGAATAATCATCATATTGGCTCATGTAACTGCTGGAAATGACGGGTAAAGTCCTGGAGCATATAATTTACAATCGACTATTGCCAATCGTGGAAGCAAAAAGCGTTCTCTCCGAATGACAATGTAATGAAATGAAGAAAGTCCTCGAAATTGCTGCGGATGTACTTGCTGATGCGAGATGGGGAACAGAAGAGTACTGCTCTGTTAGCACAGTTGACGTGAAGTAGGCATTCAACTCGGCCAACATATAATAATAAAATACACTTTTATCACTATAGAGACCTCAAGCTACATTCTGGACCTGATATCGAGCTACTTCCAGAACATGAAGCTTATATTTAAAAGCGACATCGGAACGTAAACCTATATCATCGAGCGTATTCCTCAAGTCTCTATTAAGGCCCACTCCTGCGGAAAATAATGTCTGACATTGTGTTGAGGAAATATGGCTAGAAGTTTCCTGCCTAGATCCTGCCGAGCACAAAACAGAAGCGGTGCTGATAAAATGCCTGTGGCGAGTTTATGGAGGTGTGAGTTGGCCCTCCAGTCATTAAATCTAAGTTGTCAATCAAATACTTTGGGGCTGTCTTGGACAAGAGACTGAAGCAAGAGCTACGCCAAAATATTGCCAAACATTGGAGGGCCCAAGACGACCAGGCAAAGAATATTGGTTGCAGTTGTAAACTCGATGATCCTCTACGCTTTCTCAGTGTGTTAACGGTGGCGCCTAAGCTCATCCCGATACAGGCTAGCAACAGTAAACAGGCTCAGCGTGCTGAGAATTCAAAGCGGTTTAAAACCGGAAAGATGCCCATCGATATTCTACTTTCATTCTCTGACTGGCAAGGAAGGTGAGGAAGGAAGATGAACATATCATTTGATTCCGGAAATTATTTCTTACAGACGAAACATGGAGACCTAAATTACTACCTAACCTCTAGTTCCTCACTGACCATGGCTGCTTCAGCTAATACCTGCATAGATTTGAGCATAACGACACACCAATGTCCCTAAACTGTCATACAACCAGTGATGGGCATTGAAACAAATAAATGTGAAGCAGATTTTATTCAAAAAAGTAGTAGATATTAGACATTTTATATGTATATATATATATGTATATATATATATATATATATATATATATATATATATATATATATATATATATATATATATATATATATATATATATTATAACCTTACTATTAAAATCCACAGTAACATAAACAAATAACAATTCAAAGTACTTAATGGAACACTACATGCTAAATATTTATAAAAGAGATCAGTTGCAATAATAAGTACACAGCACTTCACCTAGCCTTTTTTCTATGTGTCAACTTTCCTTACCAATTAATGAGGTGGATACGAATCTTTCTTCAGCATATTTGAGTTTAGTAAAAAAAAAATTATTAACTTTTCTGACGGTACATATTCTTCTTTTGTCATATCGGCATAGAATGATCGTATAGCTAAGAGTGCAGAAGCGGTTTCTACGTCCAATCTATTTCGTGTTTTTGTTTTTAGACATCAGAAAATTGCTTTTCAGCGGCTGCACTGCTATCAGGCAGTGTTGCTAATGATATCATGTAATCTGGCAGCAAGTGAAACATTTCATTTTCGAAGCAATTTTTTGTTTTGTTTAAAATATGCCAAAATTTTACAGTGTCTTCATTTTCATCGTATTCAATATCTAACATTGAAAACGTTCTCCATTCAGCATTCAGTTCTTCTAAATTATTTTGATCAAAATATGGAAAAGTGTTTACTAGAGGCATAATCGTGGGATAATGTGTTGTTTTAATGATTTTTGGATTGATCAATTCTAAAAGCTCAAATTTTTCATCATCAAAGTCGAATCGACGAGAAACTTAGGCACAAAGATCCACGCGTTTTTACCCCAGAAATTTATCCTCGCAGAACTGAGGCGTTATCTATCTTTTCAAGCGGAATGTTCATTTTTTTAAAAAAATATTACTATTGCATTGCAAAGGAACTCTGCGTTAAAAACTCTAATTTTAAAAGGCCAAGCAATTTGTCAATCGCTCTGCATGTACTTTTGCCGGAAAAACGCGCTATTATGACAACATACTTTTCATTACTAATGTCAGTCGTGTCTCGTCAATTATAATCGAAAACATTTTGGATTTCAAAATGAAACGTAGCTCGTAGAGTCCGAATGGTGCCAACAATCCCTTAGTCATATGTGTTGCTTTTCTTCTACTGCATTTACAATTTTTTGCATGCGTTTCTTTGCAAATGGACTTAATTAGGAATGGCAAAGTATCCATTACACTTAATGGTAGCAAAATTTTTCACAACATATAAAACGCATTTTATTGCCCGTACTTTTTTCACTGATCTTCTGGAAGGCATCCAGAATGGGTTGATTTGCAACCGCTCCTTCTTTCATTTTAAGAATGTGAGCAGAAGAAGTAGCGTGCCTGCTAGCAACGTTGAATTATTGGCAAGTGTTTCGTAGCATAATTTACAAAAAGCGGAGCCAGAGACACATTTGAGCCACGGTCGATTCATCTCCCAGACAGATCGATATTTCTGCTTATACTTCATTTTCTTTGGATCAATGGGCTGATTAGTATCAGGAGAAACGTCAGCTAATGTTAACGAAGAGGAAGTATGTGCTTGTATTTGCAGCTCTTCTAATATTTGGTTTTGCACTTCTGGTTCCACGTTTGGGCTCCCTAGGATACAATGAAATGAATGACCTTAGAATAATCAACGCAATAAAGCTTGTATATAGCGTTTTAACAGTTTCATGTCCAAACGATTATATTATTCCAAAAACGAAAGTATTTTTTTTTTGAAAGTATGAGTATTCTCAAAAAACAAAAAAAACTATATATATTTTTCTACGAATAAATAATGTCACACTCATACAATTCATTCATTATTTGCTCAAAATATTGCGCATTGTACAAATATATATGCACATGCTCCGACGTTATATATCTAACGTGCAATAGTCAAAATAGCATGTGTTATTATCAAAAGCGCTGTACAAAAGTTTTACTTTCTTGACTTCACAACATACCCAGTTTCAGTTGGTTTCTTTTTTACTAAAAATTTATCCTTTTTAGATTTAAAAAAAAATATTTTTTTTCACCTGTACCACTATCAGCCAAAGTTAAGCAAACTACATGACACGTTCCTAGTATAGTGTATGAAAGAACCGAGAACAACGACTTTTGCTGCATTCTAAAGGCGCAATTACACTCTTCCCGAACATTTCGTCTCGCAACTTGGGCAATTACTTCCCTCCATGTTTTGGCATGTGAATAAAACAGGCGAGAATAGATGAATTGACCATTTACACTCTCAGCCCGCCAACATTTGCCGAGCATGTAGTTTCGGCATAAGAACTTAGGCAGACGAATAGCCAAAAAGTTGATCAGCATTTTTAGGCCAATGACACACACGGCGGTTCTACCGAAGTGTGTCCCGAGATAAAAACCGAGTCGGTTTAGTTGTGCATTACAAAACCGAGAGACGGCCAAACCGCGGTGTGTGTCATCACAATGCTAAAATAATGCACGACTATACCGACTCGGTTCGGTAGAACCGCCGTGTGTGTCATTGTGCTAATTATGCTTAATGGCTCATCGAAGTTGCATCGGTGTTATCTTCACTAAATAGTAGTTCCTTGGGAAAAGTAGTAGATATCATTTGCTACGTAGTAGAGTAGTAGATTCAGAAAAAAAGCAGAAAAAAGTAGCTAGAGTAGTAGATTCAGAAAAAAAGCAGATCTACTAAAAACGTATTAAATGCCTATATCTGCATACAACGGAGGACGGACATTGCACTATCACCGTTAACTCAATATACGCTGCAATCGGCAGCAAAGTGGAACGAAGCAGAGGCGTTCGTTACTTACATAATGAACGAGTTCAGAAGAATGAAGCGCCTGACGAATGCAACTGAACCCTTTTAGTGGGAAATCTTAAAAAAAGCATTGAATACTAACCACCTTGCGAAGTAATACAGAAAGGCAGATATTTTTTTGACAAGTTAATCGTAATATTTCCATCGAAGGAAACTCTTAGGAACAACTACTTGTGACTTTGGCTACCACGGGACTTTTACTAGCTTTGCTCTGAGGTGGTTCTTTGAAATCCTGTCAAATTTCCTGAAAAGGAAACACGACAACTTTTCTAAAACATGATGTATTTGATCGCTTTAAGAAATCAACACCAGTTTCTGCCTATGATCCTAGTTTTTTACACAACTATATTTTTTCTTGTCTTGCTTACTTGTCTTCTCTTTATACCCACAATTCTGAAAAGCTTTTTCGAAGAAAAATATTCTTCAAAGTAAAATCAGCACTTGAATCGATAATTTACGTACAAATAAAAATTTGAAGGAAATTTAGTCAGCACTGGAGTGAAAGAACTCCCACATACTGATGAATGTGAAAACTATTGCATTTAATTCTACTAAATATTAATTCAATGATGTTAATATTTGTTTATGTAAATCCTTTATTCCCAATATAACAATACGGTTCAAAATAAATGCACTTTAAAAAGTCTTATTGTTTCTGACGATACAACATGTATATTTTTCATGGTAAATCCATAACGTTTTTCCTGGTTTCTTTTTCATAATTTACGAATATTCCTTGTTCAAAGCACGTCCAATCAACCAACGCCTTACTTCCGAAGTTCCAGCTCCGATTTCATAAAGTTTTGCATCACGCAAAATTCTTCCAGTTGCGTATTCATTTATGTAACCATTTCCACCAAGAATTTGAATTCCATCCAAGGCGACTTGAGTTGCTTTCTCAGCACAGTACAGAATAACACCGGCACAGTCCTTTGGGTTGGCATGTCCTTGATCGATTGCACGTGCCAAACAGTACAAGTATGACCGACAAGCATTCAACGTTGTGTACATGTCTGCCATTTTGCCCTGGAGCAGTTGAAATTCACCAATCAGTTTGCCATGTTGACGACGTTGGTGTGCATAATCAAACGAAATATCAATCGCTGCCTGCATCAGACCAACTGGCCCTGCAGCTAAGATCAATCTTTCATAATCCAAGCCTGACATCAAAACGTAAACACCTTTATTTATTTGTCCAAGTACCTTGTTAGCGGGAACTTTAACGTCTTGGAATACAAGCTCGCATGTTGGACTTCCACGCATTCCCAATTTGTCTAGCTTTTGCGCTACACTGAAACCTACCGACTTAGTATCCACTAAGAAAGCAGTGATTCCGTGTTGCGGTTTCGAATCGAAATCGGTCTTTGCATATACGACGAGGATATCAGCATTGCTACCATTTGTTATCCAAAGCTTCGTGCCATTCAGAATGTAGTCGTCTCCTTTCTTCTCCGCTTTTAGTTTCATTGATACGACATCACTTCCCGAGCCAGATTCTGACATTGCAAGACCTCCAACGTACTCTCCACTGCATAATTTCGGCAAATATTGTTTTTTCTGTTCTTCAGTTCCATTGCGATAGATTTGATTGATGCATAAATTTGAATGGGCACCGTAGGATAACGCAATACCCCCAGCAGCTCTAAAATAACAATTGTTATGAAAAATATATGGTACACTTTATTTAGGAATGAAATTTACACCCGATTAAATTACTCACTGATAAGGGATTTTTCCCACATTTTTTTCAATACATTCATCAAAATTCCAGTGCTAACGAATGAGTTATTTTGAGCAGCACTTCACAGTTAGCAGGTATTAAAGCACATAGATAAAGATTCACATAACTTTTACACAATTATGAAAGGTTTAATCCAAAAAAGCAAATTAAAAATTTTAAAAATTAAGTTTCTGAATACTCAGGTGTAAATTTCGACTCCTATGAAACAACATATCTATCTTACCGATTACATAATAAATGGGTGGAAATGTGGTTAGTTTAGTTGCGTGAAAAGAAGCATGAAGATGGTAGATCTACGAGAGATGAGTCTAGGTATTCTTCAGTTACCTGGAAAGTTCCTCCATAACGATACAATGGTCGAGGTATGTACCACCAGTACCACCGTACTCAGGTCCTGCAGTCACTCCCAAAAGGCCAAGGTCACCCATTTTCTTGAAGAAATCACGAAATTCTCTGAAACGATAAGACTTTAGTTTGGAGCACCATGTTTATAAGAACGTTTTACTTGAAATTATCATCTCTATCGATCTGATTTGCGTGAGGAGCTAATTCCTTCTGGACAAAAGTGAAGACCGTCTCACGTAACTTGAACAAAATAGGGTTAATTTATTAGGGTGGTTCCTAAAGATTTTGAGTTCTACCTTCTTCTGTTCCAATGTCAGCCCAAAAACATTATCATCTATCGGATAGTAGGATAGAGACCGTTGAATCACTAATGGAGCAACCTTGATATTTAGCTTGCCAGCAGTTGCAACGTACCGGGAAGTTATTCCGAACAGTTGTCTGAGGGCCATCTCGTACAGCAGAATACTTCACAAATGATTTCACAAAACAAAACTATGTTGAAAGACGTTTAGCTACCGATCTTCACTTGATTAGTAAATTCACTTTGGTTTACCCGCAACAAGGAATTATGGGCAAATATTAGCTGCCATGCAACTATTATCGCTCCGTCACATTCCACACAAATTGAAACGTCAAATGTTTGCAAAATGCTGCGCAGCATGTTTCTGCAACATCGACAGCACTGCCAGTCTTCTTAGGGATTATGCTTAGGGATATTCGTAAAATAAATTAGTACTATTTACTACTACTACTAAGGTTAGCAATAAATAATTCATTAATTATATTAATTGGGAAATTGTAGATATTTATTGTTTATTCTATTGAAAGGTATTAAATTTTCGGTAAAACTGGAGTTGATGCCCCACACAGCTGTTACATGAATTTGCCGATAGATGTCGGGCTAAAATGTTTGTGTTTTTGTGGTTGTGCGTTTACTTTTGGGGCTTCTTTTCTTTCTTTTTTTTCTTTTTCTTAATTGTTTTATCTTCTTTTTTATTTTTATGCATAATTTTGTCTGTTTTTCTTCATTTTTTCAGCCCTTCTACCAGCTTTTCGCCCTCTGGTGGTAGGATTTCCCGGGTGTGGGGCATCAAGTCCAGTTTACCCAAATTTTCTCTAGAGGTAAATATTTTTGTATTGTTGTGATCTATCGTTGAACACCTTCCGTGAGTTCGATATTCTTCACATTCGTGAAATAAAACAGTTTCCTTTAAAACACTAATTACACTTTATTATAAACACTAGTAATTATTTACACTTTATATTCGCACTACTATAATCTCGCGTTACAATTTAACACTTTTCCAATTTAATTATCGGACTATAATTACTCGCACTTTATCGCTTTTAATTAATCGCGCCCGGATACACTAAACTGCTGTATCGCGCCTTTACGCTGTCTTCGCTATCTACTGAATAAATGCCAGCTCCTCTCGCGGCGGTATTTATAGTCTTTTCGTGTGTCTCGGGTTCTCGAAGCCTCCTGATCTGGCTTCTGGAAAGCTATTGTGAACGTTTGTTACCGTTGCCATGTGAGTCAGGTTTGGGGCTCTGGAATGTTCCCTTTTTACTTTCTAGAGGACTCTGTCTGCGACTTGTTTACAAATTGCATGTACGAGACACATGTATCCGACATATATTTCTCGCAGATTCTCAAACTGGTTTCTAGAGAATTAATTTACGTTGTTTTTCGTTGTTTTGAATTACATGTATGAGATGTATTTTGAGTATTTCCTAGCCGTTTTTAGCATTTTCTGGCGCCGCTACAACTTGTTTGGCGTGCATGCAACACTACCCCCTCCTTAGACCTGTTCGTCCCGAACAGATTCGTCGTCATCCATTGTGTTGTTTCCATGGTACGGGGCAAGTCGGTCTAGGTGCACAACCTTCATTTTTGACCGGTGTTTTCGATGCTGCTGTATTCGGTACACAACATCATTGAGCCGTTTAATAATGCGGTATGGTCCTTCCCATTTTGGCTGTAGTTTCGGGCTCAGGCCTTTCCGTCGGCGGGGGTTGTACAGCCAGACTAAATCATTTTCTTGAAATCCGGCCGAGTTTGCCTTCAGGTCATATCGCGTTTTCATCCGGTCCGTGTTTAGGTTTATGCGGCCCCTAACTACCTCGTGAATGGAGTCTAACCGTTGCCGCAGCTCCGAAACGTACTCCGTTGTTGTCGTCGGATCTTCTGGTGGTATTCCGAATTTAACATCAGCCGGAAGTCGAATATTTCGTCCAAATACGATACGTGACGGTGATTCTCCAGTCGTAGTATGCGTCGCCGTTCGATAAGCAATCAGGAAGAATGGGATATGACGATCCCAATCATGCTGATGGTCTTCTACCACTTTGGCCAAGTGCTCGATCAAGGTTTTATTGAACCTTTCGACCATTCCATCGGACTGTGGGTGCAGTGGAGTAGTTCTCGTCTTCTTTATGCCCAACGCATCGCAGAACTCAGTAAACACTTGGGATTCGAAATTTCGACCTTGATCGGAATGTAGCTCGTTTGGGACTCCGTACCTACTAACCCAGTTGATCACGATTTGCTCCGCAACTGTAGATGCTTCCTGATTTGGAATAGCATAAACTTCTGTCCATTTGGTGAAATAGTCGGATACCACCAGCACGTAGCGATTTCCTTGTTGCGACACCGGAAACGGTCCTGCCACATCGATGGCGATCCTTTCGAAAGGGGTTCCAACGTTATATGTCTTCAGCTCACCTCTAGGCTTCCTCCTGGGTCCCTTCACAGATGCACAGGCTGCACACTTCCTACACCAGTCCTCCACATCTTCCCGCGCATGCACCCAATAAAATCGTTCTCTTATTTTATTAAGTGTTTTGTTTATGCCCAGGTGGCCTCCTGACGTTCCCTCGTGTACCTCCTGCAAAACATCCTTAACTTTGCTCCGAGGAAGTACAACCTGCATTCGATGCGCTGAACCATCCGCGGTTTCCCATTTCCTTTTTAGTAGGCCTCCTTCAAGATGCAACGAGTTCCATTGTGCCCAGTAGCTCTTTAGCGTAGGACTTCGACTCGATATGCTTTGCCATTCAGGCCGATGTGCAGACTCCTTCCAGGCTATGATTTCTCGTAGATCTCCATCCGCCAGTTGTTCGTCCAATAGTTCCGATTGAGACCATCCTCTTGCTGGTGAAACGGATATCCACTTAACCTCGGCATCGACTACCTTTTCTTCTAACCGATGACAGTGCTTGCATTCCGGCTTGCATGGACGTCTGGAGAGAGCATCAGCATTTCCGTGCATAGTACCTTTTCGATGGACTATGTTAAAGTTGTATGTTTGCAACCTTTCAATCCATCGTGCCACTTGTCCTTCGGGGTTCTTAAAGTTGAGCAACCATCTCAGAGCGGCGTGATCGGTCCTCAATACGAAGCTTTGACCGTACAGGTATTTGTGGAAATGCTTAGTGGCCTCGACTATCGCCAACAGCTCTCTTCGGGTGACACAGTAGTTTCGTTCTGGCTTGGATAACACCCGACTAAAGTAAGCAATCACCCGTTCCTGGCCATCAATTTGTTGCGATAACACTGCACCTATACCTGTATTACTTGCATCAGTGTCCACGATGAAAGTTTTCTGCGGCTCAGGATATGCTAGCATCGGTGCTTCACATAGCTCCTGTTTAAGCTTCTCAAACGCTGCTTGGCACTGGTGGTTCCAGTTAAACGGCTGATTTTTCTCCGTTAGCTGGTGTAAACTTTTGGCGATGGTAGCGAAATCCTTCACAAACCGGCGATAGTACGTTGCCAATCCTAGAAAACTCCGAAGTTGATGCTTATCCTTAGGTACTGGCCAATTTTTAACGGCTTCAATTTTCGCAGGGTCGGTTTTTATTCCTCCAGTAGAAACCACATGACCAAGGTATTTCACTTCACTGCAGAACAGGTTGCACTTTTTGGGACTTAGCTTCAAGTTAGCCGCTCGCAACCTTTCGAATACGTCCTCCAGGTTTTTCAAGTGTTCCTTAAACGTTCTGCCGATGACAATTATGTCATCCAGGTACACCAAACATGTCTTCCAACTTAGTCCAAGCAGCACTCGCTCCATGAGTCGTTCAAAGGTCGCAGGAGCATTACACAGTCCGAACGGCATTACAACAAACTGCCAGAGCCCAGTTCCCACGGAAAAGGCTGTCTTTTCACGGTCACTTCTGTCGATTTCGACCTGCCAGTATCCGCTCTTCAAGTCCAACGTTGAAAACCAATTCGCACTGGCTAGAGTGTCCATAATGTCATCCATTCTCGGCAATGGGTAGCTATCCTTTTTCGTAACATCATTCAATCGTCGATAGTCAACACAGAACCGTGTACTGCCATCCTTCTTTTTGACTAAGACAACAGGCGACGTCCAAGGGCTATTCGAAGGCTCTATGATCCCTTGTTCTTGCATGTTCTGTATCATATCGGCGACCTCAGCTTGTTTGGCTAGTGGTAAGCGGCGGGGAGCCTGCCGAATCGGTGATGCATCTCGTGTATCGATTCGATGAGTAGTCAACCTTGTTCTTCCGTAATCGTCCTCTCGAGTCGATAAGATATCAGCATAGCGTTTAATTAGCTGAACTCCTTGTTGGTACTGTTCGTCGCTTAGTTCCGAAGACTGTAGCATGTTCGTAGCTAGCTCATTTATCTTACTGTTTGGTATCTTTTTGCGTTCAGATTGTATTTCTGCCATTTCCAAAGAAGTGATTGACGAGACTGGCTGGCAGTCGGCGATTACTTCTCCTTCCTTAAGCTTCTTTTCCTGCTCCGCCAAATTCAGCACCCTTATAGGAACATGATTCCCCTCCGTAATTGTGATTAAGCTTTTTGCCACCATAAGGTTGCTGACTGCTGGGTTTTGCGTTGGCTCCACGATGAAGAATTGGTGGCCCCCAGGATCACCATCCAATTTGGCCCAGATGATGTTTTCCGACGACTTTGGTACTTTGGTGTTTTCGCAGACGATGATTCTTAGCCGGTCGTTTCCCTTCCGGCTTCCTACCAACGGTATTTCAACGTTTTTCCACTTGATCACCCTGTCTCCCAAATCCAGGCTGAAGCCATGAGGGCCTAGGAAATCCATCCCAAGTATACATTCGTCGGTTATATCTGCCACAAGGAACCGATGCTGGAACACCAAATCACCGAGCTGTATTTGACGAGTTATTTCCCCGTGAACTGGTGCAGATTCGCCATTTGCTGTACGAAGTACATATCGTCCAACGTTACCAAGTCTCCATGCCTTCACCAAGTCCATCCGCAAAATCGACTTCATTGCTCCGGTATCGATGGTGATATTGCAAGGCTTGTTTTCGATTTTTCCTTGCAGACTTAAGTCGTTCTCGTGTCGATAGAGCCTAGAGACTGTGATGATGGTTCTGGGGTCAACAATTCCACGAGCCAACCTCCGACCCATGAGGTTGGCTCTTACTGGTTTCCCGCCTCTTCCGAAGAAGAGACGGCTACGTTCGCTGAACCAGCCCCGTTCCTTTGTCGCCTTGCACACTCTTCGCAAAACCTTGTTTTCAATTTCTTTCGGCAGTCACGCCTCAAGTGCCCTTTTTGTCCACAGTTCCAACATTGTGGAGCTCCGCCTGTCGGTGATTCTCGGCTGACCTCGGCTCTTTGGCATACACACTCTTCGCACACTTCACGCACTCTAACGTTACTGCGTGATGCCCGCTTTACCGATTCGTAAGTGAGAGCGTAGGCCAAAGTATCCCTCAGCGTTCGATTATTTGTCAATCGAAGTGCTTGTTGGAGCTCTTCATCACGAGCTGCCTGGATGAAAGCGTCCTTCGCTGTCTCGTCCCGATGATCTGGATTTGAAGCAGGATAAGACAGAAGTGTCAAGCGCTCGATGTCCTGAGCCAGCTGCTGCAAGGTCTCTCCCGGTTTCTGTGTGCGTGTCCTCAGCTGCGCACGATGAATTTCCTTTAAGTGGTCTTCGCCATACCGCATATCCAAGGCGCTCGCCAGGCTGCAATAACTGGAGTAATTGTCGACCGACATGGTTTGCAGTACGTCCACCGCGGATCCTCTCAAAGACACCATCAGTGAGGTCGCACGTTCTTCATCGTTCCAGCGGTTAACTTTTGCAACAGCCTCAAATTGCTTCTTGTAGTTGGTCCAAGAAGTTTGCCCATCAAAAGTTGGTGGTTTAAGTGACTTGATGCCACTTGATTCTGTTGGCACAATTCCTACGGCCTTCACGCGTTGAAGATCCAATTTCATCTGGTCCATTCCTTCTTCAATACCAACCAACTTTTTGTCGAACTGTTGTTCCACCTCCGTTACTCGACTCTCTAATTGCTGTTTAACTTCTGAAACTTGCTGTTGGAACTGTTGTCTGATTTCTACCAGCTGCTCCTCACTCTTCCTCGCATGTTCTTCTAACTGTTCCTTAATGTCAACGGCTTGCTGGTCGAGCTTCTGATCAAGTTTCTGATCCAGGTTCGTGGCTTGTTGTTTACTCTCTTCAGCCTGCTGTTCGAGTTTTTGACCGATGTCCAAGGATTGTTGCTTCATGTCGGATGCCATTTTTAGCAGCAAATCCATCATAGGATTTTTCTCTTCGCTGCTTTGTTCCTCTTGAACAAACTCCGGGCTGATTTCCTCGTCCGGGAATTTAAATATTTCCGGATCGTTACCTTCGGTACTCAAAGCCTCCCTGAGCCGTGACAGTAACGCCGTCTTGTTCCCAGTTGTTGAAAGTTCACGTTTCCGGCACTCCACTTTCAATTCTGCCAATGTCAGCTCGTTCACTAATTTCGGCATTGTTCTTTAATTGCACAACTTCTAACACTTTCAGTTTAGTTCACTCAATTTTTCACAAAATTCAAATAGTCCGCACAATTAACAATGTTCACTGTCCGAAACTTTTAACTTTTTATATTGTCCGCGCACTTATTAATTTTCACTGTTCATACAAATTCACTGTCCAGTATCTCACTAAAAGTCACTTTTTAAATCACGAACGCGACAGAATCCCACTTCTGACACCAGTTGTTGTGATCTATCGTTGAACACCTTCCGTGAGTTCGATATTCTTCACATTCGTGAAATAAAACAGTTTCCTTTAAAACACTAATTACACTTTATTATAAACACTAGTAATTATTTACACTTTATATTCGCACTACTATAATCTCGCGTTACAATTTAACACTTTTCCAATTTAATTATCGGACTATAATTACTCGCACTTTATCGCTTTTAATTAATCGCGCCCGGATACACTAAACTGCTGTATCGCGCCTTTACGCTGTCTTCGCTATCTACTGAATAAATGCCAGCTCCTCTCGCGGCGGTATTTATAGTCTTTTCGTGTGTCTCGGGTTCTCGAAGCCTCCTGATCTGGCTTCTGGAAAGCTATTGTGAACGTTTGTTACCGTTGCCATGTGAGTCAGGTTTGGGGCTCTGGAATGTTCCCTTTTTACTTTCTAGAGGACTCTGTCTGCGACTTGTTTACAAATTGCATGTACGAGACACATGTATCCGACATATATTTCTCGCAGATTCTCAAACTGGTTTCTAGAGAATTAATTTACGTTGTTTTTCGTTGTTTTGAATTACATGTATGAGATGTATTTTGAGTATTTCCTAGCCGTTTTTAGCATTTTCTGGCGCCGCTACAACTTGTTTGGCGTGCATGCAACAGTATTATCATTTTGGAATAAATTGGAAATTAGTGATTTGTCAATAAATGTTATTATGAATAATTGTAATAATAAATTCGACGTGGAAATCCGAAATAATCGCAAATAATGTTCCAAATTAACGAGAATGGAGAAATGAAGGATTTTTTTTAGTAAAATAAAGAAAATTATAAATTTTATTATGTATACGGCTCATTTTTTTTGGGTTTTTTTTAGCTAATTAAAGCTAAGAACGCCTACTAGAACGACTAAAGACCTTAACTACTTCGAAAGAAGACTACAATAGGAAGAAGATACTAAAATAGCGTAGAGATAAAATAGTAGATACGACTGCTTTGCATCTACCCCTGCGACTTTCACCAAACGTCCCATCTCTCAACTTGACAAGAAATTTTGTACGTGGTGATCATATGATATAAAATTTAGGATAAGATAAACGTGCAAGAGGGAAACAAAACATCGGCAGTAGGGAGACAAAATATCGCAAAACCCCCAAAATCTTACTGCACTGTACAGAAATCAAATTTTTAGTTTTTGTGCTGTTAAAAGAACCTTACTCTTTAGCGTGACATGGATCTCGTTTTCAGTTTCTTCGGTGTTTCCGGAACATTGCTACAATCGCAGCATATTAACCGCGTTTTCTGCGTCTCTCTCGAAAACGGATGAGAATAGTAGAATTAAAAATAACGGGACAGGATTTTTTGTAGTTTTTAATGCTGCTATTCTAATCTGTACTCCATAGAGGTGAAAAAACGACACAAGTCGCTCGTGTAAGGAGTGCTTTCAAAAAAGTAATGCTGTCATTTTCGGTAAATCTGGCTGTTATTTCCATTGCTTCTTTGAAGGAACGTCGAACAGTCAATGCTCTTTGGTATACCAGAATAGGTTTGCCGGCAGTGGTTGTAGAAGTAAAAAAAAATTCAGAACGTCACATAGTGATTGCTTTTTAAGTTCATAAACAATAAAATGCATGGTTATCGTTTCAGTAATTCGGAAAAAAACTGAGGTCATCACATGTATTTATTAAAACTTGTATTTTTTATATGCAATAAACTAGTGATTTTTTCCTTGAAATTCCGTGAGTAAATTATCAGTGGCTGCCATTTTGTTTATTTTCAAAAATAAGAAAAAAACTATGACCAGGCACTAGATTAACTATTAACCTAATGATTTTGTTTGTTTGGTCGATTTAGATGAATGTTGATCGTTATGATGTTCAACGTAAAGCACGACTTGTGGAACCGACCAATAGCTTGGTCTAAAATAAATATGTTTTGTTAAATTTTTGTCAAATTAAGTTTAAAAAAATAGTATAATAAACTAACTTACTTCATTGGCTGCCAACCAATCTACTTATCTTACAGCAAGCTAATCTTGCTGCTGTGAGACTAAATTGTATCTCGGCACGGAATAGAACAGATTTCGGCCATGCGAGGATTTTGGTCGAGGGAGTTCCCGCTCCAGCGGGTGTTGACTATATCGCTCCGCAGTGCCTACTAGATTTGGAGTTCACAACTCGTATTCCTGGTAGGGATGAATGGCGTGATGGTGTCACCCTCGAAAGTGGGCTTATCCATGTGTACACTGACGGCTCAAAGCTAAACAATAGAGTCGGAAGTGGTGTATACTCAGATGAGCTGAATCTCAAGCTGTCCTTCCGTCTACCAGACCTTTGTAGTGTCTTTCAGGCGGAGGTTGCGGCTATTTTACAGGCAATCAACTGGCTTCTGTGTAATCGAATATTCGGGGCTAATATTGGCATTTTCACAGATAGCCAAGCGGCTATTAAATCCCTTGCTGGTCCTTGTACAGTTTCCATGATTGTTGCTGAATGCCGTGCATCTCTCAGGGAGATGTCGAGACATTCAGTGGTTCAATTGATTTGGGTACCGGAACATAGGGGTTTTCAGGGCAACTGTGAGGCCGATGAGCTAGCACGGCTTGGAACCTTGCTACCGGAGTTCTCCTGCTCCCTCTCAATAGGTCAAACTGGCCATTAGGCAAAAATATCTCGAGGATGCTAAGAGGTCCTGGGCAGATGAATCATCCTGTGCAATAGCAAGGCAGTCCTGGGTATCCATGGATGCACATTGCACCAGGCAGCTTTTAGGCTTAACCCGAAGCGCTCTACGCTGCACAGTGGGAGTTCTTACGGGCCATTGCCTCATAGGACGGCATGCACAACGATTGGGAGTGCAGTTTAACGATTTCTGTCGGAGTTGCGGCTCTGAGGATGAGGAGGAGTCCGTCCTCCACCTCTTGTGTCAGTGCCCGGCGTTGGCAAGGAGAAGGTTGGCGGCAATTGGTGCTCCCTTTCTCTCAAACCTGACCGAGTTATCGCTGGTTAATTTAAAAGGGATAACGCGATTTGTTAAGGGAAGCAGATGGTTTCCCAATTTTAGTGAGTAGGAGAGAGTCACTAATTAGTGTGGCATCACAACGGGCCTCTCATGTGCCTATGTGTGTCGGATGGCAGACCTCTGTAGACCGGCAGCCACTTTAACCTAACCTAACCAAACAACCAATAACGTGGTGATTAGCGAGCTAGACACGTCCGCTTCACTTAACTGCTCTTTATTAAATTTATGTAACATACAATTGTGATCTTACAATAATAACATTGTATTGTTTGTTTCACAAAATTAATTAAATCTACTAACAAACAAAAAATTACTTAAAATACTCAATTTTGACTACCCTTAATCGCTTAACCAAGTCCCAATTGACCGGTTGAACGACTTGGTATATCTATTGTGATCGAGTCATTTCGGTAGCAATAACTGACTTGGTCAGTTTGATCGAGACTATTCAACATTACAGAAGATGTTTTAGTTAATTATTCTAGTCTATAGTTAATTATTCAAAATTTTTCTGTCAACAATAGACAATTTAACCCAAGGCAAGAATCATTCGCTATCATGCCTTCACTTCGACATGGCGCATGTCCTATCACAGACACCCTATTCCTCACACCCTCAACAATTTTATAGTGTGTTTACGTTTTTGATGGGGAAACACAAAATTGTTCTTTTAGTCTAGTTTACCGGGAAAATGGTGGCGGAAGTTTTCGTCTAGCGGTATCACCTAAACTAACGTAAATAAGTAGATAAGTCAAAATCAATTAAGATTCGAGTCAACAGTTCGGTCCAAACGAATGAATAAAGCTTGCGAAAGGTCAGAAAAATGTTTAGTGGAATTGTTGCATATCTTACATCCCAGATGCGGAGAGTGCTAATAGGTAAGGTAAACTTTAAAACACTTGCCATACACACAAGTAGATGCACATGAAATGCAGACAGAGAGACTACGTTATGACTAGACAATCTAAAATATTTACGAATTGTATCGTGACGATCGATTGCCGGTTGTATGGCCTGTTGGGGAACATTAAGCATTAAATCCATCGAATTGCCTGGCATTCAAGGACAGGATATCTGGTTTTGTAATTATTAGTTGATTATCGTTTGTTCGATACTTTGGCTGCCGTATACATTTAAAGTACTAATGTGTATGATAGACATCAGTAAGGTAGTGGAATATTTTTGATGTATTGTGGAGTAATGGAAAAATATGTTTATAGCAAAAAATTTGTAAATTAAGTTTATTAAATTTTCTAATTCAAAGGAAGATAAAGTTTGCACCACTAAAATACAGCAATCTATTTCATGTTGAACTCGAATTTTCTTGTTTGAATTTTCGTAGCATGCGAAACCGAATTTTCTACTTTAAAGAAATTTGATGTAGTAAATCGTTATTACATTATAGCACGAATTCTTCTCTATCAAAAACGATTTTAAAGGTTGATAAAGGTTGTGATTAACATGTCATTGACAAATTATATTACCTGGAAAGTGATATACCTTTTACACCTAAGTAAATGTGTGGCTATTAGCCTGCATCCATTATCTCTCAGTGAAAATACCGTCACTAGACATTCATAAATATGGTTTATATATCTGCGCTTCCATTTATTACTACTACTTCTATTACTAGTAATATAAGGTTTATATGTCCTGACCGAACTTTAACAACACGTGAAAATCAATATAAAACTAATTATAATAGTAGTTGTGAAGTCATTGGTATTTTATATAACATTAGTCACAGGATGATTTGGATAAAACTTGAAATTCAATCAACGTATTTGTAAAGCTCCTGGAGTTTGTATGACAAGGCGTTTTGTTTGAATGGTTTCAACCACTATCAATGCTTAGAATTGTTTCTGCAGTGCTTGATGCGTGCTACATTCAATGTATCACTATGATTAAAAAAAAGATTGAATAACTTAAATTACGTTAAGAAATTATGTTTCAGTATTTTTGTGAAATGGAAATATTTTGTTTATACGATACCAAACTATCTGCACTATCATCAAATAAATTTCCAAACTTCAGCAACAACAACAAAGTCTACCTGTACCAGATCTTCCTTTTACCTCGCGGGTGATTCCGGAGGAACAACATTCAATTTCGATCCCAACTGCCTTAGCCTGCTGCCGAAGTTATTTCAAATCTTCCCGATCCTTCATCTATTGCACTTAGCATGTTAATTGTGTCGGTCACCTCTCTTTCATTATTGACTGAGAGGTTTCCGCCGCAGATCTTTTTATCAAGGCTTGCTAATAATACGTCAGTGGATACTATATAATCATATGTAGTGGCGAAACTTGGTTTTTACCACCAAAAAACTTCCGGAAGGTTACCTGAACAACCAAATTATTGCTTCATTTCGCCTAATTATCTGTCCTGGAATGGATAGGGTTCTCCGAAACGACTTCTGCCCTCTGGCACTGTGCTGAATAAGTTTACTCAAAGACCTCGTCGAAATTTTCTATCAAACACAAAGCGCATCTTTTGTACCCAAACATAAAAGTGCTCTAAAAATATATTATCTCCACGCATTTTATCTCCCTTCATCTTTGTCATCTAATCATATCATTTGCCTAAATGAAACTAAACTTACTGGCAATATTTCTGATAATGAGATTTTTCACGCTGTTTTTCGTCGTGACCGCGAACGGTTGACAATGGTTAAACACAATGTTGGTGGTGTTTTATTTGCCGTTCACTTTTTGCTTCAAGGCACGCTCTTTCGTGATTTATACTCATCCCTTCCAGTTGAGTGTATTGTAGCTCGTGTCGCTTTAACTCCTTCGGAAACTCATATTTCTGTCTACGGCCAATTTTTAGCAAAATTTCCAGCTGCCTCACTAATCGTTTTTCCTTTGCCTACCTTTGTATATGCGGTGGCTTTAGTTTCACCAGCCTTGTTTGGGGCACTACCTTCTCTTCAATCCTTTCAGCCAATACTATTTTCGTATTAGCTGTTTCCTTTTTATCTGCATGCTCCGTTTCTCAGTTTAACTCTGTTCCGGATTGGAATAGAGAATAGATTCTTCCCTTCCAAACATCTTCTCCCACAATATCATTTTACAAGCTGTATCCGCACCCTATGTTCCTCCTGAAATGCACTTTTCCGACTTAGAAATTCCCATAAGAAACTTACATTAGAATTACTAAAAAGTTGATTTCGAAGACATGATTAACAATTTGGGACTCTTTTTTAATAATAGGCTACTGACGAATAGATTTTTAAATTTTATGACCTCTTTCCTCCATAATATTACGATTTACTCCGATCAGCCTTCCACTCAAACGCAATGACTCTCCTTGGTTTCGGTCTGATGCTGCGTCTGACCTCGAGCTTCCAGATGTAGCTCGTTCTAGTTTTGAGCTTTAAGGCCTCTTGATTACTTCAAAGAATTTTGAAGGCTACAATCAGCAGTTAAAATGAGCGCTAGACAAAAGATGTGCGATTTTGTGCGAAATGTTACACTGAGTTTTTATTTGGCCCAATCATTATAAACTCATCTGGTCTTACATTTGTTGGCATTTTTTCCAGGGAGCTTGCATTCAGTGCCTCTTAATGATGCCACTGCTTCTAGTCTTCAAAGAATTTGATAATTTTTTACTAAACAATTTTCCTTATTTTATTCATAGTAATCTCCTCACCCTCTATTGCTCGCTATTTAATCAGCTTCCATCCAAATCGATCCATTGTACTTATCCATATTCAATTCATTTAGCAAAAATATCGGTAGTGGTCCTGAAGATATCCCGAATTTGCTACCTAAGCCACTCTCCTCTCTCCTCCTCCTTTGTTCATAATTTTCAGCTTAAGTTTCTCCTCTGATTCCTTTCCATTCTAATGGAAGTCTACTCATATTTTATCTATTCACAAATCTGATAGCCCGGGCTGCATTTCTAGCAACTGGCCAATTTTCTTTCATTCCTGCTTTGGTAAATTGCTTGACAGAGTTGCTTACAACAAGTTTATTCGCTTTTTTTTGCTCCTGAGCATTATGGATCCATCAAGGCCAGATCTTCCACCTACAAACTTATAATCTTCTCCAACTTGGTTGCTTCTGTTTAAATAAAACTGATATAAATCGTTTGTTTTTTGTTATAGCATGTGGACTGATAAGGTCCCGAAACTGTGAGAAAGAAAAAATTTCATTTCATATTTAAACAATAAATCACTTTTGTATTCGAATTTATCCGTGTACATTAGCAAAATTACATGTACGACACAATATTGAGCACGCAAAATTATTAAAAACAAAAACAAAATTAAATAATTGGTTAGTCATAATAAGGATACTAGACTGGTGGACTAGAGAGGGTAAGATAAGAGAGCCTTGGTAACTCCGTTTTTGAAAGACGCGATATCGTGGGGAAAAAGTGTTGGCTCCAGTGAGGTAGTAGAAATGGAGTGGACATGCCTATACGATTTACATTGAAGGGGATGGTAGTAATTTTTTAGCTACTCACTGTCAAATCGGGTCAAATCCAAGTAGTTCCCCTCCAATTTGACAATGAGTGCTAGGCATTTTTAACATGTTTTGTGCGCGAGAGGATTGAAGGGGCTAATGGTGGAAAGTTATACCGTCCGTGTCCAGGGGCTGGTAGGCTCATGCTGTTGAATATCTTGTAGCATCTATTTATTGGCTCATTATAAGAATATGCGGTGCTATGCTTATATTCAACTAGCATTCGTCGGGATCTAGTGCTTCTCACGAGCTGATTAAGCACAAATCTTTCCTGTATGTAGTCGACATTAACGGCGTCTCTAATGTCATCGAAACTGAAGATAACACAAATCTTCTGGATGCAAGTGGTGACAAGTTTAGAAATCTAAGGCGAGATTCATATGGCGATAAATTGCTAAAATCACAAGGATGGTAAAGATCTCTAAGAGCGAATAGTAAGAATTGCTTTTGAACAGACTCGAATCTCTGCTTGTAAATTTCGAAAACCGGGTTCCAGATAATGCAAGCATACTCAAGAAGATGGCGAACGGGCGCTGTGTATAGCGATTTTGTAACCCAAAGGTTTTGAAACGCAAGTCGTTTACTTGCTTGAGAGATCATTTTGTCACAATGAAAATTAAAGCGGCGCTTTTTATCAAGCACCACACCGAGGTCTAATATATTGTCAACCCTACTAAGTGCCGTATTGCTTGAAAGGTACGTATAATATACGAGCGTACTTTTTCGAGAGACATTTTGCGATATTGAGAGGTAGGTTGTTCACGCAGCACCAATGTTCCAGGGAATTTAGTTTTAGTTGAAAAAAGTTGGCATCTGATGGCGACTTCATAGTATGAAAAATTTTCAGATCGTCCGCATAGAGTAGATGAGGTACATCAGATAAAACCTCCGACAGGTCTGATATAAAAATGTTGAAAAGCAAAGCGCCAATATCGCTGCCTTGAGGTACTCCGGAGTTGACATGCATTTTTTTTAATAAACACGATCAAACGCTTTGCTGAAGTCAGTGTAGACTGCCTCAATTTGAAAAGAACATGGGAAACCAGTACCATCAGGTTGGTAGGAATAGAACGCCCTGTCCTAAAACCATGCTGCTGTTCGTTAAGTCGAGCATCGACTAGAAAGGATAGCTTATCAAATATTTTTTCAAACAATTTTGGATAAAATGGCGATACCTCTATAATTTTGAATTTATCTTCTATCACCATTTTTGAACATCGGTGTAACGTAGGAGGACTTCCAATACGATGGAAAGTGCACAGAAGAAAGAGATGTGTTAAATATGATGTGAAGAGGGGAGACTAGTTGTGCAAAAAAAAATATAATAAGAAAAGTCGGAGGAAGAAGTTCGGATTCAGACACTTTGTTACTAAGCTCCAAGATAGCTTTAAAAATACAACCTCTGGAAATAGTTATAGCCTCAGCAAAAATTGTTCTAATTACTCTAGTGGAATGACAGGGTGATGGAGTACTGGCTGGTTTAAAAACCTCTTGAAAGTTTTCTGCGAAATGTTCCAAATTTCTTGAGGAGAAGAAGACATTGAGGTTTTATTACACATAAAAAGAGGAATAACCGGTTGTTTTCCACTTCATATTCACAAAGTCAAAAAGCTTTATGGGGTTGTGGATTATATTCTCGCCGGTAGTTTTAATGAATCTATCATATGCTTCGTGAGATTTTTCCTGGAATTTTTTGGCCACTGCATTGTATTCTTCTTTGATACGATGCCTAGAGTCGAAATTATTTTTGTTATTGATTTGTGAAGCTTATTTCTATGATTTCTCAGACTTTTAAGAGTCTTGTCAAGCCAAGGCTCAGAAAGTTTATCTTTTCTCTTAATTTTAGGGACATATCTTTCGACCGCGTCAAACAGTATTTTGTAGAATGAATTTACATTTTCGTCAAGAGATTGAGATGTAAGCGTATCTGTCCAATCGACATTGTCAAGAGAATGGTGAATGCTACATAATCAACTTTACATATTTCAAAAGTTGTAACTTGTTTCTTATATTCCAGCATGTATTCAGATTTCAACTGAATTATCTTTTTTGATAGGTGAATGAAACTCGTGGCTTTGTTGTAAGTTCATAAACAGTTGTGAACATTTTGTTGACAATAAACACTGCTGCCACCTAAAAGCTCACAAAGTTCAGCACCGCTTCTCCTCGGAATTTCAACCAAGATTAACGTTACCACCTGGTAACGGTAGGTTGTTAGCATGAAGGTCAGAGGTCAAACATCTACCACTAAATTGAAACTCACGCTGTATATCTTTGGAAGTATGTTTTGTCAGGATTATCAGTTCGTCTTTAATTTCTAATTTGACCACCTTATATGGTTTGGTGGGGCTTGACGACGATGTACCAACAAAACAAACCGCATACAGGGCTTGTTCATTTATTTCTGCAATTTCATATTTCAATGTGAAATGTGTATTCTCAAATCGTGTGCACAGTGTAAATACGACTAAAAAGCTCTAGTTTCTTTAGAAGCATCTAAACTATGCAGGTAGAATAGACTCGTGAAAATAATAAAAACTATCACGTGCACCATGATATTAAAAAAGTTTTTCAGAATCAATATAACTGAATATTTTATAGCCGAATGTGATAGACTACTGGGAATGAAAGGTTTAGTGACTATTTTAAATCTGGAACTGGAGAAGGTTCACTTTAATTTCGGCTGTTGGAAATGCTATCTAATAGCCATTTAACTAGTAGAACAACAATAAGCCTTTTATTCTATACTAACAACTTGGTATGAATTGACAGGAAACCGAGTCACGCAACAGTATCAATAGGTCTCAAAAACGAATGATTAATGGTTTCGATAGGCACTAATCGAAGATTGAATGTCTACAAATACTCATGTGTTGCCTTCATATATTTAGCAGTACAAATGCGTCAGACTATCTGTACCAACTGTAACTTAGTTCGACCTATCTATTATCGAGGAAATAGCCGATAGTACATTCAGGATGATACTGGTCATGAGAACTAGAACTGAACGTGCGAACGTATCCTACGACACCCATGGACAACAAGCAACATTTTATTAATTTAACTTCTACTATTCGATTGAAATTGAATCGAATAGAAATCGATAATATGTAACTAAAATGGTACTAAAAAAGAATAAACACTTTGCAAGTGAGAAGTGACGTGAATGGTGAATGCAGATGTCTCTATATCTAACAATAAGTTCATTTCCACATTGCATTGCTTTGACGGGGTAAGTTGTTGTATGCACTCGCGAGCGAAACGAAATCAATCGTTTCCAATAGTGCAAAAACGTGAGGAGTTGCTTAAAATAGATATCAATTTCTTTTTATTCGTGGAGTCTCTTGAATTGAATAATCGGTTCCTTTTAGTAACGTAGGACAACTGTTGGAATGTCGTGGATAAATTTAAGTTCGGTTTTCATATAGTTGAAAAGCCGTTAGTGAAATTCAGTTTCAATTTCGAGACAAATGTTGTCAGTCGAAAAGTGAAAGTGAACGAATGCGCTTCAATTAGTTGAGGATTTTCTTCAGCATTGATATACATATTGCTTTGAATTATGTGTGTGAATAGTTTTATCTACATATTTTATCATACCTAAGGACAAAAAAAGTTCCGTGGATTTTTGAATATAATCAATGAACTGTGTGATTGTGTTTTCGTGCAGGTTGCAACTGTGAAAATATAAATTTAATATAATAATGGGGAAGTACGTCAATATAATACAAATGATTCTCCTTCCAGGTAAGGACTTGTCAATATTTTCAACGAAGGTTGTATTTCGGGATTTGCTTTTGAGTGTTGGTGATAATTTTCCTAGAAAATGGAATACGCCACTTGGACTAATAGAATGTTCGAAGATTTTAAAAATTGCGATAAACATATCTGCCAGTTTAAACTACTCCTGAGGGGAGTTTAGAGATTGATAATAATGTAACATTGAAAATGGGGTAGCATGACTCCATATTTGTTTATTTTATGTTTACTATTATACTATATTAGTGCATATTTGCTTTACTAGCTAAAGCGAAATCATATTTTAAGTTGGGTATAAAAGTGGAAACAAATGCTAGAGACAATGGGTAAAAATTAAGTACTTGATTTATGAAAAGTGAACCTTTTAAATGAAAAGCATTTGTGCTGACAAGAAAATCACTGTTTTGAGCAACTTTAATACGTGAGTTTTAGTATTTACTCAAAAAGCCTTAATGGTTACATTTGAAAGTGAATTTTTAACGAAAAAATTACTGCAAAGATTTTTTTGCCAATTTTGGCAGATAAGAAATAAGTCCAAGCAGGTTTTAAGAAAATTTAAATTACATAAAACATCCATTGTCAAAATATTTCACGTCGTAATTCATCTTTATTGCTTAGTGGTGATGAAAAAGTTGTTATACATGAAAATAGGTATTTTCTGTATTTGTAACTCTTGTACAAACTTGATGAAATTGGTTATTGCTATCAATTTCTTGAGATCAGTGTTAGAATATCGTATTTTAGATCGTATTTTATATCGTCAATGCTTCTTTGGGGTCTCACTTTCTCTTCCTGCCGTTTCTTTGGTGATGTTCGTCTTGAGTTCAATGAATTTGTTAAAAAGGACAATGAAGTGCGCACTTACAAGTAATCTCAAGCCTGGTGATCTTTCTTGCAGGCAGCACGGCTTCTTGAAAGGACATTTAACAATCAATGCCATCTCAGAGGCCACACCGGTCGTCCTGCTGGTAACGCTGGACGTACAAAACGATTTCAAATCGGACATCATCCGGGCCCTTGAGCAGACGTTCTGTATCGCTGGCTACTTGCTAGTCATGATGCGGGACTACCTCAGGGACCGATGGTTGCTCTACCACACGGATGCAGGAGTCAAAAGGAGGACTGTCACCTCAAGTGCGGCACAGCGGTCGATCTTAAAACCTGACCTCTGGAACATCATGTACGATATGGTCTGCTGCACCTGGAAATGCCTGCGGATGTGTTTTTGGTAGGTTACGCTGATGACGTCGCAGCGGTAATCACTTCCAGATCTACCGAATACGCTCAACTCATACTTAACCAAATTATGAGGAGGGCAGGTCGGCGGATGACCGAGCACGGCCACCAGCTGGTTTCTCTAAAACAGAGATTGTTATGCTGACGAAGCGGAAGATACCAACTGTCATACCCACGACAGCTGGCTCCGTCGAGGTCCAGACCAGCAAGTCAGTCAAGTGTCTAGGAGTGACCCTGGACACCAAGCTGACGTATTGGGTTCATATCCGAAGGGCATGTGACAGAGCTCTAGTAGTCATCACTTCGCTGAGTAAGCTAATGGCCAACGTCGATGGACCCAGTGAGACGCAACGGAGACTGCTGATAGTAACGACCGAATCAACCTTACTACACGGTGTCGAGATCTGGTGTGATGCGCTCCAAACTAAGAAGTTCCGGAAGCGCATTGCCAGTGTTCAGCGCAGGGATGCCCTGGGAATCGCCTGTAGCTACCGCACGGTCTCAGAAGAGGCTGTGATGGTGGTATCGGGAGTAATCCCGATCGATTTACGAGTGCCAGAACGCAAGGAAGGGTACCGCTTTCGCTCAGGGCTGGGAAAAACTGAGGCTCTGACGCACGCGCGTACGCTTGCCCTCCAACTTTGGCAACAACGCTGGAGTGAAAGCGATAAAGGACGATGGACGGCTAAGGTAATTGGTGTTATGGAGCCTTGGCTTAACCGGAGCCACGGAGAGGTAAACTTTTACCTTTGTCAATTCTTGACAGGGCACGGTTATCTCAGGAAATACTTGAACAGAATGGGTAAGGTGGTCACACCATGCTAGCGGTACTGAGTTCGATGATGCTCAGCACACATTCTTTATGTGCAGTGGCTTTGTAAGTTTGAGGCGCACAATTGAGACCACGATCGGCCAGGTAGCACCTGAGACGATCGTGAATGCAATGCTGCGAAACTAGGAGAACTGGCGCGCAGTCTCAACATACGTTGAGAAAGTGCTGCGCATAAAGTGGGAGGAATGTTCTGCCCTACTAACCATGAAAGTTCTACCTACATTTTAGTACTTTCGAGACATTCAATGATTTGTGTTTTGATTTGTACTGGAGATATATGGAGGGTGAATTTTTCAATTTTCCAATTTTCTTGGTTAAGTCTGATTTTAACATACTTCCACAAAAGATAGAATTTTCAAATGATGTACAATGATGTAATAGAGTCTGTAGTTTTCGAATCCGGTGTTAACTCAAAAATGAGAAAAATGTAGATAGAACCTTTATGTTTAGTGGGGTAGTGTTGCCTTACCGACCCATGAGCTGTGTTAGTTTTCTGAAGTCCGTAGTTACCGATAGGTGAGTCAGCACGATCGGGTTGAAGCAATGCTTAGGTGGGTTCCGACTCGGAGTTTTATAGGCTTGTAGATGGTCCTTTTTTTAGTGAGTCAAACCTCACATACCCCGTGGTGAAAGGTCACCCGGGGTTTGGTAAGCAGATTTTTTTTGCCATCTACACTAGGGGAAAAAACTTATACTTACATTTTTGGGAAGGATTATTCTGTGAAATTATTCTGTGATAAAATTCTGTAGTAGCTGATAAGTTAACTAAGAAGGTTAACGTAACCTATACTCTCATTGTAGAGTTTCATAATCTCAACATATTTGTTATTGCTTTTATCCCGTATTTTTTTTTATTTTTTGGCTTTTTTCTGCCGTTGATTGAAGACATCTGTTCTGTATTACATCAATACTGATGCAATTTTGATTTAATTGCGTAAAATTTATCTATGCTTTTTTTTAAGGAGCTCATATCTATTTTCTAATCTTACAACGTTCTAACTCTCAGAAATTTCAAACAGCTCATCATTATGTGAAATCCTGTAACTACTCTTATTTTTTGAGTGGTAAAACTTTGAAAATCAATGACTTGCGGAATGGTTAATTGAACTCATCACCAGACGCTTGAGTGAGATGAACCGAAAAAAAAATCTCGTAGACGCTATTCTATATAGTAGTCTAGCATAGTGTATTGACAATGCTAGATGAAAATGCTTGTAATGAAGACGTATTAGGAGCAGTATAGGATCTTGTTTATCAGTGCTGTGTTCATCTGTTTGCGGGTGCTCAACGAAGTTCTCATCTATCCAAAATATAAACCAATAGTATGTTGGAGGAAGCATATGTACCGTCGAGTGGAAATTCATATGGTAACTTTTCAGTATGATCTACTGGTGTCGATAAAAGAGTGCTGCACTAATGCGGGCTAGATATCTTTATAGCCATTTCTAGGGGCAATTAAACTATTTTTTGGCTTGCTGATGGCCTTCCACCACACTTTTAACAGTCTCTCTTCCGGACTTCATACCAGTTGAGATGTCCGGACTCCCTCTAATTTTTAACTCGCTGCACTACTTATTATAAAAATGTATGAATATTTTGTTTTATACCTTTTGTTTTATATGTTTTGTTTATACATTTTGTTTTTGTTATTGTGTTTTACAGTCATAATCAGTGGAATAATAGGCGGTAGTTTGGCGTAGATCTGCTGCAACAAAGAGTCTAAGATTTTCCTATTTCCCTCCCGTCGTCTAGTTCGATATTTTTTTACTATATAGTATGTTGTCCTGATACACGTCATCAATCCACTAAGATAGGGCCTGTTTTAGTGTAACTTTCTAATCATTAATATATTTCATTGCTGTTTAGACGATATAATCTTTTATTTCCTTCTTGGTGTTCATTTGAATACCTTCGATAATCTATTGATCTATCGAAAGCACTCAAATAACCATGGAAGTATTCTCCTTTCAAACGCAAAACAGAGCTTGCACGCATTTTGCGACAAAAATATAAAGTCTGGTAAACCCCTTTGCCTTTGATTGTTGAAGCGTTGAAAATGTTGGAGAAAGCCTTTGGTAAGTGTGATATAAAAAAGCATTTGCATGGTACAAAGCGTTTAAAGAGCGTAATGAAGCCGTTGATAATTTGCCTCGTTCTGGACTCCCTCGTTATGGACTGACTAAACTTCAAATACTGAGGAAAACGTCGATAAAGTCAAAAAATTTGTATTCGATAATCGTCGTTTTTGTTTCAGAGAGCTAACTTCTTAAGTCAACATATTTCGTGAGTCAACTTGGGCTATTGTGATTGATGTTTTGGACATTAGACGCATCGCAGGCCGAATCATCCCAAAAGACCTAAATTTTCTTAAAATGGAGCATCGTTATCGAGTCTGAAGACATGCAAGAACGAATGAATTTGGACTCCATTTTCATTGAAAACGTCATTACGGGTGATGAGACTTGGGTTAATGAATATGATATGCCAACCAACCAGCTATCATCCAAATGGTGCTTGCCAAATCAGCTGAAACCGTGGAAACCCGAGAAATTCTGTTCAAAATTAAGGTTCTGTTTCCGTATTCAAGAAATTTTTCATTCTGAATTTTTCCTGGAAGGTTAAACAGTAAATAAACAATATTACTTGAGTGGAGAGAGTATTAGATCTTTGGAGGACCAATTGCACCATGACAATGTACTGTCACGTACTGTCATACAAAGCCATCATTGTAACCGCAAATAAAAATGCCACCAATATCATCGAACAACTACCATATTCACAAGATTTGACTCCGTGTGATTTTTTATGTTCCAAAAATGTCAATTGCCGCGTCGATGAACCCGTTTTAACTTCATTAAGGGGATATACACAGTTAGAAGGCCGAAAAAAGACGTTTTTCTTATAAATTGTTTGTGAATATATGCATTTAGTGGCAACATCTAAGTTTATAATCGCACTAATGATTTGTAAAAATATGGATCTGATCCGCTCCTCCAGACGATTTCCTGAAGGTCTTCCAAAAAGAGGTGTTTGACGGTGACCACGATTTCTCCGGTATAGTTCATCTGAAGTGAAAAACCCAAAAAGATTCTTTTAAGGGATAGATAAAACTAGGTATTGATCGAAGGAATAATCAAAATTTAGATTTTTGACAAAATGGCAGCTTCGTAAAATAAAATCGAATTCGTAAATAAAAATCGAAAAATTGCCAATTAAAATTGTTTAAAAAAATAGAAATAATTATCCGAAATCTTATTCCTTCGATTAATACCTGAGGAATATATCTGGAAAATTTTGTTAAAATTTCAAACCGTTCGATTGAGCTGTTTTTTTAGAAATCTTGGTCACCGACTTGGAACACATAGTTTGCAGAAAAACGCGTTTAAAGTTTCGGAAGAAGCTAACACATAGATCAATTTTTTTTTACTTATATGGAGTCATCTATTCTAGGGCCAGAAGATGTACCCTTTGCAGCATCAGCCGCTTCTAATACTTCGATTTGATGTTGTCACCGAGCCATTCTTTGCTCTCGCGTACTCCCATGAGCTCTCGAGTCAGAGATCGTGACGCGCTCTGCATCCTCTTTCTCGACATAGACATGGGTATTGGACCCAATTGATAGTCCCATTGCATTCATGTAATATAAAATTGACATTTATACCTTCATTGAAGATCCCGGCAGCGATATAGGCTGCTATTTCAACAATTTTTGAGCCACACGGAACGATGTTTTGAGTTATTTTTCATATCAACTGATTGTAGCTCTCATGGTTGTTTTGCGTAAAACCACTAACACATCTTTCCAATAACTTTTTATCACAGAGGTCTATGTAAATTGGAAATATAGCTTCAGCAACATCAGGTGGTAAAGACAGATAATCATGTTTATACCTAGGAATACAAAGAAAGAAAAGAGCAGCTCGGTCTGTACTCCGCCTACTTTCTAACAGTCCGAGACGTGATTAAAAATATGCGTATATCTCGAAAAAAACACTTGTCAGTTCGATTTGAAATTTTCAGGGAATATTATAAGTTAAATATACATTCCGAAAATGTAAAAAATATAAAATCGATTTTATGAAAATCCTAACTGCTTACAACCCCTTAAAGACATAAAGACGAAATCGCTGAAGAAACTCAAAGCAATCCTGGAATATGACTTCAAAAATTTATGGATTGTCTTGTTCGTTGGAAGAAGTGCACCTCACAGCTCTAATTAATCGATCATATGCATCAAATCATTCAAGCGGTATTAGAACAATTGAATTCTATCATCAAACTGAATGAATCGAAATACATACATATATTACTGATCTTCGATTTCAATTAGTTTTGAAGACGTCTAATTATAGATTTGCTATCTTTGAAAACGATAAGAAAACACACATGTACCAGAGCATCTATCAGACACTGTCGTCGCTGATCTTGCTTCATCGGCACATTTTAAAAATGAAGCGAAATTGCACTTCTTAGCAAAAGTTTTGATCGTTTTGTCGACTAGATGTATCTGACGAACGGAAAGTATCTGATGTCTCGGACGCGGAGGACGACAATATCATAAGCCACAATTTTATGTTGAATGAATACGAAGAGCGACGCCATTCAGTGGATTGAGGTGTACATTTAAATTGAGTTTGCCCGAACGAACAGTTTAGTCGACGAGATCCAATATCTGCAACGTTCATAGAATAAATCGAGAGGTGGAGTGTATTAGCCTAGATGCTTTTTAGCGGTTTTATTAAAAAAAAATTAGAGACTGATTTTTTACAATTACAAAGTTTTTATTTAATATTTATTCGCCTTGTCAGATGATATACTCGTACATTTTCATCTAGTAGAGTGACAATATTGGATTTCGATAAAAAAAAAGAGTGCATACGTGTGCGGATATTTTTAATCATTTGGACAAGGATAACATTTATGATCTATTAGTTCCGGTAGAACGCGAATTTTAGTTTGAAGAATAATCGAAATGAATTGTGTTGAACACTAACGAACTTCGAAAACTGCGAGCAGCGTGTGTAGTTGTCAAATATGTTTCAAAGTGAATACAACTGTCATTCCCAGGAGTGATGAAATATTTGAAGCTGATTGATTTGTGCACTGTGAACATAATAAACTGTGTAGAGTAATGGATAAGAAAGAGGAATCAAAAGAAGGTAAGACATCTACTCTAAACACACGTGTCACCGAAATTTCCTTTATTTTCACAAATACATTGACAGTGAATAAATTTAATAAATATAGTATATTATTGCGAGAAAGTCATTGAGTGATTCATGCGTTTGAAGGTAGCGTCCAAGCGGATATTCATTTCGTATTTATAACTTTTGGACATGTCCCACGCTCACAGCCCATCTGATTGCGGTCAGTGTGAAAAAGTACAGTGCGACATATAAAATACTAACAAGCTTTGAAGTATGCAGTGAAAAATTAATTTCGATAAATCATAATCGAGACAGGAATAACATAAAAAATTTAAAAGTTCAATTCAAAAATAAGAGAGACCGATTTTTATGAAAGATCAATGAAAGTGAATATTGAATTCGATTAGAGAAATTATTTTTATTCGAAATCTAGAGTGGTGAATATTTTACAATAATAAATCATCTGAAAATGATGAAATATTCGGTTTTCGATTTTTAACCGGCAAAGAATGAACTAATTCTGATGACCACTTAGTCGAAAAGCAGAAGATTAAATTAAAATGAAGCAGTAGTGGCGGTTAAGTGCCATTTTCCGAATTTCATTGCCGTTATTTTGACTTTTTAATTAAGTAGAAAATTGAAAAATTGTACTAATTTCAAAATGGACTGCTGTAGTGGAAATGAATTCGTCGCGTGAAATGAAACGAAAAACCAACCGTCAACACAACTAATTGGTGTTTTCCATGCGCTATTTCGAATTGAACCACGTCTGTGGCAAGGCGGTTTTTCTAGATTTTCTGGACTACGCAAAACCAATGATTTTGCAACAAACTCAAGCTAAATAGCAACACAAGGAGAATTTCATACAGTGGCTTCGCAAGCTTTTCATGTGCATGTGGATGTGATATGTCATGAATTTATTTTTAAAAAGATGATGATCATCTTTTCGGGGACATTGGAAAACTGGTCAACGAATACATAAACAGATAGATGCTCACTAAATATGTCAATTCGTGCTTTTTGAGAACATTTTTATTCTTGCATCGACATTTTCATTTTACAAAACCATTTTCATTGCAGATACAAACAGAAATAGATCGATTGCAAAACTTATAGTATGTGCGGTTCCAGTAATGGGTAATGCAATTAGATATTTATTTTTCTGTATATCTTTCTGCATCAGCATATTGTGCAATCGGTGTTGTATCTTTTCGTTGCATCTTAATGTATCATCGAATCGAATAGTTTCTTCGTAATCAGTTCCTGTCCTACATTTCGAGTCTGCTGACTAACCTATTTTCTTCTGGTCAATGTCCATTGTACTGTGGACTCTATATCAGACATTTGTGTTTCAGATATTGTGTCTAGTTTATGTATCTGAATGTTGCGTATGTGTAGTACCTACCTAATTAGCAATGACATTCATTGAACCTATAGTTTGTAGTACAGACATCGATTTAAGATGAGAACAGATAATTTTATAGATAGTTACAAGATGTCAACAAACTTTTGAAAATTTTGCATGTGCATCGATATACTGATCGGCATGGTAGTGCACAATTTGAAAGCGTTCTTGAAAATATCATTAGGCGCGCAATTTAGCTCAATTGATTCGGGAATGCATTTGCATTTGTGTCGAATAATTTTTTTTTAGCTTGTATGTAACGAGTTCAACGTATCATGAAATGTATTTTGCATACGCTGAAGAATTAAATTCCCGATTAAAGTGAAAACTCAATAGGAATAAGTAATAATATTCATGCTGGATGCACATGTACGTGTGCATTGATCGAATCCAAAATACGACCTTAGCTGCCAAAAAAGCTTTTTATTCTAAGGATGATTCTACTTTCACCATAAATGTTCCTTGATTTTGAGAATGAGCTTATGGTCCAGTGAAATCCGACACAAAAAAGGCGAAACTTGAGAAAAATTAGGGGAAAACTGAATTTTGGTGTGAACCTTGGTACTGGCGTGTTGAACAAAATGTCAAAAGTCCCTATCGATCCGAGTGCTGCGTCATTTTTTATATTGGGTCAAAGGTCACCAAAAGTGACCTTTCCTAAATATGTCAGTAACGGTTACGTCTTCAGAAAAACAATGTATGACGAATTTGTAGCTTAGAAAATTTCCAACAAAAAAGATCCATTACTTTTTCCTGTAACCATAACCGTTTTTGAGATATATTGATCATAACATTTGTTACTAACAGCATCGTCTTTTTCAACGGCGTGTTGATATTATCCGATTTTGATTACGACTTCGCATGTTTGTGAGTTTGTTTTTCTATGTTTAAGAGGCGCATAAAAAAAGCATGTATACAAACTTATCTATCAGACTCCAGGGTAGGTGGAAAAGTGTGCTCCGAAAAGTTCCCACCACCCCCCGCTCCCGTTTGCCATAAAACTTGTAGGGACATCTGCTCGCTACTCTCTTCTCGGAAATAAACTGTATTGCTGCATCATGTATGGGATATTCCACGAAGGAGCAGGACAAAACAACAACAGTGCAGGTGAAAATAGGTTTTGTAACATATCATGGGCCTAGGAGTATGAAAAAGCAAGATAATATCATTGCATAATTCTGTCAACGCTCATTCTTGACATTATAGGAGCTCAACCCGCTGCAGATTCTCCCCGAATAATCAGTTTTTTTACGAATCCTGTGATGACTGCATATCGCCAAAGGGACATGACACGTCTCGAAACCAATTTGCACCTGAAATTAGGAGACCTTGCCCTGATCGTTCATGGGATAAGACGGTATGGAAAAAAACTAAAAAACCGGTTATTTCGGGATGGTTCGTTTGCGAGGGTGGGTAGGGTGTGGGTGTAGGGCTGGTCTTGTGATGTCAATAATAGGCAATTAGCAGGATAAAAATTGATCCTATCTTGTTTAACAGTGAGCAAAGAGTAGGCAACGAGCTCATTTCTGAAGATTTGGGATGAATGCTCAGGGATACCATTTTATGGCAAAGGAGGAGGGGGGTACTTTTCGGAGCACACTCTTCCATCTACCCTGGAGTATGGTAGATAAGTTTATTTACATGTTTTTTTTTATGCGCCTCTTAAACATAGAAAAACAAACTCACAAACATGCTAAGTCGTAATCAAAATCGGATAATATTAACATGCCGTGAGAAAGAGGATGCTGTTAGTAACAAATGTTTAGATCAATATATCTCAAAAACAGTTATGGTTACAAGAAAAAGTTATAGAATCTTTTTTGTTGGAATTTTTTTAAGCTACAAATTTGTCATACATTGTTTTTCTGAAGACGTGACCGTTACTGCGATATTTAGGAAAAGTCACTTTTGGTGACCTTTGACCCAATATAATTTTTGTTCAACACGCCAGTACCAAGGTTCACACCAAAATTCAGCTTTCCCCTAATTTTCCCGAAGCACCATGTTAGATTTCCCTGGACTATTATTCTGAATTGAATTGGAGCAATACAAGGAGCCACCGCACAGGACGTGGATGTTTTACCAGCAAGTGACTATGATGCTGCACAGTACTTAGCTCGCTGCTGAGCTTGATCGGGAATACTGGAGCAATGGGTTCAATACTTTGATGAAGTGCGAAATAATAAAGAAGGTGATCAGGTAGATACTTCGTTAACTGATAATGGATGAAACCTACCACCACTATCGAAGAGACCGTCCCACAGTGGGACCAAATCTTGGCCAAAACTTCAAAACATGAATTTTCGATACAGGTACTTTTGACCAGTAGAAGATTAATGGCTGCATTAATTTGTGGAAGAGGGAGGATCTAGCCTTTATACCTGAGTCGTAACTTAAGTTCAAAGTTAGCTTTTGTGAAGAGCACACGCATCGCGCATCGAGTGAACAAAAAGTACGGTTGTTTATAAATTTGATAATTTTAAAGTGAAGTGTTCGATTTTAATTCTGCAACATAGATATTACTTCTGGAGGTTTGTAGAAAACATTTTTCTATTTATTGAGCCCAAACTTGATGTGTAAATTATTGAGATGTGGCATTATTTCTTGCTTTATTTTCAACTATTCGAAAAGTTATTCATCCCACCATATTCCGCGAAGTCCAAAGTCTAGTTTTTAGTTTACTGTATTATCTTGCGAAATTTGCAAGAACTAGCTGCCATCTTGTTTTTTTTTTTGCAATAGGGCTGTAATATCGATTTGAATCTATGAGCATTACTTATTTTTATATACATATAGCGACTGTTCTCATAAACTCTGGAAAAATAAAACTTTGATGTAATAATTTAATATAAAAAAGGACTTTGGGCGATTGGAATTAATGTAGTAGTTGAAAACATCAGTTTTTATTTTGTTTCTTTGGGCTGTGATTTTTCAAGTTTTCATATGTACATCGATTTACCATTTGGTGTTTTCATTACAGGATCCGGTTACGAACATTTATACTATACCAAGAAAGAAGTATTTATTATTGTCAAGGAGCATTTGAACGATGGAATTGTTTGTTTTATCAAACATTTGGAAGGCAAATTTTGCGAGAAACGTGGTCATTCGTTTCAGGTGTCTGAAGACGCAAGAGAAACGTTTTCAACACGTTTCAATAAAATTAGAACAAGATGGCAACAGGTTCGCAAGACCGTGGACCTCTTTTTCCATAAAAACGAAGAATGGCTTAGCGCGCAGCTATCTTATGCCGTAACTACCACCGCACAGACAACCCCAGGTAGTAAAGGTGGCCACCCGTTCCATGAGATTAGATCTTCCAGTGAAAGGTCAAAACGAAGGAAGACAAAAGGTATTCGTGGATCGTTCCCCTTGAACGAATTAACATTCGCTATTCAAATGAGCCTTCGCTCTTCAGGACAATTAGACGCTTCAACAATTGTTAAGGAGGGTAACGTCGACGAGTCCTTTAAGAGCTTCTAAGTACCGAAGAGCTTATGCAGTAACGGATGAAACTACTTTATTCGAAAAGGCTGCACTTTCCGTTTCGATCGAACATAAATTTTCAAAGAGTCAATACCAAGAGATGAGAGCAGTAAGCAAGGAAAATCACTGTAATCCTTACAAAAAAGTGATAGAAGCCATCCTCCTCGTAACGCCATCAGCTTTACAGAGGCTAGTGCAGAAGTACAGGTACAGTCATTATTGGACCATACAGTTGCGCGTATTTTACTCGTCCAAAATGTAGTTATTCAAAGTATGACTCAAGAGAATGTTCGTAGGATGAATTTAATTTTCAAATGTGGTTGCAATAGAAGCTCTGGGCAAAGTGAATATAAGCAGACGTTCACTGATGATAGTAAATCAGATGCGCATGTGATCTTCACTTCAGTTGTATCATTACAGCTCGTGTATCCTGATTAAGGATCGAAGGAGCAAATCACTGTTTGGAAGAATCCTATGCCTTCGTTTCCACGATTTTGCAGACCGCTTAGACTGCAGTTTCTGCGCGAAGATACAGAGTCAACACTGAATGAAGTTCGAGTCATTAAAGAACAAATAAAGTCACTTTGTCCATTTGAAAGTGCAATAGATGGAAAACTAATCTCCGTAGTGTACAACTTGGCATTCACCATGATAGATGATAAAGTTTGCAACGCTGTATCATCGACGAAATCTACTCAACGGTGCTATTTGTGTGGAGCAACCAGCAAAGATTTTAATGCAGTTGATTCTGCAATGCTGAAAAAGGTCGATGCAACTAATTTGAAGTTCAGATTGTCCACACTGCATGCGTGGATACATTGCTTTGAGTATTGCTTACATTTGTCTTACAAACTCGGCATTAACAAATGGCAAGTTCGAAGTACCGAAGAGCTGAAAATTACGGTAGAACGCAATAGAATAATTCAAGAAGGATGCAAGAGTCGATTGGGTCTAACCGTGGATCGTCTGAAGCCTGGATTCGGAGGTAGCAAAGATGGAAACACAACTCGGCGGTTTTTTGAGAATTGGACGGTTTCTGCTGCAATAACCTGGGTCTACGAAGGAGTCATTAAACGCTTTTACGTCATCCTACAAGTTATTTCGTGTGGCCATGAGATAAATTGTGAAAAATTTGAGCAATATGCAATTGAAACGGCAATGAAGATCGTTGAATTGTACCCTTCGTATCACCTGCCTAATTCGGTGCACAAACTTTTAATTCACAGTCAACTCATAATAGCTCATGCATTGTTACCAATCGGCAAATTATCCAAAGATGATCAGGTAGCTCGAAAGAAAGACATAGAAAGATATCGAGTAGACTTCTCGCGAAAGTGTTCCAGGTTGAAAACAATAGAAGAATCAATCGGGTCTTAGTGACTTCTAAAGAAGCTGTAGCGATGTTAATCGCTTCTACAGTCACTGCTGCAGAGACCCATTTTGTGTTGGGATGGAAACCTGGTCTTATGACTGAGACGAGCTTGGAAGATGATTCAGACTCCGATATTTATTCGGGCTAAAAATGAAATTGTCCTCCTCGCCTGTTCACTTTGTCAGGATGATTTCCCAAGAAGTTTATATTAAATATCGTATATGCTCATGTCGGGACTAGTGCCCTAATGTATTTTGGGAATGAATAAATTTATTGCGGAGAATGCTCTGCTCGCATTTATTAAATCATTGTATCTCATTTCGCGTAAACAATTTATACCATAATATCATGTCCCGAATCACAACAGCTCATCGTTGACCTCTATTTAACCGTTTCCGCGAAAGATGTATATTATTTTGTGTCACGACTAAATAAATACAGTATACTAAAAAAATATTACAATGGCACTGACAAATTGTTGCAAATAATAATAATTGTTGTGATATTCAATAAATGTTGTCATAATATATCAATAGTGCCCTACTAAGCGCAAAAGCGGTATCTAAAAAAAAATCGAAAAATTGATTTTTATAACATTAGAAAGCTTAAAACAATACGCATCTAATGAACTAAACCTTTTAATGGTATCTTATTTAAAACATAGGGAAAACATCTTAAGAAAATTTTCTAAATCTAAGTATCCGATGTATCCAAGAGCGGAAGACCGCTCATCGAGAAAAGTGGAGTAAAGAGAATCCTCCACCAGCTCCAAACGAACCCAGTTCCTCGTCGCCTATCTCAATTTTACCTTAAATCACTAAGGCAATTAGAGGTATATCAATATTACTACTTTTACAAAACTTCAATTATCTCGAAACTCGCTTTCATTGGGATTTTTGCGCTTAGTAGGGCAGAATAGTTATAAAAAGAAACCGCGAAAACCTCTGTATAATCACTTTTGTCGAGGTTTTTTTCACATCGGCCATTTTATTTAAAATAATTTAAACCTCGTATTCGCAATCAGCGACCTTAAAAACTCTCATATACCAATTTTTGTCAACATCTGACACCTTTTTCATACCCATGTCCGCCATATACAATCTGCTATTTTGTTTACAATAATTTGGATTTCGAATTCGTAATCAACGACCTTCAAAATCCCTGTATACCAATTTTCATTCCGATCAAAATTTATTTGAAGTTTTGACCAGGATTTCGGAATTTGTGCGTCCGTACGATCCAAAAGAAGCCGATGGAGTACTCTCCGAATGAGTTGAACATGGAGGCGGTTCATGGACTGATGTGTCGCATACACAAGATGAAAGTCGCAAGTGTGAGATGTTCTATGCTATTTTATTAGGCTGAACATTCCCGTTTTCTCAATCGGTTCATACATCATATATTTCATCGACTTCAAAGCCGCCTAGCGCCTAGCATAGTCGGCCAATTAAATTGATAAGACTGAGAAGGCTGAACATCTTTAGTCAACTCTTTAAGTCCACTTAATAGCTTGCTTATGCTGACGTAGTCCACATTATTTGGCAGAACCAAAGAGCTGTCGAAGAGTCCTTCGTGACAAAATATAGCGTCGAAAAAACTAAAAAAAATCCTCTTCGTAGGGATCTGTGTGTGGGTGTTGGCAGCGAACAAAGCATGTCTCAGACTATCAAAGCCATTCCACTCAAATATCTCCAATAAATCTTAGATTTATGGTCTTGTCAGTACTCATATTTTAGTTGGAAAAAAGGGTTTTCACCAAGAACATTTTCGAGCTCTAATCATCGTTCAAGAGGGGGATTCCTCGATGGATATTATGGTCGATACCACCTCTTATAAAACTACGATAAATAAGAGCGATATCGCGACCGCAAGGTCACTGATAAGATCAGGCTCAAAAGGCTGCGATGGGGTAAACACTTACCCCAAGGAAGATCCGATTCAGAAAGTATATAGGGGGCAGGATTACTGGAAATAGATGCCAAGACCGACCCTATTTTCGGTGAAGCGATAGTAAAAGCCAGGACGCCAAAGAAATGCTAAGGACATCGAGCTGGATAACGGCGGCACAAAACCGGGACGTCTGGTATTCTCTTTTGCGCCAGCCTTAGACCAGACTACCGGTTGTTATAACATTGATGATGATGACGCTAACTAATCTAATTTCAAATTTTTCTGATATTTCTTTTTTTTTAACAGTCTTCATACGCTAGACTTTTGCATTTTTTTTTTGACAATGAACTGCCAGAGCTATGTGTTTCAATTCCCCAAATTTTGTGTCGGTATAGCTTCGACACTGAATTGTATGACGCTGTATGGAACAAATCCATTGGTTTAATCATATTGTAAAATCTTCAGATTATGTTTTGAGAAGAATCTAGATGACTAAAATGTGGCTGAGAAATTTATTTTTCAGTCAAGGAGTCAGAGCTGATGGGAGGACCGGGTTGCAGCACAGAAGAAGGGTCTATGAAGAGATAGACGGAAATAAGAGCATAATGATCATGATTAAATCGTTGCTACTTACAGAAATATAGTGAGAAATTTATGGATGGGTATATATTTTTGGATATATATTTAGCATGAATACATCGCTTTCATATGCTTCATATGCCGATGAGGAGAGGTCAAATTTTGGACCTAAAACTAGTGCCACATTTAATTACCCTGGCTTGTTTTAAATTTGATTTAAAAAGATTACAATATTCAGAGCTCAGTCGATATGGCAGCAAATTTTTAGAATGAATTACATATTCTTTTGTTTCGTTTCAATGTTAATTCGATTCGCGCTGTGGGTATTTTGGGTTATTCCTGTCTACGTTTCTTTTTTGCTGAATAAGAATGCGTTTTTGTCTCCTTAAATTCAACATGGAGACTACAGGCTACGATCATGTTGGTTGGCTTAGTTTCGTGCATTAATCCTAGCCGCTGAAACTACTTGCCGCTTCAGATTACGCTACTTGCCCACGCTGGGCGCCATGTTTGAAGATTGGATATAGTGTGTTCTTGGATTCTTTGAGTGCCCGCCAGCCTGCTGATACAGACTGCCACGTCTCTAACTCTAGTGTTACGATTGAGCTTTGTCAAAATAAAGAAGTTTTTTGTCACTGGTTTGATATGAGCAACAATGTTCCTGCTTGCAAACGTAATAGCTCAAAATTACTCGAATCTCGTAATTTATGTTAAGCAAATCGTAAGTCCTGTATGCGAATAGGTTGAAAATATTGTCTTTTCCCAGACATTTTAAGAAAAACGATCAAAGGCAATGGATAATTTCTAACATAAACAAAGTAAACTGAAATATTTCGACCAGCTTCTAAATAAATCTAAGATAAAACAGTTCGATGTAGTTTTTGTAATAAATTATTCTGAATTTGCGAATAAACCGACACGCATAATGCAAACTTCGAAAACCTTAGTAGAACAAAATGCATGAAAATGCATGTTTAGCTGATCGAACCACATATAAAGATGATGAATGGCCAGACTTGTATCACAGAATAATAAGTTGTATTATATCTATGTAAAAGCTGTAGCTATGTAAAAGCAAAGCTACTTCAAAAAAAAAATAATACTACACAAAATAATACTTGCCATTAATACTACATGCAAGTTCAAATTTAAATATATTTTTTTTAATAATAACTTTATTTACTGTTTGCTACGTATAAGAAGCTTCAGTTAGTTTTAAAATCTTACATACTAGGACAAATGATGTGCACCCCTCACAGTTGAGGACATGTACATGTTGAACGCAAGCTACGTTAAAGCAGAGAGCAAAGTTAAGATTCGTTTTCTAGAGTTACAAGAAGTTTTTAACCAAAGAGAGTTTGTTCTAAGTGGGAGATGGAAGATCTAATGGGTCGATTCTTTTCAATCGCTGGAATTTACGATGGGTTAATATTCTTTTGGCAAACTTGTTGGGATTATGAGCAAGAGCTGCAATATATTTTCCACTGCGGTTTTTAATTTCCTTTGCAACCGTCTCGGTACGCAAGTCATTGTGGAGATTAGCGTTACGCAAGTACAACGAGGCTCCGGTGATAGATCGAAGTATTTTTGATTAGGTCCTCTGAATGATATTAGTGTTTGATGGACCCTTGCTCCCCAAAGCTGTAAGCCATAGGTCCAGATTGGTTTCAGAGCAGACTTGTAGACGAGCACTTCGGAGTCGGGAGAAAGTTTTGACATACTATTGAGCATCCATTTGAAATTGTTGAATCTGAGCTTCAATTGCTGATTTTTCACTTCAATATGCCGTTTTCAGGTAAGCCTCCTGTCAAGGTGCATTCCGAGATACTTCACTTCGTTGCTTTGAGGTATTGGTACATTTTTCAGATCTACTTGAGGACAGGTTAGTTTTAGCAATCTGAACGTAACGTGAACGCATTTGGTTTCGTTCATTTTGATTCTCCATTTCGCTAGCCATTCTTCTAGAAGTGAGATGTGGGCTTGCAGTATTCGGGATGCAATAACTGGATTCGAATCAGGGCATAGAATGGCGACGTCGTTCACAAAGGTAGCTGTAGTTGTTTTGTCGCTTATTGGGAGATCAGATGCGAAGATTGTGTAGAGTACAGGTCTCAAGACACTTCGTTGAGGTACACCAGCATGCGCTCGATATTTTGTGGTAGTATAGCTTTTGTATCTAACCTGGAATGTGCGATCGGTTAGGTAGGAGGAGAGTATTTCATGAAAGTTTTTCGGAAGCATTGGTTTGATTTTAAAGATCAAACCTTCATGCCAGACTTTGTCGAAAGCGTCTAAAAATACTGCTGCACAATACTTCTTATGTTCGAATGCATTGATGTCTGACGCGATTTGATGGACCTGTTGGATGCTGCTGTGATGTCTTCGAAATCCGCATTGGTGTTCTCGAATTTTCCCTGCATCTTCAAGTATTGGAAGTAGATTTCTCAGCAGAAATTTCTCGAAAATCTTGGAGATGCAGGACAAAAGACTAATAGGCCTGTATGACTTCACTTCATCGCATCGGAATATGTGATGCCAGGAGTTACTAAAGATGATGATACATAAGCCTCTGGCCTGGGCTGTAATATTGAGAGCCTGTTGAGCACCGTTCTAAGGTGGAATTATCTTTACTTTTAAAGATTGAAATGCTGGGCAGCCTCTGACGAAACCTTTACCTTTGATCGGCTCTTCAACGGTGATGGATATAAATTTTGTAGATTTCGTCCATTTTAGGCTTGCTGGCTTCGGGCTCTAGTTCTACTTTGAACAGTGGCTGGGACTTTTTGAATCTGTTAAATATGTTTGCAATCGATTTGACCGCAAAGCCGAGGGTTTCCTTGATCTTTGAACTATGGCAGCAATGATCACACACCGGACTGTGTGCTAACATAACCCTAAGTAGGTACTTGAGCCAACTCAGGCTTAAAGTTGGACTTGGAACTTGTTGCTCCACAATTATATATGCTATGCATATTCATTGTGAATGAAGTTACACTCGAAGAGGGTTGTGGTTGGACTTCTTTACTTTTAAAGAAAAAATGATAAAAGTTCCATAATGTTCGAACAAGCTCGGCGAAAAATTGGCAGCCCATGGTTTGGAAAATATCCAAGACTAAAATATCTATAATATTTTAAAACAAGGTAATATTTCTGTTATATGGTAGCCAAGTTTTACTCGCAAGTAAATCAATTTTTACTTTTCATGTAGATTACTTTGATTTATTTCAAATTATAATCTAAGGTGTGAACATTCTTCAAGTATAATTTTACTTCAAGGCCAGATTTCAATCGTGCTGATAGCAGCGAAGATAATGTGTTTACAACTACTACTTTTGTATTTATCAACATTTCATCAAATATCAAATTGGTGCTTTCATGATAGATCAATCGTAAAACATTGAATCATCGGATCGATTTCCTCTTACTATTCGGTCAAGAACACTATACTCAATATCCGTTTGACGTCATTGCAACAATACTTTTTACACACGAAAATGTACAGAATAGATTTATTCTCATTCGAACTGCTTTAATTGAATAGCTTACGTTAAATTGACTACATCGATATATCTTTACGGTGAAATATTTATTTGTCATTGAATTAGCCATTACGTATCAAATGGAAAACAACAAAACCTCATATGAATTCATTCAACCATTTAAGACGATTTCTGGAGAGTATTTATTGATTTTGTAATGTTAAAACTGAAGAAAATATTTACTTGCTTCAAATTTATTTAAGTCTAATGCTCAATTGCTTCTTGTAACTTAGTTTGAGTGAGCGTCAAACGATCCCAAATGCTCCCATGGGAATATTACGATTACAGCTGCTTTGCAATTACATTTGAGAATAAACAACACAAATTACACGAATGAAGTATTGTTTAGTTTTTTTTCTTTGCCTTTTTAAAAACTATATTAATGAAGAATTCAACTTTTATAAGTTTTCATATCTAAAACTTATTGCAGTTTTTTTGTTAGATTAGTGGCTACATTATTCATACATAATGAATGAATGAGCTCTTCTCGGGCCGTTGATTTTAACTCTCTCAGATAATATGCTGGAGCTCATTAGCCAAGTTTTATTGAAACATTGTTTGAATATTTGTTTTTGTTTCAATTGAAACATTGTTTGAAAAGAAATAAAATACATTTCGGTAGTCGTCTCATGTTACGACCAGCCTCAAATCAGATCGCAATAATCGATCAGGACGTCCAACGAAAATTATAGCCCAGTGAAATCCGATATAAAAAAGGCGAAACTTCGGAAAAATTAGGGGAAAGCTGAATTTTGGTGTGACCCTTGGTACTGGCGTTTTGAACAAAATGTCAAAAGTCCCCATCGATCCGAGTGCTGCGTTACTTTTTATAGGGGGTCAAAGGTCACCAAAAGTGACCTTTCCTAAATATCTCAGTGACGGTCATGTCTTTAGAAAAACAATGTATGACGAATTTGGAGCTTAGAAAATTTCCAACAAAAAAGATTGTATAGCTTTTTCTTGTAACCATAACTGTGTTTGAGATATATTGGTCTAAACATTTGCTACTAACAGCATCCTCTTTCTCAACGGCATATTGATATTATCCGATTTTGATTACGACTTGGAATGTTTGTGAGTTTGTTTTTCTATGTTTAAGAGGCGCATAAAAAAAAAACATGTTAACAAACTTATCTACTAGACTCCAGGGTAGGTGGGAAAGTGTGCTCCGAAAAGTTCTCACCACCCCCCGCCCCCCTTTGCCATAAAACTTCTAGGGACATCTGCTCGCTACTCTCTTCTCGGAAATAAACTGTATTGCTGCATCATGTATGGGATATTTCACGAAGGAGCAGGACAGGACAACAACATTGCAGGTGAAAATAGGTTTTGTAACATATCATGGCCCTAGCAGTATGAAAAAGCAAGATAATATCATGGCATAATTCTGTAGACGCTCATTCTTGGCATTATAGGAGCTCAACCCGCTGCAGACTATCCCCGAATAATATGTTTTTTTACCAATCCTGTGATAACTGCATAGTGCCAAAGGGACATGACACGTCTCGAAACTAATTTGCACCTGAAATTACGTGACCTTGGCCTGATCGTTCATGGGATAAGACGGTATGAAAAAAAAAACTAAAAAACCGGTTATTTCGGTGTGGTTCGTTTGCGGGGGTGGGTAGGGTGTGGGTGTAGGGCTGGTCTTGTGATGTCAAGAATACGCAATTAACATGATAAAAAGTGATCTTATCTTGATTAACAGTGGGCAAAGAGTAGGCATCGACCTCATTCCTGAAGATTTGGGAAGGAAGCTCAGGGATACCATTTTATGGCAAAGGAGGAGGGGGGAACTTTTCGGAGGACGCTTTTCCATCTACCCTGGAGTGTGGTAGATAAGTTTATTTACATGTTTTTTTTTCATGCACCTCTTAAACATAGAAAAACAAACTCACAAACATGCCAAGTCGTAATCAAAATCGGATAATATCAATATGCCGTTGAGAAAGAGGATGCTGTTAGTAGCAAATGTTTAGATCAATATATCTCAAAAACGGTTATGGTTACAAGAAAAAGCTATATAATCTTTTTTGTCGGAAATTTTCTAAGCTACAGATTCGTCATACATTGTTTTTCTAAAGACGTGACCCTTTCTGAGATATTTAGGAAAGGTCACTTTTGGTGACCTTTGACCTCGTATAAAAAGTAATGCAGCACTCGGATCGATGGGAACGTTTGACATTTTGTTCAACACGCCAGTACTAAAGTTCACACCAAAATTCAGCTTTCCCCTAATTTTTCCGAAGCATCATGTTAGATTTCCCCGGACTATTACTCTGTCAGCATAAAATATGACCACCAAGCATTTTGTTTCAATTGCATTTGTTTCAATTTCTATATAGCTAATATAAACCTCACGTTGGCGTTGGCATGCTAATAGATTAAGTTTTATACAGTTTTTAAGGGAATTTATTTTTAAAGAAACGTCCAAAAACCATTTCCTGTATGCAATAATAAATTAACGCTTAGCGATAAAATCAGCGACGGAAGTCAACTAAAGAAAGCTTTTCGAATAAAAGTTTTATGATGCCGAAAACAGTTTTACGTATGCTACTTATGTGTACCTTTGGTCACATTTACAGTCGAAAGTCATTCGAAATTGCTTCAGTTATCTTTGCGATTTTTTCTTTCACTTACATTTTTTTTCTTATTCAGAAAAATATTCTGAACAAACTCACGATGATAATAAAGATTACGCCAGTGCTTCGAGTAAACATTCTAGCTCGTGCACTGCGAAAAAAATCATATTCCAAATGAATCTGATTAGCACAGATGTGAATTAAAAAGTATCGAAACCATGCCAAAAGATTAAATATCCATAATATGTTTTGTTTGACTTGAAATATGCTAGTGGACTTCCGACGCCAAACATTTTGCTTTTCAATGACAAAATCGAAATTGAAATTTTACGATTTAACTATCAGTCACGGTTTAAGCGTTACTCAAGAAACATGGAATCGTTGGCGCTACCTTTTACAGAGACTCCACTCGATCACCGTTTCAGCATATTTGCTTGAATTTAAATTATTCGTATGATTTAAATGATGACACAAGAGTCGGTAAAAGTTTTCATAATTTCCACGCATCAGTGATTTTCTTAGCTCAATGTGACCTTTGCGTGATTGTTTTTTTTAGTAACTTATTCGCGATCGGGCCAAATCGTTAATTTATTGAAACGTGAAGTGATGATTTATTTATATTTTTCGGTAGTTGGCAATTATGGTATGTTTCATTGTAATACTTGCGAACTAATGCAAATGATTTAAATAAAATATATTTAAGAATTCAATTGACTTCATTACCGACCCTAAAAAGACACATTTAAGCTATGTAACTATTTGAGTAGATGTGTAGCAGATGTACATTTTTATTATACTTCTAAATAATCATAAGTTATTAATAAAAAGGTTACGCGCTAAATAATAATAATTGATTACATGCGCAGTTTGATTACTTTTTGCTACGTAAAATCGATTGTGTAACGTGTCTTTGTGCTTGTGACGAAGAAGTGGGTGCTGATTATGCCGGAAATATTTGCCGGTAGTTGTGTGGTTAAGCACATTTGCATATGGAGATTTATTTATGAACGTGTAGACTGATAACACTATCGCTCATCGGATAAAGTTTGCTAATCGATACACTTTCTAAATGCAACAAAATGGATTATACTCAAGGTTTTAAATAACATGTGTTTTACTTAACACAAAATTTTTAATAGTTTAGGCTTGTCAGGAGTCTGCTTAGAATATCTTAGCTAAAGCTTAGTTCTTAATAGGTCCCAGAGTTAAATCAAGAAACTGATCACTCCACGGTTGTATGCATTGATTGTGAGTGAAGTCTCTGCCATTTTCAACTCTAAAATCCGACTAGGATACAACTGTACACTTTACGAGTAAATGAATATTTATTGTTTTAGCGAATGCTTAGAAAACAAGGCAGCTGGAGTAGCCCAGTGGATAAAACACTAGCTTCTTGTGTGTGGTGTCCTTGGTTCGAACCCAAGTTCGGACGAGGTACCGCGCACCCAACTTTGAGTTCACCTAGTTCTGAATGGGTACTTGAGTTAATCAGGGGTAAAGTGAGTCATGGAACTAATCACTCCACACTCGTATTTAAACTGATTGTAAATTTGTGAATGAAGCTCCCTACCGGCTTCAGCCCTTAGACCCAAAAAGGGTTGTCGTGGGATTCTTTACTTAAAAAAAACAAGGCAGTAGCAAAAAGTTTGCTGGGGTTTTTGACTTTCTACCATGGCATTTGGCACAATTAGGACGAGGTTTTCCAGCATATAGATCTCTTGGGAATATATTTTATTGAATTGTTCTGAGCAACGCCTATTAGGATAAGTCCACATAGCTTTCGCTGCAGGGGACATTTTTCAAGAGCCAACCATTATTAATTGTGATATGTTTAGCACTTTGATTTTTATCATGATCTATTGACTGACTTCATTTTAAATATGCAAACGTTTTTCAAGTAAACGTTTTTCATTTTTTTTGCCTCTTAGGAAGCCCATTTTCAATCACATTTTCCTACTTTTGAAAATGGCAGGCGATACTTCTAGTAGCAATGGAGACATTTCATATGCATATTTTAGGAAAAACAAATAGAGCCTTCGAATGTAGAAGGGCAGAAAGAAGATTTTCACAAAGAAACTAAAGGAACCAATGAAAGGAAAGGATACCGAAGAGAATGCTGTAGAGACTATCTCCAAGTATGTGGTTATTAAGTCTACGTCCCAATTTACCAAAGAACAAATGGAGCTGCTTAGCCAAGGCCTGAATTATACTGTCAGGGAGTTTTTCTAATTGATATTCGAATCGCATTTCTTATAGAAGAATTGGTGGCAAACATCAAAGCTGCGGTAAAACACCTTTGCCGAACTGGCGAAAGCATAAATTAGATTCAACTTGCCCGAAACTCATCATAATGGAACGTGGTAAGTGGATGAATGATAGTAAAATAGCTGGTTATCAAACAGGTGTCGTCTATTAAAGTGGATAAGCGAAACGTATGATTATAATGAACACGGGTGAATTTCCTGAAGAAAAAAAAACTGAGCAAAGGAGACCAGGAAAGATACTTTACTTGACTCTATCAAAGGAACTATTGACTCAATATATTTCTTTTCAATAAGGATGGTACCTAACAAGGAAAAAAATCAATATTTCTATGCGAAATTGATTTTATTCTTCAGAATGTATTCCATTTAGATTATCGCAAATGGCCCAATGGCCTTCTACTATTTTGATGCCTTTCGAATAATTCTCTGAAGAAAGTCCTTCAAAGTAGGCCTCAGTTTTCATTTCAACTTCATTATCTGACGAAAATCTCTTTCCCTGGAGTCAAATTTTCAAGTTTGCAACAGTCACTGGGGACCAGATCTAGAGAATATAGTGCGTGGAGAACCTATTGGTAGCGTAAATTATTCAGTTGATCCGTTGTTTTTACTTAAGTGTGAACGGTTGAGGTGTCGTGATTAAAGATCACTTTTTGCTTTGCCGAATGAGGCCCTTTTTATTCTTTTCTCTTTGTTCAAGGTCCCATAATAGTTTCCTATGATGGTTTATCTCCTTTTGAGATAGTCCATGAATATTATTCCATGTGCATCTCCAAAAATCCTGGCCAAAACTTTTCCAGCTGATTTTTGCGTCTTTCGGCACTTTGGACCACTTCTAATCACTCTGCTGACTATTTGTTATGTCATCTCCACACTGTGAGCCATCATGTGGCCCATTATATAGACGGGTGATGGCTTACAGTGGCCGACAGTGGCGAAGCATAGAAATGGCGATGGTCGAGGATGGCTTTCGGAGCGGTTTTTCACACACATTAAAGTGGGCCATCATGGGCAACCGAAAAATTATGACTGGCCCATATAGTGGCCCAGTGTGTTAGGGTAATTTTGTGATGGTGGCCATAAATGTGGCCATCATTGCCTACAGTGAGGAGGCAGCCTTACACTGTGAAGTGTAGCATTGGATACATGTTTTGTCCATCGTCATGAATCGACAAAAAAATCCTTTTGATCACGCGGAAACAGTGACGAATTATCAACACGTTGTTTTTTTGGTCTACTGTGAGCAAATGTGAAATCCATCGTGCATTCAGCTTTTTCATACCCAAATGCTTATGCAACATTATGAACACAGAGCCATCTGATATGTACACGGTCTAAACTATCTCGCGCAATTTCACTTTGCGTTCGTCTAATACAATACGATGAACTTTATGATGATTTCTGTAATGACTGCATATTTTGGATGACTTAAAGTTTGTCGCCGCTTTATGATGACACGCCATAGCTTCACAATGTCGACTAACAGAAACAACCGTTTAAACTTCTAAATTTATTCAAGCGAATTTTAACTTAACCTATCATCGTCCTTTTTGACGATTTAATACCATCGCCCTTCGTGACGAATTAAACTTAACTATCGTCCTTCGTGACGATTTAACTTGTTTCGTCCTTTGTGACGACTTACAGATATCGTCCATCGTGACGACTTTTACTTAACTTGTTTCGTATTTTGTGCCGACTTACTACTATCGTCCTTCATGACGACTTTAACTTAACTTGTTTCGTCTTTTGTGACGACTTTCTTAAGACTTCACAAAATCGATACTAGCTGCCGATCAAAACGGACGGTAGAAGTAGTACCTCTTAGATTATGAGAATCTACATAGAAGGACGGCGCTCGTCTTTTTTCGAATCTCCAACAAAGTTGGTTCGGTACTCGTGCTGGGTCACACGAGTTTAAATTCAGCGAGCCAATATTTGACCAATCTTTCTGATGGAGCAGACACCCTATAATATTTATCGAACTTTTCTGTGGTTTCTTTCGCTGGTTTTTCCGCCAAATATTACTGTTTAATAAGTGCACGAAATTCGACTTTATTAATTTTATTAAAACACCAAAAGTTGTTCGCTTACAGTGGCTGCCAGACACGAACTAATTGACGCAGATACCTGAAAATTGACATTTATTCTTTCAAAATATGTCACTAACTGGCGAAATGTATTTCATGATTTGAGCGACATTTGGTATCCAACATTTTATTGAAGTTACCAAGAATCAAATACCTTCCGAAAACACATGAAGAAGGAAATGAACTGAGGCAGATGGTTACCGCTACAAAAAGAGAACTGCGAAAGGAATTGTGGACGCATAAAGAGCCTGAGGACGAGTGTAGATCTTTAGAGAAGGTTAGTGATACGTCGGTTAAAAACGGAAGGAGGTGATCGAGCTTGGATAAGTGGAAAAAGAAGAGGAAGATCGTTTGATATCAAGGCTTACTTGCCAAGCGTACCTGTAAAACAAACACTCAGGTTTTTTGAGGATTGTTTACAATAGCTTTGCTGAGTGGAGCAGCAAAGTTAGAGACTATTTGAAATTCGCCTCAATTTGCATGAGTGCAAATAAAGATATCAAATTTTAAACATAGCACATAAAGATATCAAATTTTGAATGGATGCCAAAAATGACAGAACGATACCGTTTCTGAATTTGATGATCATTAGAAAAGGTGGCTATCTTGGGTTCAATACCTACCGAGAACCTACACACACATTCACGGTTAGAATTAAAGGAAAACCTTTGAATCCGGCGTAAATTCAGTACTGTATCTATTCAAACAGTGAGTGTATGATAAAATTTCTAATTTATAAAATATCTACACATATCTATGTATCTAACTGCCAGCGTCAACTTTACCGTACGAAGTCAGAAATAATTAAAATTACCATTTGAAAATGCGGGCAATGATTTTCAGTTGAATGGATTGGTGCCACTGTTTTTTATCAGTTATGGCAATGACACATAAAAAATAAGAATACTATAAATGGATCTTATCAGAATATTATAAAATAATTAGAAGTAAAACAATTTACTTGAGAATTTCCAACAATATGTCGCTTTTAAATGCAATACTTGAATAAACATTTTGACTCTACACACTTCGATCATGAGTCGTGATCGGCATACAAACGCAATTATTTAGTCTTATCTTCAACACAAACAAAATTCAGGGGTATTACATAGCATACATTGGAACAGTTTTACGATCATTTGGCAAATGTGTAATTTCTGTCTAGCTATCGACATTCAGTAATTGCCAGTAATTAAATTTTGGCTCTGTTTTTATTCCACAGCACGAACGCACTTTCACTTTGCGATTAGTTTTTGGTAGGGGAATGTGTAGATACACAAACAAGGTGACACCAGGAAGTATTTTGAGATGCGGGTGGGCTGGAATTAGATTCATTATTTAATTGTTTAAAAATAAAAGTGTGAGAATGCGGAATGGTATTTAAGGGATTAAACATAGAGGACATTTTTATGAAGGTTTATTTTGTGAAAGCGAATTGAAGCAATTTTTGAAGATTGTAAGACTGCTTATGGGGAAGATACTAATTTACAGAAGACCAAAAATGAAGCATCTGAATTGAATTTTATATTTTTTTTATTGATCCAAAACAAATTCAGAACATTCAGAATATTTTATATAGCTTTCATAAAATTGGATTGAATTGAAAGGTTTCTGTGTCTGATTTGTGCACTATTTTTCGGATTTGAATAGAGCTATAGATAGAATCTTCAAAGCCTGGATGATTATACTCTTCGGAAAACTTCAATAATCTTTCATCGACATTTTACGAATCATCAAACAAGGCCACCAACGATTTCGAACATAATTTATGATGTAAACATAAGAGAGATCAGTGAGTCATGTACCACTTTGCACCGATGACTGCAAGTCAAAGAGTTACAAAACTACGGAGTGTAAAACACTTATTATTTATTTTTATTATAGGACGTTTGTCATATGAAAACTTGATGGCAGCATATCCTACTCCAAAAATGGTGAAAATGTCCAACGCTGGCAACACTTTGTTAGTACTGCAACCAAAAATCGATCACACTGATTTACGTTAAGATGAACCTATCCTAAGGATTTCGTTTTAAAAAAATCTTTCAATTCCTTTAGCGAAAGCAAGATTTATCGGTTTGTCGATTTTATCGGTTTTTAATTATTTTTATTACAAATTGTCTATTATGTGAAAATTTAATGGTAGTATCTCTTGGTGTAAAAATGCTTAAGATGCCGGGCACTGTAAACCCTTGGATATGACTGTAAAGTTTTTTCAGGCAAAACTGATCAAATTTGCTTCACTATAAGACTAATTTGCCTTTGAATTTTATGTTGGATCAATGTACGCATTGGAAGCTATGGTGCGGAAAGATTTTATTTTTCAAAATGGTCCCACAGCCCCCGGGTTTTCAGTCTATTCATGAGACTTCTATCAGACCAGCTCTTTTTTAGGCTCTTTTAATTTTAGGGTCTTAGCACCTGTATAGGGTTAAACATTTCAGAAACGTTTTATAGCCAAGGTTGACGCATTATCAGTTTTCATTTCACATACTTGTTTCCTCCGAATTTTTTCTCACTATAAAAATATAGGGGTACCGGAAAATTCATTAAAATGCCCACAGCCACCAAAGGGTTAAAGATATCGTAGTTTGTACCATAGCCCTACTCTTTATAATTATATATATATATATATATATATATATATATATATATATATATATATATATATATATATATATATATATATATATATATATATATATATATATATATATATATATATATATATATATATATAAGAGATAATCTCTGGAGTGACCGGTCCGATTGAGCTGAAATTTTCAGAGGACATAGATGTATATAAGGACTGGTGCAGTGACTAATTAGAATTACAACATCTTTAACCCTTTGGCGGCGGCGGGTATTTTAGTGAATTCTCAGATAGCCCTATATTTCTATGCAGAGTACTGGAAATCAAAACTAATTATGCTTTATGGTTGATTATGATAGAAAATTGGAAATGATGAACCCTAATGTGAGCGCTAAGTGCTTAAAAGTAAGCAAGGATTTTTTTTCAAATTTCGATTCGTCATAACTTTTAACAAAAACATTCGATCGTCGTGAAGTTCGCAGAGCGTATTGATGTTGACTAAAGCTATACACACGTGAGTTTTCAAGACTGCGGGCAACTCTCTAGCTACAGAAGGCACGTGAAAATAATCATTCGAATCATCGACCCTGCTGATTTTTTTTTGCATTTTGACAAAAAATTCAAATTACTAATAAATGTTTATGTTTGTCCACCATGTCAATTTAAAATTGTCAAAACTCCGAGTTGCACAAGAACGGCAACCCATCACCAAATTACCTCTATTTTCTGCACTCTAAACTTCTGTTCACGAGAACTGACGACCGGATTATCCGATCATTATAAAATTTACATATTGGTATTAGCTAGGACCAGGTCTGATAGAAGTGATTTGAAATGCGGGCAGTCTTGCGTGGCAGTGGCACTACGAAAAAAAACTGCTTTTTGGCCTATAACTTCCAATACATCCACATTTGGTAGAGATTTGGTGGAAAAATTAGCATAAAACTGCCAGCTATGGTAATTTTTGTGACCTAAGTCTTGTAAATTTGCTCAGCAAAATAACGCTTATTTCCTTATAACTTCCGATGCAGTCATGAAATCAAAACGAAATTCATACAGTAAATGGACTTCATTATAGGCCAAATTACGTAGGAATTTCGTAGGAAAATCATGAAAGGGCTGCCAGCTATGGTAATTTTTGTAGTTTTTTTTTGGCTAAAGCTAAAGCTATAAAAGCTATAAAGCTATTTTGTCATTAAATTTGCAAGTATGAACGATCCTGCAATGACAATCAACAAAAAATATTGAGGTTTCAAAAATTTGAAAAAAAATTGCGGGTGGTAGCCCTAAAACTCTTTTCACCCTTATAACTTCCAGCGTAATCATTCAATCGAATCGAATTCACAGGGCGGATTTAACTTAACGTGTAGCAGATTTGGTATATTTTTGGTCATACTGCTAGCACAGAGTTGCCAGCACCAGTCATTTTCGTTAGCATTGCATCAACAGATACTTCCATTATTATATTCATATTTAAAGCGTTTACAATAAAAATAACCAATGTTTAAATTTTCCAAGTTTTGAAAATTTTTCGGATGGCAGCCCCAAACATCGTTATATTGGTGAGACTTTGGATGAAATCCTCGGATGAAAACGAAATTCAAAGGATAGGTTGATTCTAGCATGAGCCTGTTATGGTATACTTATTGCCTCTTTGTTGGAAAAGTGTTGCCAGCACTGAACATTTTCATCATTTATCTTATAGGAGATGCTGTCGGGAAATGTTTCTTTTTGCTTTGGATAAGAAAAGGTTGATATGATAAAGGTTGATATGATACAGCAGTCCATCAAAAACAATTTCTACGAAAATCAGTTTTCTAACAGTTCTGATGCGATAGAGGTTTTTTCAATTTTCAGCTCGAACGGATTATGCACTAATGAGATAATGTTATTGAAAGACTATCAAATCGCAATGAGTGGGAAAAATAGTTTAAAATATTATCTATCTTATTTGGAGCAATTTGCAAAATTTCGGGGTCCACAAAGGTTCACAAAGGACTAAAGAGACTAGTATTCCATTTACGAAACAAAGATTTTGCAGAAATCTGCTGGAAAGATGATAGAGATATCTGGAATTCAGCTGTGTTATTAAATTTTTTAAGACATCCTTTGTCCGATTTACTTAGAAATATAGCTAAAATGACTCTAAGTAGAATGACATAGTAACGTGATGGTGTTTAAAGTTATTCTTGACAAGAAATTACCTATTGGTTTGACTGGATTACGATTGGGAGTGGATTAGTCGAAATTGTCTCGTTAGGTACTACCTCGGCCTCCTGAAGTTATACTTTTGCATGTGTGGAATGCGTGGAACAAGATGTACAGAAATAATTATATTCGTTTAAAAATGGATTCGAATAGCGGGCATGTAACGACTGTTATAACTATATATAATTTGGGAAATTAAAAAAAGCTTTTTTGGGTAATTGCCAACAAGGTTATCAGTTCGAAATGAAGTAGATGATTCAAACCTTTCGTTTTACTTGCGTTTACTAAAAATATGTAAAATTAGATTGTAGATCGTATTTTATTGTGAAACAGCAAATTTTCTAAACTCAAGGAACGTCGAGTTTTGAAGGATAGCAAAATAAAATTGACAAACAATGAATTTGTAATATTTAGCTTCAAAAAAAAAAAAATCAAGTTGACTGCGATCATTAAATCGCGCTCATCAAAACTAATGCCTACAAAAACATTAATTTGTAGGGAACAGATCGTGAGTCCCATTGATTTCTCCCTAGGCTTATACCTTATACTTCCTCCTGCAATAAGATTTTCACTAGGAATACTTCGAGAATACAGATTTTTTTAGTATTAGCCACTAACTGTGACACACCCTGTTGATATGTACATTTGTACATTTCTATAGTATCTAGATATTTTCATGATCTTCTATTTACGCGACGATAACTAGGTAAAACGACAGAAACGTACATTCGTCGCCGTATGGTTCTTCGCAAATTTTATTTTCCAACATTAACACAGCATTTGAAACACCGAAATTACTTTTTAATCCCCAGTCATACCACATTAAGCTAATGCAAACAAACATACTAGCTCGTACTCATGTGTTATTATTTGAACACAGTGATATGTATCAAGTAATTGGCAGTAGCATCGCACTACAGTAAAGCTCGCTATTTTTGGCACCTTCAATGCGAAATTGGACCAACTACCTGTTGGATCTCGTCGAAGCCCTAGATTTCGCTTTTCCTCTTTTCAATGTGTTGAGTACCGTTTCCGAAACTATCCCAACATTGATCTTGTGACGTTCCTATATGTTACGACCCATTTCGCGCGTACAAATCAGAGGAAAATCTTGCTTCATATGCTTCATAGCTTTCAGCAGCTTTTAGGTCCAGGAAACGATAAATATCTATGTCAAATCAGCGAATTTTCCCCAGAAAAGTTTCGCAGAACTTTTCGGCAGAGTCTTTTGAATCGGTGTTTTTGAACCGGCAAACTCATCGACCCACTCTCCCGTTCATACGAAACACCAAACGCCAATGGTGGAGAAACATCCTGTGAAACTCAAGACTTTTCGTCTTTTTGAAAGTTTCCTTTAAATTCGATGTCAAAGCGTTTTGAATGTGGTGTTTTTTGTTTGTTCATTTGTGTAATATTTTTCTCGGTTGGTATCGCGACGCCAAAAGAGATGTATGTACATCTAAAAATAGTCAAAAATTATAGTGTTCGCGTAGAAATGTGAACTAGATACGTAGAATTGGCAAAAAACTGAGACATAGTCAGTCTTTTAAGTTTTTAGTTGATGGAAGCCAACGTGTAATTCCTCTGAAATTTGTGTTTTTTATGTATTAATTGGGACCCGTCACTTTTCCCCTGGAGGTGCAGTATTTTAAATTATCTAAGAAATTTCCAGATTTCATATAGTGGACAAATTTGAATTCATTGTGCTTGACATTCATTCGTGCGTTTTCACATTTTGTAGATCTTTTTAGCCGAGTTATTTATAAATAGTTATTTTGGTTGATCGTCCAGATGTGCCTTACATAACGAATGATAATATTTTTCTTCCATCTTTTTTATAGTATCTCTTCCGGGTGCTGGAGCAACTGAGCCAACGATTCTTGAAGTACTTAACAGAAACATCATTGGCGAATGCGATAACGAGGCTACAGCCCAGCAGTCACAAGAGCAGCTACAGCAGGAATTGCAGCAATCGGATGACGATTATCGAACTGATGAGATCAGTCCTAATGAAATTAACGACAATTTTCAACTAGATATACGTTATGCTGCTTCGACACAAGTGACCGATTTAGATGTAGATGATAATGAGCACGATAACGAACGTGTGTTAGAGCTCGAGTCTGATTCGATTGCGAAAGATAATAGTGAGGTGGCTCGTCCAACTGGCGACCAGGTTACATTGGAATCAGAAACGGGTGTGGATACACGAGTGAAAAGTACTGTACCGATTTCTTGCGTAGAAATTGAAAGTGTTGCATGTGATATTAGTCCATTTGATAGTATTACGTTAAGTGGAAGTAATAAAACGGTTAACCTAAAGGATGATCGAAGACTGCCTATTGTTGATAGCTCTGCAAAGCGATTATCGGCTGTAGAAGAGCAATCGAACGAGTCGGAGTCATCGTATTCGGATGATACTAGTAAAATAACTGTGGTGTGCGAGCCGAAGGAACGCGATACGGCCAGACCGTGGTATCAAGACGATGATTTAGATCCCGAAGATCAGAAAATCATCCAAGAGGCAATCGAAAGTATTTTAAAGGAAGCTAAAGAACAGTATATTGAGGAACAGGGAAATCACAACAAGGTAGTGGAAGCTCGTAAACCTGAAGAATCGGTTATACAGGACATATCCCCACTTCAAGCTCCTTTACTGATTCTTTCCAATCCCTTGCTGAATACACCTGACAAAAGCAAAGGCATCGAACAGGCAGACACTTCACAGCAGTACACAGCGAGCGAAACGCCAACTTCAGACAGTGGAGCTATCAGTCCCTGCACTGATACCGCACATTTACCACTTGACAACTTAAACTCAGATACAAGCTCAGTAATCAACCCCCAAAGCTCAAAATCAGTGCTAAGCAATAGCCCGATCCTAACCAATAGTCCCGATAGTGGAGTAACTAGTCCTAGTCTTGAGCCTGAAGTATCAGACGCACTTCTTTCCAGTGAAAACCCAGCTATCGACGCAAATCCCATTCCTAACGCTACTGAGGGTTCTGAAATCGACTCAAACGCAATAACTGATAAACAGCTGCAGTTGCTAAATCCAATCTCAAACGCTGAGGACGCTTCACCGGAAACATCTGACCACTTGAGGAATGTGCAAGAAAAACCGGAAATAAAGCAAGTCGAACAAGACAAAGAAAGCACACAGAATAATACTTTGCAATTGTTGCATGAAGCCAATGAGGCTTCCGAGTGTGCCGAGTTTCTAACTGCAGTAAACGATTTGAAAAAACATTTCTCCGAACCAGATGCAGCAAATTTATCCAGTGAAGCTAAAAAAGAATATTATCGGCACTTGCGAGATTATCTCAATAACCAAGATTTGAACCGACCTCCCGTTCCTTTGAAAACATATCAGTGGGAAGATTTGCGCAGAGCAAAGAAACAGGTACGTTTGAATTATTTATAGATGTTTACATTCAATTCGGTTATTAAGTTTCAGTAGCTTTGAATTCATTTTGTTGAAATTATCAGTATTAATGTCCATATAGTACGCAAAAATTAAATTAAAGTCTTTAAAAAAATTGAAAGAATCTGTAGCTATTCAGTCAAATGAAAATATTAATAATTTATCATTACAGGGTGGATATCCATGGACACACCTTTATAAACGCCCATTAGGCCCAGATGAGGAACCTGAACTTTTAACTTTACGTCGATCTCAAGAACGTCAACAATTTTCTTCAGAATCGCCACGATCTGTAAAGAAAGTTGTCCGCATTCATGACGAAGTATTAGTCAAAGAAACAGAACGATATATCTGTGATTTGTCCGAGAACGAAACAGACGAAGAAAGAGAGGACGATAGACCCGAAGATCAAAGAGAGGAAGACGATAGTCATCTGCAAGTGCCCGTTAACCTAGTCGAAGATAATTTTAGTGTTCAAAGCGAACCAATATTATCGGTCTCATCGGATAGTAAAGCTTCGAAAATCACTAGGATCAAAGGAATACTTAAGCGCCGACTATCTTTGAAGCAATTGAAATCAGGCTCGGCACCCGAAAGCAGGGCAGAGGAAGCAACACCAGTCGCACAGAGAAGGCAATTTATAGGAACAGAGCAGATAGCAAAGTGTTGTCATCCGATCATGAATAAACTCAAGTCGATGGCAGATAAGCAGCTCAAGAGGCGCCACATCAAGAAGGTTCCTTTGAAAGATGATGAGAAAATAGTGTTCGCGGAGAAGCAAAAGATTCTAAAACTGAAACAGTCTCCTAAAGCAGAACATAGTCAAATCCCACATTTTATTGAGAAGCAAGATAGCGACGATGTGCTTGAAATACTAGAGCTTGAAGAGTCACCAAGTAAAACCAGGAAGCTCCGACTTGGAGATGGAGAACTTATCGAGAGCAGTATTGTCATCCCTGATGAAATTATTGAGATTCCCAGCCCCCAGTCTAACGGTGAAAAGGGTAATACCTGTGCAGAAACTTTAGGCGATCAGACTACTGCCGTAACCAAGAAGCCAGACTTAAAACTCAATCTATCATTAACACAAGAAAAAGTTACTTCCAAACGAAAGGAACATATTTATGAAGATATTGAAGGCAAAGGGATTGAAGATGAAATCGAAGATATATTACAGGAAGCTGTAGAAAGTGCCAATCGCATAGCAGAGCAAATTGAAGAAGAGAAACTCAAGCTTTCACCTGAAAGAGACATACCAGTCGAAGGCGGTGAGACAATAGAATTGAGGATTGTAGAGGATGATGAAAAAGAGGATAATGCAGAACGAAAATCAGCTTTGAAACGTGAATCATCACCTGTTTCCGATAAACATGTAACTTTTTCACACACAGAAGATAATGCTGATCCCCACAGAGAAGATATCGAATTGCCAGAAGGATATGGAGCGCCTAAAAGATTGTCAGATACTTCGTAAGTATTAAATTTTCATTTGCTTTTGAAGCTTAAATTTTACATTTTTAATGGTGGTCGAGTGAATAAGTCTTACGTATAAAATATTTTTAAATTTTTTAACAAAATTATAATTTTAGATTTGGCGTTATTTAGAAATTGCATCATTTTTGAACTATTCACAGAGTTGAAATAAGAGTCCGAAATAGACTTTTATCGTATTCATTTTAAAAAGCGAATTCTTACTGACGTATTCAATACCCGATTCGAATAAGGATAATAATAGCTGTGTTTAATGAGCTTACCTATGTTGAGCTAGGTTAAGATATCTCATAAAAATGTGTTTAATGAGCAATTCGGCTGCTCTAACTTGCCTGGAGTTCCTCTGATGTGTGTTTCATGAGCTTACTCTAAGTTGCCCGAGGATAATTTAATAGAGTAAGATTTCTGCTCTACTCTTTTTGGTAGGGCAAGTTCGGGCAGTTGTTTTTCAAGTGTCAGCGAACTGACTTTGAACAAAAAATTGTGACAGATTTAGAGTTTTTTTATTAGTGAATTGACAGGTTGATCCATTGCCTCACAATCACTCTAACTTGCTCGACTTTATTTTGACAGCTGCTCTATTCCAATTTGCCATCAAATGCTCTGCTCTTTTTTCAGAGTCATTAAACACAGCTAATATGGCATTTAGGAAGAAAATTTAGGAGAAAACCAGGAGAGTAGTGGAGAGAAGCACGTGGTAGACAGAGTCAAATGCTTTGGAGAAAGTAGTAAAGAGGACATCTATCTGTATTTGCTGCTCGATCGTAGTAGCAAATGTGCTGGCTAATGACTGCAAGTTAGGTTTGGTTGTACTGGGTGGTACAAGACCACACATAGATCTATTGGTCCATAGTGATACCAGATAAATGGACCACGAAAAAGACAAGACAATGGCCAGTAATGATGCCAATCAGTCGTTTGCAGTCAGTCCGCGTTGATTCGAGGGGGTATTTAGTCGATGAAGATTGTATGACTCCCATACGATTTTGGTTACCCTGCAGGTCTGAGTTGCACCCCATCTGTACGTCACACCTTGCATCATTTTGGAGTCAATTTGGATAGGAGTTGAGATGTCTACCGATCCTGACAGGGGAAGGCTAGTCCCATGCTTGGCTAACGCATTCGCCCTCTCATTTCCATCAATGCCCTTGTGACCGGGAACCCAAAAGATTGTGACTCTTTTGCTGTTACCAAGTCTGTTCAGGGCCTGAATGGTGTCGAGTACACACTTCGATCTGAATGTGTGAGCTGATATTTCACACATTCAGATCGAAGTGTGTACTCGACACCGCCGCTTGACTGTCTGTAAAGATATTTATTTACTCACTAGTCGTGTCTTTGGCATATACCAGAACTGCGGCTTTACATATCGCGAAAACCTCCACCTGGAATATACTACAGTGATTCGGAAGCTTTAAAGCTGCTTCTATAGCTGCAGAATATGCTGCAGCATCCACATCTGCAGCTGTTTTAGCGCCGTCAGTGTAGATGCTAAGTGATGCTGCGTACATTTGCTGATTCCATTCCTGCCCATTTCCCACAGTCACCCGATATCCACACTCGAAGGACAGATTGGGAACCAAGTAGTTTGTGCTTCCTGCGTATCAGCACTCAATACTGCTGAGGCCGAAGGATCTTGACTCGAAGTGTCCTGATTCCCTAAGGCTGACAGCAGCTTTTGCGGCAGTGCCTCTAACAAAGAGATGAAGTGGAGGGAGAGGAAGCAGGACGTTCAGAGCAGGGAAAGGATTCGAGGTTAAGGTACCCGTAGTGCAGAGAGCCGCCAACCGCTGAACTCTGTTGGCTATGCTAGCAAAGATGCTTTTATTCACTGCTGGCTACCAGGCGAAGCATCCGTAAACAAAGATCGGCCTAGCTTTTACACAGCACTCTCTTGCTGGCGTAAATCGCGTTGCTTGCCCGCTTAACTCTTTCCTCTAAATTTGCCTTCCATGTAGGGTTGCCAACTCTCCCGGAATTCCGGGATTCTCCCGGAAAAATACAGTTCACTTAACAAATCTCCCGGCTCCCGGAATGCAGTCAATTTCTCCCGGAAATTTAACAAAAATTGCTTTCACGGAATTTTCATACTTTTATTTATATTTTATTCTAGCTTTTATATGCTTGTAAATAATCCAATATTAATCATTAAAAATCGTAAATTGCACTAGATTTGTACAATTGATTAAATAATAGATCTGAGTGGTTCTCTATATGAGCCAATAAATGAGGATAAATTGTACGACGATTACTGTATGCTGCGAGAAGTGCATGACCTTGTCGCAAGTAAAATAAAGAGTGAAGACTTGCGTTGGGCTATTTTTTTGGAAAAATGTAAAGAAGAATCGGGCAACGAAATAAAAAACTTGTTACATTCGCTCTATCGATCCCTATCGCAAATGTTGCCGCTGATCGTGTTTTCAGCGAAGTAAATGAACTGTGGTCAGTAGATATATAATACCAGTTCTGGCGCACTTAAGAGGAGCAAAAGGGGTGCAAATAAGAGGAGCAATAAGGACATGGTGCCTTCGATTATCGGCCCGCGCATGACGTAAGCGATGATCTTTGAACTAATAAACAGCTCAACTGGGCTTTTAGCTTAACAGGGTTGTTTATCAGTTCACCTACCCTATTTATCAGCTCAACTGGGCTGTTTATCTGTTCGAGATCATCGCTTATGTCATGCGTGGGATGCGCGTGCCGATAATGGTAGGCACCATGTCCTTATTGCTCCTCTTTGCTCCTCTTATTTACTCCTCTTATTTACTCCTCTTATTTACTCCTCTTTTGCTCCTCTTAAGTGCGTCAGAACTGTTATTATATATCTACTGTGGTGAAAAAATCGTAATCGGCTTAATGAAACACATGTAAAATCAGAAATTCAGGTATGCACACATTTTAATTACACAATTCTATAGCTTTATCCTTGCAAATCAAAAGACATTACAAGCAACTCGTTGTGTAAAGAAATATCATTTTAAATAAATAAAATTGTTTTTCACTTATTTTTTTATTTTCCTCCCGGATTTCCGATCCACTAAGTTGGCAACCCTACTTCCATGTGAGCTTGCTGTCTAGAATAAGACGAAAGTTTAACCTGGAGCCACCCAACACGATTGGGTCTAAATCAGGAGTTTTGTACTTCCTAGTGAAGAGCACAAGATCCGTCTCATTGAGGTTGATGCCAAGGCTCACGGTATACGCCCACTCTTCAAACAGCCCCAGAGAGTACTCGACGAGCTGGCCAAGGGTATGTGGAAACCTACCCGAACCTAAAATAGCAATGCCGTCAGCATAGGCCACAACTGTGCTTGCTGCAACTTGCTTTCCAGCCTTTCCAGAATTGAGTTTGTAACAAGGTTCCACAAGAGATAGTGGGATGGGTGTTGGATGCGTGGAGGCTATCCATAAAGGCTGTTTTGTACACATTATTAAAGGCGAGTTTAATATCTAGGCAGGCTCCCAAAGCGTATTCTTTGTAATGGAGTGCCCTTTTTATTTTGTGAACTACCCCATAGAGAGCCGTTTCAACAGGTTTCCCTTTCATATACGTATTTTGGACTCTCGATAGAGTTTGAGTACCAAGTCTTTGTTTGATATGAGGTCTATTAATCTTTCGAAAACTTTGAGGAGGAAGGAAGTCAGGCTTATTAGCTTGTAGTTTTTCGGATACGCATGGTTGACCTTACCCGCCTTGGGTATAAATACAACCTTAGCGATCCTCCAGGCTGCAGATACGTGACTTAGCACTAGGCCAACTTGCTATTTTACTTTGTTTTTCATCAGGCTATAATACATGGCTTCGGGGGCTATGATAGCTATAATACCTATCGCCTACTCCTATGAATTTTCCGTAATGCATTATGGTGTCAGGCGCTATATTTGATCATAGTCCCGAAATCAGCTATGTGTACAGTGTAGAAGTATATAAATTATGGCGCTATTTTTTTCCTCAGTGTAAGAGGAAGATTGAAAGAAAGTTCTAAAAATACTGAGGAGTGATGAGGATCGAGAGAAGCGTATAGTGAAGGAGCAGAACCTAAGGAAACTAAAGACAGAGGAAGGTTGATTGAAATGAGGTCGAGTAGCCTGCTCATAGTTTACTTGGTTGAAAAAGATGAATTTCACTCTATGGAAGGCATATCAAAATCACCACATAATATTAAACGAGCGACAGGAGAACGACAGAGGATATAGACTGAGAGTTCTGCAAAGACAAGCTCATAGAATCCAACAGGACTATTACAAGAACAAGTAATATTGAGGTATGAGCTAAAGCACAATAAAACATTCTACTGAAGTAATATTATTAAAGTTACTGCAACGATAGCGACGGTCAATTTCGTCTTCCTGTATGGTGCCGAAATTTGGGGTACATCTACCCAAATTTATTAAGAAGTTCAGGGCACGCATTGTCAGTAACCTGCGCAGTGGTGATCAGCGTATCTACCCCACTGTCTCAGGAGAAACCGCAACGATGGTATGCGAAGTGATCCCGATAGATCTATTAGCACAAGAACTCTCACTCAGAGCTGGACAGAACTGAGGTTCTAACGCACGCGAGTGCGCAAACCCTCAACTTTCTTTAGCAAACCACTAAATGCATTTTGACTCATTCCCAAATATTCATAAAATTTAGATTTATGGTTTATAAAATTTAGAGTTATGGATTTATGGTGTATAAAGGTATGAACTATCCTCCCATTTCCCGAAGCGTCCATACGAGGTGAAACATTGCCATTGTTATGATTTTCTTCCTCGTCTATGAGAAATGTTATTGCAGCTAAAAAAATCTTCGAGAAACGAAGCGAAATATGCTGAAATTCATGATGCACCTATACACTGTTGGAATTTGAAAATTGAAATGTAATCACAGGTGATGGGAGCTCTGGTACGAAAAGAGACGGAGATGTCTCTAAATGCCAGTGAAAAATTCATCACGGATGCCACTAAACGTAGATATAAAGACGGATTTATTTAGGATTGAGATTGAAACATTAGAATGAAAACGAGTTGTTTAAAGGCTTCTATTCCACTGTTTCAATCTCAATCGCGTTTGAATCCGGTTTTGTATACTAAGTGCATCATTCGATAAAATTTTGAACCATATTTTCCTCAACATAAAAATTTTAATAGAATGGACGTTTCTCGAAATCTTTTTCCAAAAATCTGATGCATAAAGTTGAGTGAACGCTTAGCTAGCAATAAATATGACCCCCCACTGAAACTAATTTCGTTACATCCATTTCGACAGCTTTTTGGGCAACCAGAAATTGACGCGGCATCGCTAGTAAATTTATAATCCATATTAAAGCTAGTGCAATTTTTTGATATTACATCGATGCGATTGATTTTGTTGCCCAGAAGTTAAATGTAACCAATCTTTTCTAAATAAATTACTATCGACATAAAATCTGTTATTACTAATTTTCGAAGAAGCGAAGAAAATTGACATTAAGCTCGTTTCGCCGAAAATTCATATTTCTTTATATATGTATATATATATAGATATATATATATATATATAAATATATATATATATATAAATATATATATATATATATATATATATATATATATATATATATATCAGCAAAATGATTAAGGGAGATAATCTCTGGAGTGGCCGATCCGATTGAGCTGAAATTTTCGGAGAACGTAGATGTATATAGTAGGTAGGTCCATGACTCAAATGCAGATATCCTAAACCTTTTGGCGGCGGCGAGCGTTTTAGTGAATTTTGAGGTACTCCTATATTTCCAAGTAGTGTACATTTTTGTTAAAAAAAAAGTATTGGGAATGAAAACTAATTATGTTTTAAGCTTGTTTATGATAAAGAATTGAAAATGTTGAGCCGTGTGTGGGTGCTAAGTGCCTAAAAGTAGGCAAGGATTTTTTTCCAAATTTTGATTTGTCATTACTTCTGACAAAAACATTGGATCATCGTGAAATTCGCAGAGCGTATTGACGTTGGCTAAGATTTAACACACATGGATTTTCAAGATAGTGCAGGTATGCCTGTAGCTACGGCAGGCTCCTGAAAAAAAATCCTTCAAATCATTGACCCTCAAAAATTTTTAATTTTTGACAAAAAATTCAAATCATTGATAAATTTTAACCTTTATCCATCATGTCAAATTGAAATTTTGAAAATTCCGATTTGCACAAGAACGGCAACCCATCACCAAATTACCTCTATTTCCAGCACTCGAAAGTTCTGTTCACGAGAACTGACGACTGGATTATCCGATCATAATGAAATTTACAGGATATGTTGGTATTAGCTAGGACCAGGTCTTATAGAAGTGATTTTGAAATGCGAACAACCCTGTGGCAGTGGTACCATCTTGAAAAATCACTAAAAAAAACAGCTTTTTGGCCTATAACTTCCGATTCAGCCATCAGACTTTAACAAAATTCACACAATACTTGGATCTAACTCTATGTAATATTTGGTAAAAATTTGGTTGAAAAATTAGAATAGGGCTGCCAGCTATGGTGATTTTTTTCATTTTTTGGATCTTCCAAGTTTTGAACATTTTTCGGATGGCAGCCTCAAACGACGTTTAGCCGCTGAAACTTTCGATGAAATCCTCCGATGAGAACGAAATTCAAAGTATAAGTTGATTTAAGTATGAGCTTGTTATAGTAAACTTATTGCTGCTTTGTCGGGAAAGTGTTGCCAGCACCGAACATTTTCATCATTTGTGTTATAGTTGAGTTTTGTTGCTTGGGAATGGTTGATATGATTCTACAAAAAAGTGTATTACGTCTTTCCACATTTTTTTGTCACTCAAAGACAATTTTTCGAAAATTAGTTTTCTAGCGGTTCTGATGCGCTAGACTTTTTTTTTTAAATTTTACTTTTATTTTCGGGTAGCAAAATGTTTTCTTTAACGTTTCTGATTATTCCAAACTTTTTTTATTTATTTTACACTATTGAGAATAATATTATTGGTTTGACACATTATCTTACTACTTTAGAAATGAAAAATAAATATCAAACGATTTTTAATACGTTAATTTGTCTGACAATGCATTAGTTCACACTTTCCAATTTAAAAATGTTGCTTGCATAGATCGAAATTGTCACGGGAATAGAAACACATATTTCTGGCTGTTTCGAATTCTTTTGTAGTTCGAGCTTGCTTGGATATACTGTTCGTGCCTTAGACGATTTCAATTTGACATTTGTGTTAGTAAGCTGACGGTGGCAAAATTTTTCTTAAAATAAACAACGATGATGCCAGCCAAATCAGTTCTGGTCGCGTTCGTACTTTCGTTCAACTTATTTTATTCAAATTTAGACGTTCAATAAGTGCCAATTCGGTACGTTTAAACATCAGATTTAGCATACGGCTTAACCCCTATGTTCAATTAGTATCATCAATGGGGTTTTTTTTTTAGATATTAAAACATGAAACAGGTTAAACTGATGATTATAGCGGAAATACTTTCCATAAACGCATGGAAAATATTTACATTTAAATCCGATCTACACATAATTTTAAAGATTATCCTCAAAACAAACAGCATGTTTACGATTGTAAATAAAAATTAAATGCAAACTATTGATTCTGTGCGTCAAAAATACTTTAACACAAAAAATTCCTTCAAACGCCCCCTGCAACGATTGTGGATCATCTCTCGGTACAAAAATAAAAAAAAATAGAGGAAAGCACTTTACAAAATACTATGTGATCTTTACAAAAATTGATGAATAGAATGAAGATGATTTTCTCTTACGCCGCGAGCTTGTAGCTATCTGACATGATCGTATGCGAAGAATATATAATAAATATAGACACAGTAGCGAATCGGTTTGCAGGTCCAGCCAAATTAGTGCCCCTAGAAATTCGCAACGATGAGCACGCAACGCTAGAAACGTATCTTTAGTTCTACTTTTGTCTGTTTTTTTAGGCAGAAGTCATTCATTTCAATTTGTTTTTAATTAATTTGTGTTTTTTGAAAAGATAATTATAATTTTTTTTGCTAGCGCACACTAGTGTTTCGGGTCGGGTGAATTTGTGTGTGAACATCGTGTCAGCTGTTCGAAACAAACATTCTCGACATAAAAGATTTTTCAGTCTTCGCTTGTTTATAAAGTTATATTCGGAAATGGTCTCGACAAATAATCTGCCTAAACATATGGAAAAATAAATTGGAAAAAAGCAAAAATATTTGCGTTGATGCGATTAAATAAAAACTGAAAGTGCGCACGCAGTTTAAAAGTTGCAAAGGACAAATTTAGATGAGTTCAAAGCCGCCAGCACGATCATCGTCAGTAGGTGCATTACCCCGCGAGCGAAGGCATACTACATCGCGTGCGGAAAGCTCATCGGCTGCACTTCTAGATGTACGATGCGGATGCCAATATTTTCAATGTGATTCATTGCTTCCGGATAGAATTAATCCCATCGATTCGCGACCTGGGTCTAGTGTCGGCTATGCTCCTGATGTTAACATCATTCAATTGGAAAGACCTGGACTGCATAATGTTGCGAACAGAAACTTTGGGATTAGCAAGCCGGTTATCGAAGCGGATAAAATATCGAATAAAAGCTTTGCGATGGGACAACGCAAACCGAAATCGTTCGATCAAATGTCGACAAGAAGCTTCGGCATCGAAATGCAACCCAACTATGACCCACATTCGAGCCAGGGCCTCGTTGTGCGCAATATAGCCAATACAGACGAAAGTGATATAACAACTTCTTCCTGGCAAAACAAACCTTTCGCAGACCGAGTATCAATTCGGAGCTTTGGATCGCATGCTCACATTTCAAGAAGGGACGCAGATAATATATCCATTCGTAGTTTTGGCCTTAAAAGAATTTCAAGGAGCCCTTCGCATAGCGAATTGTATGTTGCCGAGATCGAAGTTCCGTCACTGAGAGGTTCGCGAAGGGGTTCCAAGATAGGTGCACCTCAATTCAACATAATTGCGCCAACGCCAGTAATGGAGGCACGTCTTCCTTTTGAGCACTATCCAACTGCTAGTGTGTCATCACAAAACAAAGAAAATAAAATGTTTTCGTCATATGAAGACAGAGGGCCGCCTAAGTATAAGCCACCTGAGCAGTATGGCTTCCTTTTAGACTACTCGACTCCGACGAAACAGAGAAAAATCGAAGAAATAGAACCAGAAAAAGCAGTCGATACTGCAGAGGTAGCAGCACCACATGAAACATATTCTCCAACCTTAACCCAAAGAATTAGACAAGTTCATGAATTTCATTACCAGGAGCCATTCGATGACAATAAAATAGAAGACGCGCTACTATTTGACTCGAATTTATCACAAGAAGATATTACGGATTTAAGAAGAGAAGCATCAAAATATCAAACGTCTCCTAAGAAAGTCGAAATGGTGTCATCAGTTGAGTCAAGTGATTCGAAAAATTCAATGTCACGAGCAAAACATGTTGCGAGAGAAATCGCAAGCCTGGGTCCTAAAATGAAAGCCATGGCGGAAAGCTTAAGTCAAATAGTGAATAAAAAGGCGTACACTGAAGATGTTCGGTTTCGAGCAGAGGATTTGTCACAGTACCAGCCAACGCCAAAAACCGATCAAGAACTCACTCCAATGATACAAGGGGCTGAAACTTTGCAGGCAGAAATTAAGGAGCATTTGGTCAATTATACAGAAAACCCACCGGTTGATCAAGATCTGCAGCAATATCTCATTCCTATTGTCGACAAAACCATTCATGAACCTCCTCCTCTACCAGAAACATGGTTGTCGCCTTCGAAGCCATACGATGTAATAGACGAAGCTCCCATTCATTTTCCTACTTCTGTGACTACAACGACAAAATATCAAATCAAACAATCAACTCCTTTACAAAACAGTATTGAATCGCCAATGAGTAGTGAATCTATCTCAAAAAACTTTGGAGGTGAAGGCATCGAACCGACTATAGAAAACCGAACCGAAATCGATAGCGTCGTTAAATCAAACACTGAAAATGTTACGTCACCCACTTCCACAAACACCCATCCAGCTATTATACAAAAATCGACTTCTGCACTCGTCAAAAATACCGAAAGTATCATGTCTGCCACTGCAAAGGCTGGAGAGCCTGAGCCAGAGCTTCCATTCCGTGCCGATGACCTAACTCAGTATTCCATTGCGAAACCACATCAAACTTCATCGGCAAGTTTGCCACGAGCTGCTTCGGAAACGGGCAGTCAACGTCAATTGGATCAAAGACTTTTACGCTCCAACCTTCTGCGCCGAAAGCAATACTTTACTCGAACTCAATCACAAGATCGTGCTCCTTCGTATGGAGGATCGATTGGTGATATAAGATCGAATCGAATCATAAAAACTGTAAGTTTCGAGTTTGAAACGAAACCTCTATCTGAAGATGTGAGCAGAAATGCGCGGATGCCTAGTTTTATGTCGAGAGATAGGAAAGAATGTCTTGAAAGTGATTATTTTAAACGGTAAGCTTGAATAATATTTGCATGGTTATTTAGCTAAGGAAGGTATACAATCATGAATGCAAGTGAGAATATACAGAAGATAATTAGATAAGACTGATTAGATTGTGCAACCAGTGTCAGATGAAAGGAATTACGATTTTTTCAAAAGTATACGATTTATTTATTTACTTTTATTTTTACATGGAAGTATATTTCATATGGCAAGTTGCAAGTATTTAATATGCCGTGTAACTTCCATCGTTGTCAAGTATAACCTAGCATCTTTTGGGCATACTTTCAGCCAGCCTTCCCGTGTAGTCGGTGGACAAAAGGAGACCAGACTTTGCGGATAGCGTGCATCGGTTGCTTCGATTTGTGGACAAGCTATCTGGCAAGATAGGTTTTGACACTTCCACACACATTTTGGATGGCGTTGGTATCTGAAGATTGGAAAAGCCAGTCTATTGTCGTAAGGACTTGTAGAGTCGACTTCGGTGTCTTGGGTTCTTATCTTTTTTCAAGGCCCAATTTTGGTTTTTTCCCTGGAAACAACTTCTCCGCCGATTTTAAAAGTCCGCGCTTGAGTAGCTGGACCATTTTTTCGGCGTTAAAACTTTGGGTCAAAAGTTCCAAAAATCCGAAATCACCTTGACTAAACAGCATTTGTAGTGTAGGTGAACCAAGCTTGCTTCAGCCGAATCCACGTCGAAAAAAACCTTGTTCCAACCGCGATCAATATTTTGGGTAACCCAAGGCTTGCGCTTTTTCAAAAGTTTCTCAGGGATCAGAGGCTTTAACGTCATGGGACGGTAATATGCCTTTACGTCCATCAAACACCGTTCTAAGGTCTTGGTGCTGACATTTATACCCTTCCTAGCGAGAAGTATGTAAGCCTGGCGAAGTCGCAATGAAGGATCCTGTTCGAGAATAGGTTTATACTGCTTGTTCGTAGTCGCTCGCTGCAATTTCCGTTCAGAAAAGCCATCAACATTTTTGTACACTTTATATCGCTGATTCCACTTCCCAACACGAAACTGTGACCCTGTCAAGTGCGAACATAATAATACTGCTTCGCATACTTTTTAATTTAGTTGCGTTCACTACAAGGTTTCGAGCGGCACTGAATATCAGAGAGGAATATATTTTCTACTTTAAAAAAGTGCAGTTCTTTTCTTCTGACACGGACTGTAGTTCCCATAGATTATTAAAAATAAAATTTTATAGGTATTATCACTGTTAAAAGTAATTCATTAGAAATAATTTGAATACTACGTAGCAAACCATAGAAATATATTTGAAACAAAACAAACATTTTAATCCGAAATCGCAGCACAAGCCCACAAGTCACAACTTATTTGAAGGGAGAGTAATGAATAAAACTTAAAGCTAAGTTTTGTAGACGGGTGATTTTGGAAGGTTTCATCATTTCCTTCACCATTGGCTGCAAAATAATCGCTATGGCATCGTCACTATGTAGATAAAATATTCAAAGTGCTCATACTATAAAAGAGTTACTCATGCTTAGTGATGGGCTCAAAAACGCCAAACAGTTTGCAAAAAACGTTTGGCTGCAAAAAACGATCGAACAGTTTTTCCAAATAACGACAAATGGTTTTTTTAAGACGATCATTTTTTCTAAAACGAACAATATTTCTAAAACGAACCGTTTTTCTACAACGAATAGTTTTTCTAAATCCAATCGTTTTTTTAAAACGAACAGTTTTTCTACAACGAATAGTTTTTCTATAACCAATCATTTTTCTAAAACGAACCGTTTTTCTACAACGAATAGTTTTTGCTGAAACAAATCGTTTTTTTAAAACAAACCGTTTTTCTAAAACGAAATTTTTCTAAAACGAATCGTTTTTCGTTTTTCTAAAACGAACCGTTTTTATAAAACGAACTGTTTTTATAAAACGAATCGTTTTTCTATAACGAATCATTTTTCGTTAATCTAAAATGAACCGTTTTTCGTTCTTCTAAAACAAACGGTTTTTCGTTTGTCAAAACGAACTGTTTGGTAGTGGAAAATAGTTTGCGAATGAAAAACTGTTTCTCAGCGGCAAACTGTTTGGTAGAGAAACGATGTTTGACAGCGGCGATTTGTTTCGTATCGGCAGACTGGTTTTTAACGACAAACTGTTTGGCTATGGAAAACTGTTCAGCTGCGGGAAATAGATGTTCAGAGGCAAAACATGAAATTAATAACCCTATATAATACGAGGTTGTCAGACTTATTAGGTGCGTATTTTTGCATCTTGATCAAGAGCTGGTTAGGGTAGGTAGCATTGAGAACAACAACAGTTGCTGTTGTTTTGAATGCTGCTTACCAGAACCAGCTCTCGATGGCATACGACCATGCATGTTGATTCTTTACAACCATGTGTACTGATTGATGTATGATTATAGGGTTGATCAAGTAGATATTTTGGGAAATTGGGACAGTACTAGTAAGAATTCAGTTTGGAAGTGCTTAGTACTGGCAATGAATGTTTACGATACGATCGTGGAAGACATAATACATAAAATACATATAAAAAAAAAACGTAATACGCAAAAGCTCATTGTACTGAATTAATTGAAGATAATTCAAACTATGAACGATGTTTCTGAATTGAACTACATACATTTCAAATATTTATTTTGTCCATAGCATAAAATTTTTTCTTGTCGTTAACAAACTGTTTTTTTTAACAGTTTTAAAAAACAGTTCGTTTTTGTTTTTTGGAAACAACAGAAACGCCCATCACTATTCATGCTACGTATATACTACTTCGCTTAACATTTTGCTTAACTGACTGTGTCAATAACATCACAGTTTATTAGTAGTATTACGTTACCAAAGTAAATATCTAAAAACTCAAAATCAGAGTATGGACACTAGAGTTAGATGTGCATAAGTCAGATCAACATTTGGACATAAGATCTCAATTAGCAGCTGTGCTGTTGCGCTTATGAAAATCTTTCGATTTTTGAGTTACCGGTGTTCGCACTGGTTGTTTTTTTTTCTTTTGAAATGATGAATAATTATGATAAATGCTTGGATTATAAATTTGTTAGAATACGAGTCGGCATCCAAAATAGGGTTTTTTGAAGTCAAATATTTTTTTTTTTTTACAAAACCACCTTATCACCTTGATAGTGTTGTTGATTAAACTTAATATACTTGTTCAATATGTAATTCCATTCTCCGAAAAATTTGTTTTTAAGACTGACAGCGACTCCTTCCTTTTTTTCTTCTCCATTTCAATGTAGTCAATTCTCGGCTTTTTCATGTTCCGCTTTAATTGCGGGAACAAAAAGAGGTCGCAATGAGCCAGGTTAGGTGAATAAATGGCTTGAGATTGTTATGCTAGTAAAAACAGTCCATCATATGTCACAATTTAGGTCTATTCCATCACACACTTCTTGTAAAATCTTGGCGAATCTAAATAGAAAGCTTAATTAACAGTCTGATCTGAGATGTTTAGTTGCGGGTTGTTAAGAATATTACCATATAATATTCTTTTGCAAAAAAAATCTGAGTCACTTAGGAGATGATATTTCAATGTAAAGCCTGTTTCCACTTAACGATTTTTTTTTGCTGATCAGTCACAACTCCAAATCTTCCGTAAAAATTCATTGAAGCAAGCTCCAAGATGATCTGGATAGCTCATTTCTATCTTTAAAGTTCTGGTTTTGATCTTCAAGCACAAGCGCATAATTTTCTAATATTTTCATCCCTTCTGGAAGTTAAAGGACATCCAAAACGAGATTTGCCATCAATAAATATTCTTTTTCGAAACGGGGAAGCTATTTGTAAACTTGATTTTTTTTAAAAAGCGCTGTTTTTCTGACCTGCGCTTAGCATCACAACAGTTTTTTTGGCTTTAAGAAAGGAAATTGGTTTTAAGAAGGAAATAATATTTCACATCGCAAAGAGCAGTACCTGAAACTGCTTTCCATATAAATTCACTGCAGCCAAATATAGCATTCCCAGAAGACAGCACTGTTTGCACTGTATTTGGAGAATTTATTCTACGCTCATTCAACGGGTATAATGTGTCCATCCGCTGGTGTGCGCTATTGTATTTTGGGCGCAGTTTTTCATTTTTTTTTTAATTAATAAAATCGATTTTGAAGTTTTGTTATTAATTAAAATATGTGTTTAATTTCCGAAAGTATTTGCTTGGCTGGTAGCTATAAACTATTTTCTAGTTTTTTTTTCAAGTTGATTAATTGGCTTATTTTTATTATTTGATCATCTCCTTTTTATATTTTTAGTGATCACGAATATGAGCCAATTGGACAACCTTTGGATGAATCTCATTTGCAAGCACAAAATATTGCTGAGAAAGAACAATCACCGATCCCGACCTTTCACATTTCTGAACCACCAGCCGAAAAAGTCAGTGCGACGGCAAATGAAATTCATGCCGGAGACGAAGAAGAACATGATCAAACGGCATTCGAACAACAGCGGGAAATCGAAGAAAGATATTTCAGTTCAGTTCCGACAACTCCACGAACTGATTCGAGAACGGATTATGAAATCCATACAAGTCAAGTTGATTCAAGTGCAATCGAAGAGCTACCACTTAAGCCGGAAAATCGGAAAAAGGGATTTATGGCCAGCGCACATGATAGGAGCCGTCGTGTTTCGCAAAACCTAAGAACACAAGCTGGAAAAATTAAAACCAGAATACGTGGCACGAAAAAACCTTCGTCTGGTAGTCCAAAGACAAAGGAAAGGAAGAGGTTTAAGAAACCGGACTTTTCAAAAATTAAAATGCCAGAAATCAAACGTCCTGAACTTTCCAAGTTCAAGACACCCGAAATGCCCAAGTTCAAGTCACCGGAGTTCAAGCGTCCGGAATTCACTAAATTCGAAAAGCCGATTTTCACGAAACCAGATCTATCTAAATTTAAGATTCCAGATACAATGACATTTAAGTTCAGGCGTACGCGATCGTTAAAAGAAAGAGAGCCGGCTACTTCGACCGCAGAAGCGTCACCAGAATCGCCAGCAACTCCGAAAAAGAAGTTCGATTTCCATTTCGGAACATACCCAAGAATGCTAAAAAAGCGCCGACAAAAGTTGTCCACGGTTGTTGTCGCCAAAGTTGACGACCTACCTAGTACAGAAACTCCGCAGTCTGTTGAATCTACGAAAATTTCACGACAGGAAGGCGGTCCTGTTTCACCTAGATGGGCTGAAAAATTTTCGGAAGTTAGTTACGGCGATAGTGAAAGTGGCAAATACCAAAGATATGGCAGTGAGGTTGAAAGTATCGGAAGGGAATCTTCATTAGAACGGCGCATGAGAGAGGATCTGGAAAGAAGCTCCAGGGAACAAGAAGAGTTAGAAATGATGCACACGGTAGATCAGAAGCAATTTGCTGACTATGACGAGGAGAATCGTGCCATCCATGAAATCTCGAAAATCCGTGAAGGCGAGTTCAAGAAGCGACGCCCGATCGTACATCAAGATTCTGATTTGGTGTCCGAAGAAAGCAAGGACATCGGCTGGAGTGAAAAGGATGCCATTCGAAATGCCTTGCTTAAAGGCGAAGAAGAACCAGACGCAGAATATCTGCAGCAGCCAGAGTATCCTTCGGAAGAGCGACTGGGTGGTTCTGCGATGAATACCAATCACGAAACACAGTCGACAGCCAGCTCTGGAGCCCGCCAAAAAGGAGTAATAGAGGAAATCGACGACGATGAATTTGTTTTACGCAAACGAGGCATTTCTCAGGATAATATCGAAATCAGACAATACATAAGCACAGCTATAAGAGAAGGCCTCACAACCCCAATAAACACATTGGCACAAGTCGGCAATAACGACTCCTATTTTCCTGACTTGGACGTTAGTAATGAACAAGTGAATTATGGATATGACGTGCCACCACCTAAACCAAAGCGCGCTCCCAAGCATTTCAATAATTTCGATATGAATCGAGATACTGAGTCGAGAGAGGTCTCTCAGGAATATGACGGTAGACGACGAGATAGTTTTGACGACAATACATCCTTGCCACATGAACCTGAAGATTATTTCACGAATATTCCACCGAGCCGTCCTACGCGCAAATCTAGAAAACATTATTATCAGGAAGAAGAGCGCGAAGTGCCTTTAGAAAATTTGCCTTATCTAGACGACGAAGACGGTAATTCGCTCTTCAAAAAAATCAACATTGAAAGTTATCATGAGCGGCAAGAACTAGAAGATGAGGACGTTGAACCTATTGAGCAGGTTAAACCAGCTACACCACCAAAAGTCCCTAAACGACGGAAGAAGCAGCCAGTTTCGACCGAAAAAGACTCTTATGTAAATCGGTTTTCGGGTAGATCAGTTTCAAATAGTTTTTTACCCAGCGAAGAGCGCGATGAAGATGTAAGTTAACATTTGTACTATTTTCACATTTATCAATTAACCAACTTGTAAACTTATTACATACAGTTCATTGTTTACCGGACCCAACATGAATATATTATCCCATTGGCCCAACCGGAGACATGTTCAACGCCAACGCCAGCCCCGAGAAGGTCTAGATCACGTTCTCAGTCACGTATTACAGATGATGACCGAACATCTCGTGGTGCAGAGTCTTTAGTTTCAGAATCGTTACCGGTTGTAGAGGAAAAATTTCATATTGATATGAAGGAAAATGATGGGTGTGTATAAAATTATTTTCAAAAGTTTTCATAATTTATGGAAAATAGCTTGGGATGTAAATATGTTGTTATATTTCGTATATATTGATTGATCTTGCTATAAAATAATTCATAATTTGAAATGACTTAATTGGTGAATTTCAGATATGCAACAGTTCGTAAGGACCCTCCACCACGTCCTCCAGCACCCACTCGACAAAGGAAATCAAGTCCGCTTCCAAGTCGTTTCGCCACTATGCCACATGCGCGAAAGGAGAGCTCGAGGACTGAACAATCAGATATACATTTTAATACTATTGGCCCATCCCGACCACCGCGGCGAAAATCTTCGGCTAGTGTTGGTGACAGTCAGAAGTCAGTTTTTTTCTAGATGTGCTTCATTCGTTTTGTAGTTAACTCTATCTCAACTATTTTCAGGAACATTAGTTCTCCAGACGTAACTCAATACGAGGAACTGGACATTGGCGAAGAAGACAACAATCATAACAATAAAGGTCGCGTAGAATCACCTCGGGGAGATTTGCATTCAGGCGATGTTATCAACAAAATGAAGTACCGTCCGTTGCCACCACCACCGCGACCACCGCGTGAAACTCGCAGAAAGGATCGAAAAGATAGAAAGGAATACTTTGATGATGACGACAAACAAGATGGAGATGACGGTGCGGAGAAGGTTGTTTGCGATTTGCAGCTTAACGGAGACTACGATGTGGAGAAACATACAGAAAAATGTATTGAGGTTGAAGTTTCAACACAAACTGATCCTTTACCAGATGACTTTTGCTGTGAAGAGTTTGAGATTACAGATGACATGCGTGTTATTGAGCCTCGGGTGGGAAGAACAATTGCAGATTTTTTAAAGTATGAGCAACAACAGAGTAGTCAACAGGATCCAGACGAAGACAGTCTCACTAGATCTCTCCAGCGTTTCCGTGAAGCTAGCCAAAGAAGTTTTTCCGAAAGATCAAGAGGATCTGCCGATCGATCACGTGCATCTCATGGAAGCCGACCTACAACACCCTCTGCAATAATTCTGGAAAGACGTGTGCCAACACCAATACCTAGTCGCCAGGGAGAAACAATGCTAGAAGCTTCATTACTTGTTTGTCCAGTTGACGATTTAGACTTTGAAAATGAAGATGCTGCAGAACAAACTAAAACCGATGATGAATTTTGTACAAAGGACGATAAAATTTTACCAAGAGAATCTCAACAGGAGGAAGAAAAAAGACTAACTTTAGATCAATTAGAGCAACAATGTTTACGCGACGACTCTGTTGATCAGGCCGATGAGCAATTTACAAAAGAGACCTCCCCGCCAATAGCACCGCCGAGAAAACGGTCATCTATAACAGCTGAGGTACAACTAATCGAAGATAATCGGCAAATCGCACCAGCCTCAATTTTATCAGCGACTGCAGAAGAACTACATCACGATCAAATTGAAAGACTTGTCCAACTTCCGACTAGATTAGCTTTAGCTGACCTAGAAGTAGAAAGGCTTAGCGTAGGAGAACTCCAAGCAGGAAGTATTACGGTGTCACAACTACAAAGTACTGTAGTCAAAACTGATGAGCTTGAGTGCAGCTCGAATAATTTGCAACAACCTCTAGAGATTCCAGCAGGTCTAATTGAGGAAATCATTAGAAGAGTGCGAAGTTCAGAAAGAACATTAGAATCAACGGAAACCCAAACTACCGAGCAACCGTTGGAGCCCCAGGCGCCTGGAATATCGCCATCTAATGATGAAACCTGCCCTCCACCTCGGCCTCCCCTACCGCAAACAGAACATCAAGATTCGCGACCAATGCCTTTTCCCGCAGAATATATGCAGTACTCGATCCCGCCAGCTGCTTTTTATGCCTTACGTGATCCCTCTGATGCAGACCTTCATCCAACCCCAGCACATCGTAGACGGCGACACCATCGTCGAAAAGATTCCTCGACAGAAGATGAGTCCCACCGAGAGCATCGACGCAGTCGACATAGTACGCGTTCACCTGAGCCTTCTGTTGGACAACTTGGTGGTCAACTAATGAGAGCTTGTGGTAGTTCCTTGATGCAATCGATGAACCATATTGTGAACATACTACGAGCCAATGAAAAGGAAGGAAACGATCGGAATATCAGTACAGCAATTGTACTTGTGATTATCGTAACAATTGGCTTCTTGCTGCTAGGCATATCTGGAAATCGAAACATTCATCACCATCATTGGGATTATTTTAATCCACCAGACAATAAAGGCCGCTAGTCGTAGTATTCATGTTTGAATGTGAATACATGCACAAAACACGGCAGAACACACGAACTCATTTCATTTCGATTTGGATTTTTTTTTTTCATCAGACATAAATCTAGTTGCCATTTCGGAATCATCATACTCTTAGAGCAGTGTAATTAACGTGGTTTCAAAACGATAGGTTGTCATTTTTATAAGTAAAGCATTCTATGCGCCCTGAGATTCGTCTGAATGACATAAAAACGATATAAATTATGTGACAATTGTTATTTAAAAACCTTGTTTTTGTTAAAAGTAATTAAAATTTGAGACATAAAATATAGGTTGTTTTAATTGAGTTTTCCTTTGTAAATATTTGATAATAACCGAAGGAACCTATTTTGATTCAGATCAGATCTCTTTTAAATTTTTATTCATGAAGTGACAGCTTTAAATTGTATATCAGTGTCAGTATGTACAGAAATGTATACAAAAAAAATTTCTAAATTACGACATGGAGCAGTTTTTGATTGCCATTTTCATTCAGCTAGAGGAATTTAACATCACTTTCAAAAGGCTTAAATATAGAGAGTATTTCATTTTCATTTTCACGCGTGATATGCCTGAGTCCATATTGCAAAAAGTACCTTATATTGGATAACCCTTTATAAGGGAAGTCTGCGAAATCTTCAAACAGTAATTGGTGATTGGTAACAATCCCATCTGCCAAATAAGACAAAACTTTGCACGAAGGTAAAAACTCCGCAAGCCTTGATAAGCTCGCGACAAAAATAATGTTTTACTTAGTTACACAAATATTTATTAGGCGCATTTGTTTGCTCCCCATATCCATAACAGAACAATGCTAACAAGTGCATAAGCATTGGAAACAACAACAACTCACGTTATGCATAGGGGGAGTTGTTGTTGTTTCCAATGCGTCTGCAGTTGATAGTGTTCTGTTATAGATAGGAGTAAAAAAAACACGCCTATTGAATGTTTGTGTATACTTTTTAATGTAAGTAGTCTGTATTAGACGAATTGTTAAATATATAAATAAAATAAATAAATTACGAGATTCACATGAAGTTGTTTTGAAAAATCTTGAACCAATCTTACTATGTTCGTCCTACTCCTCGATAGACTACAAGAGCTGGAGTCATTATTGGCGAAGACAATCAGTCTCCAATATTTTGGTTTAGTATTCAAACTAAACAATAACGTTGTTTTTAAGTTCATAGTATTTTCTAAACACTGCATACTTAAAAATAATTTTAAAAATATTCTAGCTACAAAAATGTTCACGACTTTCTACGTACTACGGCCCACACAGCAATTTACGGAGCTCAAGAGCAATAGAAAAGGCATACTATAAAATCTTCTTACCTATTAGTAATTTCAAAAAAATCAAATGAAACACGAGTTTCTTCGAGGTCGTCTTCTTAATTTTATAAATAAATTCAAAAAATATCATCATATTGAACCATTTCACGTTTGTCTTTATGACTGCCTTTTTGTGATTGGCTTGCAGCTGGAAAATGAAAACAAATAAGTTTACGACCACAAAAAAACCATTCAAAAACTGACCAATTGTTGACCAAACAGCTGATGAAGAAGCCTCATTGATTGGTTCGATTTGAGGTTGTCGTCGAGCTAGCTGCACTTGAAGCTGAATTCCAGAAATATTTTTTTGATGCATTTCAGCTATTGCTCGCTCAGCATATTCTGGCTTGGCAAATGTGATGAAGCCACGACTAGTCAAAAAAAAACCATAATTGAGCAACAGTATTAATGAGAAAAACAACTCACCCTTTTTCAATTTCCATTGATACATTCACTATCGTTCCGAAGTCAGTAAAGTTTTTCTTCAGAAACTCTTCAGTGAGTTTATTTCCTGATATGAAGATTGTATTTCCAGCTCTGGGTTTGTCATTTTTCACGGAATCGCCCTTCTTTTCATTCAATCCTCGTTCTTCTCGATCCCGAACATTTGCAAATTGTTGATAAAGATCACGGATCCGACTGATGTTTAAAACGAGCTTATATAATTTGAAACTTTATTTATTATACTCCTATTCACCTTGTTCCTTTATCCGAGGAAAAATCACCAATTGTTTCTTGAGCGACATCATTTTGAGTCGATGAAAAGGGTTGATAAGCGGGAACTGCAGGCTCTACTTGCGCTCTTTTCCGTTCTTGACCTAAAATGTTATTGAATTGGAGTAAAATGTATTAAAATATCTAACTTATCAAGTGGAGAGAAAAAGAAAATGAGTATAGTACCGTGCAATTAACAGAATCTAATTTCTTAGGAAAATATGAGTCTCAAAGATAGCAGCATTGAAAACAACAATCTTTTCCTAATTGCTGTTTTCAATTTTACTATCGTAGCCAGCTTTCGATAGACGCGCGAAAAAACACGGCAAATTATGCCAACTTACCTTTCGGACGTTTGAATGATGTCTGATCTTGTTTGGTCTGCTGTTTCTGTATTGCCGGAATCGCACCACTTTTAATCAGTTTCCGAGCAACTTCTCTTGCGTCGCGAGCGTCAGCTGGTCTTTTAGGGATTAGTGGTTTTTCCGGTTCAGGCTTTGGAGCTTTTAGAGCCTGTAGTGCCTTTTTCTGACGAACAATATTTTTAGAACGCTTAATTTGTAAAATAACTTTCTAAGTTACCTTCTTTTTTAGTTTTTGGTATTTCGCTTTCAGCATCAGCTCTTCTTCAGTTGCATGCGAAGGAAAATGAATGTAAACCATATCGTAGGAATATCAGTTGCCAAATTCCACTAAAAGTTTTTTTCACGAGCTGCGAAGCAACTCAGTGCTTAATGGCGCAAAAAGTTTTTAAGATGTCAAATTTCTGCGGAACTGTCAGATAGCATTAGGCACTGCCAGATCCGAAAAAAGTTCGATTCGCTTCTAAAAAGGCGGAGATGAATAAGTTAAAAAAAAAGTAGCAGATTCAGAGAAAAAGTAGTAGAAATTAGACATATACATATATAGTGCACAAAAAAAACCGAGAACAACTACTTTTTCTGATTTCTAAGAACTTAGCCAGACGAGCAGCGAAAACACTGATCAGCATTTATACAGTAGTTGCGCCATCTTCTTCAGTGCCATCTTCACTAAAAAGTAGTTCCTTGGGAAAAGTAGTAAATATCATTTGCTACGTAGTAGAGTAGTATATTCAGAAAAAGGCAGAAAAAAGTAGCAGATCTACTACAAATGTAGTAAATGCCCATCACTGGGCGCAGCACGGCCCACTTTTGTCGAGGTGTAGTGTAGACTAGTCGGGTGAATTGTGTCAGTGGCGGAGGAAGGTTGTGGTCCGCAAAATACCTAAACTAGTTTAACCTCAATCGAGCTTGCCTAGTCCAAGCCGCCCACAAAAGTAATTAACACGCAATGTGGTGGATTTACGGGAAAATCATTAACCAGCTCGCACAATCTCTTTTCTCTATAACTGAGAGTATGTCCAGCACTGTATATACAGCACTGTATATACACTCAATCAACAATGAATATTTCTAAAAGCCCCCTGAAACAGACTGAGAAAGATGAGCCATATAAAAAAAAATCTTTTATTTTTCATTTTATTCAACTTTTTTCTTCTTCAACTCAATTTCAGTTTCACAGATTTTCCTTTTCTGACTCAAGCCGCCCCCATCAGTATTATCCACACGTCTCGAGGCTATTGAATTGTCTTCATCTATAGCTTCCTTTGCTGTCTCAACATCCTCTGGACTATTCCCGTTACCCTTATTTTCACTTTCCTGTGCATTCAATTGTTCTTCTAATTTTTGCTGACTGGAAACCGATGTATCGTATTGTAAAAGCTCTCGCAGCGCCATGGTAGCATAGGTCGATGATGGCAGACTGAAATTTACTATTAACGCCTTGAATTGGCCGTCCGAGTCGTCTTCGTCAGCCTTAACACCTTGCAATTCGTCCCAATCAGATGCGATCAGCGTCGAAGTTGGAGTGGCATAGCGCTTAAAATCAAATGTTAAATTTTCTGGTCTAACAAGTAGTTTACGATAAGCTCCGGCAAGGGAAAATGTCTTCTGGTTATGCTTGAGTTTTTCTGAAGAAAGTCCCTCTTCGCTTAGCATTTCTGCGTACCATTTAGAAACTTCGTTATCCGGATATGTGATGTAGTGACCTGGAAGTGGCAGAACAACATCGTAGATTGTATACTGACTTTCCAAAATATCGTTTTCCGTGATAGGTTTTACCATAGACTGTGTACAAAATATTTTATAAGATTATATTTGTTGAGTTTGACATTTAATACCTTGTAGTGCGATTCAGTTTTACTTCCATTATCCTCTTCTTCCTCTTCGTCAGAGAAATTTGCTTCTCCCTCTGTAATCATATAAGTATTTAGGAAATTCTGATTCAATATGACAGCATAAAACTACCATATATGATCGCACCGCCTTCAGAAGTATCCGCATGCGTTTTTTCTTTATAGACAAGATCACCTGGTATTAATTTGAGGCCAAATTCTTTCACTCGTCGTGATGCAATTCGATTCCAAATCAAACTTTGATAGGAGTGTGTATATAGCAGAAGCATATTTCGGGGAATCTTTAGGATCACTTTGAATGTTTAATCTGCTAACAGGTACTATAGTGACAATAAATACCTTCCGTAATGCATTCACGTAGTCATTCTCTCCGAACTCGGCAAGCCCTATCAGAAGCTTCTTTTCCATAAATTTGTTGGGTATCATAGCCGCAGCGGCAGCAGAGTTTCGATTTTTCCACCAGTGTTCCCTTGCTTCTGTCATGAACGGTGGCTCACCTGTGCGAGGTTTCATTATCAACTCGCAAGCCTAAAGCATGAAGAAAACATTTAAACGTTTGATAAATACGGCATTAATATATAGTACTTGTTTGTATTCTCTTTTCAGCAAAGCAATCCCCACTTTATAGGTCGGCACACCAGAACAATTTCCGAATCGCTGAAGCCCATAATAATTTATAAATCCTTTTTCCTGAATACTTTTCAATGCATTACGAATGTCCTCCTCTTCGCCGGAAATTTGGCGTATTGCAATGCGGAAGCTGTGGAGGATGGAACGTAAGAAAAATAAAACGACCGAAGATAATATATTACCGGTTTCCCTTCAAATCTCCAAGTTTCACAGTTTTTGTGTGGAAGCTGAAGTTTCCAATTTGCATATACGGCAATTTATTCGCAGCTCTCATTATATGTTTAGGTTCGCGCATTTTCATGCACATCCGTTGAGAGGTTTTCGCACGTTTGTCTTTCGTCCCGGCATAGGTTATTGATGAGGCGCGACATCTAAATGTATTTTTGTCAAAGTGTTGTTTAACACATAGCTAGCAAATAGATACCCTATGTGATGCGCCAGGTCTGCAGCAGCCCGAACCGTATCGATATTTTCTTTATGCACCACAAAATACACATACTCTCCAGACCAGGGCCACACACGTCTCTTAACTTCCTCTAGAACGATATAAATATTACACATTTTTCAAGGACTGTACAAATTTAAGAGCTTACGGTGTACTTTAGCCTTAAAGCATTTTATTATCTTTTTCTCGCCAACTGTTTCTGTGTTACTAACTAATGCTGATCCGAATTCTCCTTTCAACGTTTTGTGCATAAGAGTCCGCTTATCCTTTTCCAAGCTCGTGACATCGATGTCTATGGAAGCGTTCCTGCCTGTTTCTGTGTTAACTAGCAGTTCTCGGATGTTTTGCCAGATTTCTTCCGTAATTATGCTCTCTAGCTCCTTTTTATTCGTTTCGAGTTCGAGGTCTTCAATACCTACATTTAGTTGATGCTTTCAGCAAATGTTCAAAAACCGACACAAGTATATTTTTACATTCCTCTTCAGCAATAGGGAGACTCTGGTCCGTCAGCTTTACTTCATTCCCATCCACATCGATTTCATTCACGTGAAAGTCCGAAAACCTTGATTTTATTGTTCCAACAAATCCTGCACCCTCACGCAAATGTTCTGTGATTCCGACTTGGTCCTCTCTAAGGGAAGAGAATATTTTCTGCCTAGAAGTAGAATTCGAGATACATAAATCTACTGCGTTCCAACTAAGAGAAAGTGATTTGGCGCACCTGTTCTGCGGTTCATTTGGAGGTCTTTGACTTGGCTGATAACGATACTGAAAATCTTTCCCCGGACGTGAATTTGGATGCTTTCCACGATAGTTACCTCTTCCTCTGAAATTACTCCTTCCTTTGAAATTTCCACGTCTCCCCATAGCCGACTAATTGCTACTTTATAAAACGAAGACAAGCTGTCGAGGAGGAGGTTAGGAGTTTTGACATCTGTTCATTATAGGGGAGTTTGGGCAAAGCATCGGTTTTCGTTTCCAGTGCTACAAGCGTGGGTCCCTGACGGTATTACCAGTGTTGAAATTTGCCTCACCAGAACTTTCTTGCATTAGTGTACAGCGTTCAGCTCAGTATTGACATTTTGAAAGTGAAACGTTGGCAAATATTCGTTTTGAGATGAGCTTTCGCTTTGTTGTAATAGAGATAAGTTTTTCGTTCCCGTTCGGCTGTATTAATTTAAGGCATTATTGAACGCAGGGTAACATGGAGAAACACACTTATCAGTTAATTGGGTTGTTTGCGTTAGTCCGTCAGTCAGTCCTGAATGATTTTAATGCTCCAAAAATGTTTGAATTGTTTGCGGTAATTATGATTATTTTATTATTAGGATTAAGCATTTTACATAAATAACGTGATGTAGATGGTACAGTCAATTATTTACTGTGATACAAAGGCCGAAATTCAATAAGTCTTCCGTGCAATTATTAACTTTCAGTTGCATATTTAAAAAAAAATTATTGTTTGAACTATTTTCACTTGATTTCGGACTATTTTTTGTTTCATAATGAAATAAAAAAACTCTTATTTAGTTGAAAATATACTAAGGTTCAAAGCAATTCCTTGATACATTTTTTTTCTATAATAATGAGAAATATTTGAGCCATGCTAGCACACAGCCACAGTAAACTGAGACTCGTTATTCAGAGAGCAGACAAACTCAACCAAATCCGTATCGAAACTTCATGGCGTAACAAAACTTAACATCGTGGATGTTGGGATGGACATAAGTAGCTTGAGTTTTGCGCGATTAGAGACATCTACAAGGCTAGAGATTTCTTTAGAGCAAAGTCCACAAGAGTAATGGTAAAAAAATGGGTGACATCATACGTTTCTCCGGTGGATCTTAAACTGTTCAATTAGGGATGCGACGACTCGATCCGAAGGACCACGAGAATAATGAGGAAAAGTGTCGAGAATAATGCAGTCTATTGAGTCTGATTTTATTAGTTAGCTCTCGGTCGTAATATCGCTCGTATATTTCTTTATTGTGCAGGCGGCGGAATCGCCCACCTTCCATGCCGAGGGCCAAATATCTATTAGGAGATTACCCAATGGATCAGTTCATTTCAATAACTGAAATTTACGATGGTCCAGTATTATTTTGGCTAGCTTGTTGGGATGATGAGCAAGGGCTGCAATATATTTTCCTCTGCGGTTCTTTAATTCCTCTGCAATCGTCTCGATCCACAAGTTTCTGTGGAAATTAGCGTAATGGAAGTTTCACGAGGTTCCGGTAATAGGTAGGTCTTAGTAAGTTTTGATTGGGTTCTGTGGATGATTATGTTTGATGGGCAAGCTGAGTTGTAAACCATTGGTCCAGATAGGCTTCAGGGCAGGCTTGTAGACGAGCAGTTTCGATTTGTGAGATAGTTTTGACCAACATTTGAAATTAAAGAACTTGAGCTTCAATTGTTGATGTTTAGCTTCAATGTACCATAATGATTCTCCAGTTGGCTGAGGCATTTTGGAAGAAGAGTGATCAAGGCGTGATGGTTCGGGATGGATCTGAATCAGTGTATAGAACGGCGTCGCCGGCAACAAAGGTAGCTGTAGTTGTTTTGTTGCTTATTGGGAGATCAGATGCGAAGATTGTGTAGAGTACAGGTCTGAAAGCAATTCCTTGAGGTACACCAGCATGTACACGATATTAAGTGGTAGAACACCTATTGTATCTAAGCCGGAATTAGCGGTCGGTTAGGTAGGAAGAGAATTGTTCATGAAAGGTTTTCGAAAGAATTTATTTGATTTTCAAGATCAATATTCATGCCAGATATTGTCGAACGCTTGAGTCACGTCTAGAAGATTTTAATATCTGGCGCGATTCGGAGGGCTTCTTCTAGTATTGGAAGTCGTTTTCCTTGCAGAACTTTCACGAAAATTTTGGACACGCAGGACAAAAGTCTTATAGATCTGTATGACTTCACTTGAAAAATGTTTACCAGCCTTGGGGATCATTATGTCATCACGCCTTATTCCCATGCTTCAGGAAAATATCCGCCTCGGAAAATAGCATTCTAGAGGTTAGAGAGCCAAGAGAATACGATTGGTGGCAAATGTTTAAGCATAGCATTGGTGGTAAGATCAATTACCGCAGATTTTCCGATCATTTTTCCTGGATAATAATATTTTGAACCTCCTCAGCTGAAGTTCTGATTGGTTGTGAGTTCTGAGCATTGATATAATATGACAAGTCGCATGCTACCGTGGTGGAAGGTGTGAAAACCTGTTCTAGATGAATTGCAAAGGCGGTGGCAGTATTCCGTTGGCAGTTCTTAATGGAACTTTTTTCATCAGGGACACTCCACTAATTTTGAGCTGTAGAATATTGATCAAGTTTCAATACGAGTGAGTGGGGCAGAAATATCGGACAGAAACTGCAGACTTTTTCATTTTTGACATTTTTCCTATTTTTTATTCCACGAACCAATAGCACCATGTACTGACTATTTACGAAACTAAAACTGGTTGCTTTTGAGTAGAGGAACGGGCTTTTTTTTAAAAAAAATCATAGGCCCGTTGTGATTGAAGAGAGAAAAAGGAAACTACTTTATTAAATGGTATTGCTGACAGCGGGTACTGACGTGAAAAAGCAGCTCAAAATGAATTTAAATTGTAAAACAAAGTAGGTATTTTTCCCCCCAGGTGAAACTCAATAAAAGCTGCATAACTAAATCGAAAGGAGGCATTGAACACTGGCGAATCAGATCCAATGATAAATACAGAAAGGGAATCTGATTTAACCAAGCTGCATCATGCTGACCGCGTAGAATGTATAGAAAGATTTGAATCGCCAAAAAAAGTATCCCAAGAGCTAGTACTAGTTGAACTACCTAGGATTCGCTCGGCAGGGGTGAATGTTGATTGAATTCAAACAAATCTTTATAGATGATGGAGCCGGCTCCATCGACCTTTGGTAATAGACCAAGGTTGGTCATAGTAATCAGGTATTTCATTTTTTTCTAGGCGTGATAAGGACTGAACTTTGACGTGTTATTAAATGAAGTAAGGATTGTTGCTTATTCAGTGAAAAAAGTACGGTTCACTTCAAAAGATACCAAAATACACTTTAAATAAAATTTCAAGTTGAATGTATTCTCTCCCGCAAAATAATTTCATTGCAAATACGCATCTACAATCATATAAAACTTAGCTTCTACACATATCTACGCATATTTATACTTACACTACACAGTAAATACCTCCTTTATTTTCTTCGCAGTCGAAATCAATAACGTCATTCACTCCTACTTCAAACACCCCTTTCCAATTAACCCAACATTCTATTTACGATGAGCATTCTCCACCGTCGTCACAAAATCAATATTAGAACCCAAAATTATTGATTTCAGAGCCGACCTGGCATCGACGTCCGTGTCCACCATCTATCCAGGCTGTGCTGCTGTCCTGTCTGCACCTACAGTTCATGCCAGAGTCAAATCGTATCTGGATGCTAATCAATTCGTACGCGAATCTAAAGCCCGTTGTAGAGTTACACTCGTATTTACGAAAGCTATGGAGTTTTTGGAGTAGTCGCGTCTTCCTGGATAGAACTATATAAATTCGACTACAGACAGCAAGTAGTAGTGTTGAAGATCTGTGAATTCTATGTTCGATTGCTGGCGCATCAGTCGTTTTTATTCACATAATCCAGACTGCGAACAGACCCATTAATTTACTCCTGCGAAAAGTGCTTGTGCGTGAAAGTTGTCCTTTATCGAATCCATGTGTCGCGTTCAATACGCGTTTTTGAATTTGCTCAAGGATGTGTCCTGTTTTAAGATTGAGTGCTAAATTTTAGTGCAGGAGAAAATCACAAAGCAAAAAGGCGGGAGATTATTCAAGTGAAGCGAAAGGTAATTAATATACGGATGTTGTAATATGAGTGTTGACAATCGCTGATGATTATCTGAGTGAAATGCATGTGTTTTATTGATTTGCGTGGTCGAAAATCAATACCTAATATGTTTTAAAGAAACTAGAGACACACACCATGAATTGAATCATAGCCTAAGCCGGACATTATCGAATACTTGCAGTTAAAATGTATACAGTGATGAAAAATGTGATTTGTCTGTCGTTACTTGGCTATAAAGTCCTTTCTAAAATGTGAATTTTAATAATAACTTAGCAGAATTAAAAATTGACGAATTTGATTTCTCTAGTTTTTAGCTCATTTGAATTATAAAAAAGGCTCGTCTGGAATTCTTTCTGGATAATCAAAGCTTCCTCAGACGTTTAATTGCTTCCCAAGCATAAATAGTAACTTTACATTTTGAAGCAAATTATGAGTGCAGTGTACTCGTTGTGATAGAAATCGAATAGTTTGTTTTTTCTTTAGCAAGGACTCCTTTTTTTGGAGATTTGGACAATAACATTCATTATGGACATTTGTGCGAGTTTTCTGAGTTAAATAAGATATTAGCCAGTTTCAACTAATAACTGAAAGTTTTGCCTTCTTTTTGTTTTCGAGGCAGAAGATACTAACCAAATCTAAGCATTTCCGTCTGACGCAAATAGCAGAGGGTTTGGGGAAAGGAACAGAAGCCCTCTGAGTTTCAGTCACCGAAGCGCCAGGAAAGTAATACTTAATTAAAGTCTGTAAAGACTCCTTTTTGGGCTCAGTAAACTCGACATTTGGACGTTTTAGAGAATCGAGTTGAACTGATTGCTCGATTTCTTTTTCTACCTTGCACAGGGTCGAGATTTCTCTTGTATCGAAAAATTCCTCCATTTGAAAAATTCCTTTTTGGAGGTCCTCACTAAATTTTTATAAGTTCACTAAATTTCACCTCACCACCTCACTAAATTTTTATAAGAGAATCTGGAGATGAACTAGTCATCTTACAATCTTGATTGAGCAGTTTTCTTTTCTGAGATTCTGTATTCCCCTCTTCGGCCTTCGGTTGAAGGCCTTACCTTGTTTTCGGTGTCCAGTTGATGTGGGTTTACTCCTCTGAGGTTTACTCTCACCCATCCGTTCAAGATTATTCTACCCAGAACTGACAGCATCGGGGATTATCACCCAAGCCTATATCTTGCGTCTCCAGGTAGGCTCTGGATTTTGTCTGGCATCCACTTTCTAGCGAAATGCTTCCACTTTTTACTACATTGATTTCCCTAATCTACTTCGTCAATAGCTTCCCCACTTTTTGAAAAACTTTCCCACGGTTGAAAGTCTCCACAGATTTGCAGGATCTAGAGCACATATCAGTTCTTCCTCCTATGGTTCTTGCGGGTGTCTCATTGGTTGTCTCTTTAAGTGTTACTCTCTTTCTAATTTGTAAGGATCTGGAGAAGGCATCTTTTTTTAAGGTACGGCCACAGTCTGGCTTCCAGCTAACGCTTTACTCACCATTCCGGAGTCCTGAGAGTCCTGAGAGAGCCCAGCACGGGTGGATTTCTAGACTCAGTTTGGCTGCCATCTGCCTAGATACAATCCATTGGATTAATCCTCATGCTCTTTTGCAGGCTCTTTTAGTGTGATACCTTGCGATGCACAAGGTGGCGCCCAAGAGGAGGGACTGTAGACAGTATAAGTGACTACAGACAGTTAACTTGTAATGAAAGTGCAAAAATAACTTCTAGTAGGTCTAAGGCACTGAAGTTTTTTCTTGCTAACTTCTTTAGTATGCATTTTTGTTATTTATATTTATCACTTCTGTTGGAAATGTCGTGGACGGATAATGGAATACTGATTTATTTTTATAATAGAGAAAGATACAGGCAGAACATACAGGCAGTATTTGAATGGTTTAAGATGCTTGTATGTACTTTGCTGTTATTTGCATGTATCAAATACGTCTTTGTTTAGCGGCAACCAATAAATTGCATTGAGCTGCATCCTACAATTTGCTTCGGGTTCTATTTTCGAATCAAAATTCCAACAATCTGCAACAAGCATACAACACTTATATGAACATTATGTGACAAATCCTTCCTTATGTGACAAATCCTTTTCTTGCATCTTCAATGCCTAACAATGATAAATAAGTCACGTGGATGATGTATACATATCAGAAGTAGGGTTGCTGGAAAAAGCAACTATAAAAAAAATGAAAATTACGACTCGGACTTGAATTTTCTATGTGTATCTAATCTATGTCAAACAAGGGCAGTCGTGGGATTACTTTACTTTTTGTCTTTTAAGCAATATTTTCTATTTTAAAATAATCTATAAAAACTAGCTTTGTCTATGTAATGTTCTTACTAATGTCTACCTGTTGGTGCACTAATGAGTGAATCTAATAGTAACAAAATCAAACAACGGCCTTCAGATTTAGAGATATGTATACCTAATTTAACTTTGCCGATAAACAAACGCTCTATTTAGTAATGATATACCTACACTATACACATACATCCTATTCAACGAAAGCATCGATTAAGATATGAAGAACGCATTGTGCCGAAAATCAATTCTCTATCATTCGTAGATGTATTTCGCAGTTGTAGTCATGCCGTTTCTCTTTCGTTGAACTTTCACAGATCCGAATACTGGAATTATCGATTTATCGATTCACAAGTTTTCCCGGGAATAAAAGTACTGCTTACGTGCAGTGGGTTCTTATTTCATCACATTACCCCCCGGCTTAACCCTGGTGGTGCTGTGTCAGCCCAATTCATGGGAGCGTCGCGTCGTTGTGATTTTCAATCGATACTCTCACCATTGTTACTGAATTTGACTGGATAAGGATTGCTACGAATTGACGATAGATGCATATTGCAGTCGGATTCAGATTGAAATTTAAACGGGAAACGTATGGCATATGGTTAAAATGAGTTCGATTGCAGCAGAAAACTATCATCTCAAATGGGACTCGCATCTATCATATCTGAATTTGTCGCTGAATAATTTGTATAAGTAAGTATTAAGTACCATCATGAATTAAAGCACTAATATAAGGTAAGTAATCTTTATTGATGCTTGCAGAAACGAGAAATATGCCGATGTTATGTTAGTGACGAGTAATGTAGACAGTGGAGGTCCTATACCAGCACATCGATTTATTTTAAGTTCATGCAGTCAGGTAAGTTTAACTTTGATATTTCATTTCATAACGGAATTTTATTTATGTTGAATAGGTGCCAGAATGATTTATATAAGAATATAGTTAGGAAGGAAACTTATATATTTCGTACACCTTAAGCCGCTAAATTTTGCTCTTCAATAATTATGAAAGATTTGGTGCGTATAGCCGTTTAAGATAGCAATTCAGCTATCAAATCTCAGAAAAATCAAGACGAATTGTCCCGGGTAATTTTTTCCCTGATTGAAAGATAAATATAGCCTTTTTATCGACTATTTTCAGAGATAATTGAATCATTATCTCTTTAATGATGATTACCATAGAAACTCCATTGCTTTGATTATAACCTTTGTTGCTAGTTAACTGACCAGATAAGACATGCCTGTGTCTGGAACTCTATAACCCCGTGGATCTACTTCCCTCGTGGGATATATGAATAGCTCCGTGGACCATTTTTAGGTCTTTTTGTTATAGGCTTGGTTTACAGTGGGTGACCTGTATCTGACCTGACCTATGGCACGGACTAAGTGTCTTTGGTCCTAAGGTTTTTACGTCGACCTGATCTAAAATTTGGTGTGGCCGAAGTTTAGTCCTCGTTTGTTCGTCTCAGCTGACATTTAGTTTAATTTGAGTTCTTTACATTTGTCTCTCAAACATGTTTATTTCAATGATTTTGCGCCAAACGATAGAGTTGTGAGCTTATATTCAACATACATACTGTCCTATCGCTAGCTTGGGTCGGGTGCTGAGTGTTTACAGCAGGTGGACTAAATAATTTAGGCCGAATTTGGTGTATAGTTCGCGAACTAAGCGTGTGCTGTAAGCATACCCATAGTTCGAATATTTGCCAGCCTGTCTGATGAATCGCACTGTGACTCGTTCTTTAAGCAACCTTAGATCTGTCTCGCTGGAAAGGAATTTTTTCAGTCACTTAATTGCTAAATCAATGTAAAATTTTACAGTGCAGTTTTAGCTGTGTAGCTAAAATTGTCACCATTATGCGAGCTTTATAAAAAAAGGATACTATGGCAAAGGTTCATAAGATGTGTCGCATGTTTTCCCAGGTAGCTTACTCCCTTACAACTAACTCTCTACTAATAAAAAGGTTTGCAGTTATGACCCCCTAAACTTGTTTTGGGTGACCCCACCCAAGTGGAAAGAATAATTTGTGAGCACTAGCCAAACCTTCCGCGACTTAACGTTTAATTCCTCATCCATTCCCAACAACATTGCCCGTGAATCGCCTCCTTTGCTATTCTTCTGTTGCTAATCAAAAAAACAGTTGGCTCCCAACTGGACATGATTAAATTCGCTCTATCTCCTTCTAGCCGAAATAATCCTTCCCTTTCCATGATTTTAGCTTTTTCTTATAGAATACCATTGGCTGTAGCTTCCGTACTGGTTGTCCATTTTGAGTTTTTTCTTTACTGAGGATGTAACCCAGAAGCTGACTTTGGATTACTGGATTTGGTGGTTTACCACCATTATCACTCCAAGTCACCCGAAGGACCCTTGTCTCTCTTTAAGTGAAAGTTCTACCACTCCATTTACTTGTTTTTGTACTGAGCTTGGCAAATTTTTCCAGGTTTGGTCCAAACTGTTGCTGGATTACGCGGGGTAGACACGGTAGACAGTCCCTTCATTTTGGCTAAGCTTAAGAGAATTGTTAATTTCGAAACAAGAAAGAAATGTTGCTCCTTTGAATCACTTCTCTACAATCATGGGTGAACGAGCGGAGACAGTCTCATTTCTTTCCAATTTGAAATTAAAATTGTAAATCATTAAACCGCTACAAAGTTGGCCAAACTTCATCAAATCTATGCTCTGTATCTAACATATTTACACGCTCGCTAGAAAATATGTCCGAACGCGCTGATTCGATTGAAGAAAAGGAGAAGGCAGGATACATACTACGGAAATGTAGGTACATGTATCCTGCCTTTTTGTAGAACCCATTTTTCAGCGAACTGTCTTCTGCATAAACTTTTGAATTTTCCTGATATGTTCTCGATGATATATTTTCAGGACAAACGTGTACCCTTTTATTTTCTCCGAGAGAACTACGCTCTTCAGTTAGAAATAAAGTTTTACTTCTGAATATTCAGTCAATATAACACCAAAAAATGTTCGTCTTCTAACAACATGAATATCATTTCAGTTCTTCGCCTCGATTTTCGAAGGAATACAAACATTAGCTAACAGTGTTACATATATTGTCTTACCACCGGAACTAAGTCGAAAAGCCATCCAAATTTTAGTTCAGTATATGTATGTTGGTGAAGCGACAGTTTCCAATGATATTTTGACGGAAGTTCTACGAGGGGGTGAAATTTTGAAAGTACGTGGCTTGTGCCGCAATCACAATGACAGGGATCAGCGTCTGAACGAATCAAAAATCTCTTCCCACACCGTAGCACAAAACGTTGTTAGTTATCCTGAAAATATTGGCCATGAAGCCAATCTACGAGCATTAAGTTCTTCAGCAATGGCTATTCCAAAGGAAAGTCCAGTGATTGTTATGTCGCCTAAAGTTCAACCCACACAACCACCACTAGCCCCAACGTTACTTACTCCGAACATAACGGTGAACAAGGAATATGCTATCGATCCAGATGACTCAACCAAGAACAACAATTTCGGAATGGCAACATCTCATCTGTCGAGAATCGCCCAAAAATTGAGTTGCTCCACGCTGAGAACGTATCCTGTCTTTTCGCACGATTCGAGCTTTATTAGGGAAAAGGAGCGCTTTCGGCGGCATAGTGAAGATGCGCTTCTTTCATCGAGAAGCTCCGAAATGTGCCGCGATGAAGTTTTGAATATGTCACAAAGGATGTCTCCTGAGCCAGAAGCAATTGAGCGTTCTTTGCATAGAAATAATAGCCTTCCTGAGCATAGAAGCCACATTGTCGAAAACGAAGTCTTCAGAAGAGATCATCAAATGTTTTCCACAGTAAGATCATATTTATAATTATTGTTTTGATTTTCTCAAGTTTATGCTTGTAGAATTGTCCGCTTGACGATAGCTTAGGCGAATCGCTTGAGCTATTACCCATAAAGGAAGAACCGTCAGAATGGCCTGCAGATCATGGATCTGATTGTGTAACGTCATCGAACAAACTTACTCCACTGGATATGGTGAAGGTAGAAACCAGTATGAGCGACGATGAAGAGAAAGTGGAGGGCGAAAGCAGTGGCAATCCAGTGTATTCACCACTGACGTGTGAGCTATGTAGCGAAACATTTATGCAGCCTGCTGACTGGGTTCGTCACATCGAGAGTCATATGGATATTCCAGCAAAATACATTCCGAAGAAACGGAAAAGAGTTTCTGTAAGCTTTATTAGCAATTTCATTTAATTAGTATGATCAGTTTGTCAAAGGTATTATTTTTCAGATTTCGCCAACAGAGCTTACTGCTTCCTTAAAGTGTGACCTCTGCAATAAGTATCGTTTATTCTAAATTGCTTTCTTCTCATAGGATAATAAATTCGTGCTTTTTAGACAATACGAAACACCAGCCGATTGGGTTCGTCATATTCAGAGCACACATACTGAAACCGAACTAGCAATTTGCAACAACAGTGGACTTCCGAAACCAAGGCGATCAGGAAATGATCGCTTGGATATGAATGATTCGAACAAATGCACAAACAGAGAGCATTGCAATTCGCCTGAGTAAGTACTAGCAGAAGAAACACGTTTTTTTTTGTGAATTTTTGAATCTTTCTGAAGAGAATTTTTAAATTAAATCATTGACTATTTTCTCATCTGGCATGAAAACATCTGCACTTAAACATCTCAACAAACAAAAATTCAAATGAGATGTGAGAATCAGACATTAAGCAATTTATAGATTTGTTCAATGGATTAATTTCCTTAATTTTGAAATATTTCAGCTACTACAGAAAAGTTCCTCCCAAGAAAAATAAACTATTAAGTGAGTATGCCATGTTAATTGGAAAAACTTGTGACGTTTGTAACAAAGACTTTACATCTTATGCGAACATGATCATTCATCGAAAAACACATGCCGCCGAATTATATCCCAAATAAGATTCACTTCGAATCGTGCCGCCATGAATTACGAATCGCACATTCCGTTGTAACCTAAATTTAATTCATGCAACACTTGAATGAACTTGAACATTATTGGAACTTGAATGCAGAGAAAGTATGAAAGCAGAACAAAGAATATCTGAAGGCTACAAATGAGATCAGCAAAATACGCAGAATGTTAACCATAGAATTTGATGAAATAAGATTTTATTCATTATATGAAAAAATAAACTTTATTTTCTTTACGAATTTATTAAATGCAGTTTTTTTTCTTTTGACATGTAAACAATAAATTGAATTCATATAGTGAAAGGTAAAAAGTGTCGAAAACCTAAGTAAATAATTCATATAAGTCCGTTTGCGGTGTTCAATGCGTTACATTATTTTTATAATGTAAAAAATATTTGATCATATCATTGGATCATACCATACTATTAATTTCTACTTGAAGCTATCAAATGAACGATGTTTCTATAATGCTTAACTCTGGTATAATTAAAGTTTTCAAATGCTATGCTACATGCATTTGAAAATCAATTAAAATATTAACGTCCGTAACACTTGTCCAAATATCATGTTTTTCTTTCTTAGACCTAGGCAATACGTTGTCGTTTTCCTTCATTCCTGCAATATAAATAATTTTCGTTAATCAAATTTAGGCAGTTATACCTCCCAACTTATTTTGGATTGATTGAAATACTTTACACAAGCATGTCGTAGTTGGGTTGACCCGCTCTTCGTGACTGGATATATTTAGCATGATCTGCACCGCTCACAATAAAACATTTAACAGCCGCATCTTCTTTCATTAATGCTCGCCATTTAATCTTTAAAAAAAGAAAAACCATCAAAAACGAATTAGAACCTTTTTGATTCCCAAACTAAATTACTTACCAATTTTTCAAATCTTTTCTCATCCATTTCATATTTATCGCCCACTAAAAACGGCAACATATCGCATCGCTCACACCACGGCCAAATCATATAGTCCAACATACCAGGCTGCTTGCCGTTGAAAAATGGAGCTCCACGATGTCTCAATTCTTTTTCATACAGGTCCAGGCCCTTCACGACGTTCGTGATAGCGCCTGGTACCTCTTCTAAATCGTGTAAAAACAGCTTATACATCGACTCAATCACCGAATTGAATTGGTTGATAAGAATTTTATCGCGTGCTTTTAGAAGTGGATCTTTCGGATACATCGGCCGTTGCGGGTACTTTTCATCTAAGTACTCTGCTATAATAAGTGATTCGATAAGTGTTGGATTTCCTGACTCGTTGGTCAGTTCTAAAGCAGGAACTTTTCCAAGTGGACTTTTGTCAACGAACCAGTCTGGTTTCTCAGTTAGATTGATGTAGATGGAGTGGTATGGGATTCCTTTAGCATCCAATATCAGATGGACTCTATGGGCATATGGACAGAATCGCATTGAGTACAGGCGAAGTTTTCCGTCGTTAGGTAGTTCTGGCACTTTAGAGCCTATAAATAACACGAAGTCAATTTTGAATATTTCATTCAAGAAAACAAGGACATTATATTTCATGACAATAATTATGATAGTAATAACAGTAACATTAATGGTAAGAATAAATACGTTGCTTTCTGGTAATGATCATATTAACGCAATATAATTAAATTGATGATGTCCTTCATGACCTGGAATGCTATTTTAAAATATGCTACAGATATCCGATTTTTTTTGTGTCATATGATTTGATCTGATGAATCTATTTGGAATTCGGAAGTAAATTCTCTGTAGAATACTTGATATGTCTAGTAGCCCAATCACTATCTTATACAGAAATCGAAACAAAGTTTACGTGATTCCAGTGTGTTTATATTGAGAAGTATTAAAATGATTCCATAGAATCCTTAGACAATAGAATCTTACATACTGGAACAAATGATATGCACCCCTCACAGTTGAGGACGTGTACATGTTGTACGCAAGCTACGTTAAAACAGAGAGCAAAGTCAAGATTAGTTTTCTAGAGCTAATTATACATTAGTTTTCTAGAGTTACAACAAGTTTTTAACCAGAGAAATTGACTAAACAATGTTTGTTAGATCTAATGGGTCGATTCTTTTCAATCACTGGAATTCACGATGGGCTAATATTCTTTTGGCTAACTTGTTGGCATAATGAGCAATAGCTGCAAAATATTTTCCACTGCGGTTTTTAATTTCCCCTGCAACCGTTTCGATACGCAGGTCCTTGTGGAGATTAGCGTTACGGAAGTACCACGGGGCTCCGGTGATAGATCGAAGTATTTTTGATTGGGTCCTCTGAACGATATTAATATTTGATGGGCAGTCTGCTCCTCAAAGCTGCAAGCCATAGGTCCAGATTGGCTGCAGAACAAACTTGTAGACGAGCACTTTAGAGACGAGAGAAAATTTGGCATGCTATTGAGCATCCATTTCAAATTGCTGAATCTGAGCTTCAATTACTGATTTTTCAGTTCAATATGCCGTTTCCAGATGAGCCTCCTGTCAAGGTGCACTACGAGATACTTCACTTCGTTGTTTTGAGGTATTGGTAGATTGTTTAGATACACTTGAGGACCGGTTAGTTTCAGCAATGTAAACATAACGTGAACGCATTTGAATTCGTTCGTTGTGATTCTCCATTTCGCTAGCCATTCTTTTAGAAGTGAGATGTGGTTTTGCAGCATTCGTGATGCCATAACTGAATTCGAATCATTGCATAGAATGGCGACGTCGTGCGCAAAGGTAGCTGTTGTTGTTTTGTCGCTTATTGGGAGATCAGATGTGAAGACTGTGTAGAGTACAGATCCCAAGACACTTCCTTGAGGTACACCAGCATGCGCTCGATATTTTGCGGTAGTATAGCTTTTGTATCTAACCTGGAATGTGTGATCGGTTATGTAAGAGGAGAGTATTTCATGAAAACTTTTCGGAAGCCTTCATTTGCCTGCGTTACGTCTAAATAGACTGCTGCACAATACTTCTTATCTTCGAATGCTATTTTGATGTCTGACGTGATTCGGTGGACCTGTTGGATGGTGCGGTGATGTCTTCGAAATCCGAATTGGTGTTCTGGGATTTTCCATGCACTTTCTCGAAAACTCTGGAGACGCAGGAGATAAGAGGTCTGTATGACTTCAGTTGGGAAGAGACTTTACCAGGCTTGGGAATCATTATGATCTTGACTGTTTTCCAAGCCTCAGGATAGTATCCGATTCGAAAAATAGCGTTGAAGAGACTAGACAGTGAAGAAAATACGATCACTGGCAACTGTTTGAGCATAGCATTAGTGATAAGATCAATACCCGGAGATTTTTTTGAGGAGGCTTCATGGATAATAATATTTTCCACTTCCTTAGCTGAAGTTCTGATTGGCTGTGAGTCCTGAGCACTGGTAATAGGTGGAAAGTCCCTTATTCTCGTGGTGAAAGGTGTCAAAACCTGTTCTAGGTGAACTGCGAAGGCGGTGGCTTTCTCTGCGTCACTTCTGGCCCGTTGGCAGTTCTTAGTATGACTTCCCTGATGGTAGGTTTATTAATTTTCTTGACCGCCTTCCACAACTGTTTTCATGCGCAACTTAACGACTAGAAGGAATATGGAGCTTGTATGCGATGAAATTTATTCTGATATTTATTCTAATAGCGCTAAGTCTGACTTGCAATGCGGATTCCACAAAAGATATTGGTGCACATCATTTGTCCTAGTATGTAAGATTCTAAGACTAACTGAAGAAACAGTTACTAAAGTTATTATTAATATACATATATATATATATATATATATATATATATATATATATATATATATATATATATATATATATATATATATATATATATATATATATATATATATATATATATATACACATACATACATACATATTATGCTGTTTTAGGTCTATAGAAAATTACAAAATTTCATTTATCAATGTTAAGTTCCAGACTAATAAATAATGTGATAGCTTTGGATATCATTCAATCATCTACAAATAACGTACTGGACAAACTCAAAAACTAGTTGAATGTCACTAATGAATATTAAGCAGAGAACCTTGTGGTACACTGGAATTACAACACAAATGGTAAGAACAATGGTTATCGGTTAATACTTAACAAGAGTTGGCACGAGCTTAGCAAAGAACCATGTAACCTGATATTGGTTTTTGACAAGTAAATCAAAGTTTATTTAGACGAACGCCTTTGATAAATCAGTATACACAGACTGGAAGCGACTGAAATTGGAGAGCGAATTACTTATATAATTGTGACCGAAAATCAAATTGGTGGGAGTAAATTTTTCTGGATCAAAATCCATGTTAATTCGAAATTATAAGCGGACGAATTATAGGCATAATAAAATCGGTAAGAAGACTCTCAAATACTTCAAAAATTATTGATGTTGTACTAATTGGTATATTTTTTTATGTCAGCCTTATCACTTGATTTTAAAGTAAGGTATATATAATTCTTTTTCGATGCTTTTGGGAAAATCACGGAAAATAAAGATGTGTTGAAAAGGTGTGGAGTGGCTAATGCACAATGATTTAAGAAATCATAGGGAACAGCATCTGATTCTGGTTTTTTGGTTGAGCCGAGGCTACTTAGCATACAAAGTTGAAATTGGATGATATTGACCAGAATGAAAAGAAAATCTGATATCTAGTTTATAAATAGTCTCTTTACGATTGCCTTTATCAAACAATACAGAAATATTGTCCATGTTCCTGGAATGCCACTGCACCAATTGTATAGATATTTCGGTAAAATTGAAGCTGATCAACGCCCTAAAGAGAGAAGAAATTAGTTTTGTATTAAGGGCAGTTGTAGCGGAACATATCTTTGATCTGCTGAAGACGGAAATCCTGATTTAGAAGACTCAAAAAATTAATTTTTTTTTATTGCTTGAATCTATTCCTAATATATCTAAGAATATGTATCCAAAGTTATAGAGGCTGATTCACAATATTTTCAAATATACAGCACTAAACGCAGTGGGGTGTCGACCAGGTATACGTGCGCTCGGGCTCGGGCACGGGCCTACTTTCTTGAAGATAGTTTAAGCTACTTTAATATATTGAATGTACTATTTCACTTAAAGCAACTCCTGGTGTACAAATTGTCTGCAGTTGCAATTGTATTTTAAGAAGAATTTGCTTAAATTTTGTGCAAACTAGTTCCGTTGACCCACTAGAAAATTTTGAATTGGATATTGGCTGGTATTATCAAAATGAATCCATACGGTGACGAATACTCTGTTACTAAAAATGAGGGCGTGGGGCATGTACAAAAGTGTGTTTGTACTCGACTCCGAAGTAAAAGGAAGGTATGAAGCTTGGAGGTACAAACCGGTTGACGGAGAGCATTATTAAAAAGCTAACGATCTATTATGGTTTGGCAATCAGAAGAAATGTTATTCTGTCGAAGATATGAAAAAAGCTGTAATGGCAACACTGGATCAGTATTATTTGAGTGATAAAACTCACCACGAGAATTGTCCGGCAGGCGCCCGAAGCTGGTGTGAATGGCGCAAAGGACCAGCCACGAATTCTCTTGCGTCTTTCAAGCATCCTGCTCGATTGACTGACGAAAATGTGGAGACACTTATTCGTCCATCTTAGAAGAGCTCTCAAATGACGAACTTTTCGTACGATGCTTAGGCGCAAAATTCAAACGAATCTTTCAACTCTACTGTCTAGCTCATGAGCCCGAAACATCTGAATTCCGGCCTAAAAATCGTTGATATTGCTGAGTATATGGCTGCAGGATGCTGCAGTTTTAAGTACCATGCAGCTGCTCCATTTAAAAATTGGCCAGCTATGTAGGATGTTTGCGGATAACGTCGACACACAACGAATCGAGAGGTAACACCGGCGTACGTCTCTTTCCAGCAAGGAAGCTTGCACGGCCCGTAGACTCGAGCGACTGCATCAAAAAAGGTTTTTTTTTGTTGAGGAAGTTGAAGGTTTATTTAATGGCGTATGAATATCTGATTAGCATCTTATTACATTTTTTCTGACCATACACTTTAAAGCACGTTTTCTCGAGTTTTCGTTTTTACGATTTACGGCGGTTGTGATTGCAAGAAAACTAGACGACCAATCAAAAGCAGACAAGGCTTGTTAGCTTCAGTTTTGTATTTTCTTCTATTTGAACTAAAAAAAAAAATCATGAAAAAAATTCTAAACTTTTCAACAACTTTTTTTTAGCAAGTTGTGTAGCAAGTAAGTTATTAACTCATCTAGAAGAAACATATATGAAAATTAAAATTTTCATTGGTTTTTTTTTTGCTTCAAATTGCGAGTTTCGTCTTTCCCGCCGTTTGGGGACTGTAATTGAAAGGTGTTGTAAAAATCTGTTGCATTTGAATATTTTTTGCCAAAAAATTTTCTCATTAATATTCAAATATGCAATAAACTAATCCAAAAAGTTCGATAGACTTGCTTATTTTTTTCTGTCCTGAAAAAATCCCCCCAAAAACGCTTTTTTAGGCCTCCTTAAGCAGGATCTCCCCTTAAAGATTTCTCTCCACCACGTACGAAAAAAATCACGGTTCCACTTTTCGACGGCGATTCGTACATTTTTAATTGAAATAATTATTTATTTATTTCGGAGGCGAAATATAATTGCTATCGCACGAAAAGCAATGTTTTTCCTTACTCTTTCTTCAACATTAAATTACAATTGTTTTTTGAGTTTCTCGATTTTGTCAATGTGCAGCATTTATGCTTCAATGTTTCCAGTGAATTCATTTATGGTATAAAACGAAACAAAATGAACATTCGCAACAGAAGATTTCTTCAGCTAATAGGTCTGTTCCCGTACTACGATTAATTGCAATTAATCGTAGTACGGGAACAGACATTATTAATCATAATTGTGTAATAGGTCTTTTAGCCTTGATGTTTACACTGAATGGCTGTTGCTGTAAATTTCAATAAATGTCATACAAATCAATAAAACAGCAAAATGCAGGAACTAGTAGAATTTGTGACTTAATCAGTAGATTTTGGTTTGCCCTATTGTCATTAAAGTGAACGCGTCATCAGGGAATTTTAGAGGCATGTACTCTGTGATATAGAAAAAATTTGATAGCCAGATAACCATCCATTTCACGTGTGTCCAAACGAGTTAAATCACCTTCATAGTAAAATAAAATAAGCATGTTTAACGTATTCATCCAATTATTTACATTTATAAGCAGAATTATCAACAATTTAATGATTTTCCTCAAACAGGTTGTTGCCCTATCTATTACGTCACACCTATAAATAAATCTCGTCATTGTTCGTGGGCCATAATCAAGTTTAGCCGGCGAAAGTTCCAGAGTCGAGTCCGTAAATTTTTTAATCTAGAGCTGAGGTGTGCAGCACGAGTTAAATGAGGCCAACTATTCCATTTCGATGAGAACTTATTGCACTTTGATATTTAGCGAACTCACGTCAGCAATAACAAAACAGCGGGCCGGCATTGTTTACATTTGAAGTAAATAAAATTACAACTTTACATACCTTTCGTTAAATGTCGACCGTTGCTCATTTTAATAGCCGAATTTTATTCCAATATTGCAGGATTGAACTTGTCCGGATGCACAGCACAATCACTAAAAACGCGACTACCCGAAGCCCAAATGACAACAATCATGAATGACGTTTTCAGACAGAATGAACTCATGACATTTGAAAGTTCACGATAGAGACTGTACTAAGAAATGTCGTAATGTATGATTCCAATTTGAAACTTACGATCTTTATTACGTTTTTAATATGGTAAATTTCTGGGATGGTTTTAAGCATAGGCACTGAAATAATGTATGTATTTGTTACAAATGTAGTTAAATGTTGATAAGAGCGCTTTTCATTTTCCTATTTTGCTTTTCATTGAAAACCAAAAAGCACTATAGGGCGCTCTATTTAATTGTCGTTTTTTTAGGCCAGAATAGCTTTCAAAGTAATTCAACATTGTTGCGAAAAATTTTTGGTGGGAAACTCAGGGCACGGCCAAGTCGGAGTGACGACATGTCGAAAACAGCCAACCGGAAGCTACGAGATCGATGACGTGATCTCGTGACACAGACTTGACCGTACCCTTAAAATGAAAGCAACAAGTGCAAGCAACACAACATTAAACGTAATCTGTCACTGGTCGGTCGGGTTCGCGCCAGGTTCGCGTAGTGATTTAGTAGTGTTCGCGGCATTTTTGTTTGACAAAATGAATAGTGTTAAGCTTAGAAAAATGGTGTAGTAAGTGTTTTTGTGTATTCCAAGGCTGCAATGCTTATTCATAAAATGAAAATGAGAAGAAAAAACACAAGTTCAGACTATGATTGACATTTGACAGTAGCCATTTCCCTGTCGTTCATGTGAACAAGAGAAATCGGAAGTGCAAAATATTTCCTGCGCGACAAGGTATGAGTTTTGAGCAAATTTGTAGAAACCTGTAGGTATGCATGTGGTATAGCTTGTCGTGCAAAACGGTGAGCAAAATTATTTAATAATAAATGTTGTAATTAAAGTGAAATTAATTGATGTTATTCGAAATAATAATCAAAGTAATTTTTTTTGTTACAAAACACAAGCACCTGTAGCTTCTTTTCTACTTCTCTTGGTAAGATGAGGGTGAAGCGGAGGAGATTGGGTGCGTTGATCAGCGCATCATCAACTTCTTGATGTTTTTTTTTGTGACAAAAGTCCTGGGTGATTGAATTTTTACTGATTTTGGAAGAAAGTGAATTTTCAGTGGGTTTTTCTTCAGATTGCGTAGTGTGATCAAACTGAAATTTCAGGGGAAATTGTTTGTAATAAGCTACACATTTTTTTTTGTTTTACGAGAAATTATCTTCTATTCTTCCTTAATTTTTTTTTAAACTGCGGGCAACCTTGTAACGGTAGCTATCTAAACAGAAAATTTTCATCACGACTTTGCTGAAAAAATTGTGCTGTTTTTTTTAAGAAGCAAATTTTTCTTAAATTTTATATTTTGTCTACAGAGTCAAATATAATTTTCGAAAGATTTCTTTGCAAAAAAAAAAAACGGTAAAGGTACGGTAGCAAAGCATTGTTGAATATTTGGGAATTTTTGCCTATCACTCTCCAGAATTGTATGAAAACTTCTGTTTAAACTTCACCACTAGATAAAACAAATGACTATCTTTTCAAAAGATTATATTTTTCATCAAATTCGAAACATTTGGAAATTTTTATTGATTTTTTTTTCACACCTACAATATTCTGTTCATTTTGCATATAATTATGAATTAAATTACACATTTACAGTCATCAATTATGACTACATCTCGAACGTTTCATCGGTAATTCTTAATGCTGTTAATAGCTTGTCTATGTGTTTATTTGAAATTCATAATAACATTTTGCTTTGCGATTGTTACGACAGTTAGAGTTTTTTTGCACACATTTTTATGACTAAGTTTTTTTTTTCTCTCGTAATATCATACATTTATATTATTTCTGAAATAAATAAGCCTATAAATAATATACAGTTGACTTTGCTTACAAATCAGCTTCGAAAGTTGAAACATTTTACATTAAAACAATAATAATCGTTTCACAATACTAGTGTAAGTGCGAACTTTTAAAATCTAGTTTGATAAATTAAATTATAGACTAAAATCTTGGGAAATATCTATGAAGATATTTTAATACAGTTTACAACTATCACAGTCTTCCATGCTTGAAATAAATAAAACTTATCTATATTTTGTTGTTCGATTTTTTTCGCATTTACTTTCGGATGCGATTGGACTAGAACAACATTAAATCTGGATTTGAATTTACGTTTATTCTAAAATTTATTTAAATGGAGATATATAACTGAAACGCAGGGTGGCGATAACTGGTGGATTTCGTTTCAACTGTAATTATGGAGGGAATGCAGATGAATTTCGTTTTTTTTGCAGAAAGTCCTTGAGACTTTTCGGTTTAAGCCAAATATTACAATATTTTTTTTTGTGTCACTAAGTACAAATCAAAAGCTTAAAAATACCGATAATTTAATTGTGTATGAAGTTGATATTGAAGTTGATATCACTTCGATTTCGTTCTAAAACTTATGTCACTGGATATTAACGAATCTTCAAGATTAAAAACGATGGAATATGCACGGCTCAGAAGGTGTACCATTCTCTAAAGTATATATTATTTTGAAATATTCTATGTACAAATACAAAGATAGCAATAGAGATCAACAATAATACATACACAGTTTCAAACACGCATATTACTCAAAATTACGAGTATTTCTCAATTACTCAGACAATTCACATAAAACGGCCACTTTGTGTTAATTTATATTTACAGATCTTGCAATCAATGTTATTTCAAATTGATTATGACACCTTGTTACTTTAAACATTTTGTTTTAGTTTTTGTATTAAAAACAATCGAACTGTATCTACATTATTTCTTTACTAGACTAGAAAATATTGCTAAAATACACTGACATTATAGTAACACTGTTTCGGTTTAATATGAATCTTTCGATAATTCATCAAATGGTACCGAATTTTTTTAATTCTGTTTATTTAAAGTTAATGTATGTACATACATCAAGAAATACGATTAAGTATATGGGTTTTTCAAGTCCTTAATTTTGAGTTGTATTGTATATTTGGTATAAATTTGAAATGTTATAGGGTGGTAACGATTTTGCCGATGTTGCTACAGGGTACAACCGATAGTGTTTTAGTTGAGTTCGGTTTTTGGTCTGAGCCTCTTTGGGTCTACAAATATAGCTTGGCGAGTTTAAAATCCTCCCCCTGATGGTGATGGTCAGGCATAGTGCGGGTATGAACTAAGATGCGGTGCCACATGCGATGGTGTAACGTGACTCATTGAGTGGGGCTGGTAGAGGTTTGTAGCTGGACTGCCCCAGTTTCCCCATGATGCAGCCGATGGGAATATGGATGCTGAAATATAGAAAATAATATAGAATTAGTAAATTTCAAAAGATTTTAAGGTGATTATTATAGTACTATGATAACAAAACCAGTTTAAAAAAGCCAGTATAATTGTTTATTTATTGATACATTTGATTATTTATCGAAGCAATTTGATAGAAATTATGCAGCTGAATTAAAATCGATAAAAATGGATAAAAACGGACAAAAGGACAAAATATTTGTAAGAGTAGACTTTCTTTGAAAAAAGACAAGCCGCAAAATATTTCAATTGAAAGTGGAGGATGATGCAGATCTGGGGGCACATTTTGGTCTAGTAGAGTTTAAGCAAAGAATGGAGATTTTAGTAGAACTAGGTTGGGTTAGGTTAGTGAAGAGGGCTGCCGGGAACGCGGCCAGCATTAGGCCACCAGTTTGGGCCCATTTGCCACTCACCGCTGGCTTGTTAGAGCTGCCAAGTGACCGTTTGGGCAAATTAAATCAGCTGACTCAACGTGATGGTACTGGCCACCTCTGCTAACTTTTGAAAGTGTTAAGAACCAAAAATGTTGAGTCCTTTATTATTTAGGGCCGGGTAATAACAGAGAGTGTGCTCGATGGTGTCCCCTTCGATCTCGCACCTCTTGCGTAAATTGCTGGATGTCAATCCCATTCTGTTCGCATGAGATGCGGTAAGGCAGTGCCCTGTGAGCAAGCCGACCGTGGCTCTCAAGCAGTTTCTGCTGAGCTTGAGCAGTTTCCTGCTTTTGCTTAGATCAGGTGATGGCCATAATGTCCTGGCCACCCTGCAGTCGATCATGTTTTCCCATTCGGACTTTAGTTTGGCCCATATGGCGGCATCAAGTTTGCGTGTGGCGTCAGCGATTGACCGTGGTACAGTGATGCAGGGGCTATTATTAGCTCCTGAACCTTTCCTCGCCAATTCATCGGTTTTTTCGTTGCCTCTGACACCACTATGCCCTGGCACCCATATAATCCGGATAGGAATATGCCTTGCTCTTTCGTTTCACTCCATATCGAGCCTCTCTCTGCAAGCGTTAACAGTTTTTGAAGAACATCTGTAAGACGCAAGAGCGAGAATGGCTGCCCTACTGTCGACGCAAATCGTCATTGATCTGGTTGATATTTCGCTAACGGATTCAACTGCCATGCGTATAGCATGTACTTCAGACTGAAATACGGTAGCATGATCCGACAGTCTACACCACAGGTTAAGGCTCAAATCCGTAGAAAACACGCCCGAGCTAACTCCTGTGTCTGTCTTTGACCCGTCCGTGTAAATCCAGACGACCCCATCGGTGGTAGCTCCCTTTTTCTTCCAGTCTGTTCTTGTGGGTATCTTGACCTGGAAATTCCTGCCAAGATGTATTAATTTGCTCATGTGGTCCGTGTCTTCTGCAACGAGCCCAAATCTTTTGCGGCATTCTGTAAGAATACCGTTGTGGTCCCACTGAACTGAATCGTTCCACATGCCGGAATTTTTAACGCGTATCGCCGCTTAGCTTGCGCTTCCAAAGATGACTCGATCTAGGGGCATGAGTCCCAAAATAATCTCCAACCCAGCCGTTGGGACGGTTCTTCAAGCGCCCGTAATACATATGCAAACTAATCTTTGCAGTAGCTCCTTGATATTAGTTTTACTCTCCGCTGCCTTTCACTACACGATCGCTCCATACACCAAAATCGGCCTCACTACACATGTAAATATGTAATAAGCCGCCCTAGGTTTAAGACCCCAGACATTGGAGTAGGCGGACCGGCACGCAAAAAGTGCTGCGCGAGCTCTACCAATTCTGTGCTTCACGTTAGCCCCCCAGTTCAGTTTCCTGTCTAGTATAAGGCCCAAATATTTAACACTATCAGCAAGTTCCAATGTTATTCTGTTGAGGTTAGGCGTGGCAATAGCCGGTACCCTGTGTCTCCTTGTGAAGAGTAAAAGTTTGGTTTTTGTCGGGTTTGCCCTAAGACCAACTTTTCTGGCCCAGATTTGGATATGGTCCAGCGCCGATTGCATAAGGTCCGACAAAGTTTGTTGGAACGCACCCCTCACAAGTACCAAAATGTCATCGGCATACGCCACCACCTCAAAGCTACTGGCCCTTAAATTCTCCAGTATTTAAGGGTTTCTATATGGTGATTGTATCTCCAGGGGAGATATAATCTCTCCTAGATATAATCTCTCTCCAGGGGAGATATTCTCTCCTTATGGTGTTCCGGTTCTGACTATTCTTTCTGCTTTAGTCTCCAAAAATGTAGCCTCAATCTGCCTGTTTTTGAGCAAGTCCGATGCCCAGATCGCCAGAGTTTTATCCACTCCATATCAAACCAAGGCATCGATGATACTCGCAACAGTGATATTATTGAAGGCCCCCTCAATGTCTAAGAAGACTGCCAACGTGAATTCCTTTTGCTGTAAAGATTTTTCTATTGTACCGACAACTTTGTGTAAGCCGTATCTACTGATCTGCCCGCTAGATACGCGTGTTGATCAACACAGAGTCTCGCAACATCAATCGAGCTTTTGATGTGCAGATCAAAAAGCCTCTCTAGTGTTTTGAGCAGAAACGATGTTAAGCTGATTGGTCTAAAGTCCTTCACATCATAATGATTCAACCTACCAGGTTTTGGAATGAAGACCACCCTAGGTTTTGTCCATTGCTCAGGTACTACCCAGAGGCGGAGGCATGCGGTAAAAATAGTAGAACAAGGTTCAATACTTTATTGCTTGGATTGTATCTATTATTATAGAAAGCGAAGCATATAGGATATGAACGACGATAAAGCTAACAAAATAATTTTTTTGACATATTGTCGAAAAGTTAGAGTTCCATTGCATGTAAGTTATATTTAAGTCCCGACATATAAAAAATAGTGCGGCTGGAAAACGGATATACAGATAAGTGGAGAGCTCAGAAAAGAAACAATAGTAAAACAGAGCGGGACACTTGCAAAAAAAAAAGCTTCTGCGGATGAATTAAGGAGTGCGAAATTTCGGACACAATAATTATTGCGAGCACCAGCAATTATCTTGTGAAATAGCGTAGAATGGAAAAAACAACGCCAAAATTAGTAAGCGAGTTATCGTTAGCAGAGCTGAAAGTAAAGTGCCAAAAACTCAATTCAAAATCAGTTTTATTATCAGGACTAAGGGAGGCTTTGAAAACGGAATACATCGATCCGGAGACATTTGAATTACCAGATGTGGAAATGGGTCAAGAACATGTTCAGAAAAAACATGGCATCGTAGTAAATAATATGACGATGGAATTTTTTGGTGAAGATAGCTTCCGATAGGAAGCAACAATCTGACGAGAGCAAAAAGCAAGCTATGTACATTAAAAGTTAATTTGACTAGAAACTTAATCAACAAGTCGTCAAAAACTCAAAACTCTATCCACAATCTCTGGATATCGAGCAGGCTATAAAAAGCAAGCAACAATTAACAAAAGCCAAGCGACAGTTCAAGTGGGAACTCAAGCTGCAGAAGTCAATCGGCTGATGGAAGCTCAAGTTGTAAAAGTGAATCAGACGCTCGACAAATAAGGATGAAGGTTCGTAATTCCGGAAGAAGCAATCGATCTGCAGAAATCGAATATGGAGCGGATGAACCGAAAAAAAGGAGCGTGCCAAAACTTTAGGCTAGAAGACGTAAACCGCAAATTTTCAACAAATATACTTCTTGACCCATCTACGAGAGGCAATTTGAGGCTGTTGCAAAATATAAACACTGGAGCGACCAGAAGCATACAGCCACACTAATAGTTTTGCGAAGAGGAGCGGTAGCAGCAGAAATTATTCCGAACATCTCAGTAGGCAGTACGAGATGAGAAAAATTCAGCTATCATTTCGAATAGCGGGTAAGCGGACAGTCGAAGATGCTTGGCATACACATTGACCTACAAATCAATAAAGCGGACGTCCCGTGACAATGTTAACATCTGTAAAAAGTACACGAAGAATGCGTGTGCCATAAAGTAGATAACACCAAAGAATTATTGACACATGGAAACCCTCAATGTTGGAGTTGTGGAGTAAAAGGAAACTCGAGGACAAATGGAAACTAAAATGTAGACAACAAAGAACAACTTTCACCGCCTCGCGATGTTGGAATTTCTGAGTGAAAGGACATCTTCGACGTGAGTGCCGCAAGTTATATGAGATCAGGTACTGCTAGAGATGCATAGTAAGATGTAAGCAAAGCGGTGAAACTAGACGTTCAAAGTAACCAATTCATCTTGGAGAGCGACAGAGAAGCCAGTAGGAACCACCAGGTCTACAAATATGAAACCGGATTTTTTTTCTTCCAAAATCATAGGTTTATTGTATAAAAATGATCTATGACATTTCAATCAGAGTAATTTTCATTGCTAGCTACACATTTATCTCATTTCTCAGGCAATTTGTGGGTGCCGTCCCAAACGATATTTCCGTTTTTCGAGGAAGACCATTTATCGACCCATTTTTTCACATTTTCGTAATAATGAAAGTGCGGGTCGGCCAGTGTACGTCTCCTAGATGAAAATGTGTGAAAATCATAAGGAGCTAAGCCTGGTGAATAAGGCGCGTGCGGTAGTTGTTTCCAATGAAGCAGCTCTATAGCATTCTTGGCCGATTTTTCACGATTTTCCAAGAAAAATCACTTTGTGTTGCCTCTCGTTGGGTGTTTTTGACGAAGAGCATGTTTCAAATTAATTTATTGTTGTCAGTAGCGTGAAAAAGTAACCGCTTCGCCTGGCTTAAGCAGGTCATACCAAATAATGCCACGCTGGTCCCAGAACACACAGAACATGGCATTGGCGAACCAATGTGGTCGCACCGTCGATTGGTCAAGTTCGCAGAGGCTAACATCTGAATATTTCCGCTTGCGATTCGAAAAATAAATCAATGAGACACAGCTCGATGCAAAAATGTCTTTTGTTTGTATCTGGAGTGCAGCAGCTCACAAGTGGTTTTTCGGCTTATAAGGCACTCATTTACCAACATTCCGGATCATTCCCATGGGCTTCGCATGGGATATGAAATGCTTTGTTGTGTCTCATTTAATTGTGCCCTGAGTTGCTCCTGCGTTTGACCATCGTCTTCATCAAATAAATAGTGATTGCGATTTGACGTTCTTAAACTTTTTCGTTGGTCGGTTGTGCTCCTCATTTCTTACACTAAAATAACCACTAATAAATTTTTCCAATCAATGAAAATGTTGCGATTTGCTGGGAGCATGCTGCTCGTAAGCCTCTTTGAGCATTCGATGCGATTCGGCCGCATGATTTTTCAAACAAAAACAACAATTTTTGGCACAAAACTCGACATAATTGGCACAGAGAAAAAAATCGTTGTTCTATTAACCTTGACTCAATTGTTGGCAGATGTCAAAATAACGAAAAAAAACGAGATAGACGCGGTTTGACAGCTCTTACATTTCCAGTGAGGTAGTAGAAATGGAGTGGACATGCCCATAAGATTTACATTGCAGGGGATGGTAGTAATTTTTTAGCTACTCATTGTCAAATCGGGTCAAATCCAAGTAGTTCCCCTCCAATTTGACAATGAGATCAAAATGGCGTAAAGGCAGCTTTAACATGCTTTGTGCGCGAGAGGATTGAAGGGGCTAATGGTGGAAAGTTATACCGTCCGTGTCCAGGGGCTGCTCGCAACAGTGACATTATTGAAGGCCCCCTCAATGTCTAAGAAGGCTGCCAACGTGAATTCCTTTTGCTGTAAAAATTTTTCTATTGTGCCGATCAGGTCACATTTGGTCCAAACGCTGTAAACTCTACCATAGAGTGCAAAGTGACCTGGAAGAAATCTGAGCGACAAACGTACTTATCATCGAAGAGAGCATATTAGATCAAAATTCGGAATTCCAACAGAAGACTCCAAGACGTTTCACTGGCTAGACTCTATCCACGAAGCATTTATATGAACACTGACTGAATGAGATTTGAGAGAATATTTGGCTGAATTTCAAACAAACTATTTGGTGTGGCTTTATAATCGTGGTCGGCGGAAAGGGAAAGTGGCTCAACGACGTCGTTCACTGAATATAGTAGTACTGGAAGTAAAGATCGAAAATGAAAGTTGTTCACTTAGATTGCCTTGTATCTGACCCTGGTGGCAACATTATGGATAATGAAGGACGAATCTGTTTGGGACGAACAAAAGTTCAGGGCGAAAAATTACTTACTTGAGTAAAATTTATCCAAATGATAAGAAAAACATGCAGACCACAAGCTTACTAAAGATTCAAAGAGCTCTAAAATTCAGAAATAAATAATATACAGCTTGTTATTTCTTCACATACATTTTCAATTTGTACTTCAAATAAACACTTCTTTACGGAAAATATTATTCAAATTATAATGTTGTATCGACTTAAATCAATTTGAGATGACATTTCTTCATGCTCATATATTCTATCTGCTTCACGCAAACTTATCGATGTTTTTCATTATCTCCAATATGTTGTAGAGCCAATTCCCAAAGTATAGCTCAACGAATTTCGAAAGGAATACTTTTCTCCTCCTGTAACCTCTTTCGCATCTATTAATCGAAAAATTTCTATCTATTGATCGAAAACTAAGTAAGAATGTTATGCTGAAGTAAATAAGAGTATGTACACTTAGTCGCTATATCTGAAAGGATTTTCGTTGCCAACAAAAGGAAATAAATTAAAATGAAAAGAATTGATATTTTTCCTCTCTACAAACTCGTGGTCTATGGTTGTGGTATAACGGTATCACAGATTCTCGCTCTAGAGAGGGAGATTTCAGGAACAAATTTATTACTCAATGGGAAACAATCTCAAAGTGGGAAATTTCCCGAACGTTTCCGTCGCGACCGACGAATTCGTAACCGAAGCGGAAGTAGATGTTCATGCACTTCGACATCCTATACTCAACCGGCCTCATCGACCACAATATATTGGACTAGCCTGTACGTCTAGAAGCCCAAACTCCCAAACTCCATTCTATTCTCGATTCTCTTCGTCCAGTTCGCCAACATTAAATCACACACGAACGAGCCCGACTGTTTTGCCTGTTCTGACGCGTTCGGGTTCTATTCGGCTGAGGTGAGAAAGGAAGAACGGACAAAAAGCGAAGGAGACGGAAATACTTAGATTTGCAGAAAGCAAAGCAGTAGATTTTGAATAAACATAGAAATGAAATGGCGCTCGTTGTTCGATGTGAAAATGCGAGTTGGGGGTAGCGTTTTGCGTTGCCTGCCACTTCACTCAATTCCAGTCACCCTTCTTCGGTTCGGTTCAATCTGTCTGCAGAGGCATTCGAAGCAAAGTTTTCCATTTTCCAATATATTTAAGAGGGTGTAGAGTATGAAAAGTCGATATTTTTGGGGAAAGAGTATCTGTTGCTTGGGAAGGTCGGAGGTGGTGGTAGAATTGTGGTACGATGTTTCCCGACAGAACACCTTCGACGATGGGCAGGCTTGACGAAGGAAGCTCAGCCTTCAATATCACATTATAGAAATTTCCTTTAGTTTTCCTGTAATTCAAAAGGGCAAATCGATTCGTTTTCATATATTTAGTTTGAACACAACATCAGCTATAGAGTATAGTCAGAGGTGTTTTCAATAGGGGGAGGTTGGTAGGTATGTAGTTGAATTTCGAGAAGTTTTGTGACCTGTGCCGTAATACCTCAAAATGACAAGAAATTATTCTGCTACTTTACAAAAAAAAAACGAATTAGTTTTTCGAATAACTTGACAAAATGAAAAATTCCAGTTCAAACCAATACAAGCAATTTATACGACATTGAAATTTAAAGCCATCCCACGTTGGGCGCGAATATTTGAATCCATTTTCTAGTTGATTTAAATTATATTACTTCAAAATATGTGGGATTATTTGTAAGATAATGTTAATCTATTATCATTCCGCTTTAAAACTAGGAGTTTTTCTGAAATTCTGTCGATTTGCTTTCTAGAATAGTCTATTTAGCTCACCTGATGACGATGTCATTCCATGATGCGGACTCATAAACGAACTTAGTTTCGCACTATGATGATATGGTGTCATAAACAAATCACTTTGGTATTTGTAAGTGTGGTCGCTGGCGGCGGGTTGTGTTGCTGCAGCCAATCCTTGGAAGTCGAACTTATAGGCGTACCGTTTACCATGTACTTTTGTCATAATGTTTTTATCATAATAGTATCTGGAAAGCAGAGAAATTATCGATTATTTTGTTGTTTGTTCAAAACTGTCTGTAAAACATAGGCGCATAAAAATATTTTATAGATTTATGTTCTGGTATATCTTAAGAATCAGGCTTTAGAATATTATAAAGTAAGATATAGATTTTATATTTTACGAAGATGAATTTTATATTTTCAAAAATTTTTTATAATCTATATAAGAACGATTACCAAGCATTTGAAATCCGTAATAGAATTGATGTTTATTTGTTCAACTGTCCAAAACATCAGACTTACGTCCAACTACAGATTAGAGAAAAAAAACAAAAAAAAAAGTATAATCCAAAAAATAGAGCAAAACAGTGTGAGAACACAGTGTAAGAAAAAATTACTATACGATAAAAAATTAAAAATATAATAAGTTCAAAAATTGACATAATACTTTAGGACTTTATTTTTTTAAAAACTTTTTTTTAAACGGACCTATTAAATCGACAATATTAAATATTAAACAATACAATAAACAAGACGGTAATGCAGTTTGAAAAAGAGACATTCGTCAAGGAAAACTCTGTGTATTTCAAGGGAAGGAGTCTGTAATCAAAATAAGGTATATTGAATTTGTAAAACAAAGAGCGGGTGAATATACGTTGGCCGGATTTTAAAGAATGCACAAGGTATTGGTAATGGCGACTTCACACTTGACAACAGTATTCCAGAATACTACGGACAAATGACAAGAAAAGATGCAAACATGTGGTTAGGTTAACAAAGGGTTTGGAGGATCTAATGATAAAGCCAGATAGTTTAGAAGCCCTGGCAGTGATGTGCATTATATGTTGATCGAATTTGAGTTTCGAATCAAATATCACACCAAGGTCCTTAACCCTCCGAGGACACACCTATTTTTTCGATCATCGAGAACAATTGGGGTCAAATTGACCCCAACCACTTTTGAACGTCTATAGAATCGCCGCCAATGAAGATTTTGATTTGAAAAAATTTGTAAGTATTGTTTGAGACCTTTTTTTAGTAGTTTTCATACATTAAAAGAAACATACCTAAAAAAAGCGAGAAAAAACAGTTTTGTCGAAAATCAGCTTTTTTACAAAAAAATCGTGGTTTATTTCATTTTCAATATTTTTGGCTAAAAATTTAAGTGGATACTCTCAAGATATGACAAAATTATAAAAAAAACTAGCCCTATTGTGGCCCTTGAAAAAAGGTATTTATTTTGCATATTTACGGTGGCGATTGTGAAGATTTTAAAATTTGGATATTTAAAAAAAAATCATAACTTTGTCAATTTTTAATATTTTGAGCTGAAAATGTATATGGATACTCCCCAGACATAGTGAAATAATAAAAAAAAATTAGCCCTATACAAAGGGTTGCAAAGAAGGTATAATCTTCTGAATAATCCGACTCTGATTGGTCCCAGACATGGTCGTCCTCGGAGGAATCAATGTCGCCAAAATTGTTATCATTGTCTTCAGCTAACAAATTATTGCGTACACTAGAACGCAGATTATACGTTATATTGCTAAAAACAACAAAATTAAAACATTTGCAAACTTATTTTTTGGCTTTTTCAAATTAATCTGTCGATTTATAAAGTAAAAAAAATATTGAGTTTTTACCTCAAAATTGACGTCGAGTACAGATGGGGTCTATTTGACCCCTTGATCTGCTTCAAAGGCTTCTCAACGACGACTAACGATTTGGGACTGGAAGCGAACGGTGTAAACTTATAGTCAAGAAGCAGAAATATATTTAGAAGCCTATAGTACTCCTCTTTTCCCGCAGGCCTAAGCGCTGCGATCGGTCAAAAAGGTCTCTGGGGTCAATTTGACCCCCTGTGTTCTCGGAGGGTTAAAATTGACAGGAACATTAAGAGAAGAATTTCAAATAGAGTAAGAGAAGACAATAAATGTTATTTTATGCGTATAACACATTTGATGACACTTCGCAAAATTTAGAGTAAATGCGTGTGCAATTCACCAGTTATTTACCGCAGAGAGATCATTTTGTAAGTGATAGCAATCGTCAAATATCTCGATTACTCAGAACATCTTTAAGTCATCAGCTTATAAAAACAAGGCGAATGTATAGAGGATGGTAGGTCATCGATAAACAGCAAGAACAAAAGAGGGCCAAGAATCGAACCTTGTGGAACTCCTGAGGTATTAAAAAATGGAACAGAGGTGCAGGAATTGACAATTACGACACAAGTACGATTAACAACATAGGAAATGAACCAGGAGAATAGAAGACCAGACATATCACGGTTTTCAGGCTTCAGAAGAAAAAGATTAACAGCGTCAAAACCTTAAGAGAAATCTGTATAAATTTCATCTACCTGCTTTGGCTGATCCAAGACAGAGGTAACAGCAAGCAAGTTGATCAATGTAGATTTGCCTTTTATGAACAAGTGCTGTTCTGGAGTAAGAAATGATTGGGCAGAAGCGTAGACTCGATTGTAGACCGCTCTTTCAAGCAGTTTGCTGAAGCAGGAAAGGAAAGAAATGGGGCGATAATTAGAGATACAAACAAGGTCACCAGCTTTGTGCTCGGGAAAAACGTTTTCTGTTTTCCATAGGGAAGGGAATACACTCGAACTAATGCTTAGATTGCAGGTAATTGAAAAAGGAACACAAAAAGAAGACGATAAAGACTTAACTAGGATATTCAGAAAACCATCGGAACCAAAGCCGAGGCTAGTATCAAGGAAGCAGATTAAAGATTCTACTTCAATAGGGTTTGTACGAAAAGAGGATAATATAAAAGAGAATTGAGGGAGAGAAGTAGCGGAAGAAGGAAAAAATTGAAGAAAAAAGAAAAGTAGCGAGCAAAAACTCGAAACAGATGGAGTTCGAGTTAGTTGTCTTGCGATAGTTCATAACAAGATCTACATTACATTATAGCTCATTCCTATCAAAATAATGAAAGAGGTCTTTTAGTAGACGTTGTTTGACTTGGAATCGTATCTTTAGAAGATAGGGATGTTTAAATTTCGTGGCGAATATTGGTTTTTCTTCAATTCCAATCGGTCACGTCAAACTATTATTTAAGCAGCTGAAACTTGTGTTCCTGAAAACTGACGAACGGATCATCAAATCCAAATGAAATTCATAGGATATTTGGTCCTTGGCAGAAACAGATCTGATCGATCTGATCGATAGATCCATTAGATAGATCCTAGATCTGGATCAGTTTGTTGGGTATTTTTGCATCTTTATGTAACCCGCGGTGGACTACTCGATCCGTGGCTGGCTACCCTGCTCGCGGCAGACTACTCTACAAGCGGCAGGGTACAATGCTCGCGGTGGACTACTCAGCTTGCGACGGGCTACTTGATTTCTTTAACACCCACATCCTTTTGTTTTGAACAGCCAGAATTTGCTAGGCCCTCTTAAAATTTTCCCGGCCCCCTTGATTTTCTACTATGATCTAGGAATGTTTTCCTAGAATCCCATGATTTTCTTCAGGACTACCAGGATTTTATTTATTTATTCACCAAAGAGGTATAAAACTGAAGACGAATGTATATAAAGATAAAAATTAAATAAGCAACAAACAAATAAATAACAATTAATAAATAACAAATAAATAAAACATTGGCATATAGCTTAAGATTAAAGGGTACAGACTGCTTTGAAAAGAGAGGATTTAAAGCAATATTTGTAAATCTTTGGGGAATACAGATTGAATATTCTGCAGCATCTATCCATCAGTTCATTAGCTGTTTAAGTAGCGCAATGTGGATATTCCTTTAGCGAACGGATGGATCTGGTGTTCTTCATCAATCAGGAATTCAACTCTCATAACACCTCAAGTGACGTCGAATGTGAAGCAGGCAGAAATCATCATTCTTCTGGATGTAAGTATCAATAAGTTTAGATGACCCAGTCGAAACCGATAGGGGAGAAGGCTATTTAAATTGTAAGGGTTGTATAGTTCTCTAAAGGCGAAAATTAAGAATTGCTTTTATATGGACTCGAGTCTGTTGCTGCGGGTATCAAAAGTGGGATACCAGATGATGGAAGCGTATTCGAGAATAGGGCGTACACGGCTATAAGGATCTTGTGACGCACAGGTTACGAAATTTCTTGGTATGCATTTTGATGAAGCCCAGCTGTTTGTTTGCAAGGGGGAAAGTATTGTATCAGAATGTAAGGTGAAGCGGAGTTTTTCATCTAATATAACACCAAGGCCAACAACGTTATCAACTCAGGCTAATAAATTATTGCCAAAATTATATTCTGGCACTTATCAATGTTGAGAGAGAGAGCTTGTGTTCATTGCACCAATGATCAAGTGAATTAAGCTTAGATTGGAAATAAAGATTTAATCGAGAAAAATTTCATCGATTAGAGATTTCATCGGATTTATATTCAACGATGTGATAAAATTTGAGATCATCTGCATAAAGAAGATGAGGTAATTTTTAAACGTTAGATAGGTCGGAAATAAATATCTTAAAAAGAAGTGGCCAAAGACAGCTACCTTGTGGTACACCAGAGGCAGGACAAACATTTTTCGATAAAATTCCTTGACATTTTTCAAATTGTGTTCGATTGAGGCGGTAGGCTAAGATCCGGCAAGTCCGAATTTTAGAAGCTTTACTCTGAACTCTGGAACTCTATCAAAAGTCTTACTAAAATCTGCGTAGACCGCGTCAATTTGGTATCCTTTTTTGAATTTACACATAACGTCTGACACTACACTCAGAAAAATATGTTTCCGAAAATCAAAGAAAATATTTACTTGTTTACGAGGTGTGAAATCTTCCACAAATGAAATAAACTTTTATTTGATATCAGTAATTTGTATAAATATCATTGAAAAATTTCTTACATTCAAAGGAATACAATTTTTGCTTTACCTTATTTCAAGTAAGTAATTTTCCACAAATTTTGTAAATTGAATTTAGTAAATTATATCTACACCGCCAATATTTTTTTCTATGTTTCAACAACAACCATGCTTCAATATTCGACGAAAAAATTGATAGTTTTTATGACTTCTACCAACATTTCTTCTACACAAATAAAAGGTTGATAGCTTAGCTCGCTAACGTGTCAATCCAAAGCATCGATCTACCGCTCGTGGGTTCGAATTCCGCCGGGTTCATGGTTGACTTTGTTCGTCTTCAGTTGTCCTAACTCCATTGATTAAGTTGTCGCATTATAGCTTAAATTGGCGACTAGGCATAAATAATACTAGCGCTTCAGAAAATAAGAAAAAAATGTGGCACTTTAAAAAAAGGAAACAAGGAAAATTTTTTTTTCAGAGTTTTTGCGTGCTTACAACATGAGATGCTTTCAAAGCGGTCCCCCATCTAAGTAGTAACTGCGCCCAGCACTGCTTAACTTCGGTGATCGTACTTGAACCGATTTATGCCAGATGCCAGATGTTCTTGAAACTATACCAAATTTTACTCAGGGCAAGTACAATATTTGTTATTTGAAATGAAGAAATTTCTTTCTTTGGATTGAGTAAATATTTCTTTGGCGCAGAATCATTACCAATTTTCTTTGATAATGTGTTCATTTTTCTTCAAAAAATAGAAGTATTTTTCTCAGGGTAGGTCTTTCAGATTCGTGGTAGTTGTGAACCTTTTCTAAAGCCATGTTTGTGGCTCGTTCAGACGGGAGTCAGCAAGTGGGGAAAGTTTATCGTAGACAATCTTTTCAAAAAGTTTCGGATTTGAAGATAAAATGGCAATACCCTATTGATTTCCGATACAGCGTTTATCATCATTTTTGAATATGGGTGTGACATATGAAGGTTTCTAACTGGAAACTAAAAACGAAAATGATCTATTAAAAAAAATATACAAGGGAGTTATAAGCTGCTCTACACACTTGCGGAAAAAAGTCGGAGGGAGAAGATCAGGCCCAGGACCTTTGTTGCAGTCAACGCGAAATTTCTAAGTGGCTGACAAAAGCTGTTGGAGCAGAATGAGAGGAGGAAAAGTGTGAGTTAGACATGTTTGGTGTATTAGAAATAAGAAAAAATGATATTATTAAGGAACATCGACGATGGATAGCCAGCAGTTTATCGCTTCACATTAACAAAATTAAAAAAAAAATTTCGGGTCGTGGATTATGTTTTCGCTGGTTGTCTTAATGTAAGGGTCATAATCATCGTGAGACTTTACTAAACACTGCTTTGCATTTTTATTTATTTATTTATTTATTTATTTACGGACATTGTCCTGATTGCCCTCTATGACATTATTTTTAACTTAAAGTATAATAATGTAACACATAAATTATTACTAAAACCTGTAAAAGTAATATAAAATAAAAATAAAAATAAAAATAAATATTCTATATTCTTCCTGAATAGCACAACTAACGCCAATACTGTCTTTAATACGCTAATAAAGTTTGTTCCTACCATTTCGTCTAAGGTCCCTATCAAACCATGGCTCAAACAACTTTTTCTTTATTTATCTTAGGTAAATATTTTTCTACGGCGTCCAATTTTTTATTGTGGATAACAAAAATAGCTTCCTCAAGATCTAACGTAGAGAACATGGTGAATGCTTTCATAACCAGCATTAAGAAAGTCATATACAATTAAATTATTGTAGATTTGGTACGTACTATAACAAAAATTATGGTACGTACTACAACAAAAAAGATGCTCTTCGTCATTAGTCGAAACTACCACTACTTCGTTATAAGCGTTAGTGAAAACAAGATCCAACCAATTGCGAATCGAAACTACGATCTAGTGAATTTTTAGATAAACCTCATGATTTTCTAGTAATATCTAGAGATTAGAACTCTAGATTAGAACTCTATATTTTTTGGACCTTCCTGCTTTTTTCAACGCTCACATGATTTTTTTCTGCACTTCTAGTATCTTCTACGTCTTCCTGATTTTTTCCAGGCCATTGTAATTTTCTACTATGACCTAGTGATGTTTTCCTAAAACTCTAAGATTTTTTCTTGACCTGGCAGGATTTTCTAGGCTTTCTAGTGTTCGAAGAACATTAGTGTTAAAATCACTTTAGCTAAAAATTCATATCTCTATATATACAATATATCATCAAAAATTTTCAGGATATATTGGTGTATATGCAGAATAGTGCCAGGTCTCACCAAAAGTTAATAATTTTTAACCCTTTTGGGGCCGGCGGCCATTTTTGTGATATTTTGAATATATCTATTATTCTGTTAACAAATAACTTTTGCAAATATGAAGTTTCTACAAAAAATTCTGAACGTGTTTTAAATGTGAATATGATAATAATTTTGAAATTTTTGACCCTATGTGTGCGCTAGACGCCTAAAATGAGATTGGAAAAATTTGAAAATTTTTGGATTGCGATAACTTTTGACCAAACTATCAGATCTTTGTAAAACTTAAAGGACATACTGATATTACTAAATTGTAGACTCGTGTAGCTTTTTATGAACGTTCCGGCAACCCCGCTGCTACGGTAGGCATTGCAAGTGAAAACCTTCAAACCATCGAATCTCGTAAAAAAATTTCGTCTTTCACTGCGAAAGCCAACTTATATAGAAATCTTATACTGTGTTTACACAACCAAAGCAAAATTTTTGCAATTTCACATCGGACAAGAACGGTAACCCTAATTCAATTTACCTATATTTTAAGCATCAGAAACTTCTGTTCACGAGAACTCACGACCCAATTATCAGATACATATGAAATTCACAGAATGTATTGGTATTAAATAGGAACAGATCTGATAGAAACGATTTGGAAGTGCAGGCATCTCTGTGCCAGTGGTGCCATCTTGAAAAATTATGAAGAAAAAAAACTGCTTTTTGTCCTATGAATTGGGATTCAGTTACCAGATTTTCATGAAATTCACACAGTAGCTGAACCTTACTCTAAGCCGTGTTTGGTAGAAATTTGGTTTTGGAAAAAATTTGGAAAAAAAATTTGGAAAAATTTGGAAATTTGGAAAAAAATCGGTTGTTGCTGCTAGCTATGGTAATTTTGGTGCATAAAGTTTTGAAAATTTGCTCAGGAAAATAAAGCTTTTTACCCTATAACTTCCAGTGCAATCATGATATCAGAAACGACTTTCATATAAGAAATGGATCTTATTGTGACCATTATTCAGAAGGAATCTGATTAAAAAACCATGATAGGGTTGCCAGCTATTGTTGGTTTTGTATTTATTTGCAATATCTTTGCTAAGCGATTTTATCGAAAAATTTTCAAATGGTGATGATATTGTAGTGACAATAAACAACAAATATAAGGTTTTTAAAAATTTGTGAACTTTTGCGGGTGGTAGCCCTACATTTTTCTGTACCCCTATAACTGCCAATGTAGTCATCGGATCGGAACGAAATTCGCAGAGTAAGTTGATTTCAATGTGAGGCAGGAGTGATATATGGCTTCGATGCTAGCGAAGGGTTACCAGCGCGAGGCGTTTTTGATATTTTCGTATCAATAAATGCTTACATTAAGTATTCATGTCGCGAACATTTACAATGAAAATAAGTTACCAATGTTTAAATTTTCTAAGTTGATTTTGACGTAAGGCAGAAGTGGGAGACTTTTAGTTGCGGTGCTGAGCATTTTCTTTGTTTATGTTATTGTATGTTATGCTGCTTTGAAAGTTTGATAGAGTTTGGCTTCCTAGATCTAGAAATTCATGCAAGTGGTAGCCCTGAAATTCTTTCCACCTTATGAGTTTAAATTCATTGTTAAGATCAAAGTGGTTTTGCCCCCGAAACAGGCTGGAGCACGTGTGGCAGAATATGCACTAAAAGTCTGCACGATTCTTCTATTGTTCATCGAACATTAGTATTTCTAGCGGCGCAGGTGCGCTAGAGTGTAGAATCCCAAGATTTCCGGGACTCGCAGAATAGTCCACCACGTCGATATGTCCGCGGTGGGCAAAATAGTCCTTCATTTTTGCCCAACGCGGACATCCCGATGCGGACTATTCTAAGAGTCCAGGATATCTAGTAAAGTAATGAAAAAACACAGACAAATTATTAGACAATACATCATTATCTCTATGTCAAGTAATTTGATTTTAACGTATATCTATTCCCTCATCTAACAAGTTTTATTTTCTGTCCAAAAAAAATACCGTCCGCACAACTCATCATTCTGTCCGGTTGAAATACTTAAAAATGGGAATATACTTGTCTTGTGGTTGCGCGTAGGCACATCAAATGGGACAGAAAAATATGAAATGACATAAATGAAGAACATAAAAACGATTATATCTTTTAAGCATTCATTCTTTCGATCACCCCTAAATAATGTTTCTGTTCACGAACTCACAATAAAAAAAAAGAATAATTTCGGTAGATGCGTAACTCGATTACAGTCAATCGTAGCTAATTTCAGACAAAGATCGAATCCAGGCTACCCTCCTTTTGCATTTGATTGTCGGCCGAGCATTGCCATTTCGTTTCACCCTGTTTTTGTTCTTACCCCCCAATACGGAACCATGTATTTTGTGGATTTATAAATGTGCATGCTTTCTTTGAACTTCAGGCGAAATCGAAAAGGAGCGATGATGGAGAAGTGTAAGGAGTATTTACTAGCATGTCCAACTTCTGCTGACCGCACTGATGTTTTGTTGGTAGTGTGTTTGCAATCAAGAACTAATAAATTTACTTTTTCGACCAAGGGGCTGATATATACACTTTAATGTGAGATATATTTTTTTTTAAATACTCATAAACTAAAACAATTAGAAATGATTTGAAATGCTCTGGATAGTCGGATTATTTGTTCATTTCACACACTTTTAAAAACGCGTGGACTAAATTATCAGAAAATTGATATGAAAAGAAAATGAACTAAAAGAATATTTCTCGTGATGCTATGATGTGTATTCAAGGGTTAACGTTAATCCCAGCACACTATATGGACCATTATTTGGGACGTCTGTGTAGTACCCATATGAATACTTCCAGGGATGTTTGTATACATACTTGAAAGGGTTGTCATGTTGATAGTGACAGCGTCGAGCTGTCGTTAGTGATGAGAGGATAAACGAGGTGAATTAGTCTGTAAATCTGTGTACCTTTTTGTGGTGATACGCTATGAAAAGACTGCAAAGGATGCTTGTCGTTCTCCGTTTAATAGCTTATGTTGCTGTGCAAATATACTGAAGCCGTTGAACACTAAAGACCCATTAGATCCTACATCGTACATTCATAAGTGTACACAATGAGATGGAAGATACTTGATGGGAATGTGAATGAAATTGTGTTGATAGTCGATTTCGGTTAAAAGTCGAGGTAATCGGGCCACAAGCAAAAGGATGTTGATTGGGATAGTGTGTATTTATTAGTAATTTGATGATTTTGTTCAGCGCTCTGAGTGCTGCGTGGATGAATTGGAGCAGTGGCGGCTCGTGGTTTTGAGACTTAGCGAAGCACAAGCAAAATATATAAGCATTTAATACAGATAAGCATTGTCAATAGCTTATTTCAGTGATCTTCCTTCTCAGTAAAATCAACAATCTCACAAAAATTCAAATTACGTAAAGTATTTGAAAGCAAAATTAATTACTAATTTCTGAATTTTTTTTAAATTATAAAAAAGTTAAGTTGAAAACATATTACAGGCTAAATAAATAGTGAAAGTTTTAAAATAGCAAAAGTTGAGGGTATATTGCATCTTTTAGCAAATTAAATTAGATAGCCAATACCATATTAAAAATAAAATCCTCATATAATTTGCAATAAACTGACTGAGCGAAATTAGTGGTCATGATTGCCAAGAACCAATAAGATCCTTTTTCCGCTTAATTGATCTAGATGAAAAAGACTGCCGCATTAAATCCTCTATGGCACGATCACAGCAATTTTGGTTTTCTACTGTTAAATCCATATTGAACGGGTAAATATTAACTTTTTCGAAATAGAATCTATTCAATACGCTCTCACTTTAACGAATTTTATGTTATAATTTACTTTAAAAACCATGCTTTTATCTATATCTTTAACCGACCGTATTAATGCTGGCAATACAAAAAATTCAAGTCAAAAGAATTATAACAGGTGCGTTGTATGCGAAGTAGACATAAAAAAACGCGCCTAATGTAAACTGTATATGCTAAAGAAAGCACTTCGGAAATTCAACATAGAAATAACATAGGCGAAAGCAATCAAGTGGTAATATCACCCAAAGCACCTGAACCGAGAAACTCAGTTTGCGAAAGTAAACCCACAGCAGATACAAAAACCGATCTGAAGAAAATTCTACACGAAACAATTTAACTCCCACATATTCACCATATCAACATTGCAATAATTTGCACCGTACATACACCATGCAAACAAAGCATAAAGGGCATCAAATCAGAAGGGGAACAACTCATAAGAAGAGGAGCAGAAGAGAATCTAAAAATTCTGTAACGTAAATCATGACGGGAAACAGAATCATAACAGAGACGCGGATGGCTTTCCAGCGTCAACATAGGCGTCCAAAACAGTCAAGTGGTCATTTCATCAAAGGACCAGAACCGAAAAACTACGTCTTTTGGGAAAGCAAACCCAATGCAGACACAAAAAACCGATCTGGGGAAAATTGCACACGAAAAAATGTAACTCCTACTATTCTATTCTCCACGTGAACATCACAATAGCCAGCACCGTACATGTTTACACGTGAACAAAGCAGAAAATGTATCAATTACTAAGGGGAATGGCTCGTAAAAAGAGGAGCAGAAGAGAATCTACAGATAAATCATGAGGGGAAACAGTAACACAATAGAGACGCGGATAATATTGTAGCGTATTCAGTTCATCATTAGCAAAGATTTCTGGGTCACTCTCTATCCACCAAGACGCAGTGACCTGAGCCAGCGTCCGCGATGCTATTTGAGTAAATTGATTGTAAAATGTTTGTGGGCATCATTTAGGCAAAGCGTCTAAGTAGATCTATACGAAAACCACGAGCTTGGGCATTGGGCACACGAGTGCCTGTAGTTTGTAGTAAAACGTTTGAGTTATCGTTGCGTCGCTGTAAATTTACCTTGGGAGCTCTGTAGTTGGACTGTTATAAAATAAAATCATTTGATCCATAGTAGCAATTGAGTTTTGTCTTTTGTAAGAAAATAAATGTTATTACTTTGATTGTTAAATATTGATTGTAAATCTTATGATTGTTACATATTGATTATTTAATCAATTTTGTGGTTTAGCAAGGGAAGCACTGCGCACAGCGACGAGCCGCCTCTGAATTGGAGAGAAGTTGAAATATGATTTAGATATCTACATGAGAGAAAAATAGAGAGACAGACAGAGAGAGAAAGAAAGATAAAGAGGGAGTTATCAAAGCTGATTAAATTATTGCGTTTTCATGAAGTAATAAACTGAACTTTAAATAATTACTGAAGAATCAAAACTTAAATATCTGCAGTGACTCTTAGTTCCGGGAGAGGGGTTTGATGACGGTAGGTACTTTATTCACAGCCAACGTATGCGAGTGTGAACTGATCAGTTCCACGTCAAAATTTAATCCTAATTTGACTTAGACACCTACTCTCGTTAACTCAAAGCCCAGCAGTAATCATGGTCACATTTGAACCAGGGACCAGACATGCTTTTAACAGTTTTTAACACTTCCATGCTACTCTAAATCTCAAAGTGTGGCCCATTCTGTATTTATCACCGTAATTTATTAACCATTTATTTATTTATTATTTCGGTTTGGCTTGTCTACTTTTATTGATATATCTTGAGTGTGTTTCATATTCTTGCTATAGCAGCTATTAGCTGCTATTTTAGCAGCTCTGGCTGTCCAATGTCACGAAATAGCTACTTTCTGATGCTTGCTATTTGACAGTCGGGCTGTCCAAGGTTCCGGAATAGCTGCTATAGTAGCAGCTATTTGCTGCTCGCAGTCTGGAGGATAGCTAGAAAGTAGCTAAGGCAAAATGGCCGTTAGAAATAGAAATGAAAAGCAGTTTTCGCGCTTTCGTAATATGAATAATAGACTTGAGTATAGTGCTATTATAAACTAAATACGGGCTTTTGAACTCTTTAACTCAACTCGAGTTTTGAGTAGGCTTTTACACAGCACAACTCATCTTGAGTTTTTAGAAGGCGGCTGTGAAGTGCAACAGGCCGGGTACACTGATTCGTGTACCATGAAATTTTCAAGGTTTCTTATTCGCTCTTTTTCACAGATATGGTGTCAAAAGCCGAGAATAAGTAAAATATTTTGAATATATTAGGAAAATTTTAATAGTTTCTGCAGCTGTATGGTGAAAACTCAGAAGTTTCAACAATTTCCAATGTGCAAGGCAAATGGTGAGCTGATCCACGTAAATACAAAGACTAAAGTTAAAAAACTGGAAAAAAATTGTTATTAAGTTGAGCTGTCTAAAAACCGACTTACTTAGCAGCTCTCGGCTGTCCAATATCCATAGCTGCTTCACCTAGCTACTGCAAATTTTGACACTTGCTAAAGTGATGCTATGCTTTTGGAGCAGCTGTCGCAACACATTGAAAACACCTCCTCTTCATTCAATTCAAAAATAATTTAATCTTATATCAGCGTCTACGTCTATTTTTCCATATGGAATAAGACTTTTTATTACTGGATTACGGCAATCATGTACACAAACTAAAATTGCAAACTCATTTGAACCACTTTTTTTCACAGCAAAAACAAACACTAGAGTGAAAAAAATCTTCTTGGTTAATATTCCTATAATTCTGTAACACTGAATTTGGGAAAAAATGCATTATTTCGCCGTAAAAGTTCGCATATTTATGTTCAGCCGCACTATAATCAAATGTATTTTTCATGGCAACATAGTAAAAGCAACATTAAGAATATCTTACTATGTCTAATGGCTTCCAACTACATATTAAAAGGTTCTGTTTACAGAAACGTGTAAGGTCGCTTGCCTCATAAATAACTACAAACTTTAATTTTCTTTATATGCATTGTTCATATTATTAAAATAATTTCAACCATACAATGTGGTATCCATTGCAAAAGGTATCGTAACGCTTCTGATCTAATGTTGTGTCTACGTTCTAACTGTCGTCTCCTATTCTATCATAGAAGTTTCATATGCCATATAGCATTTTCGGTGTTCGGTTCGATGTTCGATATAATTCATACTTATGTTATGCTGTGTAGTCCTTATATTACGTTGCACGTTATATGTAAATAAATATTAAAAATTATATCAGTTGCACAATGTCAGGTTGGAAAATGTTTTCTGGTATTTTTCCTCCTTCTTTCCATTCTTTCTATCACTCTATCAGCATGCACCGTCCGTGAGGATAATTTTCCCCTCGAGTAGGTGTTTCATAGTGCTAATGCCAAAACTCAGGGGACTACCCTTTGAAGTGAATGCTTAGCTATGGTGATAGGAACACACACATATGGGAGAAGTCGATATCAATTATTCCATTATTCTTGATGTACCACTTTTTTAGTTATTGGAATCGAAATAATTTTGTACGTTATCAAATAAGTTATTGTAAGAAATACTATCGTGTATCTCTACGTTTGCCTAGATTCTCAGACGAAAGTCCTATAACTTATAGAATTTTTAACCATAAAACTATATTAAAATATCTCATAGCGTTCTACTATGCAACTATGTCTAAAAATACTATAAATGGTCACTGTCCATATATACCCTATGCACATGGGATAAGTGGTACATAAAATTGGGTAAAATATACTAAAATTTTTTTCCGTGTACAAAGCTCATAAAAACATTGACACACATTAAATAACTGATCAGACTTTATATGTGGACAAATATCCAATCTCTTCCCATCAAGAGCCCGAAGTTTGGAGTATTATTTTTTCTATTATATTCCATTCGTTTTTCATTTCGCAACACGCCCATACGATTTTATTTTGATTATTATATTACAGAAACGGTAGACATATGCCAGTATTCGATTTTATTGAACACGAAACATGAAACGAACATCCTATTTACGAAGAGTGAACATTCCGTTCGACACCCCACCTCACTGCTGGGGGTGGATGATGAGCAAGGAAAAACAGGGCTATTAATGCTGTGTGGAGCAAAATCAATTCCCATCTACAATGTACAATATTTTTTTTTCGATTAAATGATCGAAACGAAAATGAATTTATCAGGACATGTAATTGAAAATAATATTTTTTCACTACGTCACATGTTTACGATGCATATCGAAGCCTGTAGTGAACGTAAATAAAAAAAAATATTTTTTTCTCTCCTATATTCTGTTGAATTTTTATGAATTTCCGCTCTTCATTCGAATGCAATGTGATGGACGTTGACGTTTCCAGCCATGTACTTTTGCAGTGTGAAAATTAAAGCTATTGAAAGCTGGTTCGCATTCATTTGGATAAATGATTGAGATTTATTTACTAACATACCAATTAATTCACATAATAAAAATTCCGAGCACATCGCTGTCAGTCGTTGGCAGCGAAACGAGAGGATCTGTAATTGTAATGAAAAAGAAAACTACCCTTAAGGCAATCACTGTGCTCGAATGAAATCCCATTACGACATCGTTAGAAATCATTTGTAGGCGTTTTAATGGGATTCACATCATTAGGGGTGAGACTAAGGGCCACAAATCACATTTAACGTTTGTCGGCGGCGGCGGCAAGATACATTTTTTGGGACGGATTGTGCTGTGGAGCTATGTTTGCTGTTCGTCTGAAATGTTAAATTTGAATTTGTCGTACTGTATGTATGGTTATACGAAAAACGTATTTATGAATCTAGACTAAAAGAGGGAATAAAACATTCATAGTTCTTCTTCTATAAGTAAATCGCAAGCTCCGATAGAGGTCCTGAGCTCAAAGTTGCTCCACAGCATTAAAGTGGTTTAGGAGATAACCTCAAATTATGATATAAAAGCTATTCGTAGAAAATTTAAAAATATTTAATATGTTATTATTTTTAGCGATCGAACATGATAGCTGTGCGTTTAATAAATTCAAAAAAAGCAGAGCATCTCAAGTCAAGTTAAAACAGAACAGCTGTCAAAAAGCTCTACTCGTTAGAGCAATTAAGAGCACAAAATTTATGGAAAACTTTTCAGGCAACAATTCTCAAAGTTGCCTGTCATAAGTTGAACCTGTCAGTTACCTTTAAAAAACTTCACTTCAGTCACAATTTTTTGTTGACAATCGGTTTCGCGACAGTTGACAAACAGCTGGTTACTTGGCCGAAGTTGCTCTATTAAAAAAGGTAGAGCAGAAAATTGTTCTCTAAATTAAAAGCAGGCTCATAAATCACAAATCAGAGCAACATGGGGCAATTTAAAACAACCGATTTGCTCATGAAATACATTTTGCTGAGATATCTCAACCAAGCTCAATCTATAGAGCAGCTCATTAAACGCAGCTTTTATATCTACATATAGCAGAGAGGGTTTGGCAATTCAATCAAAATTGATGGAATTTTTTAAAAAATCTTAAGCGCTTAGGAACCGGTAGAAAAAGTTATTTTCGAAAAAAGATATCCTAGGAATCTGGGAAAAATAATGGAAGCTTAGGAAAAATTCCTCGAGTCTAGGAAAAGTCCAGCGAGCTAAGAAAAACTAAGGGGGTCGAAAAAAATCTCAAAAGCCTACGAAAAACTTAGAGCAGCTTAGCAGAAATCAGACAAAGCTGAAAAAACTCTAGGAGTTTAAGAAAAAATTATGAAAACCTGGAAAAAACCGAAAATCTCTAGAAAAAATCCTAAGAGTTTAGGGAAAAATCTAGGGAGCTTAGAAAAAGTTAATGGGCTGAGGAGAAAACTCGAAAGTCTAAAAAATTTCAGGAGTCTAGGAAAAAATTACGGAAACTTAGACAAATCAAGGGACTCTATAAAAATTTCGGAAGTTTAAGAAAAAATAATGGTAGCTTAGAACAAATAGAAAAAGTGACAAACAAAAAATTTTTCGAGTCTGAAACAAAACTATGGGAGCTTAAAAAAATTAAATAGATGGAAGAAAAAATCCTAGGAGTTTGAAAAAAAATTATTGCAGTTTAAAACAAATCAGAAGACTCTAGGAAAATGCTAGGAATCTATGAAAACATGAAACAAAAAAGAAAATAAAAGGCTCTAGAAAAAACCCTAGGAGTCTGGGAAAAAACCATGGGAGCTTCGGAAAAATTAAAGAAATTTATGAAAAATTTCGGGAGTCTAAAAGAAATTTATGTAAGCTTATGAAAAATCAGAAAAATCTAGGAAAAATTCAGGGAGCCTAGAAAAAATCATGAGAGCATAGAAAAAAATCAGCGACTCCACGAAAAATTCGCGAAGTCTAAGAAAAAATCATGAAAGCTTGGGAAAAATCAAAACTGTCTTAAAAAAATTCAAAAAGCTTGGGATGAATCATCGAAGCTTAAAAAAAATTAAATAAATTCTAGAAAAAAATCCAAGGAATCTCTGAAAAATCATCGAATTTTAGAAGAAAACAACAGACTATAGAAAAAATCATAAGAACGTTGGAAAAAAACATGGAGAAAAAATACGGGGTGTCCTAAAAAATTCGAGGACTCTAGAAAAACTTTTGGGAGTCTAAGAAAAAATTATGGGAGCTTGTGAAAAAAGAGATTGGTTTTTAAATTTTACTATAAAGTACACTCAAGAAAATTTTGGTTGAATTTTACCCTTATAATAGTAGGAAACTGGTTTCCTACTATTAAAGATGTAAATTTACAAAAAGGCGTACAAAGAATATTTTACGTCTTAAATGTGTAATTTTTTTTTACGAGCAAATCGTGTAATTTTCCCCTTAAAAGACATAAATTTAGGACGGAAACGCATGAAATGTATGTATCAAAGGCTACTTTTTACGAGTTTTTTAGGGTAAAAAGCGCAATTTATTCGTGAATGCCCATAAAAATGTTTAAAAAAACGATAATAAAAGGTGCGTTTTTTGCACTTTTGGGCAGGGTAAGTTAAGGTAAGTTTAGGTAACTTACCCTGCCCAAGAGTACAAAAAATGCACCTAAAGAATGTTTTATCAAACAAATGACGTCAAAAGGTATCTATTGCGAACAATTGGAAGAAGTTTGCACTACTTAAGCAGGAATTTCAGCTAACCTCTAGATAAGTTTCATTTTCAATAAAATTGAAAAAAATTAATGATCCAAAAGTCAGTCACTCAAGACAGGTAACTGCCATAACATAAAATGTTACCCCAAAATCAAATATCATTAGCAAAAGCCTGTAAATAGGTAACTTTAAATGTTAGTCCTATCAAATCAAGTAAGCAAAATATAAATATTTTTCTTGTCAAATACAAAAACTTTTTGCTATTCCTTTAAGTTTATAATTTATTTTAATTTGATATATACACTATATACACATTATACACATTAACTTATAGCACTTATTGCTACACATATAATTAACTTATAGCTACACTTCTAATTAACTTATAGCTACACTTCTACACTTATTACACGAAAAGACTGACACTTAACTGCTGCTATTCAAAGCAAAGATCACGAAATATCAGACTCGTTCAGTACAGCCAAATCACCGTCTTTCGTCACAATGTTACATCAATAATAAGTCAAATTCGAGCAAATGATACAATTTTACAGCTTTGGTGTAAATGAGAGTAGCGAAATAGTAAATTTACACTCTTTTTGCTAAGGTTTACAACATACTATTTATTATTCAGCTGATATGACGTAAAAGCCAAAAAATGCACATCCAATGTGTAAAAAAAATTGTGATTCGTTATTTTAAACAGAAAAATGAATATATTTACTATTATCAAAGAGTTAATTTTAGATCCACTTTTTAGAGTGTACATACATTAGGCAACAGAATATATTATTAGTAGGAATATACACTCTAAAAAGTGGGTCTATAATTAATACTTTGATAATAGGAAATATATTCATTTTTTCGTTTAAAATAACGAATCACAAATTTTTTTACACATTCGATGTGCATTTTTTGCTTTTACGTCATATCAGCTGAATAATACACAGCTTTTTGTAAATTGAAGCAAAAAGAGTGTAAATTTACTAGTTTGCTATTCACCTTTGCGCCAAAGCCATAAAATTGCATCATAATTTAGGGTAAAATTACACCATTTGGTCGGAAAAAAAATATTCTTTTTACGCACTTTTGTAAATTTACATCTTTAATAGTAGGAAACCAGTTTCCTACTATTATAAGGGTAAAATTCAACCAAAATTTTTTTGAGTGCATATTAGTATTAATATGTCCTCCTTCGTTTTCTATGCAGGCTAAAATACGCTTCCTGAAACTTTCACATACATTTTTTTTATACTATACCGAAATTGCGCATCACTCAATTTGTATACGTCAAATCAGCCACTGCTTATTTTATGGTTTGGAAAATCTGAAGACACTCTCTTTTAATCTGGATCACACATTTTCAATGGAGTTTAAATCAGAAGAATTACCACTCCAATCAATCTACACATTAGAAAAGCGCTTATAAATCGCCTGATAAGTTTTCAAAGCCGTATGCGCTTTGGCTCTATCTTGCATCAAAATTTTTATCTTTCTGTCCATAAATTGATGGGGACTATTAAGGCATTTTGTGAAAACAGGATATTTTCCCTGTAATATTCTTCATTAACAGGCACTCCTTGCTCAACAGCACTCTCCCAGCTACCCTTGACTTTTAAGCTGAATTTCGGCGTATGTTACTGGAATATTTGCGGCATCGCTGGCTCTTAATGTACTATTCTGTTGATTAGGGATTGTATGCAATTGAGCCCACAGCTCATCCATAAATTTTTTTTTGCATGCTAGGTTCGACTACGGGCATTGTCATCAGCAAATCCAAGGTTTTTCAGTTTTTGACAGAAGTTCAGACGGTCTCGAATGTTCTGATCGGATGGTAAAGGTTTGATGCGTTGTCTGTAGGCTTGTCACCACCTGTTAGCGGTGTAAAGCTATATACGTATAATACTAATTAAAGGCTCTTAATTTTCAAAGATAGTTTTTCACGATATTTTCATGACATTTGTGTTGATTTTTCACGTCCAAGATCAGAAACCCTTGCGCGTATCTGCAGTTTTTTTTAAACAAATGAAATACATGCCACTAAACAAAAAATCACTTCGGATGCAAAAAAAAAAGTTGATTTGACATCAAACTGCTTATCTTTTTTTTTTCTATAAAAGAAAATTTCTTTAAAAAAATGAAACTAGCAAATCTAATGTGATATGCTTGTGTGGTTTGGCGGGGAGTCGCCTGGCACCTGTAAGCACTCAGCCCAAAAGACCCATTATATGTACTAATACCCCTTGTTTACCATCGTTCTCCAGATATCTGAACGAACTCTAGGATCAATGATAGAGCTAGGAGATTATTTTCTGCATAAGAGCCACATCTCAGCCGCAACATTGATATCTGAGACGCTGGGCATTTAAAGAGGAAATGCTGTGCAGAGTCAGCCTTTTCTAGGTAGGATAGACACTGGTCATCGTGTGCAACATATATTCGGTAGATATGTCCTCCTAGGCAGTTGCGAAACCGGCACTTCCGAAAAATGGCATGTGAAGATGCGTTCGGCGCACCTAAGGCGGGTTCAGGGTCCTGTAGTAGAAGCTTCAAATCTTGCTTCGCAACGGCGTTAGCAATTTCATTTCCCTCAACACCACAGGCTAGATACACTTGATTGAATCTGGCGGCAGAGTTCAATCGTGCCCTGCACTCCTGGGCAATTTTCGAAGTAGTCAAGAGTTTATATAGTGCCAGCAACGCAGTTTGACTGTTACTGCAAATAGTGATACGTTTTCGCTTCTACCTTTCTTGAATTGCTCAGTAGGCAGCTCTCAAAATAGCGAATATATCTGCTTGAAAAACAGAAACGTGCTCTCCGCGAGAAAAAACTCAATTGTCATTCAATGAATGCAGACAGACACTCGCTCCAGATCTAACATCTGTCTTCGACACAAGAGATTCCGAATTTTATAATTTCAAATTAAACTTTTCCTTTAAAATTCTAAAGCACTTACCTTAACGCTCGACTTAATTTATCGTAATTCATGTTTGGTTTTGATTTTCTTTCTCCCCATCTCCTTGCAACTTCGTCCGGATCTGTTAATTTGAATTCACCATTCGTTCCTTCCCACGTTATACAGCCAGCATTACTCGAATCGCTTAGAAGCTCTAACAGAAACTGCCATAGCTGAATTTGTCCAGAACCTAAATTAAAAATTTCATCAAAAGTTATTTATTTTAAATGCATTTGCGTATAATAGGAGAATTATCAAGATTATCTTATAAGTAAAAGCAGAAATCTCAGTTTCAAAAGACGTTATGGCATAGATTGTTTGATTTTTGATTTAAGAATTTGTTGTTTTTAAAATAATATGGTCCCTAGAGTTTTCCATAAAATCAAGTATATAAAAGTGTATTTATAACACACCATGGAACTTCATGTTCAGGTATCCAGCATTGATAATAATTGTAGCAATTTTTCTTTTCTTCTTCCTCTTCGTGCAATTAGCCTACGAATTAATTCCAAAGAATTTCTAAACACTTAATTTTGTCGACCACCAACCGTATACAAATTTCCGAAAATCACAAAGGCATAAAATGTTTCCTTCCAAATTCTTTTTTGATTACATACTTTCTTGTTCAATGGCGGACACCAATGGCGTCTATCGAAAAGCCAATCGAAATTAACTGTGACTAATAACCATTTATTTGCCCGGAGAAGCATAGAAAAGAAGCAATTGCAGGATTCAAGTGGGAAGAGACGAAAAACAACTGCTGACGATCGACGGATAGCTTAGGCCGACATGGCGGTGGTGGTCTTGTAAAGAGGCTAAATCGAGACGTTGCATGCTAACCGGCAATAAGTCTTCGAGTCATGCTCTTCAAGGCTAAAGACTAAGAAATTCGAAATGGAACCTTCGGGGGAGAACATGTTAGGCGGGGATTCGTATTAGGCTCGAGTTTTGCAAGACGATTCGTATCTGCGATGAAAGCGAAACAAATTTCTATCTGGGAGAAATGATATATGAACATAGGTGATTAAGGTTATCAAAAAATCTGGATGTTGGTTTGATGGGCATTGTGTAATGCTAGAAATGAGTTGAAGGTGTAATTTAGACCAGGTGAAATTCAAGAATCTAGGTCAGAAGAAAATCATAGTGTTGTTATTGGAAATACAATTTTAGACTAGAGAGTTTTGGCTACGGCAAACAAAGCATCCAAAGCAACTTGCCGCCAACAAGTTAATTTGAATGAATTGCGAAATGGTTGTTACGTGGTTCGTGCTGTAAATGAGGCGGTTAAGTTTGCGAAATTATTCGTTATTATTTCAATGTCAATATTTGCAATGGGATCCTAATTGCGGTCCTTAGCGTAAACGCTTTATCTGAATTTTTTTTCATTTTTGAATTAACACCGGATTTGAAAGCTACAAACTCATCTTACAAAACGCATTCGACAAAACATGAAAAACCTATCTTTTGTGGAAGTATGTTAAAATCAATAATGAAAAATGTGTCATCTACAAAAAACTTAGCCGTTACTTTACATAAACGCTCTATCTACGGTAGATAGGGCGTTTATGGTAATTAATGCCATCATTATTTCCTTGCATTTCCTACAAAAAAGCCTTATCTGTTTAAAATCTATCTTCCGCAAATATTTTCAACGTAAAAGTTTTTACTTCAGATATACCTCAAATAAACATATTTGTATCCATGTTTAAACTTTCAATCCGTTTGAAGATGTCTGCAGCATTTGGAAAAATACAAATCATTGAATATCTCCAAAGTTACTAAAATGTAGTTAGGGCGTTCATGCAAAGGTCGACCGCTAATTGAGTCTTCGTTAGAGTCTTTCTAAAAAAGGCTGTCACTGAAACTTTTTATCTACCTGGTTATTTATTTCTTCAGAACTAGAAAATAAATTTCCGGGTTTTAAATCAAAACTTAGGGATTCTTGCTGATATTTAACTACAAAATTTTCGATAAAATTTTGAAAATGTTGGAAAATTCGATAAAATTTTGAGCTTTATCACCACTGAATAAATAATATCACAGATCCGATTATCTTAAGGAACTGTTATTTGTATCTGCAGGCATTAAAAGGTTTCATCATTAATTTCTTATGTTATATTTGATCCCATTAATCATTATCTAAACGACCATGCTAATATGTGTCTTAATTTTCGAACTTGCATGAAAATACCCAAAATGATTCTTTCACCATCCCTTCAAATATTAATGCTGTTTCATTCAGCTTTTTTCGGGGAGTTTCGACGTCATACATACAAAATAGAGTAGATATCAATCGACCGTAAAATCACCCACAAGGGTGCGGTACCCTCAATCATATTTCACGCTCTTTATAGCCTGCTTTCGAAGAAATCTTTACCGATATTGAGGGCGTGTTCCGTTTTTTTTAAGTAAATCGCTAAGTCATCTGGCAATTAGGTTACACATTATAGCTATTCAAAATGTGATTTAGCGTATGAGCACGTAAAATGTTCTGGGGTTACGAGAACTGATTATACAGGACGTTTAATGTGCAATAGTACTCGTACTCAACCGTGTGTGATGTTTATATGAATTGCGTTAATTGCTATTGACAAGATGATGATAGGTTCAACATTACGAGTTTGATATGGATGAGAAATATTCGATAGAAAAAGTTACGAAATAGATCAAGTATTGACAGGGTATGGTGTAATGCAGTGTAAATGTCTATAGATTTAGATTTACCTTTTATTGAAAAAACAGTAATATTTTAAATCAGAAACAATTTTGATTTTATCTTTGAAACTTTTTCAACAGAGAGGAAGTGGCTTATACTTTGTGTGATAAAATTAGGTAGTAACTAGTTCGATTATTTTTAACACAAAATTTCTCTTCTTTTGAAATCTAATTTTTAAATAATTTCATAAAGTATTTACTTCTGTCGATATAGTCTCTTTGTCCATAGCCAATGCCGGTAATGAATCGACTTAATACCCACATTAAAGGTACATATCGTTTAATGTGGGCGGTTACAGGTCTACATAGCAGGTAACCTTTATTAAAAGGAAAAGTAGGGAGGGACGAAGTTCCATTCCTTGAGATTCTTCTGTGGCAATATAGAGAGTATCAGTGATTTCAGCTTAGTACTGCAGGCTATAGCATGCATCCTGAGTCCTAATGGTATCTGAACTAATTCGAATACCGCTACTTTAACTGTTCTTAAAGACTCATATTTCCCGGGGAATCATAGCTATATCATTAGCTTATCGCCGCCTCTTCGAATTATGAAAATCCATTTAAGGTAGGCCATAATCTTTCTCGAGTCGTTCAAATCTCCAGGCTCTTATGGCGTTCTTCTGTCTGACACTTAGACGTCTATTGATGTAACGCTCCCGCGGTTGAAGGAGACCTACTATTCGTAGTTGAGCTTCTTCAACGTTACTATCATCAGACGGTAGACAAGAGTTATGCTTATTTCTCAAGATGGAAAAGTTTCGCACGTCAAATCTAAGGAGTATCGTTCCATATGCCTTAGCTTTGTCTCTCTACTCGAAAGAATCCTTGGTTATTATATCAAAAAGTCAATTGAGTTTAGGTGGCAAAAGTGTTTTGGTGGCAGGCTACTCTCAGGTAAAGGTGCTCTCTGCAACACCCCTAGCAAGACACTTTTTGTGTTGCTTCATTGGTCCCCTTCCAATATATTAATCCTAGAGCAGTCCAATCTAGCTGCTGTAAGGTTAGGTTTAATTGCATTTCTACATGACTAGAACAAAGTTTGACCATGCGAGAATTTTATCTGAGGGTGTATCCGCTCCAGCAAATGCCGATGAAAAAAGTAGGCAGTGGTATATACTCCGATGAGCTGCTTCTAAGGCTATCCCTTTGTTTTCGAGACCATTGTTGTATCTCTCTGGCAGAGGTTGTGGGTATTATTCAGGTTACCGATTGGTTTCTGTGTAATCAAATATTTGGAGGTCATATAAATATAGTAAGATAGTTCTCTTGCTGGTTCTTGTACAGTGTCCAAGATTGTTGCTGAATGCCGTGCATCTCTTCGAAAAGTGCCGAAACATTCAACTGTGCAATTAATTTGGGGACCTGGGCGCAGGGACATTCGTAGCAACTAGTAAGGCGTCGGCCACACGGTTGTCATGAAGTTGGCGTCGCATCAGGAGGCTGTTAAATTTATCCCGCAGTGCTCTTCGATGTGTTGTGGCCGTCCTCACGGACCATTGTATGGCTCTGATCTTACTCGGGCCCCCATTCCTCTCAGTTCTGATTGATTGATTTATTTATTTATTAATATATATTCAAGAGACAAATCCAATTCCTGAATATTATATTAAAAACCATAATAAAAACACAGAAACATAATAACCCTAATAAAAAAACAGAATCAACATGAAAAAAAGAAGAAAAAAATAATAAGAAATAAAATCAAGTTGAAAAAGTACAAACTAAAAAAAAAGAAAAAAAAACATTAAAAAGAGAAGAGAAAAAAAAGAAAAACAACAGAAAGTTACGTACTAGTATACAACATATGATTTTTTAAAAAAGTTTTAAAAGCGCGTAATGTTGGCGGCAGAGGACCAAACCGTAAGTTAACCGTAATAGTGGAGAGAAAAAGTAAACATCGGTGCGCGCAAATGGCACATTAAACACAACGGTAGAACGCGTGCCATGAACTGCTTCACGGACAGAAATGTGGTTACTGATGTCAGAAGCTAATATCCTATAAAATAATTTATAGAGTAGGCACTCATCTAGTAAAAGTCTGCGTGATTCGAGGGAAGGAAGATTTAAAAACGAAAGGCGATCACTATAAGGACGGTGAGGAAGCTGAAACTTGAAGAACAAGTTACCAGCAAATCTGCGTTGAACAGACTCCAACGCAGTATTTAAGTAGACATAATGAGGACACCACACTTGACAGCAATATTCAAGGACACTACACACAAAGTATTCAAATATTAACGAAATATTTAGAGGTGCTAATAATGAAACCCGATAATTTAGAGGCCCTGGCAGTTATATATGAAATTTAATTTAAATTTTTTATATCAAATTTAAGCTTAGAATCAAATATGACACAAAGATCTCTAAAATTATCAACAACATTAGGAGGAGAGCCAGAAACAGAGAAGGAGAACATTAAAGGTGAGGTTTTACAGGTGAAAGACATTTTGTGACATTTTGCGATGTTCAAAGTGAGAGCATTGGCGCAGCACCAAGAATGTAAGCTATTGAGGTCATTTTGTAAAAGCGTACAGTTATTTTGTGACTCGATCACTCGAAACATCTTGAAATTGTCAGCATATAACAGACAAGAAGATTAGATTAAAGGAGGTAGATCGTTTATGAACAAAAGAAAGAGAAGGGGACCAAGAATAGATCCTTGCGAAACACCTGATACAGGAAAAAATGGAATTGAAGAACAGGAATTAACAGTTACAATACAGGTACGACCATATATGTATGAGTTAAACCAGGAAAGAAGAGGACCAGCTTTGCCACCGTTCCTTAGCTTTTGAAGAAGGAGGCTATGGTTGACAGAGTCAAAGGCTTTGGAAAGTCAGTATATAGGACGTCAACCTGCTTTTGATGGTCAAGAGCGGATGAAGGAAAGAAGGTTGGTTAATGTGGATTTACCTTTGACAAAGCCATGCTGCTCATGAACTAAGGTAGGTTGGATATAGGAGTAGACTCCCTTGTAGACCACTTTTTCAATGATCTTGCTGAAACAAGGAAGAAGGGAAATGGGACGGTAGTTTGAGATGCATGTAAGATCATCAGCTTTATGTATAGGGAAGATATTGGCAGTCTTCCAAAGAGAAGAAAAAAAGGAACCAGAAGATAAACTAATATTGAACAAGATAGAAAGAGGGACGCAAAGAGATGAAGAAAGAGATTTAGCCAAGATATTTGGAATACCGTCTTGACCACTAGCGGTATTGGCGTCGATATCCTCCAACAGAAGTTCAATTTCTAAAGGGTTTGTCCAAAACAAATGTAATTCAGGAGAAGATGAAAAGATAAGATTTTGGGAAGGAGGAGGGCATTGTTGTGAGAAGAAAGAGGAAAAGTAAGAAGCAAAAAGTTCACACACTTCAAGCGAAGTGAAAACAGCTGTATCACCCAAATGCATACCATTGGGGATGCTGGGAGAGTTTTTCAGGGAATGGATGAATGACCAAAAGGATCTGTCATCAATTTAAATGGGATAGTTTATTTTATTAAAGAAACCAGATGGTATCCTGAGTATAGTGGCAGAGGGAAAGTGTGATATGTGGTATCATATTGGGCCTCTTTTGTGCCTATGTGTGTCGTGGTGGGTACTCTCAGTTTGACAGCTATTTAAGCTACCTACTTACCTATAATCTCTATTAATCTTTGGTTCGAAAGCTGAAACTCGATAGTTAATGTCACTAATCTATGCCATCTTCCACGGACGCCAAATCAACTCGCTTGGTTAATCCTGAATCTAGCATTTTTATCATGTTAATAAGGTGTTCAAAATGAAGCTTCAACCAACAGTCTGTAGTGACCAGTTTTCAGGTGAAACACTTAGTTCTCTCAAGCTCTCACTCTTTTCAAGTTTGGGCGCCGCAAATCATTATCGACTTTTCGATTGCAGATAATACCTTTTCATTAAGAAATTTAGACAGATCTAGATTTGGAACTAACTTAAGACAAAAAAATTGATATCCAGGGGTCTCAATATAAAGTCTCAGCAAAAATCATTTTTGGGATTATAAGCTATACACTTTTTTCTAAAAAAATCCTAACATCTATAAAACAATGTGATATTTGATGTCTCTCAACCAGACCGAACTCCAGTCAAGCGCCTGACAAGTAGTTTGATGACTAACGATCAACGAGGCAGAAAAAAGAATTAATTGCCTCTGGAGCAGAGTGCCCTAGAAATGGACGTGAAGATCTCTAGTCTGCATTATTGGAGCACCCTTCTATTCGAGCCCGACGGATGCTGGAGTGTCGATTTTCTAGCTCTCCCTAGCCGGGGCGGGTCATGAAAAACATGGGATGAATACGCTCTATGAAAAAGGAATGCTACTTATATTTCAACTCAATATTTTTCCATATTTGGCAGACATCTTCAATACTTCCAAACGAAATTTTGTTAAAATTTTTACTTGATGGCTAAGATATTGAATTCCATTTATTTTTCAATTTGAATTACATTCCATGTTGTGGTTAACCTACTAAAATGTGAATCTTAAATACAAAATGTTCCCGGAATTGCTGACATCTGAAAACCTATCCAAAACTGCAACGCAATTTACTCACTCGTTAATTGTTTTAATAATTGCTTGGTTCTGTTGGAACTATTCAAAATTGTTGATAATCAGCTGCCCCGAGCATGAATACATCGTAGCACTTGCATTAAGCTATTGCCACTCTCAAAAAGTCTAAATTGTTCCTTCAACAATTAGATAAAACCGCGAGTAAGTCGATCACTAGATAAAAGAAATCAGCCACAAAAACACTTCGACTTCTATCCATAACCAAATCGAATGTCAAATCGAAGTTCAAAGTAGAATTATCAGTGGCGTGCATAGTTAGGAGCAAAGAGGGGCGGTTACACCCTCTTTTGCATAGGAACTCTTGCAAACTTTTTGTTGCACTCAACCCCGTACTACACATTTGCTGTACCTTCACAGTAACTCACTGAAAACCAAGAAAAATGTGCTCCGAATGTGGGTGGTTGCCCCTCTATTTCAAAATTCTGGGCACGCTTATGTAAATGAGTATAATAACACGAATACAATTTGCGTTAGTCCAGATGTCGATATAAAAACAAATTTCAGCATCAAACTTTAAAATTTTACTATTTTCGGGCGACTTTCATGGGGTTCGGTAAAAGAATGGAAGTAAAAACTTCTATTCTACCAATAACAATTTTTTTTATGTCAGCAAAATTATTTCTGGTCATCCTAAGTTTAAGTAGAGTTCGAACTATACCGTCACTCACATTGACTAAAACTGTTACGCTTCTGGCAAAACCTCAAACTCACTCACTGGGATCCAAACCTCAAAAGATGTTCATGTTTGCAGCATATTTTTCCAAAATTATTTCCGTTTAAGTTTTCTACACTATTTTGTCCTGAGAAAAAGTTTCGGAACGAATTACAAAAGATCGTAATCAGTAACTACAAAGTGCGTGAAGTACTAATAAGATAATTGCTTCGGTCAAGTACTGGCACCCTCACAATGAGAACAGTCAAGCAACATGTAATAGCCTAGGTCCCAAAAACACTTTGGCTAATATACGAAATTAATTTCCATGCATAATTACGGTTTTGCTGGCTTGCAAAGGAAGCGCGCCACGGTAATATTACAGACTTTATCCACTTACCCAATTTCTCATATCCTGTGTTCGTGCGCTTCCGACTATTTTAATTGCGCGCGAAATTCAACTTCACAATTTTCTGATTACAGCACATCAGGAATTCTCAGAGAACATAGAGTCAAGGTAAGTCTGTGGGAAACACCACTTGCTACAGCGTCATGTACAATGTTGGCGATGATATGAAGTAGCCGCTCCTGCCGACGCAGAAATTGTTAATTTAATAAGAAATCCGGAAGTAATTAACTCCTTAATATCACTTTGATGTTTTGTAATTTGACTTTCTTTGCCGGGACCCAGCCGGTATATGCGCTGGAGCTTTGTTGGGGTTTCCTAGGCCGCTGTTTAAAATCACTATTTCTATTCTTTGCATGGCTACATTTTCAACTACTTTCTTTTTCCCTCTCTTGAGCTACTCTCAAACTTTGTGGAAAAAGCTTAGTTGTACGAACGGTCGTTTTACAAAGCGATTGCTTGTCGAAAGGAAACCATAATTAATCAACAACAACTTTTTTCCTTATTACCCTCTAACATAATCAGGAAATACGTTGAGAACAAACGAAGAGAGGACTCGAAACCATCGCTTTGCTACAAAAGAATTGGATCAACTCAAGACCTTCGTTGAATGCTAATTTTCTTCACGAGCTAGACCTTTTTCACAATTTTCATTTTTCCACCTTGCTGCATTCGTGAAATTTTCGATTTTCTGCAAGTAGCATTGCACTTCTTACTGAGAAGCGTAGGGGTATTAGTTGCAGCAGACCAAGTCCATACTGTTGTAGTGTGACGGCGTTCTAAAACTACTATTGCTCTGTCTTTGATTTTGTGTTGCGATTAGAGGACTTGGGGGCTAATAAACATTTCGGAGGCCAAGTTTCGTGCCAAGCGTCCATAAATTGTCGAGTATTCTTCTTCTGAACGGATTATTTAGTTGAGTAAACGCCCAAAACTTGCAAGTTTCAAGTGTTAAATACTAATTGAAATATCGAAGTGCTTTTCCTTCTTACTGCACATAGTTTGAAGTTTTAAAGCTACTGATTTTAGTAATTTTACAAGACCTTTCAAAATTGGTTTTTGAGAATGGCTCTGAAATTTAGTAGCACGAAAAGGGATACGATGAATCAGAAATGCATGGTGCCACAAAAGTGCATTTAAAAGTAGGCATATAATATAGCACTGAGATTTTGTCGGGCTTCTGTAGTTTTGCTGCTACACTAAACTAAGTAATAGCGTGCTCAGTCAATTTTCGGTTAATAATCAATTGTGGCAGCGAAATAAAGAAAATAACAGAATATTTAGTGGCAGAAGCGGAAGCAAAAAAATGGGCAAACAAACTAAGGATCCGTCAAATGATAACGAAGACTTCGAAAAGCGCATGTTAGATAGATGTCGAAAAAGTTAAATCATTGACCTACCGCTATTGAAATTTTGTCAGTCGATCAAAGCTCTCCCGCTCAGATCTCTGCAAAAAGATGAAGTAGTCCCACAGCTGACTGATTTGACGTTGTTTGTTTGGCAATAAATGAAACGGATATATGAGTATTGTTTTGCCAGTTTTTTTGGCCAAATTTTCTGACACCAGGCAATTTTGTATCCAAAAAAGTTGTTGCCAGAAAAAGAGTGAGTGTCGAGTCGAATTGGAGTACCGAATTGTAGCTTTATAAGGCGTGTTTTTTTGCTTCTCTATCCAGCAGAGAATAGAGTATACGCATTGGAAACAACAACACTCCTGTACCAGTGAATTCACTAGTACAGAAATTCTATTCTTCATTGGTAGTTCACGTGCTGAACTATAGAATGTGCTGATAGAAAAAAGAAAAGCTCATGAGAAGTGGTATTTTTTGCTGTGAGGTGGCCTTGGTTTTAATAGATCACGCTGTTTTCTATTCTTTTTCTTTTTGACAAGATTTCCAATTACCTTCTTGTCAATTCCATTTTTTCTCGCCGTATCTTAATATATTTAACTTCTGAGTTAAAACTTTCCTGATCCATGGGCAGTGTTAATAGCCAGTGAATCATCGAACTAAAGGACGCCATTTTTTGGGAATGCCAATGATCAGACGTGAATGGTGTTGTTCTCTAGGTGTGTGTGGGCTTTTGGTAGATATTAAATCTAAGAAGACCTTTTTGCCTTAAGACCGTTAAATCCAAGCAGGGTAGTTTCTCATTCTTTTCGATTTCCATTGAAAATTGGATGTCCTTATGTGCTTGGTTCAACTTCTCCGAAGTTTCTCCCAAAGCATCTTTTTTTAACGATAGCTAGAATGTCGTCTACAAATCTCAACCAAACTTGAGGAAGCGAACCTTCTTCATAAAGTTTCCTCTCCAGTCTGTCCATAAATATCTCACTCATAAGTGGGGATAAAGGATTTCTCATTGCAACGCCTTTTATAGCTTTAAATTATTTCCCCCTGAAAGTAAAATAACTTCTATTCATGCAAACCGAAGCAAGTTTCAAAAAGTCTTTAGCCCTCCTCTTCCTCCCCTCCGGTGAGCTATTCCTCTCTCATAGCCAGTCGTCAAAGAACGTGAGTACTTGTTTTACCGGCACGCTTGCAAATAGAGGCTTGACATCAAATGATAAAACTAGCTAATATTCCTCTATTATTGCCACTCTTCCAAGCCGCTCTATTACCTCGTCTCGATTTTTAACCGTTCTACCGCTAATCTTCCCTAAGGTCCGACACTCGTCTATAATCCACTTTGTGATTCTCCTTGTTGGAGCGTTTGTAGCGGTGACAATTTCCCTAAGCTCACTTCCTTCCTTGTGTATCTTTGGAAGGCACCTAATTCTTGTCAACGCCGGGTTAGAAACCCGCAGCCCAAATAAATGAATGCAGCTGCAAATGTACTTATTTGAACGATTGCAAATATGTCATGTGGTTTTTTTCACAGTTGATGTGATTTTGTTGAAACCGTCGAAACCGTCAAAATCGATTTCTTCAGCCAAATATAAGTACCAATCCGCTCAACTGACACAGACATTCTACCAAAGTGCTTTGACCCACCTACGCACGGTAATATCGCTGAGGCACGATTCACTTTAGTCGCTGTCAAAACTTCTAAGTACTAAGGTTCGGCAAGTGAACTACAATAAATACGCGGGGCTAAAGAACATTATCTCTCCCTGGGTGCATGATTGTATAGACAAGACAGTTTGGAGCAGCAGTTTTAGTTCGAGGAGTTGGTTTTAGATCGCCGTGGAAGATGGCTGATGAGCGTGAGAGATTGTGAATAACTGAAGTTTAAGTGACAATTGTTTGATGAATTTGGTGTAAGACACCCGGAAAGTTCTGTGCTTACGAGTTCAATCAGCAAATCGGAATCAGAACCGAGTTCAATTGCAACAATGTTCATATCAAAGTGGGTTTTGGTCAAGTTTAAGTATAGAGTTCGATGAGAAAGTGGGTACTTCGAGAGGAGAATGATCCACTACATGTCCTAATCACAGTGCTCGGCGTACTTCTACATATTAGTTTTTCCGATTAATTCAACAACTATCATCGAACTAAACACTCAATAACGAGGTTAAGCGCTTTATCAATTACATGATTTTTGAATGACAATTGGTTTCGTCTCGATCTCCAAGGTCTATCAATCTACTCGAAATGGTACCCATATAAAGAAGGACCACTTTCACAGCTGTTGAGGATTGTTTGCTGGCTCAGTGAGAATGAGTTGTAGAATGTTGAATGCTTGTTTCCGGACTTATTATACGTCAGCAAAAGCCGCATGTACTTCATCTTTTCATATACCAGCATTATGATAACATAAAAAAGATACAATCAAGAAAATAGACATAAATGATTGTGGGTACTTTTCGTGTTGCTTCATTGGCTGCCAATCAATCTACTGATCTTGCAGCAAGCTAATTTTGCTGCTGTTAGACTGAACTGTATCTCAGCATGGAATAGAACAGAGTGCTGCCATGGGATGATTTTGACCGAGGGAGTTCCCGCTCCAGCGAGTGTGTACTACATCGCTCCGCAATTCCTACTGGATTTGCAGTTCATCACTCGCATTTCTGGTAGGAATGAATGGCGTGGTGGGCTTATCCATGTGTACACCGATGCCTCAAAGCTGAACAATAGAGTCGGGAGTGGTGTATGCTCAGATGAGATGAATCTCAAGCACCAGGCAGCTTTTAGGCTTAACTCGAAGCGCACTGCGTTGCACTGTAGGCGTTCTTACGGGCCACTGCCTAATAGGACAGCATGCGCAACGATGCTTTAACGATTTCTCTCGGACGAGGAGGAATCCGTCCTCCATCTCATGTGCCCGAATTTGGGAAGGAGAAGGGTGGCGGCACTTGGCGCACCCTTTCTTTCAGACCTGACTGAACTGTCCCTGGTCAATTTAAAGGGGATAGTGCGGTTTGTCAAAGGAAGCAGATGGTTTCCTGAGTTTAGTGATTAGGAGAGAGTCACAAATTATTGTGGCATCACAACGAGCCTCTTTTGTGCCTACGTGTGTTGGTCGGCAGTCCTCTGTAGATCGGCAGTCACTTCAACCTACCTACCTACCCCCTATCTACCTACTATATTGCTCTTTTTGGATAAATAGTTGCAAAAAAAAAACAATATTTTGGTGGTTCTGAAACCTTACCTAACCTATTTGGCGTAAAAAGATGTACTCGTCAACTTGGACTGGTAAATCCCACATTTATTCCAGAGTCAAAAATCTTGTAGGTATCTTCAATTTAACACAAAATAAAAAAAAATTTGGTGATAAAAAATTGATTGAATTCATTGTACATATGGACCTTGATTAAAAGAAAATAATAATAATTGTGCAGCAATTTGTCAAAATGCTATTAAGCTATGAATAGTGCATATCTCAGAAGCTATCATTTGATAGTAACGAATTTCATACTAAGAAAACATAATAGTTTTGTGTGTGTGTGTGTGTGTGTGAGTTGGGGGAGAGGCGCATTGGCGCCTCTAAGCACTCAGGCCAAAGGACCCATTGTACTCATTTCCCCCTGCCTACCATACTTTCCCAGACCTCTTGATAAAGTCTAGGATCACTGATAGGGGAAAAGAGGCTATCGTCTGCATGCGTGCAACATCCCAGCCAAAGCATTGATATCTGAGACGCGCAAACGCTGGGCATTCACAGAGCAAATGCTCCGCAGAGTCAGCCTCTTCTAGACAGGATGAACAGAGGTCATCCTGTGCAACACCTATTCGGTACATATGTCCTCCTAGGCAGTTGTGTCCAGTCAGAATACCTACCATGGCCCTGCAAACTTTCCTGCTCTTATTGAGCAAGAATCCCGCAGTCACATGGTTGGGTTCTGAAAGGAATACCTTCGTGTGCCTGGCCACACCGGCAGCCGTCCATCTATCTTTGTGAGCATCATCTACCCACTTTCGAATAATGGCACGTGCAGATGCGGTCGGCACACCCAAGGCGGGTTCAGGGCCCCGTAGCGGAAGTTCCGAACCTTGCTTCGCAATGACGTCAGCAATTTCATTCCCCTCAACACCACAGTGCCCCGGTACCCAGAGCAGATGCACCCTATTGAATCTGGCGACAGAGTTCAATCGTGCTCTGCACTCTTGGACAATTTTCGAGTTTGTCAGGGGTTTACGCAGCGCCATCAGTGCAGCTTGACTGTCACTGCAAACAGCAATGCTCTTTCCCCTCCATCTTTCCTCAATTGCCCAACAGGCAGCTCTCAGGATAGCAAACATTTCTGCTTGAAAAACCGAAGCGTGCTCTCCAAGAGAGAAAGCCCATCTGCCATTCGATGAATGTAGATAGACACCAGCTCCAGATCTACTATCTGACCTCGAGCCGTCCGTGAAGAAGATCTCCGAATATCCCCTCGTACACAGATCCGGATCATCCCAGTTACTTCTGCTTAAGAGGATTACTTCGTACCTTCTTCTGAAGTCGAGGAAGGGCACCCGAGCGTCCGAAGGCATCGCGAGAATCGGAGAGATCTCACACATCGACCTCCTAATAGAGCAGTGCCCCACATCGTCTTCACCTACCCATAAGCCAAGCTGAGCTAGTCTATGGGCAGAGCTCATCGCCACACTCTGAACTTGAATGTCGAGAGGAGGCAGATTGAGAAGCGCATCAAGGGCCGCACCCGGAGTAGTGCTCATGGCACCACAGATACCCAGGCACACCGTCCTTTGCAGCGTGGCTAACTTTTTCCGAGCATACAATAGCCTCACGATAGTCCACCACACCACCGATGCGTACGTGAACATCGGCCTAATTATTGCTGTGTAGATCCACATCACTACACGAGGCTTTAGACCCCATGTGGTAGCAAAAGCTCTCTTGCACTGCCCGAAAGCTTTTATAGCACGAGTAAGCTTCACTTCCACATGTTTCTTCCAGAGAAGTTTTTTGTCCAAGATTACTCCAAGATATTTGACTTCATCTGAAAGTTGAAGTGTTACACCCTTCATGTTTGGAAGCACTAGTCCTCTCAGTTTTCTTTTCCTGGTAAACAAAACAAGTTTCGTCTTACCAGGATTCACTGTTAAGCCGTGCCTCGAACACCAGCTGCCAATCAGATCCAATGCACGCTGTGTATTTCTACATACCACATTCAGATCTTTACCGACAGCCAGTGAGTCGGTAAAGAAAGGCATAAAGGAATAGTTTTATATCACTCGAAAAAATGAGAAACTGTATCATTCTCAAACCTAAGTAAAACGTAAATCGTATGTCTTCAACTCGCAATAAACAATAATTTGGCTGCTGAGATATGTCTATTTTGTAGTTGATTTACTTTTTAAGAGTGTCAACGTGAGAATTTTAAGAGTGTGATAGAGATTTGCATAAATTATGTTAGATTCGATGCAGGTGAATTTATTGGTCATGAAATTAATCGAACCTCAGAGCTACATTATAAAGGATGTTATTCCATCGAAACCATTAATTTTGAAATTTATTTGCTGAAAGCCGTAATTTTTGTGCATAAGCTTGTTTGATTCTCTGCAGAGATATAAACTCAGACAAAAGCAGTGTTCATCTCATCATACAAAATCAAATTTAAATTTTTCCTCTAAATATAAAAAACATGTAGCTCGACATCTATTTTTGTAGCTACGATTTTCGGCCCCAGTCCCAAGTAAAACTCTTTCATAGGCTTTTTCATGTCATTCACAATATCCAGGCTATCAGTTCATCTACATTATTCCTTCGTCATGTCTTAGTCATTGTACGAAGTCAAGGCGGCTGACATTAGTGGTATGTATACGATGTATCTTGATTGTAACGTAGTTGAAGAACTAACAAAGAAAATATTATTAAAATTCAAAGAACATATTGCCCTTCCTTGTACATACACGTGTCGATCAAAAAATACTGACAAGGCTTTTAAAATCGGAACGATTGTTACAAGGGCTCGTTACATATTCACCTACACACCCTTTGACACTTTCGAAGTGTAAAAGTTAAGCAAGTCCTCAAAGTTGGCTATGTGAGGAAGTATGCTCACGGAAGCATGAAGGTACGTCCTACGAATCAGCTCGTATTAACAACTATGAGTTACAGAGAACATACACATTTTTAGAACAGTTGGTTCACTGTGCGAGAACGTATACGTGTTCAGAAATTTAAAAGCCCAGGTGATCCAAAAAGTTGTATTAAATTTATATTTTACTGTAAACTTAAGTTTCTGGCTTTGAGATTTGATTAATTATCATCTTCTTATCTAGTCAATCATATCGAAAAAAATGCATGTGTTCGTGTTAATTTCTTCCAGTGTAGAGTTTGAACCACCACATCTGGTTGGTGCCGAGTCATCCTGAAAGAAACGTGCCACGTTGTGGGCGAGATTTAATCAGTGCTTTACGCACTTTAATTCAAACCAATCCAATGTCTTATGTATACGATTGCGTGATTGACTTTTGTAATGATATGATAATGGATGGGCGCTGAAATGAATATGGATAAGCAATTTCTCGTGTCTGGGTCTAACGAAACCGTAGCATGCAAGACGGTTCCAGGATAGATTTCAACCCTCTCGAATAAAGTGATTAGAATAATAGTTTCGTTTCACCTGCCGAATTTTCGCCGTAGTTCGGGGCAGTCAGCTGAGAATGCAATAAATTTAAATTTCATGGCTACATGTATGTTTATGTATTTCTGAAAGTTTCTATTATACGAGTGCTGGAAAACTTACCTGAACTTGCTAATCGACTACTCGTTGGGCCAAAAACTTGATATGGATCTGAAACGGTAGAAAAATGTTTAGGGATATGAGTATTTGTATCGTTTTTGGTAATATGTGTAAATAAATGCACGAACGTGAATGATTTATTTGTATTTTTATGGCAAATTTTGTTGGGAGAGAACATTTTAGTCGTATTTGTAATTTTTGGTTCAGTTTACTTGATTTAATTGTTTGCGAAATATTTGAAGGGTTTGTAACATTACTTTTTAAATGGGAGCTCCAAAAATACTTATGATCTGAAAAAATGCTATAAACCGAATAAAAGTAAACTGATTACATCAGCTACTTTACTTGTAGATACAGATATTGGGCCATTTTTTTTTTTTTGCAAAAAAGTTAACTTTGGTCCGTATAAATATCTAGATACTCGCTACACTATTAGCTCTGGTAAGCAGCTTTTTGATTGTTGTTTCTATGTCAAAAGAATAGCGCTATGATATCCTTAGAGCTCATCTGAATTGAAAAATGTATTATGTAAACAAGCAAAATTTCTGCATTTTGGGCTCGAAGTACTCAAACGCAATGCATCCACAACGAGTCAAAACGATGCTTACTATGTCGTTATGGTCAAAATAACCAGCTTTTTGGAGCAAAAATAACAGACCATTCTTGGTTGCAGCAGGATTGCGCGCTAAGTTCGCGAAATGCGCTGCCATTTGGAGCGTAGAGTACCGTTAAGGATCTATATTATGCTTAAAATCGAACAACGATTTATGAGCTTCAGGACAATATTGGCCAATACAAAGACCAAAATGATCAAAAATGTATTGACAAATCGTTTTGAGAGAGTAGACTACTTCCAGGCCAGCCATGACAGCCATTTAAATGAAATTGTATTCCATAGTTTATCCAAGATTTCATCTCTTAAATGAAGATAGAATTTTTGAAAAATAGTAGTTTCTTTTTTTCTAGCAATTTTGAAAAGAAACCAATAAATGGTCCACCTTTTATAAGACCTAAAAATGGATTAATCATAGGTTCCTCCTTGGTGGAATTTTCTTCGATGAATTTCCTGGCCAAGACTAAGGAAGCTTGTCTAGTGTGGTGTATCAGGGAGACTTAGGAAGTTTCCTGGCTTAACTACCTTGCCATACGTGAAGCATAAATATTTCGGAAACCTCAATAGGAAGACCTCGGAGCTCTGATCAAGGAAAACTATATTTTTTTTTACTGATAGTGGTTACAAATATGTGTATTGTAGCGGTAATAAATTTAATTAGTTCTAAAAGTGATCATTTCGAAGTAGGTTGGAAAAAGAATCGTGATATAAATTATGATAAATACAAAAAAAGAAGAAAACAGATTGCTCTATAAATATTGGCATCCATCAAGATAAGGGAAAATTGGTCTTTCATTTAAATGTAGTTTCAATAGGAATTGGGTGATGTCAAAACTATAACTACACATTTTCTTAATCATTATATGAAATTGTGCTTTACCCAAAAACATGTTGCTACGCATTTTAAAATTAGTTCTCAATCAATTTTAAAATCAGCTCTTTTCTGTATTGTCGGTACAGTCCCTTCTGAGCTCATGTTCTTTCGATAGGTATATAGTTAAAATTTTAATAATGTCACAAATTGATCGTGAAAATCCACTTCGAACCCTTTGTTTCAACTATTCGAAGCTAATCCAAGTATACGTCGTATCGTATTTAATGCACATCAAAGTATAGAAGTGAGCCGGGTGCGTGCCAAAGCTGGGTACTGTTTGCAAACATCTTACCATTGAACTATATTATTTCATTCCACTTTGCTTCTCGATTTGAATGTGAATGAAATCGAAACAATCGCAGAAACATTTCAAAATGTTTTTTAATGTGACGCACAACAGTTACATGTTTCACGTTGAATTGTCGCCGAAATGAATTGGGGGCTATGGTTGCAGTCAGGATGTATTTGAAATCCGTACACCCACTTGCCGAGTCCCTGAAACAATATTTAATAATAAACTCGACGAACAAATAAAACTTGAAGGACACTCAACGCGAAAAACACACTAGAAATGCATTATTTAGGATAAAGGTTTCAGGCTTCGTACAGCTTAGACTGTGTGCGAGTAGTTAAGGGTGTCTGAGCGATTTTCTTTCCTCCACTGCTTCACTCTGTCGTACTGTGTATCAAGGTAACGGTTGATTCGAAAATAAAGTACGACTGCCTACTATTGTTGCGACATCCATAATGGAAATACGGATGGGTTTCATTTATAAAGCTCGCTGAAACTTCTAGCATTGGATTTATCCTTGCAACTGGATTTTCGTTGCGTCGAGCTCTGTTTTCTTCGAATGTTTCTGCGAATGATGTCGCCCGGCAAGCACGCGGTAATTGTGATTCTCGTTGCTGCCAAATCTGATGCATAGGACATTCGTTGAAACACTGCAGGAAACTCAAGGACCGTTGATAATTTGAAACATTTTTACTCGGAGTGAGGTGGAAATATTCGGGGAGGGTTTGAGTCCAAGTATTTCACGAGTGCGTACTCAATGTGGTTTTAAGACTGTAATCAACTGCTACTGTCTATAATGCACTGAAGGAGTCTATTGAGGTCGATTGAGGATAACCTAGATTTCAACTTAAATACTTCATCGTGAAAAGGATATTTGCGTGCATTATGTTAATCCACCACTACGGGAGGGCTGATGAAGATACCATGATATGTAAACGATTAAGACAATTTCAAACGAAATTACATGCTGTGTCACTTTGCACTATCTAAATTTGAATTGCTATAGAAATTTAGGCTACAGTATTATATTAAATACACATTTGTTGTTAACAGGATTGCTTAAAAAATGAGTTCAATGAAATCAAGTGTGGCTGTTTAAGTTCATGGATGAAACTAATTTTCATCAAATACAAGATGATTTAGTTTAGATGTTCTCTTTGAAAGAAGGTTACTGCTCATTAATGATTTATTGTGGCATTCATGTAGTTTCTTCAAAGTAGTATATGTACGTTAAGCCGCATTTTTACTCATTTTCGAATAAAATTGGTATTAGAATCACTTTGCCAGCAATTCATATTTCTTTATATATGTACCTGCGAGTATAGATCAGCCAAAAGATTCAGTAGGATTATCTCTGAAGCACTTAATCCGTTCGAATTGAAATTTTTGGGCGACGTCGATATATAAAAAGAATTTGTATATGTTAAGCTAAAGTTAACATATCTTTAACCTTTTGGCGGCGATGGGCATTTAAGTAAATTTTCAATTGCTCATATATTTATCTGGAATAATATTCTTTTTTTTGTGAAAAGTAATCATGGAAAATGAAAACAATTTGAGTTTTGTAGTTGATAATGAAGACGATATGGAAATTTTTAATCCTATGTGGGCTGTAAGTGCCTAAAAGTAGATTTTTTTTTTTTAATTTCGATTGATGATAGCTTTTGACAGCAACATTACAAAACTTTGCAGGACTTACTAAGGTTGAATAGAAATAGACACATATGAATGGTAAGGCAACCCTTTGGCTAAAGCAAGTACGTGACAAAAATCCTTTAAATTATTGAATCTTCTGAAAAACTTTCGCTTTTCAGAAAATATGACGAACGAGTTTTAATGCTTTGTTCAATCTTCTAATTTGATTTTTTTCAAATTCTGCGACATACAAGAGCGGTAACCCTTCACTAAATTACCTATCTTTTGAGTACTTGAAATTTTCGTTTACAAGAACTGATGACTGGATCATCAAATCGAACTGAAATTCACAAGATTTATTGGTCTTAAATAGGCCCAGAGTTATTTACAAATGTCGGCAAATCTGTGGCTGAGGTGCCATCTTTCACTTTCTTTCCATGTTACTTCCAACGCAGACGACAGATTTAAACGAAATTCATACAATAGATTGATATCCATGTAAGGTAAAGCTGCAAAGTTAGGGTGAGATTGCCAGCTACGAAGATTTTGGTTATTTTAACACTAAGAAAGAGTAACATTTAATTTTCAATTTGTTTCCACATTGTGGTGAACACAAGTAAAAAATGTCAAAATTTTCTAAATTTGGATTATCTGTTGAGGGCAATCCAAAAAATATATCAACCCCTGGAACTTTGGATCAATCGTCGGATTAAAACGATATTTTCGGAGTGAATTGATGTAAACATCAAGCAATTCTAATAAATTTTTGACTGACGTAACTGTCAGCACTGGGCACTTTAATTATTTTGGTGCATACAGAATATATTTTTATTTTTATGATTTTCATTATTATATTTATGTTTTTCAATTTATCCATTTTTATATTCAATGTGATAAGCACTTTCCAATAAAAAGTTACACTTGCAAATGTGTGAAACATTAGTGTTTCCTTGATTTCGATTTTTCGGGCGACAATACGCAGGGATCGGATCAAAACGGACTTCACAGCGTATATTGGACTGATTGTGAGGCAAATCCGATAGTTTTTTTTATGGCGATTCTAGCTAGGGGTACCATATCAAAAAACCCTTAGAAAGGGTTAATATAATTAACACTCTGTAATCAAAATGGGCAATAAATGTCTTGATTTACAAAATTTTGAAATTTTTGCGGTTGCTCTCAATATTGTTCTACCCTATAACTCTCGATGCAGTTAGCGGTTTAAATTAAAATGCACTAGTAGCTAGGCTAACATACTTTTTGGTGGTTTTTGACTCATTGACTTATTGGTGCGTAGTGATAAGAAGACAGATAAGAAACCTTGGAGTTTAAACTTTTGTCCAATGAGCCATCGAAAGTCTCAAACATTTTTGCGAACTTAAAGATGTTTTTCAACCTCTGCGTTGCCACACGCGTGAGTTCTGCTAGCCCGGTCAATTCAAGTAGGTATTTAGTAACGATATAATTCGGCCACCTTTGTTTTGAGAGAACTTAGCATCAACTTTTTCAATGCTAAAAACCGGATCTGATTGTGAGTACGAAAAATTAATTTCGTAAACATTTCAATGATATAAAATCTCAAAGAATAGTAGCACATTTCCTTTGTTTTTCTAGTGGATATTTTTTCAAGTTTCGATAAGTCATAATTTTTGACAAAAAAATTTAATCATCGTGAAATTTTCAGAGCGTAATGCTGTTGACTAAATTTATACACACATATATTTTTGAGACTTTGAAAAATCCTTTAAAACATCGACCCTCACGATTTTTCTTTGCTTTTTTCAAACCTGGCGTCATGCCTGTTTTGCTTTTGATTTTTATTTTTTTTCATAGCATCATGACAGTACTTAAAAAATAAATAATTACATGGCTGTCAATATTGGTGGTGGATTAAAATAGAAAAGATTCCAAAAACCTTTGTAGGAATCCATGTGACGATTTTGGGATTTTGTTTGCATTAGTAAGTTCTGCAGACTTTGCAGTCAAGTTTATACAGCCTCTCCAGCAACCATTGTAGGCGTGGAAAACAAATGTATTCAAATGCATGGTGCACCACTGTTTGTGACCTTTCGTAAACAATTGGTTTCAATTAGCGAATTTAGTGGGGTTTGCGATACATTTGGGTAAAAAAAAAAGACTATGAAAAATGATAAGAATGTTATTTCTTTTCTCAGTGTGCATATAAATTTAAAACGCCAATAAATTTAAAATAATTGCTTACAGTTTCCAAAGATTGTGAATAAATCCCAAATTCCTTAAATACAGTGGGTGTTCTTAATTGTAAACATATCTTGAGTTTGGTTCTGTATAAAAAAATGTGATTCTCATCACAATTATCCACGTTCGCACCTGACATTGAAAATTCTATATTTCTTCCTCGCCAAAGACCTCTGAATAGATTAATTCTTCAAATATGGTATCCTTCGAAGCACTGTTTAAATAAATGGGTGTTCTTAGACTAGAGCTTCGAGCTAATCAGTGCAACGTTTAGTTTACCCTGCGCGCCCAATGTGGGTCATATTGTATGTAAAGTTAGTAGGCCAATAATGACGTGATTTGAAAGAACGGTTTTCTTTTAATTCATTTTCTTTTTTGATGACAACAAGAGCATATTGAAATGATTCATTAAGGCATCATTTAAGTTTGGTGATATTTCCACAGTTTTCGGGTTTGCTCTGTATAATTTGCTGAAGCGAAAAAAACACATACTGTTATACTTAATAATTTACCACCAATTACTAGAACTGTATAGACGACATTAACACTAGAAAGACCAAGACCGTCAATTTATCACTTGGAACAGAAAAAAAGGACAAAAAGGCTGAATAAATTGAGTATGAGTAACTATAGATTTCACTTCACAGCGTCGAACTTATAGTTAATCAAACCATAGACACATTTGACAATAGATGCTGCTATGTTTTTTATAGACACTCATTATTCTACACCATTTTGATTTAAATTTACCACACTAATTTCTACAACATTAAATTTCTTCAGGATTCATTGATTCATTCACTTCTAATAAATTATGAATATCTTTTCCTTATCCTCCGAATAAAACTTACCAACCTATTTATGAAAATGTGTCTGAAGTATATTGCTCTATCTCTTTCGCTATATTATTCTGAATGTGTTTCTGCTTATGACCTTGCTTATGTCCCCGTTTCATTTGCTTCTTTTTGATTACTTGCATCTTTTGTGGCGTTAGTCCATGACGCAATTCATTAGAAAGCGACCATTTCGGTTCTTTAATTAGGGAGAGACGTGCTAATTGCATTTTAATGAGATTTTTGGTCCAGTGCCCAAAAGCAAAGTTAATGCCTTGTCTATGAGACAGGGCGACAAAATTCAAAATTAATGAGTGAATACAAGTATGATTTGGGCATAAAGTAGTAATGCAAGACGCCTATTAAAACTGAGTTAATGTGGATTGGTGCCAATACTAAGCTACTAAAGCCAATCAATAATGTTCAAATATGAATCACATGTCCTGTCACTGATCAAGTGAACATGTCGATGGCCCCAAAATGTTCGAAAATATTTGCAGGGATGAAAAAAAACCCAAAAGCACCTCATTCAAATTATACTCGCCTTGTCGAACTGAGTGAAGAAGCCACTTTACTCCATATTGTTCCGAAAAGCATAGCCAATACTCTTTTTATCAGCCACATTTTCACATTCACTTTCTGGCTACGACATGCTCTAAAAGCGATAAAAGGGAACAATTTACGCTCGTTTCGCACGCATCTGAGACGATTACAACGGTTCAGCTCATGTAAAGTATCCACACGAAAGGATAAAGGGATGTGCGAATTGCGATACAAGTGCAAAATCATCCCTTTCAGATAAGTCTTCGTTGACGATCATCCTTATACGTAGTCGGAAAGCACTCACATAGGAAAGTTACAAAAAGCCAAATAGAGGCGATAAAATGCTTGCCACTTTTCAGCGAATACACGTCGAATTTGAATACAAACCAATTCTAAATTGTGGAATCCTTGGCACTTCTACTACTACATTTTCACTAAAAGAGGTTAAATGATGCGTGAAAGTGCTAGAAGGTAAATTGTTTCCACACGTATGCATGCATTTCGACTCATGCTTTCACGCATCGAAGCATCTCAGCTCGAGTTGAAGTCTGATCAGTGGGTGGACTGACTTAGTCTAAATCAATATTTAGAGAAAATCAGCAGCAGAAAAACTTATGTCCAAGGCATCAAATGTTTGTTTTCTTTATTGATGTTTTGCAGCTGATTGCTTATTGCCTGAATGCGAGCATAGTTCTGTCGGTCTTTATTGACCTTGGGCAAATATTTTCTCTGAATTGTCACTTGGTGTCCAGTGCGAACGCGCTGTGGGGGAAACTTTTGTGAAAAATGTGAAGCTCAAATTGGAAAACTGTAGGCGAGTTTTTTTTAGTAAGTAAGGTGACTTTTACTTGCTCAACGTGAACGGGAGTCAATTCAAGCTACTTTAGACTTATATTTAAGTTTGAACAATTGAAAAAAAAAATTGATACCTATTTAGCTTTAGCTTTGGGAATAGTTGATGTAAACTCACCTGGTTGTCGTAGATGCGAGTGTGGATCTAATGAGGATTTTCCCACGCCTACTGAGCTCAGTGCATTGGAGCTGTAACCTGAAATGAATGAATGGCACAAATGAATTTTCGAAATCTACACATAGAAATCTATACATTATTAATTTTTAGCACAATATAAAACTAAAGCATTGTCTTCACGTGCCTCAATCGTTTCGTGTAAATACTACATTATTGCTTTTGCGCCTGATGACTTTTGCAAGAGAGACACCATTCAGTCAGTCGTAAAGATGAAATAACTTCGTATCGATTGGGGTTTGAATAATAGAATTTCATTTGTATGCTTTGGTCTCATTTATATGTTCATTGATGGGAAAAATTCACTCTTACTGTAGACATTTGTAATTGTAGAAGCTGGACAGTTGTGCTAATTTCAAATCAGAAAACCGACTTGAATTTAAATTAGATTGAATATTTTTAGACGGAGCATAATAAAACTCTTTTTTTTTATCCCTCTATCGAGAACAGGTTAGAATGGTAGCGTTAAAAGCAACAATAGCTCCCACCCAATTCTTATTTTTTCGATGTTACTATTTTAGCCTCCCACCTCAGTGGAGGTACAAAAATGGAGACTGCAATGTCAATCCACGTTACACGCTGATATTTGATTTAGGGGAGAGAAAGGAATTATACTCGGAATTATACTACTACTACTTAGGCCAAAACGTAAAAGAAGAGACTGTAGATAGCAGCTCAAGTTCAACTTGCCAGCGAGCAATTATTTGTTTAAAATGTGTACTAGTAGTGGAAGTACTACTAGTAGTAGTACTAGTACTAGTAGTTGATTTTGCTATAGATTTTGCCTGAGTAAAATATACGGAGTTCAATATAGATGATTGCTGTCAAAGAGTTTGTATATCGTTGGATAGATAACATGTTTTATCCATTTCTCCGTTTTTATACAAGTCAGGAATTTAAGTTAGTTAGACTGAAGTCTTTTCAAACTTTAGCTTGAAGTTAGCGCAAGCTATAAACTATTCCGTCTGTTGTGTATAATAAATTATGCAAAGAAAATTTTCAAAAATGTGGATATGTGCCAGGACATATCATTCTCAGTCATTTATTTTTGCAACTCGGCACATAAGAAATGAAGCAAGCACACGAGAGGGAACAATGATCCGCAGGCAACACCAAATCGAATCAAATATGAAGCTGCCAAAGGAATAGAGAGTTAACTATATGGACATGGAACAGACAATTCAGTGTGCTTAAAAAAAAAATAAATATGTGCAGTGAGTGCTTTTGAAACTTTAAACGCGTTTTTTTTTTTAACTTTGGCTTTGAGTCGGTTAACCCTTTGAGCCCTGAACCGAAACAACGAACGCTTTTTTACAGTTTTTATTTTAATATTGAAAAAAGTATTATAAAGAAAAGATTTTACATAAATCACAAAAATTTTAAAAGTTCCAAATATGAGTTTTGAGGTGGTTACGTGCTGGAACCACTAGGGCCTATTGAGTGATACTGAGTGAAACAGTTTTTGTTAGCTGTCAAGCATAAGCCAACGTTACAGGTTTCACAGGCCCACCTGCTTCTATGCGGATGAGTTTTTGTACTACATTGAGCACATCTGCGCGATGTTCCATGTATCGGCATGTGCGTCACATGGTCATATCTTTTTTCTTTAGCAACATCTTCCCGAAAATTGAAGGTATTCTTGGCACTTTTACGTCTATTTTGATTTTCCAATTCTGCTCCCACCAATCCAGCAACTATTGCAAGTCTAAAGTCCTTCAAATTGTATGTGTCTTGCGATTCTATCTCCTTGAATAGAATAAATGAATTAACTACTGCTAAATCTACGAAGTACCAGAAAATTCGGTGCCACCATTTACGATTTTTTCGGTCTATTTCATAACAACTTTTGTACATATCGAATTTATCAACATACCCCATGTGAGAATTATAGGAATTTATTACGACGGGGCATGGAATTGGTTCGAGGTTCCCAGTTTTGTTCTTTCTGTTTACACAAGTGACTTCTTCAGGATTATGGTGGTTATTTAGTAGTAAAACTGCTTTCCTGTCCATCCATTTTAAACTTGTAAGGCCATCATTTCTCATACGCCAGTCATAATCTCCTCTTTTCATAGATTTATCAACAACAAAGTTCGTTGGCAAATATTTTCTGTTTTTTCTTACTGTACCACAAGCATATATATTATCTAACAACAGGTCTTTCATTATCACTCATACCATCTACTGATAGGTCTGAGGTAACTGATTCCATGTCTGAAGGTAATTCATCAAAAAATTGCTGAAATTCTTCAGCTGAAAGCATTTTCAACTCGGAAATTTTCCATGACGTACTCGCGCCTAGAACACAAGAAAAGCCTCTTTATTCCTAGTGATTACGTCTCGAAACCACCAACTTTCGACGTTAGCTAAGCAACCATATCAAATCTAACGCAAATTCTTAATGTTTCTCTACAAAACTTATGTATTTATTCTAATAAAACCATACATTTACCTGCCATTACTCCAGTGTTTTACACAATTCAATAATTTCAAAATAATCTTTCACCAAAGCACGTATTTGCTACAGGCTAAGTCGTTACAAAATGAGAAACAGCAATCCTAAGTCACATACAAATGATGACATTTGAAAGATGATGAAATGAATGAAGAATATGTGTAATGTTTGTACACAAAAACCACTCGGGCTTAAAGTACTGATTGTTTGATTAAGTGGTTTCGAGGTGTAACCACTAGGGCTGAAAGGGTTACCGAAAGATCTCAGTAACGGCTCAATCGGTCAGACTCAAATTTTCAAAGATAAATATTTTCCATTTTGCAGAAAATTTAGGGCTAAAATTAAAATCTAAAATTAAGTTTTTTTTTTCTTTCGTTTTTTTCGATATGATTAAAAATAAATTTTTTGCTTATTCCTTTGATTAATCGCTACATATTACTTTAAATAAGATGATGTAACCCAACGATATCGTGTTCACCGCAAAACACCTTCTTTAGATCGGCTGTAAAAGCTTTAGGAATTATTATTTTTGCAAATTAAAAATAATATATTAAAGTTAAAAGTCACCACAATATGTTTATAAATCTTTACGTCAATCAATCAAAAAGTCTTTCAGGGAAAATTCTTGAAAAATCGCTCTCTATCCCCTTCGTTTTTGCGTATAACGAATTTGCAATAAAAGAGATTTTAATGCAAACATTGACCATGTGAATTTTGAAGTACAAAATTATATCAGATGTAACACCAAGCTATTTAATCTCTTCGTCCCAGTGAATATCTTGCCCCAAGAAATTATAAGGAATGTTAGAAAGATAAATATTTTATGTTAGAAATAAATTGCTTTAGTTTTTACGTAGTCTATGTTTATTTTCCATCCAAAGCAGTATTGGTAACATTGCTCTGGCTTATATTCTGGCATTTGTAACTATATTTGAATAGTGGTCTCTAACATATAAGCAAGTATCATCTGCATAAGCTGCAATTTCGCATTTTGGATACTTTGGTAAGACCGCTGTATATATGTTGATCACTACCGGGCTTAAGATTGCACCTTATGGAGCTCTAGCAGTAATAGGAAATCATGTAGAAAAAGCATCATTGACTTTCACTATAAGCATTATAGAAGAAGGATTCAACAGCTTTTGTAAGATGTGTAAATATACGCGACCTTGACCCCAAAAAGTGTCAAATGTCTCTTTTGATATTTCTTATTGAATGGTTCTCTAATGTATTGTGGTATTCTGTGCAATTAAAAAAAATGTAGAAAAATGACCGAATTCAACTAAACAGAATTCTCTCAAAAAGTTTACCCATCGTAAGCAGTAAACTAATTGACCGGAAATCTTTAACAAACTCTGATTTGCTGCCTGTTTTTTTTTGGAGTGGCAATGGCTGTCTTTCACGCTTTCAGTTAGTAGTGTAATTTGATACGATCATTAAATATGAAAGTAAAAAGCGCTATCGATTCTCTGGGTAAGTTTGGTAATATTTTTTACTCGAACTGATCTTTAGGTTTGCAGAATATTTTCTCCAAGTCTAGCTCATCAGCAGAAAGGTTGCTAGATGTATTTTCAACATGGTGATGATGATAATAGCGTTCCCCATACAATTTTTGATAGTGCGCACATCATGAAAATACTTCACTAGTACTTTGGCCTTGCTATAGTTTCCGATTGCCAGTGAGCTAACAGACTTCTTGGTTTTCAATGCTAGTACTAGTTTAGCTAGATATTTTTTTTTTTTTTTACAGCAAACGATGTCCTGAGGGTTCAGATACTGAAAAAGAGGACAGAAGCAAATATATCTAGCCTTGACAGGACAAATCGGCCTTCAAAATGGAATATTTGGTTTTGAAGGTTGGGCAAATTTGAATCATATTATAATTGATTTGCAATTTAAAGGCCCGGGTACAAAGATTGCGATATATTGCGGTGGTAAGCAACAATGTCCATGCCTTTTAAAATACGATAACACTAAAGTGCGTATGTTTCTTCCGCAGAGCTCCAAATTTCTCAATTCCACCTACCTACATGAACCTTTGTACATTTGCTTGATTTAATAAATTCATATAATAAATATGTCTAGTAATGAAGAAACAACTATTACACTGAGAAAAAACATAGCATCAAATACCATAATTGATATACTTCTGGCGCCACATACATAGTTGGTTTCGGGACTCTGCGCTCGGCACCATGATAGCACCATAAAAGTGCGCGCTATGTTTTATAGCTTACAAAACCATGCACTATAGCTCAACAGTGCCATGCATTGTAACCCTTAACGCCGTGCATTGTAGCCCTGGTAGAAAGGAAAGTAAAATCCAAATTGTTCTAGTTTTGGAAAATTTCGTTATTTTGACTATAGTAGTTGATAGAAATACCTATTTTCATTGATAGAATTTTATTTCTTAATACTTCAATTGCTACAAAAAACTCTACTCGAATTCAGATTTAAAACCGTGACCTCATTCTTCAAAATCCGACGATCTACCTACCAGGCTACGTAAGTTCATTGGAAAGTTTATGCTATTTGTATCTAGTAGTTGGGGCTATGTTAAATGGAAGTTGAGACTATGTGCATAACAGAAATTCTTATGATGTGTGGAAGTTTAGCTTTTTTAGCTATATTTTATCGCTCAGGGTACTATGTGCACAGCGTGTGTGAGTCTGAATTCTGTGCTATGCTACTTAGGAGCGTGTGCTATGTAGAATGTGATATTATGGCTCTGTGATCTATATTTCAAAGCACAGAGTACTATGTTCATAGTGTATGAGACCATAAATGCTGCGCTATGTTACATAAGTGGTTTTTCACACCAACTAGAAAAAAGGCAATGATGGGCTCACGATATTAATAAACATAAATCACTTGCAAAATATAGCCGACTTAGTTGAAATCTAGAGCGATATGAAGATAAAATTTTGAAATATGTTCGAACATTTTGATGGTATATATTTATATAAACAAACAAAATGTGCAAAAGTTTTAACATTTGTTTGAATAACAAATCATTTGAAAACGAACTGAATACAGGAAATATATGAAGAATATTGAAATTATTCTTAATAATTTCAATCTTCTACGGGTGTAACGCTTGTCACCGCCATGTAGACCATTTTGTTTCAATTGATCTCACTGTGCGAATGCTATGACATATCGTGTTTTGAACACTATTCCTATCAATCAAAGAAACCATTTTAAACTTATTGGTCTTTCTCAACTCAAAATTGTAAAAAAGGTCCAAATCTGAGTACTAACTCGTATAAAAATCTAAGCAATATATATAAGCCATTGATAAAATTAGGCTCAATGGTAGGTTGTACATTTAGGCCGCAGATTCCTTGGCTGCCTTGTCTGAACAAACTCTGAAGCAGACTCACCTAGGCATACATAGATTATTGTGATAAGGTCGTACGAGTTTGGAAGAGAAGAGTTGTGTAGAGAAAAAAATAATGCACTACCCTTAAATGGGGCAATGATGCTATCTGATACGACAAAAATGCAACAGATTTGAAGCTGGTGGAACCAAAGAAGCAAGGTGGCTATAATTTTATAGTACAGTAGACCGGACTGTCGATCATTAAAGTGGACTAACTAAATTTTGTGGCTCAACAAAAACAGTCTAGTTAAGTAGCTTTCTTCTAATTTGTATACTCGACTAGCGAAAATTTCTAAATCACAAAATCACATTAATAAATCATAAGGGAATTATCAAAAATTAAAAAAAAAATTTTTGCAGATCTGATGCAGTTGAATTCAAATATACTCTACAAAGATTATGATGTTTTCATATACCTCACAAAATATTCTAATGCTAGACTTATTTTTAGTTCGTCGGCTTCTGTTCAAAAAAATTCCACAAAACATCAAAGAAAATCAACAAATTCAACAAACGCACATGTTATCAAATAAATACACCTGATTTCTATCCTCCACAAACATCGAAGTAAATCAACCCAACAAAACTAAATCGGGATTCCACAGAAAATCGAATGTTTCCAGGTTTCTAGAAAGCAAAATTTCAACATTTGTAACCAATTTATAGCAGGCGAAAAAAATCCTACTAATACAAAAAGGATAGAATTGTGATGTTCGAATAAACCTAATCTTTTAACACGCTTCAATTGGCGCGCTAACAACGGCAAACAATCAGAAATCACCGAAAGGATTCACATCTCATCAGCACACTCGAACACCACCATTGAGATATCAAAGGGGAAACCCGATTGATATCTTTTTGATGTTGATGTTTCTTTGCTTCGGGACATGTTTGTGTTATTGTGACGGCAAATCTGGACGAGTGAACATTTCGACAGGTTTGTATGCTTTATCTTTGGGAGCGATTGGGAATCACCAGCAAGCCGGTGTGAGTAAACACCCCAGTATTTCAGTTTTTATTAATAATTGGTTTGGTTGGCTAAAAAGTCTCATTTTAAATGAATAGTTAATCGGTTGGAAATTGCTATTTATCCCTCTCTCAACTGAGTTCTCATTGTTTGACGTTGACATGAAACTGAACTCAGCAAATCTGGGACCATGAACATGCACGGGGAGCGCTGTGCATGTGCAAAGACAAACTGGGTAAGCTCAAAACCACAAAAAAATCATCCCTAATAGCTTATTCAGTCCCAGCTATTCTGCCGTTCCCGTCCTGGAACGTACTCGTGAAATTTCATTACGTTACCATCAAAAGCATCCCCAAAAAGAGCATCAGAGAGCTATTGTGAAATTGTGAAAACCGAGCCCCCGGGCACAATCACAGCAAATTCTTCACTTTGCTCAGGCCTCTCGCTGTTTGTGCTTTGTGTGAAAACAGCTGCGAGGCTTTTTATCCGCTTGTCTGCGCATCGAATCCTTCAAAATGTGTGAAAATCTAAGTTTATGATTCCTCTGCCTTGGCCCCCAGTCTGCGTCTTAAGCATCAGGCAAACTTTGTTTCGGGTTGATTTCGGGAGAAACATGTTTTCGTGACTTGGCTGTTTTCGTATTCGTCAACGTTACGAAAATGAGGAAATTTCAGATTTTGGTGTTTAACTGTCGCTAACGCCAAAACTGCTGCCGGTGTCGTTGTAGTTTCGCTTCAGTGACATCACAAAGGACCGAAATGATCTTAACGCCACAGGGTGTAATTTGTAGCACCAACTTCTGACAGTCTAAAGTGAACGCCGAAGGGGTATTTTAATGTAATGGCTTGTGTTTGTGATTATACAGCTGCCAAGAGAGGTTTATGCGTTGGAAATCATTTGAAGAAAGTTTAAAACTTTCTAGTGGAAATTTGGAAGTGCCACTTGGTGTGAGTGGTTATGGGTCACTGATTGTTTTGTGTAGGAATAATTTGCCCTAGACGCTAGTTATAATATATACGTACGAGTAATAGCTTATTATTGTTAATAGTTTCATATGTTTATTTCATCAGTTGCTTTATTTATTTCATCAGTTGCTTTATTATATCTTTAAGTAGTGTCATATATTTGAAATTTATATTCAATGCTTACACACGTTCACAAGACTATTCACACAGCACACGCAGTTGATACGAATAATTGATATTATTTCCGTTTCGCAAGCATACCCTGTTTTTTTTTAATATTTATTCAACAATGACTAATAAACAGCTTTTAACAAGCAATATGGGCTGAGAAGGCAAGAATTTGCGTTAAAGCATTAACTAACGACATATTTTAGATGAACTGATATTCGTGTGAAAAAGCTGATGTTCTAAAATGCTTTCAAAGACAAAATACATTCAATAAGTCCTAATTTTGGAAAATATGTCAAAAAGAGGTGCTACATTTTACTAATACGAGCACTGAAAAATTGGAATGCTAACATTTTTGATTACGTCGGACATTTTCTAACTACTGCTGTAAGGCTGGCATTGAAATAAGCATGAAGATAAATTTTGACAGTCATTCTTGGGTGCGAAAATTTTGACAATGTGTTTCAATTTTCGATTGATTTTTTTTTATTATTTGTTGTGCGAAGGTTTACAGTTTAATTTTTGTATTCATACTTTTCTTCATTTCAAATGTTACTTTTTCGCTGGAAAGAATGTTTTGATCTATTGTGAAATGACTGGATACATGCTGCTAACGCCATTTACATTTTCATAGCAAAAGTAACTTTTCACCCGAAAATTAAAGTGCAGCTCTGACGAAATTACAAGCTTAATTTTAGCTAATAATTTCACGTGAAATGTTGTATGGAAATTTCACGTGAAACGGATCTTAATACTATGTTTTAGGCTGTATTAAACTAGTTATCGTAGATTCGATTACATGAAGTACTGTAAAATTAATATTCGAGGGATATTTATAACTATTTCCTTGTTAAATTACCAAACATGTAAACTGTTAAGTTCTACATATGCAGGATGCATTGCATTATATGAAGTTTTCTGACCTTAACATAATGAGCGAATAGTTTTGAAACCCTCTGAACATCAAAAAGATTTGCTTACCTTGTGACTGTGATGTACTGTGAGAGCCCCATGATGTTTTATATGATGAGTCTGAAATAGAAAACATTATTTATTAATGAAAAAGGCCAGACACGCCTAAGAAATATGTAAAAATCAAAGGTTTTACGAACATATATAAACAGGTTTTAAATTAAATTACGTAAAAGTGAACTACGAGTGTTGATCCAAAAGTAATGATAACCAATATAACCCAAGGTGATCAAGCTTAAGAAAAATATTTTTTTTTTCAACATAGTCTCCTAACAAGTTAATACATTTAGCCCATCTTTTTTCCAAGCCCCAGATACCCTTAGAAAAAACTGATTTGTCTCTACACTCCCAAAGCGCCTTAACAGCGTCATCTTCAAATTTCTTGCCCCGAAGGTGTTCTTTGAGCCGGAAAAAGAAGTAGAAGTCATTGGAAGCCAGATCAAGCGAATAAAGTGGATGCTCTAGCAGCTCGAATCCTGTTCCCTGCCGAACTTGACACCTTGAATTTCTTCGGCATCGGCGAAGAGGGTCGCTCCAGGTCATCGATTGCTGTTTGGTTACTGGATAAAAATGGTGGATCCAGGTCTCGTCCATGGCTACGAAACGTGAAAAAAACTTCTCCAGATCTGCCTGAAACTTTTCGATACTCACCCTCGAAATGGCTTCCAACGCGCAGAGACCTTCTTCATATGTAATTCGTTGGCAACAATTCTTTAAACACAGCCAAACGAGATCACTGTGACCTCAGCTACATGCCTGATGGTCACTCTTCAATCTGCCAACACGACATCTTCGACTTTTTTCACGTTGTCTTCAGTGAGGGACGTGGATGGACGTCCTTCGCGGTATTCTTCTTCAGCTTAAACTCCTTCGTCTAGCGTACAACGCTGGAATCCCAGCTTAAACTCCTTCGTCTAGCGTACAACGGTGGAATATGGACGAACAGTCCATACCTATGAGACTCTATGTCTTTGGTAGATACATTTTTCAAACACATGTACTTAATGACAGCTCTAATTTCGTTGTTCTCCATTTTAATGTTCTCTCTTCGACTATTCGTAGTCAAATGAACATACCTCCCCGGAATTGTGGGCTATTTTATGTTTTTTTTTTATGCTGACTTTAAATTTCATGCGAACTGGAAATACCCGATTTTCACTATTTTCGGATCAACCTTCATATAATTAAATTCGTTTTTTTTCAATTAATTCATATTTTCAATCAATTTTTCAGAACTGTGCTTCTATGCGTAAAAATTTTAATCTCACAGAGAAAAGCAAGTTTTGTTTTCTACAGATTCATATTATTTTCAACCCCCCATTTGTTAATTTGGCAGTTAGTTTGCATGATTTATGAGTGAAAGAAAATGACAATGGTGAGTCGATTTCAATGTCACTTTCAACAAAAAAATGAGCAATTATTGAACAAATTCTTGTTGATGCGCAGAAGAAGATTCGGGTTTCGTCTATACATGAAGAGGCAAAAACCAGATACAAAAGAGCTAAAAACCACAAAATATTTCATAAAATGTAAATCTTCAAGATCGTCAAATGTGAAAACTCAAATGACAAAAGAAAAAAACAAAAGCTAAGTTGTATCGTTATACCCTTTTGTGGTATTAGGAAGTGGGGACGGAAGATTCCTTTTTCATAATAGAAATTTTTACGAAAGTGAAGTGACTAGTTTGACGCCTCAGCTCGCTCATAACGAAGCTTAAAATAAAGTTAGCGTCTTATGAATCTTGTATGAAGTGGGTTAAATCTAGTTTCCATTTAAAGGCATCGACGAAAATACATGGAAACAACGAACTTCCAAGTAAAAAAGCATGTGTAGCACTCGCAAGAGATGGGTCCTTAGAATTCTGCAAGCTAAGTTTTCTGTACAAGCGATTCGCTTGGAACATCTTTATGCACTTTAACAAAGATTCTTTGAATACATACCACAATCTTACCATGATTCACAGCAGACATACACCCCTATTTCAACACTTAGTCGTAGACTAGGGTTTAATTAATGATGGGTCGCTCAGGAGCGAGCGAGCCATTCAAAAAGAGCAACTCTTTTGAAAGAGCTATGTGAGCCAGCTGTTTAGAAAAACGAGCAACTTTTTTAAAAGAGCTATGTGAGCTATCATTTAGAACTGCACTTTAATTGCAAGAGCGATATTGCTGAGCCAGTCGAGCAATCACTCGAGTAAATAGAGCTTATGAATATACATACGGCAACTTTATGAGACTACCGTGCGTAGTTGAAGTGAAACCTAGGCTATTCCAACGTCGGAACATGTACATATGTATACGACTACGATAGTCGCAAAAGAATGAGCCAGCTCCGTGTGCAATGTGACTAGTGTGTGAAGAATAAATGAGAGCAATGAGCCAGTTCCGTTTGCAGTGAATGATGAGTGCGAATGATGAATACTGATCGTTTGCGATTATTGATGGCGATATTTTCTGAGCACACTGTACGTTTTGCGTGCATATACTTTGCTCTGCTTGTGTTCCTGAGTAGCTCACAAGTATTTACGCTTTTTTGCCGTATGATGGCTATTAGGTGGTAGATTTAAGAGGTGGGTTTGATTTTTGAAAGGCTTGTGTGTGCTAAGTGCCTAAAGTAAAATTGAGATAATGTGAACAACTTTGAATCACGATACCTTTTGGCAAGATTATCAAATCATTATAATATTGTAAAGCTGTAGGCGCCACTTCTGACCCCCGCAAACGAGTGTTTTCAAAAAGTAGATTCGTGTTTACTGAAAAGATATCTTGCTTATCGTCAAAAAGAGCATCACAAGTGTTATTTTTACACTATAATTTATTAGATACAAAGAATTTCATATATTATTATTTTTAACAATCCGATTGATTTTGAATTCAAGGTTTATTTTTGAATTTATGTTATGTTATGCTATATTTTTACAGTTATGCTATGTTAAATCACATTTTGGTTTTGCACTATTATTACAACAACAAAAACAGCAGCCGAGTTTACACTATTGCAAGCGTAGAAAAAGTTGCTTTAAATGGCTCTTTTGAATGGCTCTGAAAGAATAGCTCAGTAAAATGAGTGAGTTTTGCAGAGCTGGCTCACTTTAAAGAGTCGTTTTGCCCATCACTAGGTTTAATACAACCTCTGGGGTGTTTTCTCATCAGTCCTTGACCTGATGGATGCAATTCTTGAAACATTTTAGCAAAGCATTTGGTTTCTTTTTTTTCATACTCGTAAATTGTTTGGCTGTTTGTTCCGCAACGACTTCTTAATACCAACGGTCTATTTTACTCAGAGGATTCGTTCTTTACCTTAAGTTAGGTTATAGAAGAGGATTGCCGCCTACGCGGTTTGTTTTAGGCCGCCAATTTGAGTCCATTTGCAACCCTTCGGTGCCTACTTAGGGCTGTTTAGTGGCCATTCCGCTAAATTGAATCATCCGACTTGACGTAGCGGTACTTGGGACCTCTGCTGGCTCTTAAAAGTTGTGCGAAAATTACTTATAGACTGGATTTGCTCTTTCGGTTCAGTTAGCTTATAGAAGACGATTGCCGCCTACGCGGCTTCCATTAGGCCGCCAATTTGGGCCCATTTGCAACCCTTTGCTGGCTAATTATGGCTGCTAATGGCCATTCGGCTAAATTGAATCGGCCGACTCAACGGTACAGTACTTGGGACTTCTGCTGGCTGTTAGAAGTTGTAAAAACGGCATTTATTATTTAAGGCTAGCAAATCGCAAAGAGTATGCTTGATGGTGTCCTCTTTCATCTCATACCTAGTGTATAAATACGCATGAGATACATAAGGTCAAGACAACCGCCGCTTTCAAGCAATTTCTGCTGAAAAGCAGAATTCAAGAAAATCAAGAAACTGGTCCTTCCTGCTTTTTCTTAAATCGGACTATATGTAGTTTAGCCAATATGGTCGCATCTAATTTGGTTGTGGTATCAGCAAGTGGCCATGGTAGGGTAACACAGCTTCTAAAGGTTTTCTCGCCAAATTGTCGGCTTTTTCGTTGGCTTGGACACTACTATACACTGGCAGCCCCAAGCAGACAGTAGTATGCTTTGCCATTTAGTTGATATTGACTCTGCACGCGTTAACAGTTCTCGAAGAGCCTCTGTAAGAGGCAAGAGCGAGAAAGGCTGCCCTGCTGTCGACGCAAATAGTCGTCGGCTTGGTTGATGTTCCGCTAATGAACTCAACTGCCATGCGTACAGCATATACCACAAACTTAAAGACAATAGCATGGTTTGACAGTCTCCGCAAATGCCAGTTTAGAACCGTTTAATAAACGCCCGAACCAACTACTGTATCCGTCTTGGACACCTCCGTTTATCTAGACGTCATCATTGGTGACTCCGTTCACCTTCGAGCTCGTTCTAGTAGGTATCCTGAGCTGGAAATTCCTTTCAATGCGTATTATTTTGCTTAAATCGCTAAGCATGCGCCTCTGAAGATGAACTAATCCTGCTTCAGTATTATTTCCAGTCCGTCCGTTGGAGTGGTTCTTAATGCAACCTTGTTACTTATGCAAACTAATTTTCAAAGTCTTTTTAACTTCCAGATATTGGTCTTGCTCTTTGCTGCTTTCCATAACACGATCACACTATTGCTGTTCACATCAAAATCATCTTTATTACACATGTGCATATATGTTGAAGTGGGCAGGTGTTGAAAGAGGCAAATCGGTTGACAAAACAAGCCGAAGAGCCTCCCAGTTCAGTTTCTTGTCTAGTTTCCTTTAACACTATCAACAAGCTCCAATGTTTCTCTGTTGAGAGTAAGCGTGACACAGGGTGCCTGCTTCCTTGTGAACAGTACAGGTTCATCTTTTGTCGGGCTTACCCTAAGACCGTTTTTCTGACCCAGATTTTGATCTGGTCCAGTGCCGATTGCATAAGGACCGAAAAACTACTGCAATGCCATCAGTAAACGGTATCGCCTCAAAACGACTGGCCCTTAAATTTGCCAGTATATTGGGGCGGTCAGGATCCAGACAAAGGACGATATCATCTCCCCTTGTGTTGTCCCCGTTCGAACTATTCTCTCTGCTTTGGACCCATATCAAGCCAATGCGTTAATGATACTCCGAATAGTGGCAGTGTCGAATGCTCCATCGATATCTAAGAAGGCTACCAATGTGAATTTCTTTTGCTGTAAGAATAGTACCGGCTATTTTATGTAATGCTGCCACTACTGATCTATCCGCTAGATACGCGCATTTATTAGCGCGACATTAATTAAAGTCGTGATGTGCAAATCTAGTTTCTAGCATAAAAGTTGCTTAGCTAATTGGTATAAAGTCTTTGACATTATGGTGATTGAACTTACCAGGTTTCGGTATAAATCCTACTCTAGCTTTTGTCCATTGTTCGGATACTATTCCGAGGCGGAGGCATGCCGTAAAAATACTCTGTAGATTGGGGATGATGGTCCTGTTTGCTCTTTGGTGCCTGATAGGCGATACCTCATCTATCTTCGTGACTGGATTTGTTTCTTCATCGAACCAGTTTCGGTGCATATTTTCATAAATTTTACTGCTATCCATTTGCTGCTGGGTATTTTATTTCCTAGTGGACAGGCTACTGGCGTTAAGACAAAGGATCATTTTCGCACTAAGTAGCTTAGTATACAATACAGGATGCAAACAGGATTAAGATTGAAAAAATATGGAATTTAAACGTTGAAGTTTACGTTTACATTCCACTGTTTCAATCTTAATCCTAAATCAATCTGGCATTGTATCTTCGATTTATGAGAAAAATCCTGAGTCGAGAGACAAAGATCAGTAGATCTAAGGAGAACCGACGATAGGCTTAAATTATTTTGCTTATTTTTGCTTATTTATTTTGCTTATTTGCTTCTAACTATAGAATGCGCTGATAGAAAAAAGAAAAGCTCATGAGACGTTGTCTTTTTTGCTGTCAGGAGGCTTTGGTTTTTTCTAGCTTAAGCATAGTACTGAGTTCGATTTCACGTGAAATTTTCATACAAAATTTCACGTGAAATCTGTTTCGGCGAAAATTTAGCTTGAAAATAAGCAAGTTTGGTACTGTGTTCTTAGCATGAAAAGTTGCTTTGAAGTAGCTTTCGCTTCGAAAACATAGATGGCACTAAAACATGTTGTCAATCATTTCACGCAAATTTAGTTTGTGCAGTTCATTCTTTCGAGCGGAAAAGTGACATTTGGTGTTTCAATTTGAAAATGGAGCAGTGAAAATGTCTTTCCAATAAGAAAATCAATCGAAAAGTGAAATTCATGACATTTTATCCGTCAGAAATGAGCATTGTCTCTGCTTTTCTCAATTGTCAAAATTTTCGCTCGAAAGAATGACCAGATAATGGAAACATGTCAAAATTTCACGTGAACTCGAACTCGTACCAGCCTTTATGTTGAATGTTTTGGTAGTTAGGAAATTAGAAAAAGCCCTCATAATGTGTAGAAAGTTAAAAGAGGTAATTTTCTGTTAGCAATTTTTCTATTTTCTATCGATTGTGGTAGTTTATACTCGTTATTTGCTCCCTTTATTTTCAGCTGTTTTGTGCTACCACAGCGAACACAGCAACCTATGTAAGTCTTAGCGAATGCACTTTTGTTTTATAGTAGATCGTTGTTTTTGCGGCATAGTTCTATTCTGTTCTGTATCGGAGCAAAACAACGCACCTATTATTTACTCACTGAAAGAAAAATCTTGGTATAATCAACCATTTTCCTTAGTTGTTTTTGCGTCAACTACGGGCTATGGTTAAAACAACCATAAAAAAATAGTTGATTACTTTTATGCACCATGACGCGTGTTTGATAAACAACGTCCGTGGTGCAAAAAAGTACTGGTTCAGGCGGTAACGATGTATTGGTATATTTTTCTCTAAATGCTTGTATCATTAGAGGAGCATTGATAAGCCATAAACCATAGCAACATAATCCATCCAAGCCTTAAATAGAAACAGGACGTGAGACGTGAAATTGAGTTCATATGCATAGCTGCAAGCTGCAGCATCTCTGAAAACAATTGAAACTGCTAAACAATTTCTGCCATTGGGACAATCGTATTCGTTTTCGGGACTCCCTGTTTTATAACAGTGATCTGCAAACAGAAGACTTATATTTTGTGAATAGAAGAAGGGAAATATAAAGGCTTCACAGCATAACATGAATATGAGTTATATCGAACAGCAAACCGAACACAATTTTGCCATGTAGCATATGAAACTTCTATGATAGAATAGGAGTATGAGTATGAGGAGTATGAAAAATCAACAGTTTGCCTTAGTTGTTTTTGCATCAACTAGGGCTATAGTTAAAACAACCATAAGAAAATCGTTGATTACTTTTATGCACCATGACGCGTGGTTGATAAACAATTTCATTCGGAGCATGAAAAACATCCAAATGTTCAAACCATTCTACTTTGCGTAGAGTAATTCCAAAGACGTTGCTCACTGAATTACGTTTGTTGAAATCAACTATTGCGAAGTAGTTTAAGTACCATAAAAACAGTTGATAATTCGAAACGTTGAAGTTTTCTATTTATCAACTAATTTTCGTGGTTATGAAACAATTAAAACAGTTGATTTCATGAACGTTGCGATATTTTTTCTACAACCAGAACCAACTACTTTTATATCGTTAAATTAACTATATTAACATAATAAAAATAACTATTTTCCGTAGTTCGTTTAACGATTTTGAATGAATCGTTGCAATACTATTAAAAATAGTTGAACCAACCAAGAGTTTTTCTTTCAGTGCTGAAGATCAGTTTCAGTGAAATTGACTTCATTTTGGCATTGTATTTACTATGTGGGGGAGGTTCCAAAAAGCTCAAAGAAAAAGCTCAAAGAAAAAGCTCAAAGAAAAAGCTCAAAGAAAAAGCTCAAGATTAGGATCTCACTTCGGTGGATCGGCGGCATGTGTCACAATTCCAAAGAAATGCTGCAGACTCCCAATTGGCGCGACGATGGCGCAACAGCAAGATGTACGAAAGTTTATACTGAGGCAGGTCTATAAAATACTGCTGCTTGCTTTGAAACTTATCATTATGATTAATAACGGCAGCTATCGCTGAAATGATCATTTCCGCAAACTATGTTTCGACCATCAATCCAATTGCAGTCAACAAATTTCCTATTTGCTCACTTTAATCAATAAGTAGACAATGTTGACATCTTTAGCATACGGCACGATTTGCGTAAATTTTGACTTTAGTGTGTCTTTAAACTAACCGTTTATCCCCTAGACGATATTTTAAGCTTTCGATATTGAAAATTTATTGTATTGACTTCGTTAACGTACCATATTATACATACCTATAATCAACAACCACTGCTTTAGAGACACAAAAACATTATTTTGGTTTTTACACCAACCCGTCTTAAATGTTTACGAAAATCATCTGGAGTTCATAAAACGCGTAAAATTATCTCTAGTTTGTGAAAGTGGAATTGATTTTAGAAAACAACGGGCACTGTGATCATTATAACTGAAGAAGCTATTTTTATTGCTATTAAATACATTTTGAATAGTATTTGCGAAACAATTGTTTTGCCTTTTCTTCTTATTAAGCAAGGAGAAACAAAAATATAGCTCGAGCGTGGAAGTTTTAAGTTGAGATTAAACCAATATTTCACATATATTAACTAGCCAATTAAATTACTGCTCGGAAAAATACGCTTTCAACTAAAAATTTTTTGGTACAAGTACAATCAGACTAATTAAATATTCCAAATTCACATTTAACTCTCATTTTTGTTGATAATACATATATATTTTTTTATAAATTCGATTGATAAGAAAATTTGGTTTTATTTACTGAAATAAATGCTCTATTAAATCTACGAATTATAAACTGGCATACCCGCAAACAACATCGAGAAATTACTAAATGTCCCTGCTGAACGGGACAAGTAGTCAGCAGAACTCTTTATGTCGAGCATCATGACACAAAAATCACTATTTATTATGAATGTCCTTGACTAATTCCTTTTCTGCAACTTACACTGCCACTACGTTCATGACACGAGAAGATTTTATCATTCTGATGCCAGATTATTTTTAATTGACACAAAGTGCTTGATTAAAAATTTACTTGATAAGTTTTATCTTCAATGTTCACTCAAATCAACTACATAAAACACTTTAGTTTTTATTTGAAATATTTTTGAATTTTCATGAAATTGATTAATCACACCAGCTAAATTAATCACAAAGTCCGTAAGTTAATAGAAGACTTGTGGACACTATTCACTTCAGGTGCCTAAATGACTGATTGATAAACTGAATTTCTTCCAACCACGTCACTCTAAACCATGATATGATACGATAACAGGGTGATTGGAAAAACATTAAATGTGAGAGTCCTGTTAGCAACGTACAAACACTGAAACGACCGACAACGGAACAGGAACGGGAAAGAACGACGATCGGAACCGGTTACCGTTACCGGACACCTCGACTTCCGATTCACTCTATCTATGATATAGCTATATTCAGCTACATTTGCAGCCAAGCCTGGACACGAATAATGTGTGCAGAATTGTACCAGCCGTTTTGTATTTGGCACGCAAGTAGCGATGTTCTTGAAACGTCTCCGGTATTTGTAACAGTATGACCGTCTTGTAGCGCGGCAGTACGACAATTGAAAGAGTTCCGTTGAACAACAACATTCAGCACCCACGGTTGAAATAGGACGAGCTTCGCCCGAGTCACGGTAGCCCTCCCCGTTGACAAGTTCTTTGAAGGGTGCAAATCAGGCATCATGACCTCGCTGTAAGGATACGGGAGCAACCCCAGGACCTATCTTTGCCTGGTTCTCAGGCCGAATCACAATTGAGGGGTGTGGCCACGGTTCCTTCCTACAGCACAGCGGTAGATTCCTGTATCGTAGGAATTCGCAGTCTGCACAAGTGATGAAAAAACACAAAACGAAACGAATGCATACACAGAGACAGGAAGGACTTTAAGGGTGTGTCATCCTATAGCGTGTACATACGGATGTAGGTATATTTAAACGTTGTGTCATTGAAATAGGATTGAGGTTGGGATGAGGGCTGACATCACGAAGCAACAAGGACGGATGTATTATCCACTTCCTTCTTCCTTCCACCAAACACGAGGATATTACCGTTTCGTTGTCGAGTTGTTAATACACCTACTCGCACTTTGCCAGGTTCACGATACTCTCTACCCGACCAGTCCTCAGAATCCGTCTCGTCCATTATTTCGTCTATCATTGCTGCTGGTGGTAGCTAGTTTGGCGCGCAGTATATGGAGCGATTATACAGAACGAATGGCATGGGGAGTTTTGGGGTATGTCAAGAACTGTCTTATGAAGTTTAGTCCTCTTAATGCGGGAGGTGATGATCATCTCGATGTGAATACACCTTTTTACAAAGCACTCGCATTCTTTGCAAACCATAGAAATTTTCGAGTTTTCTGCTTGGAAGCTCAGCGTCAATAGGTGGTGCTGTTGGGTGGGAGCGCTCCTTCAACACCATAGTTCGTGTGTATAAATTGTAAATTATAAGAAGCAGCGAAAAATGAAATGATGAGAGATTCTGCGCTTGTGTTTTAGTGTCTTATGAAAAGTTCTTTATCATGTTTTCATTGTGTTTATGCAGAAGGTGTGAATCTAGAGCAAACATAAGCATTTAGTCTGTGTTGTGAACATGAGCATTAGAAAATATCCGCATGAGATACAAATTGTATTATCTTTCTGCTTGTGTTTTGCGAAGCGTATGACAACTAAACAAAAAACATTGATGTTTTCTAATTACTCATTATTGCTTACAAGACAAAGGCTTATATTTATTCGGTTGCAATATGGAGAGGACGAGAAAGTTAGAGTATTCTCCTATTGGGACGTATGAAATCATTTAGTTACAAACCTTCCTCGAATTGAAAAAGCGAATGCAGGTGAGGATCAAGCTTACAAGCATGGATGATTCTAGGAAGACGCAAGAAGTATGCATAACGCGTTGTTGCGTATATTTATGATTATAAAAATATTGTAATATTATAATGATTATGCGTCGGTGCTACGGAATTCTTATTATAGTAATCACTCTGATTCTATCGAAAAAATTCAGCACAATTTCTTGCAATATTTTGGATTCAAACTACATGCTTTTCCGGCTAATATTAATTACGCTCAGGCTGTGAAAAATATTTCTTTAAAAAAATGTTTACTTCATCATTCGACTATTTCGCACTTTCCCACCAATCCATGCTCTGTAAACTATTTGGATTACTCAACAAGATCTTAAAATCCCTGAAAATTTAGAATTCCTACATTTTCTTATAAGAAACGGAACATGACCACGGTTGAACGCCATTTTGAAAATCAAGAACTGTCAAAATATTGTATGTAATAATATGTCACTAGCAATTTCAAATGGCATGCCATGGGGAAATTGCTAGTGGGGGCGGCCTCGGAAGGGGGGGGGGGGGGTAATATTGAATGGGGAAATTGACTCATCTGAGCTGCTTGCAGATGTTGGCCTAAGAACTCCTACTAGGTCAACAAGAAGCAACGATATTTTTTATCTTCATAATTTTAAAACAAATTTCATCCCCCACTCCCCTTTAGAACGCATGAAGCGCACTGGTAATAAATTATGGAGCTATGGTCATTCGTTTGATGTTACGATTAATGTGATTAAAGCTGTTTTTAGGCAACTTGAATTATTTCTTGATTGAGTTATTAATTATAAATTTATTAAGTTCTAAATTTTTCAATTTATTAATTATTATAAGTTAATTTAAGTTAATATTAAGTTACATTTATTCTAATTACTGCTTTAATGGACAACTTGTCCGTATGTAAATAAATAAATAAATAACATAGTGCAGCATTAATGGTCGCATACGGTATGTACATAGTTCGCTGAGCTACAAAATATAGCTTAAACACAGATTTCCATTCATTATTTGCTTTAGTCTTAACTCCTATGTCACAGCGCCAACTACTATGCACACCATCTTTGCACAAATTATTAAAGGAGGCTAATAACAACAGATTTCTAGTAAATTTGTGTGTCTAGTGGCTAGAGCGTCGGCTCTTAATGCTAAAGCAAAACTGGTTTCAAGAATCTCCAATTAGCTTTGAGCTTTTAAATTTCCTTCTTTTGACACACTTAGAGATGGGCAAAATGCCTCATGACATATCACTGATTGCTCTTTTTTAGAGTATTTTACAGTATTGCGCCGTACTCTCAGTACACTGTTCGCTTCGCATTTCATTAAGTTTATTCAAACGAAAGCTTTCGCTCACAGACTATGCTGTGCTTTTTTCAGGCGCTGCACTGTAAGAAAGAGCTATGCCTCATGAGCTATGACATTTTGCCCATCTCTAGACACACTAGAGTAAAAGTTAACTGAGATTCACTAAAACAGATTCGACTGTATTATGTGTCCAGTATAAATTATAGGGACATGGGTTCCAATTCGAATTGGGGAATAATTTATTTGTAACAAATAAAAAATTAAGATATAAAATTTTAGTAACATAAATAAGAATTTCCAAAGCTAACAGCTGCCAAAATGCCAAAATTGTCGAAAGAAGTGACAATTTTATGGCGTTGGGGCTATAACATATGAAGTTTTAGGCTGGAATACTTAGTGTTAGGGGCTATAAATGGTGTTGAACACTATAATAGATAGCGCCTACTTCCTAGACCCGTACGAGGGTTGTCGTTAGATTACTTGACTTTGATACTCCTATGAATTTGCCATGCATTACGGTATCAGTCGCTATATTTTATCGCAATTCCAAAATCAAGCATGTGTATATCGCCAAAAGTGTATAAATTATGGTCTCCGGTGCAATGCTTTTTCTCAGTACGATTATAATAGAGAACACTTCAAAAGCTCGGCCAAGATGACTTAACTCACGTGTGGCTACCTAGAGATGAAGATCTGGACGAAAAATCCCTTGACAAAAACTGAAAAGGTAACACTCATCGAGGATCACTTTACGTGCTTCCAAAGAGGCTATTTGAAGGATAGAAGGACGAAAATATAAGGCACAATAGGAAATTATTAATTTGGAAACCACCGCAGGAGTGAATTCGTGCAGAACCATTTCAATGGTGTCAGACAAATACTGAAATCGAAATGATCAGATTTGGTACGCATTTTCCATTGTACTAAATATTACGAAACATATACGAAGAACGCAAAACAAAGCCAGCAACCTTAGATCACCTGATCGTGATATTCATGACATAAACATCATAGTTCAATTTAAAATCAACCACCACACCAAGGTTTGAAAATTCTAGACATCAACCAGGTAAATACGAAGCAAAGATTGAGAAAAGATATGAGGATTATATGAGGATGATATCTTGTATCACTTCAAGATGTTTAACGGTTAGAAGTTGTTTTGGTACCTGTAGTACCAGCTCCCTATTAGTGACAATCGTTCGCAGATTTGATTGGCCTGTATAATTTTAAGTCATCTGTACAAAGAAGTCAGTAGGTTTTGATACAAGAAGAATGGTTATTGCCAAAAACAAGATGAAAAGGAAGGGACCTAGGATGGATCCTTGAGGAACGTTTGATGTGAGAAAGAAAAGAAAATAAATCAAACCGTTTAAAGGGACTCTGCAAAGATGACTTTGAAAATACGAGGAAAGTCAGGAGAATACCGAATACCAAATACCAAAAGAGTACCAAATATACTGAAAAATCAAAAACACAGAACCAAAAGCCTTCGTAAAGTTCGTATAAATTGACGTAGAGAATCGAAATTCGAGACGACAAAACTAGTTAGCATCGTAAACTTTGTCATTGAAAAGCGGCCTTTTATGAATCCATGCCTTTCAGGAAGAAAAAAAAGTTATAGGGAAAGATAAACTCTATTACAGACAAAACGTTCAAGAAGTTTACTAAAATAGCAAAAGAGGATAAGACGATCGCTGAAAACGGAGGAAGGATCACCAAATTTAACAAATTGAATTATATTTTGCGGCTTTTTATGATGAAGAGATTTCGACAGGTGCAAGACTTATGTGGCAAATGATAGCTAAAGGAACGCAGAAAAATTATGAGAGAGATTCCACCAGGAATCCACGAGGAATCAGAATTTCAGATCCAGGGCTGAACGATGATTAGGAAGGTAATGCTAAGAAGACATACAAGTAATAAATGTATTTTCAAAAGAGGACGAAAAAAGGTAGAAAATAAATAACAAACAGCTTGTGGATAAGTAGCGATAGTGTCATCAAGATGCAAAGAATCAAAAACTAACGTATTGGACTTAAGGGAACAGATGTAGAACCAGAATGCTTTTAACTGATTGGAACAGATCGACATCGCCTTCCTTTTTTTCAACCCATAGTCGTCGTTTTCACGTCGGCATTGATTCGCAGGCGTTTCCTGTCACCGCCAGTTGTAAATGAGATGGCTACTATTCAGCATAAACTTTTTTGCGATATTCAATATGCAGGAAATGAGTAGGCAGTTACAGTGTAGCATGTATTTCGTCTCCGATTCGGGATTGAATCACTAATTAAAAAAAGCATAAGACGTTGTTCTAAGTAGTTTAAAAGAACTAGATGTCTCTGCAAAAGAAAAAAAACCCTAGCGCACCTGAACCGCTAGAAATACTAATGTTCGATTGACAATAGAAGAATAGTGCAGATTTTTAGTGCATATTCTACCACACGTGCTCCAACCTGTTTCGAGCCCAAAACCACTTTGATCTTAACAATTCATTTAAACTCATAGGGTGGAAAGCATTTCCAGATTTAGGAAAGCTTAACATTGCAACACTTCGAAAGCAGCATGACATAGCAAAATTAAAGAAAATGCTCAGCGTTTGCAACACATTACCGGCACTGCAACTAAAAGTCTCCCACAATTGCCACATGTCAAAATCAAATAACTCTATCGATCTCGATTTTATCCGATGATGTCGTCGAAAGTTACAGGGACAGAAAGATATTTGGGATCAAAAACCGAAAGATTTTTGGCGCCGAAAAATTTCTAGAACCGAGAAACTTATTTTCATTGTAAATGTTCGCGATATGAATACTTAATGTAAGCATTTATTCGTACGAAAATAGCAAAAAATATATCGATCTGGCAACCCTTCGCTAGCATCAAAGCCAAAAATATATCACACCTGCCTCACATTAAAATCGACCAACCCTGCGAATTTCGTTTTGATCCGATGGCTGCATTGGAAGTTATAGGGGTACAATGAAATTTAAGGCTACCAGTCGCAAAAGTTTCCAAATTTTCGAAAACTTAATATTTGTTGTTAATTGTCACTACAAGGTCATTACATTTTAAAGATTTTACGATAAAATCGCTTAATAAAGCTATTGCAAATAAATACAAAACTAACAATAGCTGGCAACTCTATCAAGGCTTTTTAACCAGATTCTGTCTGAATAATGCCTATAATAAGTTCCATTTATCACATAAAATTAGTTTTGATTTCAGGACTGCACTGGAAATTTATAAAGCAAAAAGCTTTATTTTCCTGAGCGAAGTTTCAAAACCCAAGACACCAAAATTACCATAGCTGGCAGCATCAACCGAATTTTTAACCAAATTTCTACCAAACACGGCTTAAAGTACGGTTCAGCTACTGCGCCAATTTCATGTAAATCTGGTAACTGAATCAGAATTCATAGGACAAAAAACCGTTTTTTTCTTCATTATTTTTCAAGATTGCACCACTGGCACAGAGTTACCCGCATTCCCAAATCACTTCTATTAGACCTGGTCCTACTTAATGCCAATACATTCTGTGAATTTCGGCTGCATCTGATAACTGGGTCGTGAGTTCTCGTGAACATAAGTTTTTGATGCTTAAAATATAGATAAATTGGAGGAGGGTTACCGTTCTTGTCCGATGTGGAATTTCAAAAGTTTTTTTTGTTGTATAGACAAAGCATAAGATTTGTATACAAGTTGGTTTGTATTGTAAGAAACGGACATTTTTTACGAGATTCAATGGTTTGAATGTTTTCACTTTCGGTGTCTACCGTAGTTACAGGGTTGCCAGCACGTTTATCAAAAACTATGAAAGTAGGCAACTTAACGTTAATATGTTCTTTAAGTTTCATAATGATCTGGTAATTAAATAAAAAGTTGTCGCAATTCAAACATTTTCAAATTTTCCCAATCTCATTTTAGGCGCCTAGTGCACACATAGGGTTAAAAATTTCAAAAACATCATATTCACATTTAAAACACGCTCAGAATTCATTTCATAAGCTTTATTTTTGCAAAAGTAATTTTTGACAGAATAATAGGTACACTGAAAGAAAAACTCTTGGTTGGTTCAACTATTTTTAATAGTATTGCAACGATTCATTCAAAATTGTTAAACGAACTACGGAAAATAGTTATTTTTACTATGTTAATATAGTTAATTTAACGACATAAAAGTAGTTGGCTCTGGTTACACAAAAAATATCGCAACGTTCATGAAATCAACTGTTTTAGTTGTTTCATAACCACCAAAAATAGTGGATCGATAGAAAAATATTCATCAATTCACTCAAAACTTCAACGTTTCGAATTATCAACAGTTTTTATGGTACTTAAACTACTTTGCAGTAGTTGATTTCAACAAACGTAATTCAGTGAGCAACGTCTTTGGAATTATTCTACGCAAAGTAGAATGGTTTCAACATTTGGACGTTTTTCATGCTCCGAATGAAATTGTTTATCAACCACGCGTCATGGTGCATAAAAGTAATCAACCATTTTCTTATGGTTGTTTTAACTATGGCCCTAGTTGATGCAAAAACAACTAACGAAAACTGTTGATTTTCCATACTCCTCATACTCATACTCCTATTCTATCATAGAAGTTTCATATGCTACATTGCAAAATTGTGTTCGGTTTGCTGTTCGATATAATTCATATTCATGTTATGCTGTGAAGCCTTTATATTACGTTGTATGACGCCTTTTGTGCAATTAATGTATGCATGTAAAGGACACGCATTGCGATGCAGTGCAGCGCCGAAGCAGTGAGCGTATACAGTATATATGCTCTGACCTAGCTTATGTTCTTACTTAATTATCTGTGCCGCTTTTATATGGCTGCTTTGAAAAACATTAAGAATTATGGGCTGCAAACATTTTTTTTTAGTCTTTTGGCAAAACAGTAGGATTTTATCAAACCCTTTACGTTTGCAGCCCCGGACAAATGCCCGGGTTGTACGTTTCTAGAGCTAACCCTGCCAGAACACACCAAAATGGGCTATAGTTATTTCGTACTGTGTATATTGTTGGAATACCATTGTTTGTGGTTGCTTACTTTTTTTGCACCACGGACGTTGTTTATCAACCACGCGTCATGGTGCATAAAAGTAATCAACTATTTTTTTATGGTTGTTTTAACTATAGCCCGTAGTTGACGCAAAAACAACTAAGGAAAATTGTTGATTTTACCAAGATTTTTCTTTCAGTGTATATGTAAAGTGTATATGTATAACCAAAGGGTTAAAAATTCTTAACTTTTTGTGAGACCTGGCACTATTCTGCATTTACACCAATGTATCCTGAAAATTTCAGTTTAATCGGATGGCGCGTTCGTGAGATTTTTTCACTGAAATTTTTTGATGATATACCTAGTCTAGCCATAAATATTGTTACAAGGTTTGGCAACCCTGCAGAAAGGAACCGTTGTATTGCATTTCTTAAACATTGAGCTAATCGCTATAGTACGCTTGTGCTTGATGCATTTGTCATCATTTGAGTTCAATGTTTAGTGTAGTGAACATGGATTGGGGTGACAAAGAAAATTGAATTGCTGTGATTGCACTTCATAAAGTAGGAATGCAACCAAGTGATATTTTCAAGACCCTGCATACCCTTGGTATAAGCCGAATGTTTGTATATCGGGCTTTTGAAAGATTTAATGATACGTCTGGAGTAAGTGACCGTGAAAGAAGTGGCCGTCCGCGAACTACTCAAACACCTCAAGCGATTAAAGCCGTGCGCGAGAGAATTCGCCGTAATCCTCTTCGGAAACAAAAAATGTTATCGCGTGAGATGAAAATATTCCAAAGAACAATTTCACGTATCATCAAAAGTGACTTGGGGTTGGGTGCTTATCGTAGATCTACCGGGCATTTACTAACAGATTCGTTAAAAAAACATAGAGTGGAAAAATCAAAACGATTACTTTGCCGGTACGCAAACCAAGAACACCGTAAAATTTTGTTTACGGACGAAAAAATTTGTACTGTCGAAGAAACATTTAATAAACAAAACGATAGGGTTTAAACAAAACGATAGGGTTTATGCTCGCAGTGCCAGAGAAGCTTCTCAAGTTGCCCAAAAGGTTCAAGGAGGTCATCATCCAGCCTCAATAATGGTTTGGTGGGGTGTTAGCTACAACGGGGTGACAAAAATTCATTTTTGTGAGAAGGGCGTCAAAACGTCTGCCAAAATTTATCAAGAAAGTATCCTTGAAAGTGTAGTGAAACCTCTCAACACGTCATTATTCAAAAACCAGCCTTGGAGTTTCCAGCAAGATTCTGCACCAGGTCATAAGGCGAAGCCAATCGAAAAATGGCTTGAAGAAAATGTTCCAGATTTTATTAAAATTTAAGATTGGCCTTCCTCTAGCCCAGACCTGAATCCGCTGGATTAAGAATTATGGTCTGTCTTGGAGCAAATGTCGTGCTTTAAAAGACATTTTAATATCGAATCCTTAAAGAAGTTTCTTACACATGCAGTCGCCAACTTTCCGATTAAAGTCGTGCGTGCTTCCATACATAAGTGGCCAGCTCGATTAAAGGCTTGTGTAAAGGCAAAAGGCAATCACATCGAATAACTTGTTACAATTTCCGTTGTTGACAATGCATTTAATAAATAAACAATGATTTCTCAACATATAACACCTCTTTTATTGAACAGTGCTTCAAAAAGTTTGTAACAGTATTTATGGCGAGACTAGGTATATATATATATATATATATATATATATATATATATATATATATATATATATATATATATATATATATATATATATATATATATATATATATATATATATATATATATATATATATAGAAATATGAATTTTCGGCCACAGTCATTTTAATACTAATGTTCTTCTTCGAAAAGAAGATGGAATCGAGAAATAATTAGACTGCAATTCACATTTTATGAGATTTTAGACAAATTTGTGTAAAGAAATTCATTAAGTGTGCAAAATTCATTGGCATAAAATAGCTCGAGAAGAAACTTTGTTCCTATTTTGCGATAGACTGCTCGTATTTATTCTTGATAATGTTATAGAAATATCACCCGAGTGTCACAGATAAAAGACAAAAAAAATGATATTGCACGAGAAATTACTTCTGAGGAACACTTGGTTTAGTTTATGAATTGAACTTCACCACTCCGAATGGGGATAAGAAACGACTTTGGAAAAGCGAAGAGAAAAGAAAATTGAAGGCTGTTATAGCAGGTTCATCATTAATATTTCTACATATTTTCAAGATTTGCTTCTGAAGAAGTGAATGGAAGAAAGAGGATGTGATTGCTGGATTCATCCAAACATAAAGCAAAACTGACGTATAATTCAATTTTTTTACCGATAATACCAATATTTCAATGAATTTAACAAAATGATTCAAATACATAAATGACATCAAAACTCAAATCCTCACATATTCGCATATACCTTCAGGTGGTGAATAGTTCATTACAAGAATATCTAGTTACAGACATCGTCACGAACCTTATACTCTCAAACTTTCAATAGCTAGATTCCATTCAAGTGTAACGAACAAACGACTAAACTTCAAATGTAAGAAAAACTTCTTTTGAACATTTCACTGAAACACGTTGATATTGTCTTGCCAGAAGACGTTGACGGTTTCTTTAAATTTCTCTAAGATTGCAAACTGTACTATTGGCGTCGACAATGTCTTCAGAATGATGCTGTCGCTAAGCCAAGTAAAAGTTTTTCTTCGTTGACTTTTCTTCATTTTCTTTCGCATTAATATCAGAGTCAAGAATTATTATTCATCTCCATTTTGACATCGCCTCCGTAACGAAGCTTTCCATTGTTTTTGAACTGAATAGAAACGTAAGAAGAAGAGAACACGGTAGCTATTATTGTTGTTTGTGCAGGATTTCGTTGTTGCATAAGCCATTGTGGTGTGAGGAGGAGGATACTATGCAGATTTGAAATGTTTCAGATTTGTGAAAATGTTTAATTAAATTTCCTTTCGTTCCTAACGAGTGATTTTGAAACAATGAGAAATCGTTAAGGAATATATCATTACATGCTGTAGGTGAATTAGTGTTGTATAGTATTTTCATTGTTATTTAAAATATATAGATGTTCGTTCATCACTGCTAACATTTGTTTGGTACGAAATTGATAATTTTATGGACGGATAAATTAATATTCTCTAACTTAGAGTATAGATCTACCAATTGTGCTTCTGATGTATAAATTAAAATAAAATAAAATTCATTTGATACGGCTTACATATTTTGATATGAGATTTCTTATAACTTTCAAATGTTATCATGTTTTGCGTTTAGGTGACCTTGCATACATATTTCCCACTGTTTCATGACACTTCATTTCATGAATTTAGGTGCACTGAAAGAAAAATTTTGGTAAAATCAACAATTTTCCTTAGTTGATTTTGCGTCAACTACGGGCTATAGTTAAAACAACCATAAAAAATAGTTGATTACTTTTATGCACCATGACGCGTGGTTGACAAACAACGTCCGTGGTGCAAAAAAAGTAAGCAACCACAAACAATGGTATTCCAACAATATACATAGTACGAGGTAGGAAAAGACTATAGTATGTAATATATATATATAGTTTATGTATAAAGTATGTGGTAGCCAACCTAATCCTCGTACAACAGGATTTAGCAATACAAAAGACAAAACAAAATGAATTTGGTTGATGCCTTGGTTGCATTGACAGCGACATTGTCGCTGCATTGTGATTCACCAAATTCAACTGCGGCATTCACGCCTCCCCCTGTGGCGCCGCTGCCGCAATGCCGCTGTTTTGTGTTTGCAGTAACTTTTTTCACAGCACTTTGCCGCAGTCCACTGCGTTTACCACAGTGGAAGAAAGCGTCATACAACGTAATATAAAGGCTTCACTGCATAACATGCATATGAATTATATCGAACAGCAAACCGAACATAATTTTGCCATGTAGATGTAGTATATGAAACTTCTATGATAGAATAGGAGTATGAGTATGAGGAGTATGGAAAATCAACAGTTTGCCTTAGTTGTTTTTGCATCAACTAGGGCTATAGTTAAAACAACCATAAGAAAATCGTTGATTACTTTTATGCACCATGACGCGTGGTTGATAAACAATTGAAAAACGTCCAAATGTTGAAACCATTCTACTTTGCGTAGAATAATTTCAAAGACGTTGCTCACTGAATTACGTTTGCTGAAATCAACTATTGCGAAGTAGTTTAAGTACCATAAAAACAGTTGATAATTCGAAACGTTGAAATTTTGAGTGAATTGATGAATATTTTTCTATTTATCAACTAATTTTCGTGGTTATGAAACAATTAAAACAGTTGATTTCATGAACGTTGAGATATTTTTTGCATAACTAGAACCAACTACTTTTATATCGTTAAATTAACTATATTAACATAGTAAAAATAACTATTTTCCGTAGTTCGTTTAACGATTTTGAATGAATCGTTGCAATACGATTAAAAATAGTTGAACCAACCAAGAGTTTTTCTTTCAGTGTGGTAAAATGCATTAAGCAATAATACAAATCTAAGAAACAGTTTATTTCAACAACTTAACGCCTGTCCCTGTCATATGGGGCTTAGCTTGACGGTCTACCAGAAGATGAACCGTAAGCATCTTACGACTTCCAGATTAGTGTGAGGAGCAGGCCCACTTGCAACTCTGGTGAGCACGAGGCTTATCTTCACCTCTGTTAGTTTCGGGAAATATAGCGCTTATGTCATAAAACGATCTGCGCAATACATTTCCTTGCCAATCGCCGGAAACCGATATCCCGTTAAATCATAGCAAAGAAAAGATCCATACCCGAATAGGTTCTAAATGCCAGCTACCACGAAGCTCTCCAAAAATCCAAACCGCTAACGACAGGCTTATGAACACCGAATTGAACTTAAGGACTGCTCGTGGTACCAAATGTTTAGTGACGCTCCGAGTCGAGCCTGAGATAGCCAGGTATGAATGCAATCCATCGTGTTGTCAAGCACGGTAGAAATGAACCTGCGCATCTTAGGAACCAGGAGTCCATCTTGTAAATGTAGGTCTGCCATACCCAAATCATTGCCGCAACAAAGCTTTCCTGCATTAGCTCGGTAGATGGAGGAACGCCAGACCCCAAATGAAATATCGTGCAGTTATATCTACAAACTCTATACCAGGTGACTTCATTTAAGTCTACCGACCTACCGTCTTTGCCTCAACCTCACGATACAACACTTCCTCCATCAGCTAGTTTGATGGAGTGGCGCTTTTTCCTGAAGCTCATTGTCTTTCGGTCGTCCCTCAAGGAGGTGAGTTATATTACACACCTTTTAGCTGGTGACTATTTCTAGTGCCCACCGTTCTGCTGTCTCGAGAATAGCCGATTACAACAATTCCCCACCGTATGCCGGCTAAGGTAGATGTTAGGGCGCTACTCCCCAAAGTTCCCTAACTGAACTACTACAGCTTGACTTTTCGCTATACCAGGGGTGTGTTCAATGTGCATGCTATAGCTGCTCCAAAAGCATAGCATAGTATCACTTGAGCAAGTGTCAAAATTCGCAGTAGCTGGGTGAAGCAGCTATGGATATTGGACAACCAAGAGCTGCTATGTAAGTCGGCTTTTACACAGCACAACTCAATAACAAATTTTTTGAACTTTTATTTTTAGAACTTCAGAAATTTCTGAGTTTTCAGTCATACAGCTGCAAACAGCATTAAAATTAAAAACGTTTGACTTATTACCGGCTTTTGACGCCATGTCTATAAAAAAGAGCAAAGGAGAAACGTTAAAAATTTGACGGTACACGAATCAGCCTACCCGGCCTTTTACACTTCACATTCACCTTATAAAAACTCAATATGAGTTGCGCTGTGTACTGTAAAAGCATACTTAAAACTCAAGTTGGATTAAAGTGCTTAAAAGCCCGCATTTAGTTTACGATAGCACTATTTTCATATTTATTGCTCATCTTCTTTATTACCAAAGCGCGAAAACTTCTTTTCATTTCCATTTGCCATTTCACGTCCATTTTGCTTAGCTTCTTTCAGACTGCGAGCAGCAAACAGCTGCTACCATAGCAGCTATTGCGGAATCTTGGACAGCCAGAGCAGCTAATAGCTGCTATAGCAAGAATATTGAACACACCCCCGGTAGGGTTTATTTATTTATTTGCTATTATTATCCATCGCGCTACAGATATATTTCAATTACAGCGTCAAGAATGAAAATGAAACATAATAAAAAAAGAAATAGAAGAAAGAACTAAGTAATTTAAAACTAACAACAAAAATTTAGTTCTAAATTGAAATTTACGATAACATTTTCAATACTTTCTTGAACTCTAAAAAAGATTTCGGGAGAGGACCAAGCTTAATATCATTGTGCATTCTAAGAAGATGCAACAAAGACGAGCGAAAATAAATTCCCGTACGTAAAAACGGAATAGAAAAAAACTCTGATCGACTAGAACGACTAGATTCACGTCTGGTTATCTGGGAACCAAGATTTGTCAAAAAAACCTTGGCAAAGTTTGAATTAAAAACATTCATTGAGGAACAAACTACGCGATTCCAACGAGGACATATGAAGATTAGAAAGACAAGAGGAGTAGAGACAATAGGGGATGCTGAATTTAAAAAACGAGTGAGTAAACCTACGCTGAACTGGCGTCAGATGCGGACTGAACGATGACGTCAGATAAATACTGAAAGCAAGGGGACCAGATTTGGCACGCGTATTCTAGAATATTGCGTACTAAAGAGGCAAATAAATGAATACAGGTAGAAATGTCGGTAAACATATACGAAGAATGCAAGACAAAGCCAGCAATCCTAGAAGCCCCGGCTGTGATATTCATGACATGAGCATCAAATATCAATTTAGAATCAAACACTAAGCGAAGGACTTTACAATGCTGGACAACTGATAGGCAAACATCCGAAAGGGAATAAGAGAACACATGTGGATCATTTTTATATGAGAATAACGTCTAGTGACACTTCAAAATGTTAAGCGGTAAGAAGTTGTTCTGGCATCTGTGATTAAGCGAAAACAAATCAGCTTATAATTGATCATAATCGTCCGCAGACTTGATTGCCCGATGTAATTTTAAGTTATCCGCATATAAAAAACAGGAGGAGGATAACAGAAGGAAGGTCATTGACAAAAAAGATAAAAATTAAGACTTAGGATAGATCCTTGAGGAGCTCCGGATGTGGGAAATATAGGAAAAAAAATGTAATGGGTTGCTACTACTCAAAGATAGGGCATTAATCCCGAGATTGAAACGGAGGTCCCGAAAATTCGGGATTAGAATTGCCAGAATCCCGAGATTTCGGAATTTTATAAAATAAATATATTAAGGGAATTTAAACAGATATGTTGGCTTATTCGTACTCAATTAAAACTTTATTTTAAATATACACATAAAAACGGAAGTTAAATTCATTATAATGTTAAATTTATGCACATATGTAGATAGGTGTTAACATGTAAAACATTAATCTATAATTGCATCTAATTTAATCTTATGATATAATTTATTTGTATCTTCTTGTCCAATAATTTCTTCTTATATGGTAATGATAGTAAATTATAAAATTAGCTAAAAACGAATTGAAATTTAATCAACATAATGGATGTTACCATAATATAATAAAAATACATAAATCTTTTTAGTTGTTTACATATCAACTACAAAATAATATTGCTTTCAATAAAACAAGTGATAAGTAATAATATCGATTGGTTCAAACTGCTGATTCGTTTTGAAAGTATGCTCTTAATAAACATAATTCGCTGCACATATATCCAGATGCTGAAAAAGATATTTCGGGTTCTACACTTTTTGGTGGGATTCTGCAAGTAATCATACGCCAGTTGTAATAATGAGCCTTTAGCGCCTCTGTTTTCATAAAACGATGTTTCTTTTAGTATTAAGCTCTGGGTTGCTCGCTCATGTCATAATGACGAAACTTTTCGAATTCTCAAAATGGGCTGAATTTTATCAATCCCGAAATCTCGGGAGTTCCGATAAAAAATTCGGGATCCCGAAAATGCCCAAAATGCGTCAGGATCCCGAGATCCCGAAATTTCGGGATTGCATGCCCTACTCAAAGACCAGGTTACTTTCGAGGGAACAACTGTCTTCAATGCAGCCGCTTTAGATAGGTTTAGAGTCGCTACTCGCTAGGGTTTGTAGCTACAATTTTGCATAGCAAACAAGCAGCAAGGACCTCTCTTGTACCAGCATCAGGAATGTGGGGTCGCGAATTCCCAAAGTATCTTCACTGTATCCAAGCACAGCGAAGCCTCTCCTTGCATTCAAATGTTATATAATGTTTTTTTTTCACTTGTTCGTAGCATCCTAGAGTATTGTTGTCAAGTGTGGTCTCATTAGAGTCCCGACGAGTGTTCCTTGACGAGTGCTTACTTTTCAACCTACTCCATTGCCCTATGCTCTCCGATCTTGGTTATATGCTCTGTCTACGTAACGTCAATCGATCAGATAGATCCCAATTAATGTTCTCTCTTCCCTTCGCGTGTTCTGAATTTTATTTTAGCTCACCGCTAGTGCGTATGCCCAGGAAGCATAACAATCTTCAGCTTGGTCCTTTTCCGCTAACGTTCTGTCAATTTAAGTCGCAAATTAAAGATATAATTCTAATGCTTCTTATAATGTTTGACTTTCTTTTTATTTATTTTTTTTTACCATTTTTGCACTTTCTTGAATTGTAAATTGCATATTAGCTTTAATTTGTTGAAGTTCTAATATGTATATTTCTAATATTTTCATTTATTTGTTAATTTTTTCTATTTTCTTGTTTTGGGTTTATTTAATATTTCTATTTTTGTAATTGGGCAGAAGCCTGTTAAAATGGATTTAAATAAATAAATAAATAAAGCTCCTTGATTACACGACAAGCAACAATTCGTTACAGTATGCATTAATGTCGCGAAGTGTGTATACTGAAAGCCATAATTGTTGACCAGTGAAATTTTCTCCCCTCGACGAAAATGAGGACAATGCCTAACGGTCGATAACAATCAATTCCCTTACCTTATTCCTGGAGTGTCTCAGGAAAAATGTCCATTGCCACCAAAGAGTTTAAGGTATCTTAATTTTAACTCAATACTGCCCTGCCTCATAAAATTTATAAAGCCAAGGAAGATCGATCAAATTGGTTTTAATAGTGCAATTTTCACGTGGAATGAAAAAAATGTTCATGTAGATTGCATTTTAGTCAATATTTACCTACTGTTCCACAACATTTTCCAAAATATTGTCACTTTTGATTGTTCCACCGAAAATATTTCTATTTTAACCACCTAGTTTTGATGTTCCGCTTCCGTGGACCTTAATCTCATACGAGTATCTAGCCAATTTGTTCCGGACTTTGGTTTCTGCTTGTCCTTTCAGCAAACACAAATCGACAGTGTACATCTTGAAGTGTATTATTCCGTGTTTCAATTGCAACGTTGCACACTGGATGCAACAACAACAATAAGGGAGAAATTCCATTTAAAATGGTCATGGCTGAAAGCGGGCAACATTTTACTTGTCGGCACGTGTGTTTCGCGTGTTATGTCATTCATAAGTCATTATGAGCCACGTGTGTAACGCTCTTTTAGCTAACACAATAAAATCAAAATTTCAACCCTCCTGATTGTTCTTGAGGAATGATTGGGAGGTATGAATATCGCGTAATGTCTACGCATTTTGGACTTTACGATGTCAGCCGTATCAAAGTGGCGAAAACTTTGTTGTACCGCCTTGTGGCTATGCATTTTGCAAAAAAAAAAAATTGAATGAGTAAAGAGCATTGCAAAAATGATTACGAAGGGCAACAGTGGAATTCGTTCATTCCAGATTTGTTACGAAATATCTTTCCTTAGAATATGTCTTCGCATTTAATCATATCTGCAGATATATATGACACACATTTCGATTTTCAATGCAAGTTTCTTCCTTGATCGAATATCCCCAGGGAGCAATCACTCGGTCTCGCATTGTATTCTTTCTTGGCTTATTGTTTTCCCATTGCAGCCTCCCAGCATTCATTATTAGATATTGCCACATTGCGTCTGTACGACCTTGTTTCTCCCTCGGCCATTTGCGAGACACCCCGTCGCTGTGAATTATCACTTGATTTGCTGCGAATACTTTGTCGTGTATAACCACTTCCCTGCTAGCTTCCCAGTCCGCTCATTCATCCAAGTCCCACGCCGACTCATTATTGCTCCTTGTGCCGTCCATGATTTTGAATTAGGGACAGGCAGCATATTGCCCGAGTCTGTTGAGTTATTTATTTTGATTTTCGATGTGAATTTGATTTTAGCACCCTCCGACCAGCCAGCGCCAGTGCATCGTATTGTAATCGGTTGCTGTTTTCATTCAAGACTCAATTTTAATTTTTAAATCATATCTTGGTCCTGAATTTCATTCGCGTTCAATTATGGGCTTAATGGATCGAATAGCTTTGCAAATAGGAAACAATGATGGGGTTAAAAAGAAATGTGCTGTGTGCACAAGGAGGTTTGATGTTTTGTTTTGAATAAAGCCTGGGAGTGATGTATTAAAATATTTATGTTTATTTCATCTGGTATTAATACCAATTAGCCACTTAAGTGTGTATTTATGTCTAGTTGACATAGTAGAGGAACCAATTTTTAATGTCATATTTAAATATTAATGTATAAAATAAGTGGAAAGAATCGCAAGAAATGTAGCCGATATTTGCATTTTTGAGTCAAGAGATTTTTGTCTGAAAGTAAATCGTTTTCTTACCTAATAGCAAACATAATTGGGAGAATTTCCAGGGTGATTGCAAATTAAAAAGAATCGCGTAGTTTGAATGACTTTTGAAAACTTCAAAAATATAGTATGTATGTTAACTAGAAAGCTGAGCAGTTATAATGGTAGCGAAATAAGTATCATGCGATTTTACGATAAGTTTGATTATTACCGCATTCAGTGTATAGAAAGACACAAATTATAATCAGGGATGATAAAAACATTTTCTTTAATTATCCTTCTCTATTAACTTTGCCTGAAAATCTTCAAAACTACCAAAAATCATCAGTCAACAAAGGTCCGTCAAATTTTCACTCATCAATATCTCAATCAAAATGAAATAAGTCATCAAAATCAATCTCGTATCTCAACACATTGTCAAGAAGTGTATCATCGCATGAGCGTAACGAATCTCTGTACTACATTATAATCATCACAAATCTCCAGAATGTCGACCCTCGATCGGCGTGTGATAGCACTTGAAGCTAATCCCATTAATTCGCAGCCGTGAAGCTATGAGCATCCCTTCTGGTTCTGGTCCAGGCGTTGGTTGATCTTGCAAAGGAACACGACGCATTTTCCCCTTTCAGACTGCAGCAAGCGCATCAATATAAACACCATGTAAGCTCTTGATTATCCCATTATCGAGATTGCGCATTTCAATGGTGCTAATCATCCTATTATACTATCTCGAAAGAGTCGACTTTTTCCCAGGAGCAGGAGTCGAGTAATTAATAAAAAGTGAGCTGCCTTTTCCCACTCCCACTTCGCACTCGTATACAGTATGGACAAGCGAGATGAGAACAACTTATTATTTAATGTCGATTTTCGACCAGTCATCATCTAAAAGCGAAACGCTTATGCAATTCATGGGATTCGTTGTTGATGGTCGGCACGCGATCTGTAACGCGTACGAATTACGAAAATCCAATCGAATGATAATGATTAATGACTACTTTCGGAGCTCCGGAAGTTCGTCTTGCGTTGCAGGGAGTGCGAGTGTCAAAAATGGAAATCCAAATGGCTGGATGTCGAAATGACTAGGAGAGAAGGACGAATGTAGGAAGTTACCCTCGGGCATATCCAAAATATTTACACAAAACATCAATTTTATCTGACCGACTCTCCCCTTTTGGTCTTTTGCTTGTGTCGGCAAAGAATTGAACTTTACTTTCACGGCTAATAAATTTTTGTCCGATACATTAACCTTCGATGATTCTGTGCATTTTGAGTTTTATTGTTCACCAAGTAGATGGAATGCTGGGAACTATTCGTTCTGAATGATGTAAACAATATGGAAATAAACAATATGTTACGTTATATGCATGAAATAGACAAGCTAACTCTTTTGCAATAATAGTATAACTTTACCAATGCATCTATGTCCCATTCGAATAATATTCAAGCACAAGTTGGGAAAAATAATGCGGTTTTGAATGTGATTTAGCTTTTCGTCTTTTGCAGAATATATATTAGATACAAGTTATATTTCAGCAGTTAAATATTTGTGTGAATAGACTCCTCAGACTCTTTATTTTATTTTTATTTTGACTTTCCTAATTTCTTTATATTTACCCTTTATTCGTGGTAAAATACGACGTGTGACAATTAAGTAACGGGACTGTGTCTACCACAGTCATATGCACTCAGAAAAATACTTCAATTTTTTGAGGAAAAATGAACACATTATCAAAGAAAATTAGTATTGGGATTCCACAAGGCACAGTACTAGGTCCTATTTTGTTCTTGATATACATCAACGACCTATTGGAATTACATATAAAAAACTCTTCTGTTTTTGCATTCGCTGATGATACGGTAGCTCTTTTTTGGGGCAGTGATTGGAGCGAAGCAACCGAAGTAGCTAATGCGGGAATTAATAAAATATCACGTTGGTTAGATACAAATAAGGTCAGCATTAATATAAAAAAATCTGCATTAGTTCCGTTTTCCCTGAATTTATTAGGATTACCGAGGGAGGCTCCTCGAGTTTTTATGCACAAATCCTCATGCTCATCAGTTATGTGTAACTGCTCTCCACTCCCAGTAAACTCATCTGTAAAATATCTTGGCGTAGTGATAGACCAACATTTACGCTGGGAAAAACATATTACTTTTGTCTGTAGTCGATTAAGAAAAACTATTTATAAATTTGTAGAACTAAGAACAATACTAAAAATAAACCAATTGAGGATGGTATTTCTTGCCTTAGTTCAATCTGTAGTAGAGTACGCAATTGTGAGTTGGGGGGGTCTAGCTGCCAGTACTTTACGACCTTTGCTACTATTGCATAAAAAAATAATAAAAATCTGCTTAAGAAAGCCAGTACGATACCCTACTCAATTTCTTTATTCTAATTTTAACATCCTTTCAATATCTAGCAGTTATAAATTTAAAATGCTGCTATATATACACAAACACCTTAGCGAATTCCCTCTTGAATTAAATACAGGCCACTCAACGCGTTTACAAACCCGTAGAGCACTTCAAGAGCCCAGATTCCTAACTGCAACTGCTGGAAATCATGCATCTTATGTAGCTCCACGAGTTTTCAATAGATTACCAGTCAACATATGTAGGATAATGAATTATCATATTTTTCGAAAAGCTGTGAACCTCCAGGAAAATAATATTACTTAATCGATTTTTGATTTGAAATAACTTCTGCAAATGGCAATCTTGTAAATATATAATTAATACTGCTGTATACAAAATGTTAAATCACTTATTACAATGAATTAATTAGCAAAACTTGTAAAAATATGTTTAAACATACAGGCTCTCTTTCCATAGCATGAGCTTTGCTCTTTATGGAAAGGCCAACTATACATTTTTTTTTGTCTTGTAATTTATGTTTGAAATGTAATTCTTGAATTTGGCAATAAACTTATTATTATTATTATTATTATTAATTGGTAATGATTCTGCGCCAAAGAAATATTTACTCAAACCAAAGAAAGGAATTTATTCATTTCAAAGAAATAATATTGAACTTGCCCTGAGTAAAATTTGGTAGTTTTAAGGAAATGTTGCTATAAATCTGACATCAATCGGTTCTGCTACGATCAGCGAAGTAAAGCACTGTTGGGCGCGGTTATTTCTTATATGGGGCACCGCTTGAGAACATTGCATGTCGTTGCCTTTTGAAAACTCTGCCTACACTCAGAAAAATAAATGTTGTATAATTAAAGAAAATACTTCTTGAATTTAAAATCTCTGAAAATTTACTTAATCTAAAGAATTGTTTGTTTAAATTATGAAATATAACATTTGCTTAAATAAATTTTCATAAGATTTATATGTCAACTTAGTCATGAGTCAAAGTAAGCATTTATAAAGCCAAAAACATAAATATCTTCGAATATTTAAGTATATTATTCTATATTTTAAACAAAAAGTTCATAGCTCGAATGTATTTGTTCTTCTTTCATAAAAAATATATAGTACTTCAAAGTAATGAAATTATTTCATTAAATTTATGAAAGATATTAAATTACAAGCATGAAATGTTTTATGATTAATGCTCACTTTACTTAGAAATTAAGAAGAGCTGGAAGGAAATTTAATGAAATCTAGGAAAGTTTCTTTAAATTAATGAAAAATACTTTTCAAGTCTAAGAAATTTTCATTAATACATGACAGCACTCTCATCATAGTTTCTTTGTGATTATTTGTATGCTTCACCAAACATGAACGGACGCGTGTTTCATTTTGCCTCCGATTCTCAGGAATTGCGTGTAGTTTGGAATTGCGTGTAGTTTGGAAGTGCGTTACTTATAAATTGATTATATTATAAATTACAGTTGTGAAAATAAGTTTGATTTTGTGCTTTTTCATCCTTTCAGTAACAGCAGATAAGAAATAATGTAGTAAACCTGAAACAAAGTTAATTAATGGAAAATTCAGAGAAAAGTTTTATTTCAGACAGTGATAGTGCTTACGATATAGAGATGACTTCAAATGATATGAGTGTAGAAAATTTATCAGACTCCGAAAGTTATATAAACGTACAGAGAATTATTTCGTTACCAAACGATAAATATATCCAAGTTTACGCCCTACTTAATAATTGGGGACTCTCTGAATATTTTGATAGATTTAAAGGTAAGTATTTTTAATGCCGAAGAATTTCCTTTCAATGAGTTTTTCACTCTATTAGAGTGTAATATTGATTTTGAAAGTTTTAAATGGCTAAATGAAAAACACATTGATCAACTATTCCCAAATGATCATGATCTTGGTGCGAAAGTTCGTTTCGAACACTTTTTTAAAGAATTTGTAAACTCAGAGACTCCGAGTTCTTCTAACACTAGGCCGTCCCCAACCTCAAGTTTCATAGAGGTAATGGAAAATAATGCATCTCCTCCCGAATTTCGTACTTCAAATGTAAGTCCTTCATTTTATATTGCACAATTATGAATATTGTAGCATAATATTTTCTAACTAGTTCGTTTAATATTATATCTGCTTTTAGGTTATTAAAGTTAATGAAGTTTTAAATAATTGTCCCAAATCCCAAAGTGTACTTAAGTATTATAAAATTAATAACAATTTGAAAGACAATCACCGTCATATTTTGGTAAATACAATAGTTCACCATGCGGCATATGAAAAGGAAATTAAACTAAAGCCGCGAGTTTGTAAAAACATCGCAGAACAAATCGTATCCATTTTTCCGACAGAAACAGAAGTATTACTTTACCAAATATCTAATCCTTGAAAAAAATATAATTTTAAATACTTTTAGAGTGCATATTATTTATACAAGAAGAATAGTAGACCTGGTGGATACCTTTATGGCAAGTACCACAACGTATTGACTTATTTAAGGTCGGAAGGACTAATAAAGAATAAAAAACAAAAGAATCCCCGAACAACAACTTCACCAGGAAAAAGTACGATTTTTAGTATTTATGTTTATTCAAAATTAAAATATATAAATTCCTATAGGTCAAACTTCTACCCCAAATCCTGAAATGAGGAATGAAGAAATATTGCTAAAAAATAATATTTATGCAGAAAACGTCATTTTTCAAAAGTGGGAGCTTACATCTTATTATAGGAAACAGCTTATATCAGACAAGAATACTCCATCTTCGGAGATACTTAAGAAATGGCCTCTGTACACAAAATCTTTTGGTTATAAATTGGTAATAGCAAATACATGCTGTTTGTAATTTTTTTTAATGATATTGATGATTTTTTCTTTAACAGATTGACATAGACTTTAAAATTTGGTATCCTGGAAAAGAAGATTTGCTAATAGTCTGGTGGGAAAAGTTTTCTTCAATTATATGGGATTATTTTAAAAGTAACATCAAAGACCCAGAAAGCATAGAGCAATACCTAAATCAATATGACCACATTATTAAAATAGATGAAAGTAGGTTTCACCATTCATATGATTTTAGTAAAATATCTATAAATTCCTTTTTAGGTTCTCGCAATGCAATAATTTTCCTCTTGCTTCATGCCTTAATACCACCAACATCACGTAAATTTATAATCGATAGTAAAACAAAAAAGCGAAAAGTTATCAAAAGCTCGATAAAAAGCTCCCAGAAATCATCTATGTACTTGATTCATTCAAGTAATGATGTTGAAGTGGAAATCCGCAAAATTGTCGATTTTAATTATTCGCAGAAGACAACCATTCAACCTTTTATTTTTGTAGTAGGAACTGATCATTTTTCTTTAAGCGCGTATTACATTTTTTTCAATAATAACATTTATAAGCTGCCTTCTTTCTTGAAGGCATTAGATATTTGTTACAAGATTATACACATATTTAATTTAGAATATACTAAAGATTCAATACTTGTTTGGACATTTGTGCAAAGATTTTTCTACGATATGGTACTCGAATGTGATCATCAAAATTCAAAACTCTTGGCTATTTTAAATGATATGAGGCTTATGAGTAATTTTTAATTAATATTTTAAAAATGAATTACTGCTTTATTTGTAAACGCTCATTTAATGAGCTCCAGTTATTATTTTCCCATTTAAGAAAGTTCCATTTATTACATCGTTTTTGTGAATATGAATGTGGAAACTTAACCTGCAGGCAAAAATTTAGTACTTACAAGTCGTTCACAAGTCATATGCGTAATCATACAATTAACGAAGAATTAAATCAGTATTTCTGTCCAACAAGTGAAATTTCAGTTTATCCATGTAATTCCTCCCAATCACTTAACCATGAAGAGGAAACATTATCTAACCTTGAGAACAATAATGAAATGACATTAAATTTGCCATTGCCAAACTTACCTGATATTAAAAAAAATACGATTTATTTTTGTCTAAAATATTTAAAAAAAAATAATTTTACGAGAAAAAATGTAGAGGAGATAAAAAAGGATGTTAAAAACATAATAACAGCTAATATTGCAGAATATTTAGAATCTCTTAAGAACTGCTTTAACTCCAATATTTCCGAAAAACTTGACGAAGTTATATTGTTTTGCCGAAATCCTTTTCCGAACTGCGAGACGGAATATAAACTTAAAAATCTACTTAAAGAAAGCGACTTGTATGAAGACCCTAAAATTATTTTTCTTGATAATACTATAACAAATGTAAGAACAAATTATCAAAACACTTTAGCTCCGCATGAGTTAAAAGGGTGTATGTTGCCAATAATTTTTCAGTTTCGGAAATATTTTGAAATTAATGGAATTTTCGAAATGTATTATGAAAATTTATGCTTATTCCGACAAAATTCAAAAATTTCCAACTTTGTCAATGCTGCCCTATGGAAAAGCTATGAAAATGAGTCAGAGAGTGAAATTACCATGCCTTTTTTTTATATTCCGACGATTTTCAAATTAATGACCCCTTAGGAAGCCATCAATCTAGCCTCACTGTTTTTTATTATTCCTTTCCAACAGCTCCACTTCACTTTAAATCTAAACTGGAACATATTTTCTTGGCTGGTATATTTCTTTCAAACGACATTAAAAGTAAAGGAAACGAAAATTGTCTTAGATCCTTAATTGCTGAGATCAATATCCTCCAAGATGAAGGAATTAAAATAAAATGCAATTCAGGCGAAAAAATTGTTAAATTTAAATTGGGTCTTTTGCTAGGAGACAATTTGGGGCAAAATAGTATATTGGGTTTTGTAAAATCATTCAGTTCGCAATACTACTGTAGATTTTGTACCTTGCCAAGTAGTCAAAGTCAGTCCATGTTAGTAGAAGACACTACCACTATAAGAACTATAGAAAATTATACAAATTCTATCGGGAAATTCGGAATAGTTGAGAACTCGGTCTTCAATTCTGTATCTTGCTTTCATGTGGTAAACAACTGGGCGGTAGATGTTATGCATGACATTTTCGACGGTATCGCTCACTATAATTTATGTCACGTAATTAATAGTTTGCTCGCTAAAAAATACTTTGATTTACAGACTTTGAATTCAAGAAAGCAAGGATTTAATTATAATGAAAGTGAAATCGGAAACATGTCTCCTCCTATTTCTACTAACCATTTGAAACGCAAAAAATTTAAAATGAATGCCCGCGAAATGTGGACTTTTCTACATTTTTTACCACTCATAATTGGTGATTTAGTTCCCGAGGACGATGTAACATGGTTATTCTTCCTAAACTTTCTCACCATTGCTGATATATTATTAAGTGATGATTTCGATCATCAAACTCTGGTTAAACTTGAAGTTCTAATTTCAAATCATCACAGAAGTTATATAGAACTTTTTCACGATACATTGAAGCCAAAACATCACTTCTTAACTCATTACGTTACAGCTATCCGTAATTCTGGTCCAGTAAAAGACCTCTGGTGTTTCCGCTTTGAATCAAAACATCAGATTTTCAAAAAGTACCTTCGTAACATGTCTTCAAGGATCAATGTTCCCATTTCACTTTCCTTTAAATATTTATATGAATTCGCGTTTAATATATTGGATTTTAAAAATGAGATCTATCAAGTTTTATCTTCATCGAGATCGCTTTCTGATAGTCCACATTTTTCTTTGATCAAAGCCTTAAATGTATCCGGAATTGATTTTGAATGTAATTGTTTTTCAATAGATATTGTAACTTTTTGTGGAACTAAATATAAAAAAGAATATTGTTTTGTAGCCGAAAATGATTCTAAGATACAGATTTATAAAATTATTGAAATTATTCAATCAGAGAATTCAATTTTTTTTTTTGCTTGGACAAGCATTGAAAATTTGTTTTAAAAGTCATATAGTAGGATATATTATTTCAGGCGAAGAGAATAATTTTTTGATTAACAATTTAGAAGATATACGGAAACCTCCCATCCATATATACAACTTACCTAATGGAGAACAAGCAATGAGGATAAAAAATTCATTTTAAAACAATAACAATATATAATTTTTAATCTTTTTGTAACTAATATATACGGTATGTAATAAATTTATTCATAAAATATTGCTTTTATTTATTTATGTTATTACTACTATAAATAGCATCCTACAATATAGTATAGTGAGGATAGTTTTTGTAAGTGAGATTAATCGACTCGAAAATATAGTTTTATTCGCAAATAATATTGATGCCAGCTTTCAACTGATATGATTTAATATTTCAAGTTTATAAATCATTAATTGGGGAAACAGTATACATTCATATTTCATAATATGCGGAAGGAGGAGCTGCAGGTAAGGCACATTTTTGGAAAAATATTTTCAATTTTAAGAAACGTTTTATTCGGCTATAAAAGGTTTTCTCATTATATTAAAAAAAAAAATTCATAAATTTAATTACAAAAAACGAAGATCTTATGTGAGTTTTTCCTTTGACCTGTGAAGAAAATTCATGAAATCTATGAAATTCATTTCATTTATTCGATGAACACCAAATTTAGTTCAATGAAAATGTCATTACTACTATGATATATGTGTTTATTTCATTCAAGGGATTTTTTTTCTTAGATCCTATAACACTACTTCTTCGGGTCCAAATCATGCCTATTTTTTCCTTAGATTTATGTAATTTTACTTTGATGTTACAAAATATTTTTCTGAGTGTACCTTCAGCGCGGCTTACTTTGAACGGAGTGAAAAAATAAAAACAAGTAAAAAAAATTCTAGCGTACCGAACAGCTAGAAAACTAATTTTCGAAGATATTGTCTGTGAGTGTGGAAACACGTAATACACTTTTTTGTAGAATCATATCAACCATTCCTTATCCAAAGCAACAAAACTCAACTATAACACAAATAATGAAAATGTTCAGTGCTAGCAACACTTTCCCAACGAAGCAGCAATCAGTTTACCATAACAAGCTCATACTTGAATCAACTTATCATTTGAATTTCGTTCTCATCGGATGATTTCATCGAAAGTTTTAGCGGTTAAACGTTTGTTGAGGCTGCCATCCAAAAAATTTTCAAAACTCGTAAAATTTAAAAATTGGTTTCTTATTTTTATTGCAAATGCTTTGCATATGAGTACGTAATTTAAAGCATCTGTTGGTGCAATATTTACGAAACTGGCTAATGCTGGTAACCCTGTGTTAGCAGCAAAGCAAAATATATACCAAATCTGCTTCACGTTAAGTTAAACTCAACCAGTAAATTTCGTTTTGATTGAATCACTGCGCTGGAAGTCATACGGGTGAAAATAATTTTAGGGCTACCACCCTCAAAACTTTTCAAATTTTGAAAGCGTTAATATTTATTGTTAATTTTCATTGCAGGATCATTCCCATTTGCAAATATAATGACATAATCAAAAATAGTCATAGCTGGCAGCCCTTTCATGGTTTTTTACGAAATTCCTATGACATTTCGTTCAAATTAAGGTCCATTTACTGCATGAACTTCGTTTTGATTTCATAAATGGACCGGAAGTTATAGGGAAAAAAGCTTTATTTTGCTGAGCAAATTCGCAAGATTTAGGAGACAAAAATCACCATAGCTGGCAACTCTATTCTAATTTTCCAGCCGAATTTTCACGAAATCCAAATATTGTGTCAATTTCGTTTAAATGTGATGGCTGAATCGGAAGTTATATGCCAAAAAGCTGTTTTTTTCAGTGATTTTTCAAGATGGTATCACTGCCACAGGGTTGCTTGCATTTCAAAGTCACTTCTATCACACCTAGTCCTATTATTGGGGTGCCCGTTTTTCAGTTTTCAATTTTGTTCAATTTTGTCTTTAAGCAAAATTTCACTCGTGAATTCGTCTGTTTTTTTACTTTGCTTACTCTCTCAATTCAACAATGTACCCAATGTTAGCAACAAAATCCTCGATATTGTCCCAACTAATCTTCCTCTTTCTGCCATTTGTTGAAGTACCTTCCTGCACCCTGATCTTCATCATCTTCTTCTCTTCATGAAATCAACTATGAGCCGCCCGTCTAAATTCTCACTTCCAAGCTCCGTATCAACTTTAAAAAAGGCTAATTTTCCCGCTTTAACCAATGAAATAAATGGTACTATGTTACTCGTATCATTTCTTCAAAGGGCTAAGTGTGGAGGATACTCATTCTTGTCCAAAATAACCTACACTGAGAAAAATACTTCTATTTTTTGAAGAAAAATGAACACATTATCCAAGAAAATTGGTAATGATTCTGCGCCAAAGAAATATTTACTCAATCCAAAGGAAGAAATTTCTTCATTTCAAAGAACAAATATTGTACTTGCCCTGAGTAAAACTTGGTATAGTTTCAAAGAAATATTTACTCAATCGAAAAAAATGAATTTTTTCATTTCAAGCACTGATATTGCACTTGCCCTGAGTAAAATTTGATATAGTTTCAAGAACATCTGGCATCTGGCATAAATCGGTTCACGTACGATCACCGAAGTTAAGCAGTGCTGGGCGCGGTTACTACTTAGATGGGGGACCGCTTGAAAGCATCGCATGTTGTTGGCACGCAAAAACTCTGAAAAAAAATATTTCCCATTTTTCGTTTTTTTAAAGTGCCATATTTTTTTCTTATTTTCTGAAGCGCTAGTATTATTTATGCCTTGTCCCCAATTTAAGCTATAATGTGACAGTTAATCAACGAAGTTAGGACAACTGAAGACGAACAAAGTCAACCATGAACCCGGCGGAATTCGAACCCACGAGCGGTAGATCGCTGCTTTGGATTGACACGTTAGCGAGCTAAGCTATCGACCCTTTATTTGTGTAGAGGAAAAGTTGATAGAAGTCAGAAAAACTATCAATTTTTTCATCGAATATTGAAGCTTGGTTGTTGTTGAAACATAGAAAAAAATATTCGCGGTGAAGATATAATTTACTAAATTCATAGACATAATTTACAAGATTTGAGGAAAATTACTTACTTGAAATAAGGTAAAGCAAAAATTGTATTCCGTTGAATGTAAGACATTTTTCAATGATATGTATACAAATTACTGATATCAAATAAAAGTTTATTTGATTTGTGGAAGATTTCACATCTCGTAAACAAGTAAATATTTTCTTTGATTTTCGGAAACATATTTTTCTGAGTGTATTGTTATGTTTCTTCTTATTGCTGCAACAAAATATCCAACCTTCCGTGGACTACTAGCGACGTCGCGGTTGGTTATGGATCCAAAAACTCTGTGCGAAGAAAATACAGAATGTATGACTCATTTTCACATTTACAATCTTTACAAGCTACTGCCAAAAAGGTAGTCAATGACGCGATGCGTGCTTACTTTGAACATGTCGAAGATCCTATTTCATGAATAATTCTAAGTCTCACTGGTTCTATATCAACTTCTTTAAAACTGTCTCTTGAAGCTTGAATAGCTTAGTGGGTAGAGCACTGGCTTCTTGTATGTGGGGTCCCTGGTTCGAATCCAGGTTCGGACGAGGTTCCGCGCACCTAGCTCTAAATAGGAACCTGAATTAATCAGGGGCAAAGTGAGTCGTGGAACTAATCACTTCACACTCGTATTCACAATGATTGTAAATTTGTAATGAAGCTCTCTACCAGCTTCAACTTCTAGACCCGTACGAGTGTTGTCTTGGGATTAATTTGCTTTAAAACTGTCTCTAGTATTTCGTCTGTTTTTTATCTTCGTTATTAAGTTTTTCTCTAAGAGATACCTGAACTGTTTTGCTCAATTTTTCCCTGCTTTAGTCAGTTAATTTTTCTGTATCTACTTGTACACTGCCTTCTTATTTATTAATTTTGGGAAATCTTAGCGTTTTAATCGGTATTTTTACATCACTTTAGAATTCCGCTAACATAACCTCCACCTATCCACTAAGTGGGTGATACTTCTTCCATCTCTAACTATAGTCCCATATCTCTTTCACTCTGCTAAAGTAATCAGCTCGAAAGAGTTACTTACAATAGAGCCTAACCTTTGGTTCAGCTGTTACTAGCCAGCGAACGGCATAGATTCATTAAAGGTAATTCGACGATTTCCTACTTAGTTTCGTTCCCAAATACTATTGCTTCCCGTCCAGAAAAATTAGCTGAATTTCATATATGTACATTTTGGATTGGTGCCGTTTTAGTTTGGCTCTCCTCCCACGTTTATGATCGACTTTGTGTTGTTCTTGTGAATACTTGTTCTTAGACACTCATTTTCACACTCAGAAAAATATGTTTCCGAAAATCAAAGAAAATATTTACTTGTTTCCGAGATGTGAAATCTTCCACAAATCAAATAAACTTTTATTTGATATCAGTAATTTGTATCAATATCATTGAAAAATTTCTTACATTCAACGGAATACAATTTTTGCTTTACCTTATTTCAAGTAAGTAATTTTCCTCAAATCTTGTAAATTATGTCTATGAATTTAGTAAATTATATCTACACCGCGAATATTTTTTTCTATGTTTCAACAACAACCATGCTTCAATATTCGACGAAAAAATTGATAGTTTTTATGACTTCTACCAACATTTCCTCTACACAAATAAAGGGTCGATAGCTTAGCTCGCTAACGTGTCAGTCCAAAGCAGCGATCTACCGCTCGTGGGTTCGAAATCCGCCGGGTTCATGGTTGACTTTGTTCGTCTTCAGTTGTGCTAACTCCATTGATTAAGTGTCAAATTATAGCTTAAACTGGCGACTAGGCACAAATAATACTATCGCTTCAGAAAATAAGAAAAAAATGTGGCACTTTAAAAAAAGGAAAAAATGGAAAAAAAAAAATTTTCAGAGTTTTTGCGTGCCAACAACCTGCGATGCTTTCAAAGCGGTCCCCCATCTAAGTAGTAGCCGCACCCAGAACTGCTTAGCTTCGGTGATCGTACGTGAACCGATTTATGCCAGATGCCAGATGTTCTTGAAACTATATCAAATTTTACTCAGGGCAAGTGCAATATCAGTGCTTGAAATGAATAAATTCCTTTCTTTCGATTGAGTAAATATTTCTTTGAAACTATACCAATTTTACTCAGGGCAAGTTCAACATTTGTTCTTTGAAATGAAGAAATTTCTTTCTTTGGATTGAGTAAATATTTCTTTGGCGCAGAATCATTACCAATTTTCTTTGATAATGTGTTCATTTTTCTTCAAAAAATAGAAGTATTTTTCTCAGTGTAGTGTGCAAACTTTTCATCGCTTTTGTATCCATCATTGTTTACCTTTTTACGTTTGCATGCAAGCAATATTGATGTGCTATGCGATAAATGGTAGTAACTCATAAAAATATACCGAGTTACAGAGACAAACCAACAAAATCTATTCTCTTTCTGCAACCGAATATGAAATGCCGACTCAAAGGAAAAAAAAAACAGAACGAAATATAATTTTAAGGAATAGACTGGATATGATAGCTTTATAAAACGGCTACCAACAATTTACGCAAAATTATAAGAATTCAATTTCAAATTTTGAACTATCAGCGTTATGATCCGATTTTTTTTTAAAGAATCGCATATGAAAATCGAGAAAGCAGAGCTACATAAATATACTGCTTCGAGACACGTTTCTTCACGTAGACCTTTTTTGAATTCGACTTCAACGATATTAAGTATAACATACTTTTATTTTTTATTTTTTCTTTGTTAAAAAATAACAATCCATTTAATGCTAGGCCTACCGTCAGATAAACCTATCAAGTTATTCCCCAATAAAGCACCAATAACTCAAAGGAGTGACCATCAAAGTACTTTTTTACACACACTCGAAATTCATAGTGCAAAATTCTTCGTGGTTCTTCTGACGAATGTCACTTTATGAAGTTCTACGCTGCAAGATATATAAGATTAGATAAGATAGTTGAATTAAAATATTAGGAATAGAACTATTAGTTTCACAGAGTTAACCATTCTGGAGAATCAAAAATCCAGCCTTGACATTTGGCAACTGTCAAACATAAACATAAAACTTAAAAAAAACTTACTAAAAAATAGTGATTTTCCCGTGGCTAAATTTCACGCTTTAAGAAGGAATTCTATTAAGTTGCTGTAATAATGAAGAGGATGTCCCCATTTTATTGGTTCTATGTCGTGCTCTACAGGTTCATTAAGGTGAATTTAACATTTGGACATACTGGCAATCTAGAAGCCCTTATTGAAGCTAGTAGCTGCCAAAAAGATGAAAGAATAGGTTAAGCAGTTCATGGTTGGCTACTAATTTGACAATTTTTGACAAAACTTGAGCTTTTCTATACAAAAATGCTATTAATGAACTGAAGTTTGTGTCCTTAGTATTTATTGACAGTCAAATTTTTAAAGCAATCAGCTTCAGATACGAGCTACACCATTGTGTTCGATCTTAGATACAGCGCTGGCTACGTTTTTATCTACAGCCTCTGCTTACAGCTCCTAGTTTCAGCTACATAAATAGCTATTGCTGCAGTCACAGGTCCCCCTATAAACAGTTTAAATGACGCAAGAATTGAAGGCTGCCGATCATGAAATACATAGATGACACGTCGTTTAGATGCTAACTCAACGATAATTTTTCGATCAAAATTTTCTTCAGAAATGGGCCTGGTTTCGGGCTTGCTATATCTGTGAAAGCAAAATCCCAAAAGTATCTTAAAAGAGACCAATTCATCATTTAAAAGGGAATACCTGGTATGAATTTTGGTTTGAGGGCATCATACGCCCGTAGGTGCTAAAAAATCATGCAAAAGTCACGATTACTCACAGTTATTCAGGATGATTTTTTTTTAGCTTGAAATCGGAGATATGCGCCTAGAAAATATGTAATTTGAACAAGACGTTGCCAAAGGCCACCCAACACGATAAATATTTGTTCAATAAAAAATATGCTCTTCCACAAGGATCAGGACTGATCTGTCTGTGATTTTTGTTTATTGTCTCCTCCCGTCCGTGTTTCATTTTCACCATCCTTAGTGTTGCTTTTCTACATCTCTTAAAGAAGCCTCGCACTAGCCTATGAACGTTTCTTTGCGGCATTCTCGTTTTACCTCAAAAGCCGCTTTTTTTCTACTTTCGAACTATTATTTGGTGGTCTTTGATATTCATACGTCGAATTGGGGTTTTTCAGGAATTTTGTCTTTAAGCAAAATTTCACTCGTGAATTCGACTTTTTTTTACTTTGCTTACTTTCCCAATTGAACAATGTACCCAATGTTAGCAACAAAATCCTCGATATTGTCCCAACTAATTTTCCTGTTTCTGCCATTTGTTGAAGTACCTTCCTGCGCCCTGATCTTCATCATCTTCTTCTATTCATGAAATCAACTATGAGTCGTCCGTCTAAAGTCTCACTTCCACGCTCCGTCTCAACTTTAAAAAAGGCTAATTTTCCCGCTTTAACCAGCGAAATAAATGGTACTATGTTACTCGTATCATTTCTTCAAAGGGCTAAGTGTGGATGATACTCATTCTTGTCCAAAATAACCTATTGTTATGTTTCTTCTTATTACTGCAACAGAATATCCAACCTTCCGTGGACTACTGGCGACATCGCGATTGGTTTTGGATCCAAAAACTCAGTGCGAAGAAAATACAGAATATATGACTCACTTATAGACATTTACAAGCTTTACAAGCTGCTGCCAAAAAGGTAGTCAATGACTCAATGTGTGCTTACTTTGAACATGTCGAAGGTCCTATTTGATGAATAACTCTAAGTTTCACTGGTCCTATATCAACTTCTTTAAAACTGTCTCTTGGAGCTTTAGTAGCCTAGTGGGTAGAGCACTGGCTTCTTGTGTGTGGGGCTTCTGGTTCGAATCCAGGTTCGGACGAGGTTCCGCGCACCTAGCTCTAAATACGAACCTTAATTAATCAGGGGCAAAGTGAGTCGTGGAACTAATCACTTCACACTCGTATTCACAATGATTGTAAATTTGTAATGAAGCTCTCTACCAGCCTCAACTCCTAGATCCGTACAAGTGTTTTCGTGGGATTACTTTACTTTAAAATTGCATCTACACTCAGAAAAATGTCACTTTTTTTAGAATCACTTTAAATCAAAAGTTGATATCACTTTGAAATAAAAAGCGATTCTTGCACGAATTCCACTTTATTATAAAAATTTTCTTTTCAAATCAAAATTTTTCATCATTGAATTAAAAAGAAAAAGAGAAAAAAATTTTTGAATCAAAAATGTTCAAATATGATTTGGCGCCATATACGTTTTCTTTTTAATTCAATGATGAAAAATTTTGATTTGAAAAGAAAATTTTTATAATAAAGTGGAATTCGTACAGGATTCGCTTTTTATTTCAAAGTGATATGAACTTTTGATTTAAAGTGATTCTAAAAAAAGTAACATTTTTCTGATTGTAGTATTTTGTCTGTTTTGCATCTTCGTGATTACGTTTTTCTCTAAGAGATACCTGGACTGTTTTGTTCAATTTTTCCCTGCTTTAGTCAGTTAATTTTTCTGCATCTACTTTTATCCTGCCTTCTTTTTTATTAATTTTGGGAAGTCGTATTATTAATGATTTCGATGCCGGTAGTACCATTAATATTTCTACTGAATCACTTTCATCTTCTTTTTGCCTTTTGTAACTAATTTCTAATCTTAGCATTTTAACCGATATAGATTTCCGCTAGCATAATTTCTACCTATCCACTAAGTGGGTGATACTTCTTCCATCTCTAACTATAGTCCCATATCTCTTCCACTCTGCTAAAGTAACCTGCTTGAAAGAGTTGCTTACAATAAAGCCTAACCTTTAGTTCAGCTGTTACTAGCTAACGAACAGCATAGATTCATTGAAGGTAATTCTACGATCTCCTACTTACTTTCGTTCCTAAATACTGTTGGCTCCCGACCAGAAAAATAAACTGAATTTCATATATGTATGTACATTTTGAATTGGTGCCGTTTTAGTTTGGTTTTCCTAACACATTTATGGACGTCTTTGTGTTCTCATTTTCACTACCTCAAGACTTTTGCCAGGATTCATTCTGAGTGTTTTATTGTTATTATTATACATTTTATTGCTATTTATCAACGATCTTTCATCTCTCTTCAAAACATTCTGATTTTTGCGCGCTGACAACCTAAAAGTTTTTAGAGTAATTGAATTTGTTAAGTACTGTTCGCGGTCGCAAAATGTCTCGCGTGTTTGGGCGGACTGGTTGGTACCTTTTTTTCTATTTAAACTTTGTAACGGCTGCTTATTAGTTGAACCCAGCAATCACAATTCTGTTAGAGAATCGGGCCGCGCTAGCAAAACCTTATTCTATTTTAACGCTCCCTTTGCTCCTATTTTTCTACCCCTCTTTTGAGTTTGCCCGTCAGCACACAATAGCATCAACCTTGCTCCTCTTCCCCGGGCGTTATCTGTATTCAGAAATGCATTTAGAAACAATGCCCTTTCACACAATTTCAATATTTTCTGGTTATTATCATTTGTATTTGCCTTTTATTACGTGCAATTTAACTTTGAATTCTCCGCACCTATCCTTTCCTTAGTTTTCATGTTTTTTTTCAATTTTGTCTAGTCTATAATTTTCTCTTGTTTGATGTGGCCAGCAAACAAATATATACATTAGTGACAAAAGGCTTCAAGGTTTTGATATTTCAACTGGCCTCATACCTAGATCTTGTGATTTGGCCTTGCACTTTGCAAACATTGATTTTTTCCCGAAAAACGCTATACTTCATTCTTCGGAACTAAAATTAATTGCATTAATCACTACTCTATTCTTTTATAATTCTTAATTTTCGACTTGTTCATAATTGTTTCATAGTTGTCTCGGGAGCATACAAAAAAATAATCGTTCACAAACAAAAGTTCATCAAAAACATAAAAAATTCCATTCATCATTGTTTACGTTTCAATCCCCGAAAATCCCACAAACAATCTTCCCACACTACTCCTCCTCCCAATCACTTACCACATCTATATCAAACAAACAATTAACATTTCCACGCGTAGCGTAGCAAAAAAATACTGAATGTGATCTATTAGCTAAAGTTCACAGGAGAGCAATAAATAATCGGAGACAACTGCTGGCAATCGCGTACGCCGATCCTTTTTTTTTTTTATTCAATTCGTAAATTATCGACATACGTTCGGGGTAGTTTTCCCACGGTACCAATCGAAAATGACATCGAAAATATGTTCGGCAGGCCACTTTCCCTGCTCGATAGATACATTCATACATGCGAGTACATGCATATCCTTATTGCATAAGAGATAGTTTACGGCAGGGTCTGAGTGCTGAATGTACAGATAGTTGACGTGTGCCGTGGGTACAACAAATTTGACACCGAGCAGCTTTTTGACTTTGACTGCATACACGGAGTGTGTATTTAATCATCCCTCATTGAGCGATTTTATAGCTGTTCCCAATTCGGGATTGGGAATATACCGAAATTCGTGAGCTTTCTCTGCATGTTATTGTATTTGTGTGTACACGATAATTCTGTGTACGTACACGTAGATTTTCATTATGGCGGCATCTGACTACTACTGTTCACTTCGTTCGAGCATGTGCATGGACGCAGCTTTCCGATATGGCGGCTTCTGACCAAAGCTGCTTGCTTCGTGTCAGCACGTCCGTGTCGTCAGATATCCAATATGGCAGATTCTGATTTATCCTATTCACATCGTGCGAGCATGCTCGTGCAGAAGATTTCCCCTAGCGGCTTCTGCTGATTGGTGCTGATTTCGTAAGGGCGTTTCCCTACAGGGAAATTCTTTACATGGCGACTTCTGAAAAATGCTGTTCATTTCGCAGGAGCGTGTACAAACGGGCACAATTCTAACATGTCGGCTTCTGACGAGTGCAGTTCACTTCATTAGAAGCGTATTCATGTAAGGGAATTCCAATGTGGCGGCTTCTGAAATTCACCGTTTACTTCGTTGAAGCGCGTGGAAACAGGGAAATTTGTTTTATTGATGCTTCGGGCGAGTGCTGTTCACTTAGTTGGTGCGTGTCTGGTGAACAGCGACGTCGCCGCTTTATGCATCAACGTGACATGAACCATTTGCGATGATGGTTATGTGGTGTAGGCATTTGGCGGCACCGCGGCCGTGAATCGGATGTTCTGTGCACATTTTAGCGCTTTCGAGATATTCGATGATTTGTGTTTTGATTTGTATTGTAAATAAATAAATATTTTCGTTTTTTTAAGTTAGCTGTATAACCATACAGCACACAATTTTAGCAGGAGATCAAGAACAGAGGTCATTTTTGAATATTGATTTTAGCATACTTCCACAAAAGATAAGTATTTGAAATTTAGCAGAATGATTCAGTAGAGCAGGGGTGGGAAAACGGTCGATCGCGATTCGTAACAAAGGTTAATCTCAATTTGAGATAAAATAAAATAAAAATATTTTCACGCCAATGTAGTTTGTGTAGTTCATTCTTTCGAGCTAAATAGTGACATTTGGTGTTTGAATTTTAAAAATTGAATTGTGTAAATGTCTTTTCAATAATAAAATCGTTCAAAAATTAAAATTCTTGACATCTTATCCGTCAGAAATGATAAGTGTCCCCGCTTTTCTGCATTTTCAAAATTTTTGCTCGAAAGAATGACCAGATAATGGAGACATGTCAAAATTTAGCTTCACGATTAACTCAGTACTAGCCTAAAAAATGAACTGCACCTACTAAATTGGCGTGAAATGATTGGAGACATGTGCCAAAGCTATTTGCATTTTCAAAGCGAATGCATGTTCCAAGCAATTTTTCACGCTTGAAACTGAGTACAACTCTTGCTTATTTTCAAGCTAAATTTTCGCCGAAATAAATTTCACGTCAAAATTTGCATGAAAATTTAACGTGAAATCGAAAACAGTACTAAGCTTTAGATGGCTTAGCTCAGGAAGATTTTTGCAAAGATTTCTAAATCTTTTGCCTGAAATTATTGCATTTTTGGACACATTGGGAGAAAAACATGAACAATTGGAAGATCCAGTATGGGTAAAGATATTAGCATTTCTTACGGATTTTATGGGCCGTTGCAGCTTGCTAAATTTACAATTACAAGGAAAAATCAAACGTTGAGTTCGGTAAATGTTTTTTAAGTAAAATTAAAACCTTTTGCTTCACAATTAAATAGGCAAAATTTTAAAATATTTTCCATATTTTGAAAAACATATTAAACTTACTGGTGAATCTAGCTGAAAGCTGAAAGACATTCTTCAGTTCGCGAAAGAGTCCGGGGTTTTCGATGGCCGCTTGGACTGATTTTTTTTCTCCTGCCGCGTTTATCTCGTAGCACTATGTACCAATAGGTCCATGTGTGGCCTTGTGCCAACTGGTACAACCTAACCTAACCTACTGGTGCATGTAATATTGAAATGTTTTGTCCTGAACTGGAAAATTTTAAACAAGAACTCGAGAGACGATTTGCAAATCTCAATATCCTTCAACCGATTTTTGAATTTATTTCATTTCCTTTTAGAGAATTCGATAACGAGGGTATTTCATCAAATTTAGCATTGTGCTTCAGTGCTTACAAGCCTAACTCTACAATACTTTTTGATGAAATGGAGAGTCACTCATATACATCAAAAATTAAACCAAAATATTTATTAATAAAGTACATTGCACAAAGTAGTAATACAATGTATTTAACATATTAATATCAATAAAGACCTTAATTTAATTTTTATTTGCTTTTAATTTAACCCATTTTTCGAAGTTGATCGCGCATAAATTAAAAAAATTAATGTCCATCATACCAGTATTAGGTTTGCCCACAGCTGCAGTAGAGTATGTAATTTTCGAGTATTACTAACGCAAAATTGAGCAAAATTTTGATAGAAAGTTTATGGGAATCAGGGCAGAGCGAGTGTTTGATTTAATTTCTAATTATATTTATGAGAGATTTTAAATTAATAATTTAAAATAAGGGACATTTCACGTGAAGCGGACAACGAAAAAAAGTCGAGGCTCTGGATTTCGTTCGAACTTCAAGTTGCCACGAAGCAATCACACAAAATAATATCTCTCAGATTTATGATAGATTTTGTCTACAAATTTAATTGTAATAGAGAAAACATTGCGGTTATTCCGTTATAGATAACGTTTAATTCATTTCAACGTTGAATATTTGTGAATTTGATTAAATTGTCACACCAAAGCTAAGTTGGTGCCATTTTGGAAATAAATGTATGAAAGTTATGTTTTAACAGTTCTGTTTTGATCAGACATAAAAAAATATAATAATATTTTGTGCTTCCACCAGACATTTCGTAGACTTACGGGACACATTGATGTGTATTATATATGAGTTTGAGTGGATTTTAGTGATGTGTATGCAAGCCAATCGGTAGGCAATATGGTATGCCATTTGCTTGTATGCTATCAACAGCAGAATTTCTTCACCCTACACTTAAAATAAATCCTTAAGAGCAGTCCTTAAGACCTTCTAGTTATGGCACCGTCAGCACCTAACCCTCAAGTACCGACATCCGGTCTAAATCTCTATCCAATAGTCGAATTGTAAACAAATTCAATACTTTTCATCTGCAACCATCATATCAATTCAATACTCATATAAACAAATTCAATATTGCAACCATCATATCAATTCAATACTTTCCTAAACAAATTCAATACTTTTCATCTGCAACTATCATATCATTTCAATACTCATATAAACAAATCAATCTTCATATAAACATATCTGCTCAAAACAAAAATGTTTATTTCTAAGATCAAAGCGAAATTCGCACAGATCAGGTTACAGAAATCGCATTTAGCAATTTCTGCGACCACAACAGTTCTAATATCTAATATCCAATCAAGAAGAAAGTAGATTAGAGTGGGTTCAATCAATCAAGAGTGTGTTTCAATCAATCAAGATCAGTTAAAACAAGTTAATCAAATTTAATAAAAGAATTAACACTAGTATATATATTCAACGTTATAAGTAAAGAATTAGTTCTGATAAAGAAATAAAATATGTTAAAGTGATTAGGCAAAAAAACACTGTTTTATTAAACGACCACGATAAAGATAACTATAGTTATGGCAACGTCAGCACCTAACTCTCAAGTACCGACATCCGGTCTAAATCTTTATCCAACGGTAGAATGAAGAAATTCAATACCTTTCAAAATAAATCAATCTTCATATAAACAATTCCATCATATCAATTCAATACTCTTCAATCTTCATATAAACAAATCCATCATATCAATTCAATACTCTTCAATCTTCATATAAACAAATCAACCTTCAGATAAACATATATGTTTATCAAAACAAAAATTCTAAGATCAAAGCGAAATAAGCACAGATCAGGTTACACAAATCGCATCTAGCAATTTCTGCAACCACAGCAGTCCTAACACTATAAACTCAAGAAGATCAGAACGAGGGAGATCAGAAAAAGAAGAAGTGTGTATCAAGTGTTTTCTCAAACTGAGCAAAATCAAGTGAAGTAAAAGTACAAAATAAGTAAACAAAAAAGTAAGAATGTTACAAGTGATTTGTGTGAAAAAAGGCCGTGTACTTATTCGATACGATGACAATTTGATTGTATTATTCAAAACACACTACAAGATCAATGGAAGATCCTTTTTATATTCAAAATTATAAATAAAAAGTGAAAATGTTTAAACAGTATTTGTTTTCAATTCGTCCACGACAGTTAACTCTATTCAACGCTCAGATACAACGCACGTGCTTTCCGCTCAGAGGCATTTTCGGAATGATATTGCATTCCGATGCATACTGTTTGGTGGATGGCCACCAAACTGATCGAAGAAGTGAACAGCGGCCGCTAGAAGCCACGATATTAGAAATTTCCCTTTTGGACACGCCCTATTGAAAACAAATCACAATCTATGTGTTTGTAAACCAGATCGCCGCTCAAATTTCTATGGTTACACGAGATCGGGATTTCAAACCGGTTTTAATCCGATCTTCGTGTAGCCATAGAATTTGATCCGGCACACACACATATAAACGCTGCGTACAAAACCGGTATTTGGAAATCAAGCTCATGAGGAGCTTCCGTGCACGTACACAGTCTGCGCACACATACATGGAAATCAGGCTAAAGCTCACGAATTACGGTATATTCCCAATCCCAAATTGGGAAGTCGTGTAAAAACGCTCATTGTTGGTCGTTTCAAATGGTGGAAAGGGTGGTGAACTAGTGACCAGAACTGGTGCTGGTTTGATACAGTGTGAAGTGTAATACAATACTTTACACGTAAAAGTGTGCTCTCACTTTACACGAATATTCGAAGGCTTTATTGAAAATAGGTATGCCTTCACACTTAAAATTGTCATTAAAACAATAGTTAGTTTGAACTCAGGCGCCAACCATTTACTATCAAGAAATATTCTGCAACGATAGATAGAAAAAGCAAAAAATTTACATTATGAATTAATAAAAATGCAAAAATTACTCTGCTTTTGAATAAAAATGTAAGTTATTAAAAGTCAAATTGGAGAAACTTAACACGGCAACGACTGAAATATTTAAGGAGACACTCTATAAAGATTTTAAAACACGGAACTCAGTACTCAGCTGTAGACGTTGACAATTATGTATATATACTTTGTTTCCACTTCACCCTCTTCGACACATAAGCATAGAAAATTATCCGTAATATTAATTTTACTTACTTACTATAAACCATATTGCGGGTCATGCGCTTCTTTTGACTTAAAAATAAACTTCACCTCCACGAAGTCCCGTTTATTCGATAACAGATTTTAGCACCATTCATACTGTTTACCATCTAAGATTTTCAAGCATATACAAGCGATTACGTACGTGGCATGACATTTACTTTTGCAACCCTTGCGTAAATTTAATTTGCGCCGTTTGCTAGTCAACGTAAATGTTTAGGCAATAACTGAATACGAGTACACTGAATCTGCTCCACTGATTCAAATGAATACAAGGTGAGAGATGCTAACGCGAGACCAACGAAAGTGAGTGAAGTCGCGCAATCTACTCACATAGCTTCATTTCCGGGAAGACATTCGTTGATTTTGATTCCTTGCTGCTGATGTTCGTAGGATTTTGATTGCGTTTGCCTTGCTTTGCCTTTTAGACCACTCTTTGGCACCGTTAGTTCGCCGTCTTGGCAATATCCATGGTATTATTTAAGAATGCAATGCATGATGAAAGTTAATAGCAAAAGCACCAGATAACACTTAATGGAAATGACGTGTATACCAGGTTTCACAAATTATAGATACACTTGTATCAAGGGGTGGTATATTAAATTGAGAATAATTTTTTTTGGCGAAGACGTTGTTATTTGTTGATAAAAAAAAGTGGAGCAATCCTACGGCAACCTTTGTCGCGTCTAGGGGTTATATTATTTGTTATTATAAATCATTTGAATCTGTTTAAATTAAATTAGATCTAAGGCATGCTTAAAACAATTTACTCTCTTAAATTGACTGAAAGATTCCATTTACAAAAACGTATTGACCATCTTTTCGCTTACTTGATGATGCCGTTGCTCTCTTAACAAGATGCCGATGCGTTCGACGATGCAGCTATTTCGGGTGGCAGGACATAGAGGTATTAAGAGGAACTGTGAAGCGTACGAACTTGCAAAAGCGGCAGTTAATATTTTAACTGGGCATTGTTTGTTTGGCAGGTATGCAGCGCGGCTAGATCCACTTTTTCCGAAGCTGTAGATGTGAGGAGGAAAATGAAACTGTTCTTTACCTCTTGATCAAATGCAGAAGGAGCCAGTTCTAAGTCTAGCCGAAGTAGCGTCAGTGGAGCTGAAGAGGATTACTCAGTTCATCAAGAATTCGGGGTGACGCTCAACTTAGTAAGGGTTGTGTGTTTTACGTTATACGAAATGTAGTACAACGTAAAACACACTTGTGCCTGTTTGTGCTTTCGCCAGGGTCTGCCTGGCGGCAACCGCGGAAACTATCTGTCTCTAAGACATCCGCGGAAACTACCTAGCTTTTAAACTTGGCTAACTGTTGTGGAGTGATTATTTAAGACACAACTTTTTTTTGCTATATAAGAGCCATTTTAATTTTTAATTTTATTTATTTGATTTTATTGTGGTCCTCGACACAAAACTGTCATATTTTCGTGAATAACAAAAATTGGTAGATGCTAAGTATTTTTTGTAATAGGTCTTAGACTATTTGAGTCTTCAATAAATTAATTTAGAGTTATATATTTTAAATGCACTGAACTAAAAAATACTGGAACTAATGTCAGCGGTCGGACAAGCATTTCTTCGCCGCTGAGTTCCCAAATTTCGAATATTGCTGCTGTCGCCACAGTGATATCAAAATTGAGTGAATCAAGTTGGTAGTCTGGATATAGGCTGCCACTTTTCAAATGGGAAGAACACGTTAAACTGTCATTCGCGAGGAAAATGCAGTAACAGAGACTTAAGAGGGAAAATACATGTAACTGCTAAAAAAATCGATTTTTTTATTTCATCAAAATGTTCGAAATGCTCTTAAAATATACCAAAAAAAGTTTTGAAGCGATATTCGTATATGTTCTCGAGTTATAGTCAGTTATAGGCAGCGCGGCGTTCCCCAGCAGGTCGAAACATAGATACAGCTGGACATTTACACTTGTATAATTTTAAGGGGCCTCTATTCATGAGCCTTGTAGTAAAAACCGTTAGATTGCCGGCTTGAAAATAGTTGAAATATCAGTTTACATAGCCGCTGGGATATTCAACAAAGGCCATACATTCCTCTTGCACCTAATGAATGATTTAGGTATCGAAATAAGCCCCAGCTTATTTAATTATACCAAAAGAGCCGCCAATGACAGGATATAACGATAGAACCGTCGAAGTCTTTTCAGCTCAAAAGAAGCCCGAAATGCTCCCCGTGATCTTCTAATGAACCAAAATGATATGAATGAGGAGGCTGAAGGGCTGCTGTATGGACCTGGAATCGCTGACTAACGAGTAAGTTATAGTAAAAAATTATAATCAATGATTTTTATCTAACGCAAACTTTAAACGCGTTTTTCTCAAAGTAGTACTTTTTCAACTTCCGTACAAAATATCTCAAAAAATATTGAACCGATCGGGCTCAAATTTATATCACATCTACAAAAGAGTATTATCTAATCGTTGAACTTGCATATTTTTGTAATTTCGGGAAAAATAATTTGTTTATTAATGTTTAAAACGTGATTTTTTTGAAAAATAATCTAAAATTAATGTAAAAATTTAATTTTTTTTTTAAATAAATTTTATTGGTTCATCTATGAATTGTATATCTCATTAGCATATTTTTTTCTGAACGTTGCAAGTTCCCTGGAGAAGGCGTTAAGTTGTACGAGGCAGTTTTTGATGTGTTTTTTTTTCATTCGCTCGCATTACCGCCATTTTGTGTTGAAAAATTATTAAAAAAATATATCATTTACTGTGAGACATTTACTTTAAGGATTTAATATTGAAAATTTTCTGAATAAACAATATATGTATTTTAAGTCAATCTGAAATTAGCAATTTTGTTTCGATTTCACATGTATTTGAAGGAGGCTAGTGGAGGCTAGTGTCGATAAGTTTAAATGACCCATTCGAAACTCATAAGGGGGTAGGCTATTAAAATCATAATAATTGTACAGTTCTCTCAAGGCGAAAAGTAAAAATTGCTTTTCTATTGACTCGAGTCTGTCACTGTGGGTTTCAAAAGCGGAATTCCATCTAATGCAAGTGTATTCGAGAATAGGACGTACAAGTGAAGTGTATAAGGATCTTATATATATATATATATATATATATATATATATATATATATATATATATATATAAATGTATATATATACATTTCTAAATATCTTCAAAGAAATTCACTGACTATTTCTCGGAAACGCGCCATCCAATTGAGCTGAAACTATCAGAATACATTTGTGTATATGCCCGTTAGCCCTGTGGCCAGGGGCGGATTTGTCCATTTCGCCGCCCTAGGCCTCAGAAATATTTGCCGCCCTTTTTGTGAATAATATTATAGGTAACAATGCGTGATTTTTTTCGATTCCCTAGAAAATTTCGCTATTTTCGTTGCACCCGAGCTTACAAAAAAGGAATACCAGAATAATACCGACACCGGTTCATTCACTTGCCACACAAATAAATATAAAAATACACACACGGTAAAGAACCTAAAAGTACCTAACAAAAAAAGAATCTAAAAAGTACCAATCTTGAACAGTCGAAAACTGTATACACTTTTACATCGCATATAACCGCATATAATCACACATTCAACCGCCCCGGTTGAATGTGTGATTGTTCGTATTTTTCCTTCCCCAGCCACAGTGTTGCTTGTTTCCTCAATCTACATCCCTTGTAGTAGCCCTGTCGTAGTATATGAACGTTTCTTTGCGGAACTCTCGTCCTACCTTAATCGCCGCTTCCCTTCTGCTTCCTTACTGTTATTAGGTGATTTTAATATGCCGTCGCTTGAATGGGATAATACTTTTTCTTGTATTTTATCTTCAAACAATATTTCTATCGCTACTTCTTCCTTTATGTCCCTTTGCTCACTTTCACAACTCAACAACTTACCCAATACTAACAACAGGATTCTCGATCTTGTTCTGACTAACCTTCACCCTTCTTCACTCTGCCTGAGTCCTTCTCTATCTCCGTATGTGCGCCCTGATCCTCATCACCCTCCTCATTGTATAGAGTTAACTATAAACCGTTCGTCTAAAGACAAGCATGCCTCTAGACTTCGTTTCAATTTTAAAAAAGCAAACTATTCTGCTTTGTCCAATGAAATAAATTGTACTAACTGGTATAATTTCTTCAGAGGGCTAAGTGTGGATGATGCTATCTGCAAATTTTATTCCTTCTTGTCCAACTTAATTTCCTGTTACACTCCTTCCTTTCGCTGTAAAAGAAGTTCCGACCCTCCGTGGTTCACCGTTGATGTCGCGATTGCTCTTAGAGCGAAAGATGCAGCGCGTAGCAAATACAAAAGGTCTGGCTCACTTGATGACCTTTTGAATTTTAAAAGATTACGTGCTGCTGCTAAAAGAGCAGCCAACGATGCTATGCGTGCTTATCTAGAGCATGTCGAAACTTCTATTACCTCTGACAATCCTAAACCTTTCTGGTCCTATATTAAATCCCTTAAAACTTCCTCTGGCATTCCTTCTACTATGTATCTGCATGATAAGTCTGCGTCCTCACCTCAAGATACTTGTGAGCTTTTTGCTCAATTTTTTCCTTCCTTTACCTCCCATCATAATAGCTCTTCGCCTTCAACCTTTTTTCCAGTTCCTGATTGTACCCTTTCCGCTTTTTTTACTAATCCATTAGAAGTAGAATTGCTAATGTTATCTCTTGATGCAAGCACTAGCTTCGGTGCTGACGGCATTCCAAATTTTTTCACCAAATCCCTTTCATCTTCCTTGTGTGTTCCTCTGTCAATAATTTTTAACCTCAGCATTTCAACCGGAACCTTCCCTTTCCTTTGGAAATCCACCAACATATTTCCCATCCTGAAAGCTGGTGATATTTCTTCCATCTCTAATTACCGTCCCATATCCCTTTTACCTTGTTTTAGTAAGCTTCTCGAAAGAGTCGTTTACAATAGAGTGTACCCTTTCGTCCAGCCCTTGCTGGCTAGGGAACAGCATGGATTCATCAAAGGTAAATCAACGATAACAAACTTATTGACTTTGTCAAACACCGTTGCTTCCGCAATCGACCAGCAAAAGCAGGTAGATGTCATCTATACTGACTTTGCCAAGGCCTTCGATTCTGTGAACCATGCTGTTCTTCTATCAAAGCTAGCTGGGTTTGGTATCTCTGGTGCCCTTTTTTGTTGGTTCTCTTCCTACGTTTGTGATCGCTCTTGTATCGTTACTGTTAACTCTTGTTCTTCTACACCTTTTTTTCCTACCTCAGGAGTTCCGCAAGGATCCATTCTTGGCCCTTTATTGTTCCTTTTGTTTATTAATGATCTTCCTTCCCTCTTTAATTCACCCTGCCTTTTGTACGCTGATGATCTCAAAATTTTCAGAGTGATTGAATCCGCTAGTGACTGCACCATATTGCAGTGCGATTTGGATACTTTGGCTAACTGGTGCACTGCTAATTCTCTCACTTTGAATGTTGCGAAGTGTCATCAAATGTCTTTCACCCATAAAATATCTCCTTTGCTCTTCTCCTATTGTGTCCTTGGCTCTCCTCTCAATGCTGTTTCTAATATCAAAGACCTTGGCGTGATTTTTGACTGCAAATTAAAGTTCGACTTGCATATTCTTCACGTCACTGCCAGGGCTTCTCGTCTTTCCGGCTTCATCATCAGATCCTCTAAACGTTTTGTTAATCTTTCCACCTCTCTTAATCTGTTTTTTTCTTTTGTCCGTAGTGTTCTTGAATACTGTTGCCAAATTTGGTGTCCACATTATGGATACTTGATCGATGCGGTTGAATCCGTGCAACGCCGATTCACCCGCTCGTTGTTCTATAAGTACAGTATTCCGTATTGTGATTACAGTATGCGCCTCTCCATCCTTCAAATTCCTTCCCTTGAGTCACGCAGAGTGTTCCTCGACGAGTGCCTCCTTTTTAAACTTTTTAAAGGCAGTATATTGGTTGACCCCAGCATTCAACTTTCAGTTAGGGAACTGGGCCGTCTCAATAGAACATTATTTGCCTTTAATGTTGCATTTGCCCGTACGGACACCTATTTCTTTTCCCCCCTCTTGCGTTTGCCTCGTCAGCGTAATAGCCTTAACCTTGGTCCTCTGCCTCAAACGTTATCTGTGTTTAAAAATACTTTAAAAAATAACGTTATCTCTTATAATCGTAATATTTACTCATTTTGTTTGTTTCTTTTCCGATCGATTTGCTTTTTATTCTTTTTTGTATTGTTATTCCATTCTGAATTTATTAATTTTCTTGGTTTTCATGTTATTTTCTTATTGATTTTCTTGGTTTTCATATTATTTTCTTTTTCTTACATATTTTATGTACTTGTATTAATTTTTTATTTTTTTCATATACTTGTATTTATTTTTATTTTTTTTCTTCTTGTCTAATCAATAATTGGATTTGTTCTGTGGATTAAGACACTAAATAAATAAATAAATAAATAAATAATTCCAACTTCTTCGCTCATAAATTATAAGTAAGTTTACTATTTCGATCAAAGTTTGCTTTCGCACTTGACTGGAGATCAACTATGCACTCGACTACTGTAAATTAATGTAGGATTTGTTATTAACTAAGGGTGAACCCGAGATATTTTGACCTATGGTGTTCTAGATTTATTTTTTTTATAGAACTTGATTTCAGTAATGAAGTAGAATTTGAAAAAATACATTAAAAATAAAGAGAGATTCACATGTAGTTGATATACTCTGTACCATAATAATAAAAAAAAATTCTCTGAAAAATCAACGCATGCAAATATTTACCTCTGATTAGCTTTTCGTAAATTGAAGAGGTATGATTTGGGTTCCTTTTAGGATCTTTTTATGTCTTTTTAGGCTCTTTGAATGTATTTTCAGATACTTTCTAGGTACTTTTTAGGCATTTTCGAGTTTCTTTGGTCCTCTACCGTGATCGCATTTCGATATTTATTATAAGTCAAACTTTTCAATGTCCGAAAAAAATTATCAGATGTGAATTTCAGTGTGCATTGATTTTTTAGAGAATCCGGTTGGTTTGAGGTGTTAGGCTCATTCAACTCAGATATATATGACAGAAAAAATATTGCTGCCTCAAAAAAAAAAATCGAAAAGTGGCCACCCCAACAAAAATCGAAAATTTGCCGCCCCCGAAAATTGCCGCCCTAGGCCCGGGCCTACCGGGCCTAGTGGCAAATCCGCCCCTGCCTGTGGCGCCGGTGGCCAATTTAGTGATAATTCAAAGATCCCTATAATTCTATCGGCAAACAATTTAAAAAAAAACTAAGTTTGCAAAATGAATTAAACACGTGTTTTCAATGTGAATGTGATAAAATTTTGGAAATTTTTCGCCCTATGTGTATGACTGTATAGTCAAAGTAAAACTTTTGAAATTCTTTATCGGGCAAGAACGGTAACCGTTCCCCCATCAGCCTATATTTTTAGCAGCATAAACTTCTGTTCACGAGAACTCACGACCCGATAATCAGATACAGCTGAAATTTACAGAATGTATTGGTTTTGGGTCTGATAGAAGCGATTTTTAAATGTGGGCGAATCTGTGCCAGTGGTGCTAACTTGAAAAATTACTAAGAAAAAAAAAACTGCTTATTGTCCTGAGAATTCAGATTTTGACGAAATTCGCACAGTAGGTGAACCTTACTCTAAATCACGTTAGGCATAAATTTGGTTGTAAAATTAGGCTGAAGCTGCCAGCTACGGTAATTTTGGTGCCTTAAATTTTGAAAATTCGCGCAGGAAAATAAAGCTCTTTGCCCAACAGTGCCGTCATGGAAACATAACGAAATTCATATGGCATATTAAACTTATTATAGGCAATATTTAGTAGGAGTCTGGTTGAAAAATCATGATAGGGTTGACAGCTATGATTACATTTGTATTTTTGCCATATCTTTAGTAAGCGATTTTATCATAAAATTTTCAAATGGTAATGATCTAAAAAATAAAAAATAAAAAAACCTCGGTAAAATAAGTAACCAATGTTTAAATTTTCTAAGCTCTTGAAATTTTTCGGTTGTAGCCCCAAACACCTTTCTGTCCCAGTAACTTTCGATGAAGTCAACGGATGAAAACGTGATTCATAGGGTAGCTTGATTTTGACGGGTAGCAGTTGTGGTAGACTTTTAGTTGCAGTACTGGTAAAGTGTTGCCAGCACTGTTTTCAAAGTTTTGTAAGATAAGCAACCGATAATAAATATAAGTAACAAGTATTTGACTTTCCTAAATTATGAAATTCATAAAAGTAAAAACCCTAAAAACCATTTCACCCTATTAGTATAAATACATTGGTGCGATCAAAGCAATACATTGGCCCCGAAACATGTTAGAGCAAGTGTTGTAAAATATGCACTCAAAATCTGCACGATTCCTGTTCTGTTCGTCGAACATTAGTGTTTCTAGCAATTCTGTTGCGCTAGAGCTTTTTTCTTTTGTTGGGTGGCTTTGATTGCCATAGTTTTCATTATTTTTCTTTCATTTTTTGCTTTCATCAGTTCATAGGATATTCTTCCAAAAGTCCTTGAGTTTATTTATATGTTCCCCAGCAAATTATTAGCGGAAAAACGTATTTTTTCAGCTATGCAAAGTTTGGTTTGATCCACATAAGCTTTCATTTTCATTTCTCTTAGTCGCATTTGACAAGTTGTTTGACTCATTGCATTGACTTTTCAAAATCTAAATCTTTTAAAATGTTGTATTAGGGTTTTGTTTTGCGACTTTCACAATTTTTCTGCCTTGCTTTTCAGAAATGATCTATTTGTCGCCTTGCAAATTCGGAATACTTCCTCGCATTTTTTTCCTTTTGGACTTAGTATATACAACCATATTTTAAAGCAAGGTCGTTCGCACGAATTCATAGTCAATATTTGACAACTGCAGCCGTTCATTTTTCTCTTAATAATTCTGCATTTCGATGTAAATAAAAGCCAACGCACAGCAATTACAATAGCCCTTTGCTCTTATTTTACCAGGAAAGTTTATTCAAGAGCTGGTTAGGATTATTTTCAATGGTACTATCCTAACCAGCTCTCGATAGAGAAGCAAAAAACACGACTAATGCTTTTTTTTGTCTCTCAACATAATTCATCGTGCTTTTTATTGATAATCAAGGATATAATATTCCAGTCTGATGCACTATAAATAAATTCAATAGATTGATGACGATATGACTTGAATTTTGATTTCTTATGAACTTACAATTTACATTAATTTAATTAATTTACAATACTCTATACTAACCTAGATTTTGCTTGTTAAATCGTTTTCAAAAGGCACTAATTGAACTATTAAATTTTGAGAAAACCTCACCAATTCAACTCTGACAGAGTGTATTGTTACTTGTATGTACTACTTTATACAAGTAACAGTACACTACTTTATTACCTCTGCTTTTTTAACTACTATCCATTTTCGGTTTTTTCAGTTCTCTTGTTTTGCTTTTTCCATTTATTTTAAATTTTAAAAACTCTCATATTCAAGCTAAAGAATGTATTTCCTCTAATATTATTGACCATCCAATTCTATTTCTAGACGCTTAGTTTTATCCTTACTTCAAAATACAATTATTTTCAAAGTCTTCACTTATAAAACTAAGAGATTTTTAAAGGTAAGCTATTGTTTCGGTATTGTTGCTTCAATTCGCTCTCATTTGTATGGGAGTTTCTAAATTTAACGCAAAGTAATATGTACGATGGTTTTATGTACGTATGTATGTATGTATATTCGCTTCTGCGTGATTATAATGAGTAACTATAAAAACCGAAACGAATTTACTGAATATCAAACATTTTCTACCAGCTTCTAGCGTCATTAAAGGAAAATAAAGGCAATTTCATCCTTGCTATGAGATATGCTTCGATAGGTCAGATCAAAGAATTAATTTAATTGAAAGTACAAAAATACCATTATTTATCTGAATCTGCATACAGAGAGTGACACACAATTGTCGGTGATAGTAATAACATGTCAATTTAAACGGTATGCTCGATAGTTGCTCCCTTTATGCAAAAATGTATCGTCTGGTCTGGTATCCGTGTTGTTACAAAATGTGCCCACCATTTTACACGGATATCAATTGTCCTTCGTATTCATTGCGCAATACCTCCAAACAGATGCCAATACGTATACATAACTAGGCCTATGCCTAAATGCATTCACACTGCACACACTACAAGCGTACATTCGTCGAACAATAGATTGTTTTACTATGGGGGTGTATTGCTCTCCGCAAAGCGCAATGCAAGCTATTCAACACTGAATTGTTCGAGTGGTGCGTGAAAAGGGGTGTGAAAGCTTATTGGAGAAAGTGTTCTGGTGTTAAGATTCTATATAATGCTCGTAGCACTCGTATCGACAGCTTTTCGAATTAGATATTTTGTGGTGGAGATATATGATGTGATTTGATTTGAAATTTTATTGATTTTATGTAATAAGAGTGTAACTTTATTTTATTTAGTGTTCTCCAAAAATTACTCACATTGTTCTCGTAAGTGCTGTTGGCTTATTGCGACATGCGATTGCAAATTAGCATCGTAGGGTATTGAAAAAGTGTATTCTAGGAAAAGTTATTACTTAACAATTTGACTGCTCGTATTCAAATATATTTATCCAGCAGGGATGGCAATAGATTTGCAAAATTTTCAAATGTTTAAATAATGAAGAGTAGAAAAATAAATGGTGATTTCTTTTATTTATATGAGTATTATAAATACGTGTTTATCATTACTTTTTATACAACTCTCATATATCTTTGAAGTAACGAATGTAATTAAAGGTGCATTTTTAAATCATATATAAAGTTTTCTAATAGCCGATTTGCCTAAAAATCCACTAGAGTTTGATTCGAGAGGCTAAATCATTAGAATCTTTTATATTTATTTTCAGCGCCCAATGTGGGTAACATATAAATTTTAACATTTTACTGCTTTTGTAATATTAATTATTTGTTTACTTTTCACTATGATTATGCATTTTATTCTTTTTTTGTCTCATTACCAGCACACAATCTGACAAGCGACCTAGGCAACTAGGTTTTCGAGTGCGTAACAAGCTCACAACCAAACTTTGTTCAATTTAAGCCTCAGCCGATCATCAGCTATGAAAGAAACTTTCTATCGTTTCTTGCATACATCTAGTCGTAGCAGAATTATTTATCAGCTTTGATTCCTTGCAGATATATGTCAGGCATTATATCCATAGCTTAAAAGACTTAAGCTATGATTAGGTGCTATTGCATTTGACAGCAGTCAAATGAAATAGCACCTAATCACAACAAAAATATTGAGGAAAATGCGAGGGCAAATGAAGCTCAGTTTCCTTAAATATTGCCTCTCTGTTATAATTTCGGCTGAATCAAACGAAAGACATTTTAAAAACTTTTAAACCTAGGCATTCGTTTTACAGATTCCTATTGAAAAAGAAAAACCCTAGCGCATCAGAACCGCTAGAAACAATAATATTCGAAGAACATTAGAGGATTTGTATTCTACCACTACTTACTTTTCCTACTTAAAACTAATACACCCTAAGTAATAATAGAATCTAAGTTTATTTTAATTTCGTTGACTTCATTGAAATTTACAGCGATAGAAAGGTGTTTGGGGCTGTCATCCGAAAAATATGCAGATCTCAGAAAATTTAAACATTGTTTACTTATTTTCATTGCAAATGTTTGCGATGAAAATATTTAATGCAAGCATTTATTGGAAAGAAAATAGCAAAAAGGCCTAGTGCTGGCAGCCCTTTACTAGCCACGTAGCAAAAAATGTGTCGCATCTGCCTTACGTTAAAGTCAACCTGCTGTGCGAATTTCATATTGACACAATGACTGCATTGGAAGTTATAGGGATGGAAAGAAATTTAGGGTTACCATTCGCAAAAGTTTTCAAATTTTCTATATCTTAATATTTGGTGTTTATTTTCACTATAAGATCATTACGATTTGAAAATTCTATGATAAAATCGCTTACTAAAGGTATGCCAAAAAATACAAAAACGACCATAGCTTGCAACCCTATCATTATTTTATTAAATTATTAAATTTCTACTGAATATTGCTTACAATAAGTTTTATTTACCATTTGAATTTCGTTATGATTCAATGACTGTACTGGAAGCTATAGGGCAAAGAGCTTTATTTTCCTCACGAGTTTTTCAAATTTAAGACACCAAAATTACAATAGCCGGCAGCTCCAACCGAAGTTTTCAACAAAATTTATACAAAACGTGGTTTAAAGTAAGGTTCAGCTACTGTCTGAATTTCGACTGAATCAGAATCGACTGAATCAGAATTTATAGGGCCAAAAGCAGTTATTTTTCTTAGTGATTTTTCAAAATGGCACCACAGGGCACAAAATTGCCCTCATGTCAAAATCACTTTTGTCAGACTTGGTCCTACTTAAGACCAATGCATTCTGTAAACTTCAATTAATTATAATTATTGGATCGTGAGTTTCCGTGAGCAGAAGTTTTTGATGCTAAAAATATAGGTTAATTTGGAAAGGGTTAATAGGCGTGCCCTTTGTAAAATTTCAAATTATTTACTTTGGCTGTGTGGACAAAGCATAAGATTTATATATGCTTGAATCTTTTCCCAAAAAACGACATTTTTCCGGAGTTTCGATGATTTGAAGGTTACTAATGTTGTTTAAAATATAACGGGGAAAGAAACATAAACTGCATTTGTGTTTCGGATATACTAGAAGAAACTGATTAATAAATTTGGTAGTGGTATGCACTCGAATAAGCTAGAATTTAGGCTGTACCTTCACCTGTCAAACAACTCTAGTGTCTTTCAGACTTAGGTGGTAGCTGTTTTTGAATCCATTTATTAACTTCTGTCAAATTAAATATTCGCCGTAGATACACGTTCTTTCACAGATATAGGTTAATCACAATACAGCGTTTTCCACTACGGCAAACGCAGTGCTCCACAGTGTTTCCACAGGGGGAGGCGTGAATGCCGCAGTTGAATTTGGTGAAACACAATGCAGCGACAATGTCGCTGTCAATGCAACCAAGGCACCAACCAAATTCATTTTTTTTTTTTTCGTATAGCTAAATCCTGTTGTGCGAGGATTAGGTTGGCTTATCACAATACACATCAACCATCGCTTGTCTATTCCACCAGACCATTCAACCTAATTTAAACAGAGTTAATTCAACATAGTGCTGATGCCAACCTATGGTAGGTATCACCGCTAGCGGTGCGGCAAAATTAGAAATTTGGCAAATTCTGCCGCTGCCGCAAATTCGGCCGCAGCCATTGTGCGCGTTACCATACAAAACAGTGCATTCTAATTTTTTGACAGCACTTTGCCGCAGCCCACTGCGTTTGTCGCAATAGAAAACGCTGTATTGTGATTAACCTAATAGTCAAGCGACTATAAAGTCCCTTGCTGGCACTTGTGCAGTGTCCCGAATTGTTGCTGAATGTCGCGCATTTCTTATAGAGGAGCCGAGACATTCAGTGGTGCAATTGATTTGGGTACCTGGACATGGGAGTATTAGTTGTATCATAGGGCGTCATGCACAGCGGTTGGGCGTAGGTTTCAATGATTTCTGTTTTAGCTTTGGCTCAAAAAATGAAGAGGAACTCGTTCTTCATCTCATGTATCAGTTTTTGGCTCACGTGAGGAAGTGAATGAGCCTTTCTAGACTTGTATTCTTGATGCACTCCTTAAACTGGTTTTCTGGGCAAGAGGCAGAAGAATCGAGGGAGAATCTCTACAAAAAGTGATGCACTTGGAAAGAATTTTTCATCACTTTTGAAAATGATTGAAACTGATGCAAATCACGAACACAACTATAAACATAGTTCACGGGTCAGGAACTTTTCATGAAACACTCAAGTCGAAATGAGAAAATAACAACACGCACACATTCATATGCATAATCGGTATATGAACGGTTCCCTTGCTCAAATCTGACTGATATATCTCTCATCAAATACCGGGGTATCGTACACTCAGAAAAATGTCATTTAATAGAATCAAATTTAAACACTGAAAGAAAAATCTTGTTATAATCAACCATTTTCCTTAGTTGTTTTTGCGTCAACTATGGGCTATGGTTAAAACAACCATAAAAAAATAGTTGATTACTTTTATGCACCATGACGCGTGGTTGATAAACAACGTCCGTGGTGCAAAAAAGTACTGGTTCAGGCGGTAACGATGTATTGGTATATTTTTCTCTAAATGCTTGTATCATTAGAGGAGTATTGATAAGCCATAAACCATAGCAACATAATCCATCCAAGCCTTAAATAGAAACAGGACGTGAGATGTGAAATTCAGTTCATATGCATAGCTGCAAGCTGCAGCATCTATGAAAACAATTGAAACTGTTAAACAATTTCTGGCATTGGGACAATCGTATTCGTTTTCGGGACTCCCTGTTTTATAACAGTGATCTGCAAACAGAAGACTTATATTTTGTGAATAGAAGAAGGGAAATATAAAGGCTTCACAGCATAACATGAATATGAATTATATCGAACAGCAAACCGAACACAATTTTGCCATGTAGCATATGAAACTTCTATGATAGAATAGGAGTATGAGTATGAGGAGTAAGAAAAATCAACAGTTTTCCTTAGTTTTGCCATCAACTAGGGCTATAGTTAAAACAACCATAAGAAAATTGTTGATTACTATTATGCACCATGACGCGTGGTTGATAAACAATTTCATTCGGAGCATGAAAAACATCCAAATGTTGAAACCATTCTAATTTGCGTAGAGTAATTCCAAAGACGTTGCTCACTGAATTTTGTTTGTTGAAATCAACTATTGCGAAGTAGTTTAAGTACCATAAAAACAGTTGATAATTCGAAACGTTGAAGTTTTGAGTGAATTGATGAAAATTTTTCTATTTATCAACTAATTTTCGTGGTTATGAAACAATTAAAACAGTTGATTTCATGAACGTTGCGATATTTTTTGTACAACCAGAACCAACTACTTTTATATCGTTAAATTAACTATATTAACATAATAAAAATAACTATTTTCCGTAGTTCGTTTAACGATTTTGAATGAATCGTTGGAATACTATTAAAAATAGTTGAACCAACCAAGAGTTTTTCTTTCAGTGAATCAAAAGTTGAAATCACTTTGAAATAAAAAGCGAATCTTATATGAATTCCACTTTATTATAAAAATTTTCTTTTCAAATCAAAATGTTTTATCATTAAATTAAAAAGAAACGTATGTGAAGCCAGATCATATTTGAAAATTTTTGAATCAAAAATGTTCAAATATGATTTGGCACCATATACGTTTTCTTTTTAATTCAATGATGAAAAATTTTGACTTGAGAAGAAATTTTTTATAATAAAGTGGAATTCATATAAAATTCGCTTTTTATTTCAAAGTGATTTCATCTTTTGATTTAAAGTGATTCTAAAAAAAGTGATTTAAAGTGACACTTTTCTGAGTGATAGTTCATCAAAAGAACCAAATGGTTCCCAGAGTTCAGTGGCTAAGGGGGAGTATATCCGTGGTCCTCAAACGGGCCTCTTATGCACCTATGTGTGTATTTTGGTACGACCCTCCGATTGACAGCCACTTAACCTAACCTATGATACACTGAAAAAAATCATTTGGTATTTCATATAAAGAAATAGTCATAATTTACTAAAGAAAATGGTTGATTTTCAGCCTACTAATTCAATTTGTTGTTTCCGCAAATCATGAATCGTTAATTATCTCCGTATAATATTAATCATTTCTTTTACTGTCTTTAGACATTTTTACAATAAAAATAACTAAACTTTCTATAATGCAGACATTCATGCAAATTATATTGGCAAAATTTTCTATTTCAATAGTAAGAAACTCTACAAACAGTTGATCCTTTTTTAACTAAAGAAGATTAGTAATATCAACTAATCTAGATTTCCTTATTAATTAAAGTGTTTTGAAGAATAAATCATACTTTTAGACTTTTCTACCAAATCAAAGTCATCTATTTGCAATTAGTTAAAATTTCGAATTCTTTTCGTTCAGTGTAGTTACGAAAGTTTTGGTTTAACCCCGTTCAGCAATTTGGCTTTTTAGCAGATTTTCGCAGATATGCCACTACGGTTTCTAAACACATATTTTCTAATTCTCATATATCGTTGAAGTATTTTCATATCGATTCCCTTTGAAGTGGGAGTCCGAAAAAGGGTTAATATAAACAATTTATATCACTTTTATGCAGAATTATTCTTCGTCTCAGTCGTTCATTTACTCCTACAGTTTGTGAAAAATCCAGTTGTCCACGGAGCTTTGAATATTTTATTTTCCTAGAGCTGTATTGGTGTTTCGTTGCCGTTTTGGTTCCTGTCAATAGTGCTCTATTGTTTATGCAAATTTCAAGGTGTCATTTCTAAGCCGCATACTTACTAATTTGTTTTAATTTATGTACAATTCTTAACAGATTTATAAGTAATTACGAGCGATGCAAGATAGCTTAATTGAACACCTAAGATTAGCTTCAAAACATCAAATTCGTTCCAAAGGCGACTTGATGCAAATATAACCCTAACTAAATAAAACGTTTATTTGAAAAACCATAAAATATAATATATTAAATATAATATATTTTATATTCTTTTTAGCTGAAATTTACAGAAAATAATTTAAGAACTTATGAACTAAACTAATTTGCAGATTATTTTCGAGAGCAGCACAAACTCTTGATACTGAACCAGATATGAACGGAATCACTTTAGACATTCTCATGAAATTGGCCACGTGCCACGCATATGTTAAATCATATAACGACCTGTAGACGGCGGAAAAACATATTCTCTACTACCCACTGAGAATGAGGGTGGAAGCAGTATGTGTTTTTTTTCTTGTTGGTGTTTCTAATTAAATTCAGTGTGTTTCGTGGCACTGAAATAATAGAGAAACAATAATAGCGTGGAAAAGGTGTTGGGATAATTATGCGCTGTATGTGTGTGTACAACAGCCAAGAGGGCAGTAGCTCAGTTCGCAAAAAGGGTTGAAAATAGGGTCGTTAGACAGTTCAGCTGACCTCATAAATATTAATGTTCCGCCCTTGATTTGAATATTAAGTGTCGAAAAGTATTCATTTTTCTCGTGTGCCCAATGCAAGAGTGTGTATATACTGTATTCATAATTGTTGTTTCTTTACATGTCTCATAGCTGCAAAGCCTACATTTCGTGTGTAAAATTTGGTAGGCGATTTTGAGCCATTGCCTTTAATTTGATTGATAACAATTCTATATAGCGGCAGAAGGGAGGCTTAATGTTTCATTGAAAAGCATAGTGCCTCACCTCAAACATACCACCAAGCTCGAGTGACCTTGGCGAATTATATTAGCGATGGTTCGATATTTGCATTCTGAAAATATGGGAGAGGAAGCCCTATGCGAACGAATGAAAATTCAATGGGACGATCTATTGGTACGACAATAACAAAACTGTCTGATTCTGGCAATCCTTTACCGACACTATAGCCAAAATTATAGTAAATCTGCATCACGTTGAGTGAATTATATGAAATCTGCTTCACCCAGAACATATTGTTTCGATCCGATAGCTGCGTTGAAAGCTATAGAGATCGAAAGATTTTAAAGATTGCCCCCATAGATATGAAAGAATATGGATACGAAATGGCTATCCGTGTACCCATACGTGAGTTTGCCTTTTTTAATACACGCACAACATTGCTCTCTCACAAAAATTCCGCTCAGTGCGCCCCTTTCTACCGCACTCACAACCGAAAAGCCTTAATGCTGTGTCTTAATGCTGTGAACACCAGATCGGTGTAAATCGTGCAACGGGCAACACGGAAAGAAACGTCAATGTCAGTTTGATTTGTGTCGGAGACTGAGAGCATTCACTTTCAGTCAAATTTTTTCAAATATAATTTGAAAGTTTTTCGGCGTATTCGGTGGAAATGTACATCTACGTTTGTGCGCAATCATTTATGTCGGTTTCGCGAGTAAATTAGCGGTAAAAAATTATAAATTAGTGCGGTAATGAAGTGCCGCGTTCCAGGCTGCAAAAGTAGCTACCGCAGTGCGTCGCAGGTGATATCGTATTTCGAGTCAGTAGAATTAACCTTTGGCATCAATTTCGTTTAGTTTTTGTGTGAAATCATAATTAATTTCATTCAAAAAAAGCATTTTAATCTCCACTTGCCGGTTCGGGGAAAGAAATGTCAAACGACGTTCAAAACGGCGATCTCTTGTGGTTTTTACATGAGCATTACCATATGAACTGTGTAGAGCGCACACCAGTACCTCATTCTCACACCAGTAAGCAAAAAGTCGAAAATTAGCACATTTCTCTCGGTCGATTTCTAATTCATTCTTTCTTATATCTGTGATTGCCACCCATAAAAGTTTCAAAATTTTCCAAGACGAAACAGCAATAACTATTTTTTCTACAAGGTCATTATTATGTGAAAACTTAATACTTACCAAATTTGTGTTGTATTAAGGTCCGTCTAAAGTGTGAGTTTTGTGAGAATCTAAAGACTGCATCGGAAGTTACTCGGCACAAAGCTTTTATTTTGCGTCACGATTTTTCAAAATAGAACCACTGCCTAGGGGATAACAGCATATTCATCGAATTGCTATCAGATCTGGTCCTAATTAAATACATTCTGTGAATTTTTCGGTGATACCAATTCATTTTGTCGTGCGTAGGTGATTCCTACCATTCTTGTGCGATGAAGAATTCCAAAAATCATAATTTGAAAAAACGTTTTATGCGTCCTGCGATTATCGTAATGATTTCATTTGGATGGATCGAATTTAACATGTTTTTTCATTGGAATACACAAAAGTCGCCTTAAGTAATCAAACTTACTAAACTGGCATCTATTTTTTTCAAAAAGAAGTAGAGGTTGGACCAGTATCATTAAAATTTTTTTTTTTGGGACCCTAAATCTACAAACTATGAAATGTGCCAATTCCTTTCCTCGACTAAAAACCTATCCCTCAATGAAAATCTGCGTGAAACCGCATCAAACATGTTAAGAAATTCAATAGGTACAGTATGAAAAGTATGAAAATTAACACCCACTCTATTCGTCTTTAATGCTGCCTTCGAGCATTTAAGCAATATCCCCCCAACAGCAGGAACCATTTGTTATTGTTAAAAATATGATTTATGGCAAAAACGTTTTTCATTCGTTTCCACCCTGCTTGTCGACGAAACGAAGAGAAAAGTCGTAACGCTCGATGCCTTGATACAAAAGCCTTTATATTTATGGGTGTGTTCGATTATTATCCTTCTTTTAAGGGTAGAATATACAAGGCCATAGTAACAAAGTGCTAACCAAGTTAGTGTTCTTCCACTCTGTGCAATCTTCACGATAAAATAGACAATCGAAAGTTATCAAAAGCCGTTCTAGATTGTATTAGAAGTATCTTTTTTCTTTGCCTGCCGGAACGGAATGACGTAGTGATGATATTTTTGTGTCATGTAGAGCGTGTGGGGACAAAAAATCATTTACTGCTTGCGACAGCCTCTTTTGTGCGAACGGGTCTTCGTAGTCATTATTGAGTTTCGATTCCCGGAACTAGATAGTTTATGGATAATTCATGAACATGGCTGGTGTCGCTGTCGTCCTTATTCGTTCAATTCAATGCGTAACAGGGCTAAAATATTTAAAGAAGTGGTGATGCTATCATGGTTTTTTTTCTGGAAAGCATATTTATCGAGCTGAATTATCTATATTAAACAGTTTTGGAGTAGGTACTTACAAAGATATTTTTTTGAAAGGTGCGAGTATGTAGAGTGAATGCTCCTAATCTCGGCTTTCTCCCAAAAGTCGGCCACTCAAACTTTTTTTGTCCCACATCAATGATCAAACTCGTTAAAACGACACTTAAAGTAAGTACAGTAACCATAGTTGCAAGTAAAAAAGCCAAAAAAAGGGCAGCCGGCTTTTGAAGCGGGCTGTATACATCCTTCTCATTCTTTACAAATATACCCTTGCACAGAGTATAAAAGAGCATACTGTGCATTGATTAGTGTATTAAATGCCACATTTCGACGACAGACTTAAAATGACGAAGCATGAATCGTTTTAGGAAATATTTGTATATTAGGTACGTAGAAACTGATATAGATATACAGTGGCTCACAGCTTATTTCAACCAGCAAGTAAAAAAAACTTTAACTTCCTATAAAAACTAAACTAAAGAGGATATCAACATTATTTAAAGGCAGGTTATTAGTCTAATGTTTAAACTAATCAAATATGACTTCTTTTATTTATTTTTATTTGTTTAGTATTCTAAAACAACGAAAAACGAAAAACCCAACCAAAAACAATGCCACAGCTTATTTCAACCAAATACTTGGTAGGTGTGCAATGATCCGTTATCTTGCAATGCAGCAATTATTTCTTCGTCTATGCTTTAGTCATTATATTTGTAATGTGTTCAAGTTCAGTTTTGCTGAATTCTCTGAAAAGATCGTGCAGAAAAATTTGTTTTTCGAAATGGGACCACGTACGAAAATTGATCAGCGAGAATTTGTTTTCAGTAATTTTAAAAGTGGCCATTCGCGCAGGAAAATTGGTGAGATCATTGGATTAAGTGATTCTACAGTGCAGAGCATCATATACTGATTTGTCGACGAAAATAGAATGCTCGATAAAGGGAGAAATGCCCCCAACAAAATTCTCAATCAAACGGACGAGCACTTTATTGTTCGGAAAATCCGGGAAAACCCAAGGATATCGGCTCCGAAAATTGTAAGTGAAGTGGAAGCTGAGTTGGGAAAGTCCTGCCACCCGGAAACTATTCGTCGTGTGCTGCGAGAGCATGAATTAAATGGTAGAATAGCGCGTAAGAAACCATTTATAAGTGCCAGAAATCAGAAGTGCCGTCGAAAATTTGCCAAGGAACATTTGCATAAGGATTCTGGATTTTGGAATACCGTTATATTCGCTGATGAGTCGAAATTTAATATTTTTGGCTCTGATGGAGCCTCATATGTTTGGCGTAACCCAAATACAGAATTGCAAACCAAAATTTGGAAACCTACAGTCAAACACGGAGGTGGCATCGTTATGGTTTGGGCTTGTATGTCCGCAGTGGGACTTGGAAACTTGCAATTTATTTAGACTACAATTGATAAGTCTCATTATCTTGAAATTTGGAAATCCAATTTGATTGAAAGTTCGGAGAAACTGGACATTCACGATGGTTTCAGATTTTATCAAGACAATGACCCGAAGCATAAGTCGGGTATTGTACAGACATGGCTGGTTTGGAATTGTCTGCATGTTATGCAACCACCGGCACAGTCGCCCAATATTAACGTCATCGAAAATTTGTGGGCCATTTTGGATACAAACATCCAAAAACGGAAGATATCCAACAAAAGCGATCTCAAAACTGCATTGGTTGAGGAGGAATGGGCCAAAATTACCCCACAAGTGACACAAAAGCTGGTAGATTCAATGCCTCAGAGGCTAAAAATGGTTGTTGACTAGAAGGGTGGTCATACTAAATATTAAAATATTTTGTTGTGCCTTGAAACTTAATTTAAACATTGATTCTGTTACTTGGTTGAAATAAGCTGCGACATTGTTTTTAGTTACATTTTTCGTCATTAATTGTTATGACCTATTGAAATAAAATAAAAATAATAATAAACTGAATAAATGATAATTGTGAACACTAGTCTAATAATCTGCGTTTACATAATGTTGATAACTTATTTCGTTTAGTTTTTATAGGAAGTTAAAGTTTTTTTTACGTGCTGGTTGAAATAAGCTGTGAGCCACTGTACATATGTATATATGCTCGGCAGAAAAATTTTGCGTACATACCCAACACATCCAACATATCTATAAAAAACATCGTTTCTAACATTTTATTCCGAAATATTTTTTTGCTCTATTTTTCATTACTTCATTATGCGCATAAAACAAAACAAAAATGAACATTACTGTACTCTTAAACAACGGTAAAATTCGGAAACGAAAAATAGTCTGAAATTCCAGGAATAAGAAATCTGCGTTCAAAGCGTATAAAGGGAAGTCAAAGTCTCTGAAATGCAGTTAATAACAATAAAATTTGTGTAGGAAAGTTGGTTTACGTGTTTTTATCTAAGGTTTACGTTAAAAATAATTGCTAAAAAACGTTATGTAAGAGATGTCTAATAAAGGAAAGGAAATTGAATTTGTGGAAATGGAAATTATCGTGGATTTGTGGATAAAAGGTACGTCATATTGTGAAATAGGTGCAATAGTCAGCAGAAGTCATTCATTTGTCCAACGAGTCGTAAACAACTTCAAAAACAAAGGAATTTTGTTTTTAAAACCCAAATCTGGCCGTCCTCCAAAGTTGAGCCCTCATGAAACTCGGAGTTTGCTCCGAACGATAAAGGCTAATCCTAGATTAACTGCAGCTGATATAGCAAAAGACATCAAAGCAAATACCGCAAGTCTATTTCTGATGATGGTGTTCGTAAAATTCTCAGGAAATATGGGTAACGCGTTGCCCGTAAAAAGTCATTTATAACAACAGTAAACAGACTCAAGTGGCTGACGTTTGCTACGGAACACATAAATAAGCCAAAAAAATTTTGGAAACAAGTTATTTTTTCGGATGAAAGTAAATTTTGTATTTTTGGAATCGAAGGTCCGAAGATTGTATGGAGAAAAACTGGCGCGGCCTTCGACGTAAAAAATCTCTGTCCAACAGTAAAGCTCGGTGGTGGCGCTGTTAGGATATGGGGGTGTATGGCTAGTGGAGGAGTAGGAAAAATGGAGTTTATTGAAAGTATTATGAATAAAATAGACTACCTTAATATTCTCAAGCGCAATTTGAAGAAAAGTGCAGAACATTTGGGCTTACGCGACAACTTTTACTTGCAACAAGACAACGACCTTAAGCACACTGCGGAGGTAGTAAGACTCTGGTTGCTCTATAATGCCCAAAATCAGCTTCGTACACCGTCCCAATCTCCTGATTTTAATCCAATAGGGCATTTGTGACATCACTTGGAACAAAGGATTCGAGCGCACACAATAACGTCGAAGGTAATGCTTAAGGAAATCCTGATCCAGGAGTGGAATTCAATAACCCCAGAGCTCACTAAGAAGCTGGTAGATTCCATGCGAAAACGGTTGTGGAAAGTAATAAAGAGATGAGGATATCCCAGAAGCGCCATTAACGAGGAAAAACAATTGTTTTATTTTCAAAAGAAATATTTGTACGCAGACTTTTTATTGTTGCAATTTAGGATTTGTTTTCGTTTTTTAATTTTAAAATTTTTATGGAGCACAATAATCATCATTTTTGTTTTGTTTTATGTTTGTAATAAAGCCATGAAAAAAAAGAAAAAAAATTATTATGAAATGAATTACTTAAAACCATGTTTTTTATAGATATGTTGGATGTGTTGCGTGTGTACGCAGACTTTTTCTGCCAAGTGTATTGTAAAAGGGCTGTTGTTTTATATAAAGGCCCCCATTCACGAACAGTCCAAATAGCCTGAGTCCATTTGGCTTGAGTCCGTTTAGTATAAGTCCAATTTAGCTCCCCACTCACGACAGAGCCTCGATCCAGTCAGTCAATTCCATTTTCTGTCATTAATTTAAAAAAAATAAAGATAAACTTCAAGATAAAATTGTTTTTAATTTATTAATGGTTCCGTAGCATATGGATGAGCTTTTTGCAATAACAACTTGCATCTTCATAAATCAACGAAAACCAAACAGAAAGTGCAAAAAAAGATGGCTTGCCAGACGGAATCAAATGAGTCACGTAAATTTTGTAAAATAGCTCACACTTGAGCCTTCTGATTGGCAAAATTATTTACTACCATTGGTCATCACATTTATCAGACGAAAGGATATAAATATGAGGTAAACTATCACTCCTCACGAAATAATGACCGCTACGTTGTGGTACTTAGCAAGCAGTTGCAGGCTTTGGGTCAAATAATATAATATACATTCATGTGACCTATATTATTTGATAGCTTCCAAAACAAAATCATGGCCACCACTATCCATGGTGCTGAATTTTCCGATTCAAGAAAACACAGAAACAGTCACAGGTCAGCGTGTGAAGCAAGACTGCCACGTCGTTTGGACTGAGACTTCAACACACACGACTAGTCCATTTTATGGATTGTCCAAACTCGGCCTACTATTTCCCCTCAGACGGTCGATTCAAAAAATGGCCTGATGGCCTGAGTCCATGAATTTCGGATCGATTGGAAATCCAATTTGATTCCTTGAGTCCATGAGTCCATCCGAGTTCGCCCACACACGGTGAGATTTTGGCATGGCCTCAGGCCATTTGGACTGATGGACTGCTCGTGAATGGGGGCCTTAAGTCAGCTATTCAATAACAAATTTACGTTTCACTCACCTGACGTGCACTTTGTGCCCGAACGTAAATGGTCACTAAATCCATGAGCTGACAGGTAAAGTGATGATTTCTCCGAAGCTGGAAATTGAAATGAATAATTGTAAAAATGAAAAAAAATTATTAACGCTAATGTCAAACATATATTCTACAGTAAAATAAATACTACTATCTATAATTTCACCATATCACCATATGCGCATCTTCTTTATCTGCACTGTTAACGAAGAGAAAAAATTACAAGCCAATTTTTTTTAGATAGTTTGGATAATAGCTAATGGTTGGATAATATAGACAAAAGTGTCAAATGTTGAGTTATTAATAATTGAACTAACTCGCAAGTTTGATAATACATGGTTCATATATAAAACCCGTCGAAGTCGCAACAAAAGAAATGTAGAATGTTAATAGTTGCAGCAAGTAAAGAATATATTATTGCAAAAAACAATCTATCAATTATTCATTGAATGATCTCCCACTTAGTTGTTTAATGTTGAAAAAAATGTATAGGACAGCTATATTTACGTCTGGAAAATCGATGACATTAATTAAACTAAAAATTCTAAGGATTTCGTTCAACACTCACATCTATTTTTGGCCGCAACCTGAGAAAGTAAACCTAATATAGCAGTTAGCATTTATAAAGTAAATATGCCAAGCATATGCTATTTAAATTGCAAATTCTACACAGACCTTATCTGTCTTAAAATCATCGTTTTCACCTCTTTTATCATTTTTTTGATGATGAGGTTTGAATGGTTGGTCCGTGCTTTTAAATGTCCTGGAAACCCGCAAGGAAAAAGCTGTTGTACAAAACACAATGATGGAAAACTCAATAGCTTATATTTCCGGAGAAGATATTAAATCCACTCACGAAAACGAATAATTGAGAGTGTTCTTATGGGTACGATGCTAGTTGTATGTACGTGCGATGTTGGGTTGCAGATTCATCCACCCCGATAGGGTAATAGATACAAATATGTGCTGAGAAACTATGATGTGATTGAAATATAGTAATTCTGTGAATTGCGGTTCTTTGTGAGCTGCGTTTTGAAAATGTCGGAACAGTTGGAAACAATATTTGTATTTTGTTATTGCGTGGACTGCGAAAATTTCGCAATCCAGTGCGAAATTTTCGCAGAAAAGTGCAAAATTTTCGCATTCCAGTGCAAAATTTTCGCAGTCCAGTGCGAAATTTTCGCAGTCGAATGCTAAATTTTCGCAGTCCAGTGCGAAATTTTCGCAGTCCAGCGCGAAATTTTCGCAGTAAAGTGCGAAATTTTCGCAGTCCATTGCGAGATTTTCGCAGTCCAGTGCGAAATTGTCGCAGTCCATTGCGAAATTTTCGCAGTCCATTGCGAAATTTTCGCAGTCCAGTGCGAAAATTTCGCAATGGACTGCGAAAATTTCGCACTGGACTGCGAAAATTTCGCAATGGACTGCGAAAATTTCGCACTGGACTGCGAAAATTTCGCACTGGACTGCGAAAATTTCGCACTAGACTGCGAAAATTTCGCACTGGACTGCGAAAATTTCGCAATGGACTGCGAAAATTTCGCACTGGACTGCGAAAATTTCGCACTGGACTGCGAAAATTTCGCACTAGACTGCGAAAATTTCGCAATGGACTGCGAAAATTTCGCAATGGACTGCGAAAATTTCGCACTGGACTGCGAAAATTTCGCACTGGACTGCGAAAATTTCGCACTGGACTGCGAAAATTTGGCACTAGACTGCGAAAATTTCGCACTGGACTGCGAAAATTTTGCACTGGACTGCGGAAATTTCGCACTAGACTGCGAAAATTTCGCAATTGAGTTGTAGTTGTATACCAACTATGGTACATGGAGTGGAGGACTATAGTACATGGCGTGTAGGGCTATAAGCATAGCGTCTACTCCTATGTACTTTGGCGTGTGGTGCTATATTTTATCACAAATCGACTATGTACATGGCGCTAGAAATCTATAAACTATGGCGTCTGGCGCTATGTGTTTTTTCAGTGCACCAAATATAAATTCCACCAAACATAAATTCGAGTCAACATACTCACTATTGAATGCTCCTGCTCCAATGTGAAAATTCACCGGTCGAAGTATCGAAAATATCGCAGCCAGTACTTCAGTTCAAAATGAGTCAATTATGTAGACACAAGCTCTAATGTCACTTGCTGAAATTTATACGTTCCCTCACACAGCATGGCTGCGAGTTATAATTGGATGCCATGAGCCATATTACATGGCTCATGGCACTATGTAATATAGCGTGTGGGGCCATAATTTCTGTGCCATGTAATTATGGCGCTGGGAGCCATCTGCATCGCTCAGGGCACTATGTACATAGCGTGTGGGACCATAAATGCTGCGCCATGTTACATAGGACCGCGCGCTATGTAGATTCTGACATTATGGCGCTGGGAGCCATATAATTTTTAACTCGCCATGTACTATAGTTCTCCACGCCATGTACTATAGTCCTCCATGCCATGTAATATAGTCCTCATGGCGTAGAGGACTATAGTACATTGCGTGGAGGACTATAGTTATGGCGTGGAGGACTATAGTACATGGCGTGGAGGACTATAGTACATGGCGTGGAGGGCTATAAGCATAGCGTCTGCTCCTATGTACTTTTCGCCATGTATTATGGCGTATGGCGCTATATTTTATCACTATCCCTAAATCGACTATATACATGGCGCCAGAAGTCTATAAATTATGGCGCCTGGCGCCATGTGTTTTTTCAGTGTACTTGGACCTTACTGTAAGCCACATTCGGACCTTACTCTAAGCCACATTTTGTTGAAAAATTAGAAAAGGGATGCCAGATGTGTCATGAAATCAAAACGAAACTCATGTAGTAAATGCACCTTAATATAAGCCTAATTTCCTAGGAATTTAATTGAAAAATCATGAAAGGGCTCTCAGCTATGGTAATTTTTGTAGTTTACTAAGCTATTTTGTCATTGAATTTGCAGGTATGAACGATCCTGCAACAAATATTGAGGTTTCGAAAATTTAAAACTAATTTTCGGGAGGTAACCTTAAAATTCTTTTCACCGAGTCATTCAATCGAAACAAAATTCCCAGGGTGGGTTTAAACTTAACTAACCAGCACCAGTCATTTTCATTAATATTACACCAACAGATATTTATATGCAAAGCGTTCAAACATGGTTATATTGCTGAAACTTTCGATGAAATTCTCGGATGAAAACGAAATTCAAAGGATAGGTTGGTCGTAGGATGAGCGTGTTGTGTGCGCCCGGAAAGATCTCGTTCGCTCTTAATACGCCCTTTGTTCGTACTCTTGTTTATTTTGAAACTCCTGCACCCAGAATGCTCAGAGGCCGTGATGAGTGCCACTTTGGTTCCCTGTCCATGTCTTTTCACGCATTTAATAAACAAGTTTTTAATATTTTAGCGTAGCTTCAGTAAAGTTTACTTTTTTTCTTCTTCGTGTTCTTTATTTTATTTGTATGATATTATACTTTCCCATTCCTTTATTAGATTTTTCTGTTAATTGGGTTTTAATTAAATAAAGGAAATTTAGGAAAAAGTGCGTCTGTAATAAGTCTACGATTAATCAATTAAATAAACAAATAAATGAATGTGTTTATTCCTTTCAAATAAAATTACAAATTTTACTATATAAATATTCATCCACATGAAAATCCATTCAAAAATAAATAGTTTTCTACATTTCTATATTTCAGGCGTTGAGGTAATTCACTGTTAAGAATCATAATTTTGGTATTTTGTCTGCTGATCGTCATGGAGACCCAAAAATCAGTTAAGTAAGTAATTATGAAAATTCTGCTTTCTAAATAATTTTATTTAAATTGAAGCACATTTTGTTTTTGACCGTCGAATATCGATGAGAAATTTGATTAGATTATACTGTGAATTATTTTATTTTAATTTCAAAATTAATTTTAGTAGCTAATTATGGTAAAAATATTTTGGCATGTCGATATATACTCTGCATTGCAAAAAATATGTAGTTTGTAATATGTAGTCTGTCAAATTTATCTTCGATTAATTCTATTTAACCGGATTCAGTTATAGAGTTATAAGTCATTCATTTGATGATTTAAATCAACGTAAATTCCTTTTAATCACCAGTGTAGTTCTACTTGTATATTTTGATTTTTTCAAAGCAGATTATTTTGATACTAAATGTTAACAAAGTATTTTATGATAAGTACAATATTTATAAAAAAAACGCTCAAGCAGACTATCTAAACACCCCTATCATTATCAAAGCCATAAGTAGTTATTCACTCGTCGAAATTGATCCCATTCTTCTATATATGCATGTCATGCGAAAATGTAACAACTCAATAAAATTTCAAGTGCCATGCGCCGAAATTTGTTGCGGTTCAGTTAACCTCAATTTAACTCCGATCGTAACGAAATCACGATTAGATGTGGTTGGTAATGATTGTCAGGTTCGACTGGTGGGATTTTCAAGAACCCTTGTTCCCACCACTTTCGGTCACAGATAAAGCGATCAACCACTCAAAATGACAATAGTTGTCCTTGCAGTGATACAGGAAATTATCGCATTGACAAGAGTCGGGTGCACAGTCGCAATGAATCAACTATCGCCTGCTCTATTATAAGTGCAGGTTAAAAGAATATTTAGAAGGGTGTCCATCACGCAGCAACTCTGATGAAGGGTGAACTGTGTGTTTTGATTGAAGAGGTTGCAATCCTTTCAAAATGTTAAATTGGCGTGAATCATATTCGAGTTAATACACTTATTTGTGATAGAGAGATACCGTGCAAGATTAGCTGTTGATAATGTTTTCAGCTTAATCGAAAACAATTGATACACAATGCAATCTACCGTAATGATAACGAAAACAATGTAGTCAATTGACAGGATTGAGCGTGTACTAGATTCAATAGCACTGACTCACAAAAAATCTAACATAAATGAACGCAAATCTGCTACATTTAAATCTAGTATGCCAAGTGTTGTATCTTATGTATTTTTTATGATTAATTCTTTAACTAACGCGTTTATTTAGTGAAACACGTTTTACTTTTCTTACACTTAAGTTTCGCTTTAATTGTTATCTTTTTCAACAGCTCTTAAAATTTGGAAGCTGAAAATGTGTGTGAATGCATTGCTCTGCAATAACAGGATTCACCTCGTCAGTTTTGCTCTCCTTTTTTCGGCAACCACTTGATGCACTTTTGTCAACATTTCAGCGTATTAGTCCCCGTTCATTGTAGTTAGAAGGTAGTCGATGAACAGAATCCTTTTGGAATCCTTGGAGATTATTCTGCAGATACATAGAAGTCTAAAAACTCCTGCGAATTTGTGACTCGACGGTGCTTCTCCAACAGAGTGAGCAGTTTCGGACTTTTTTCTTGTGCAAAATGTCACTACTTCATTTTTTGCTAGAGCCTATGGCTTCAGATATCTGCCACAACTTGATTCGCTGATCCTGTTGAATCTTTTTTTTTACCTTTTCAATATTTTGTTGGGTAATGGCAGTGTTTCGACGCAACGTCGCATTGATCGGAGAACATCTTCGTGTTACGGTTGGATTCTCCGCTCCAACGTTTTATGGTGGCGTGGCAAATGAAGGTCCATGCTACCCATAAATTGTAGACATCTCTTCAAATATTGCCGTTATCGTTTTGTTCTTCTCTGTGATGAGTTTTTTGACAGCTCTGATCGCCAATTTCGTACAATGCGCGGATGACTCAGATATGGTGATGTTTAAAGATCAGTTACTAAAAGGGTAATAATCCGAATTTCCTAAGGGGAGATATTTTTTTCCGATATGGATGGAAATAAATAACCTAAATTTATTTCTTATAGCGATGATGAACATATAAGCTGTGTCTTTTTGGATAACGGCTCAAAGCTCTGACTTTTCGGGGTATTAGCTATTTTTGAAGATTTATTTTCTAGAATGGTTCTGTGTCTAGGAAACAAGAAAAAAGAAAATTTTCGTTCGTTTTCTGTTGAAAGCTAGTTGTTAGATCAGAAGAATAAAACAAACGTGTACTCTAGGACTTTCATAAGTGATGTGTGTGTGTGTGTGCGTGCGCGCGTTGGGGGAGAAGCTCATTGGCACCTCTAAGCACTCAGGCCAAAGGACCCATTGTACTCATTTCCCCCTGCCTACCATAGTTCCCCAGACTTCTTGATAAAGTCTAGGATCACTGATCCCAGCCAAAGCGTTGATATCTGAAACGCGCAAACGCTGGGCGTTCACAGGGCAAATGCTCCGCAGAGTCAGCCTCTTCTGGGCAGGATGAACAGAGGTCATCCTGTACAACACCTATTCGGTACATATGTCCTCCTAGGCAGTTGGTTCATGGTTGGGCTCTGAAAGGAAGATCTTCGTTTGCCTGGTCACATCAGCAGCCGTCCATCTATCTTTGTGAGCATCATCTACCCACTTCCAAAGAATGGCACGTGCAAATGCGGTCGGCACGCCCAAGGCGAGCTCAGAGCTCCGTTGTGGAAGTCCCGAACCTTGCTTCGCAATGGCGTCAGCAATTTCATTTCGCTCAACACCACAGTGCCCCGGTACCCAGAGCAGATGCACTCTATTGTATTATGGAAACTGGCGACAGAGCTCAATCGTGCTCTGCACTTTTGGACAATATTCGAATTAGTCAGGGGTCTACACAGCGCCATCAGTGCAGCTTGACTGTCACTGCAAATAGCAATGCCTTTTCCCCTCCATCTTTCTTCAATTACCCAACAGGCAGCTCTCAGGATGGCAAATATTTCTGCTTGAAAAACCGAAACGTGCTCTCCAAGAGAAGAAGCCCACCTGTCATTCGATGAATGCAGATAGACACCAGCTCCAGATCTACCATCTGTCCTCGAGTGGTAAGTGAGTATCTTTGAGATTCGGACCTTTGATATAGGGATCTAATAATAGGATTAGAGTGTTCTGTGGCGTCACGAATAGCATCATGCAAATAGGAGGATAAAAGCGTAATTTTGGATTTCTGGTAGAGGTCACTATTCCGATAATAGTGGTCATTGGCCTGATAATGAAAGGAGGTGGCATTTCGGTGGATACGGCGTTCCAATTTCACCAGCTTCTCTAGTTGACTTGAAGGGGCCGAAGACCAGATTAGGGGCACCGTAAGTGACGATCGATCTTATCAATTGCTTATAGGGAATACTCTTAGCTCTCGAAGATATAACAGATTTCGGTTTTAACATAGAATCTAAGAAGTGGTATGCAATTGCTGCTTTTTAAAGGCTTAACTGAATATGGTGGCTGGAGTTCCAGAGCTCTATATCAAGTTAGTAGCCTATTTCCGAAGTCCTTGTGGCCACCTCTGAAAAGTATCAGCTAACTTTTAATAGCATTTATCTGTAGGCCCCATTTTGCATAATATGCAGTTATTCGATTCGCATAACTTTTTATCAACGCTGTTACAAAGTTTATGTTATGCTTCGAGTTTCAGAAGAGGAGGTTACCTGCGTATATATTGATTGAAACAGCTGTGAGAGAATTGTTGCAAATTCCTGGGATGTCTGCAGTGAAAACGTTGAAAAGAATTGGTCCGAAAATGGAGCTGTAAGAACACCTGATTCAATAGGAAATTCGTCATATTGGAAAATAAAAATGGATCACTTTATATAAATGGAGTCGATGGCTTTCTGTAGACCAATCAGACAGGCACCCAAAACTTTTTTGTTCTGGATGCTATCCTCAACTGCTCTTTGCGAGATCATCAAGGTGCTCTTTGCCAAATCATCATCATCAAAACCGAATTGATGTGATTAATATCTACAGTATTATTTAGATACTTTTGAATGACAATTTAAGTAGCTTTCCGAAGTTTGAGAAAAGACAAATCGGACGGACGTTGACTGCATCGCACGTTACTTACGCTTTTAGGATAAGGAATATTTTTGCACACGTCCAAGCAGTGGAAAACTAACCACCAATGCTAATGAAAGTGTTAAATAGGACGAAGAGGTGTTCAGAGAAACAGGTCGGATGCTTTTTAAACATAACATTAGATAGTTTATCTTCCCCAGAAGACTTTTTAGAGGACAGGGTTGACACCAGTGTTAGAAGAGTTTCTTTATGCATAAATGTCCCGTGATCTTAGAAGCTCAAGGATTGACTTGTAGGATATAACCTAGATAGAGTCAACAATTGACTTCCTTGCTGAAGATTAGGAACAGAATTTTTAATGACTGAGGTGAAAGTAGGATCAGAGCTATGCTTCTCAATAGTAATGATAACAAAGTCATAAAAATCTGTATTTACGCTACTAAGGAAATTCGCAATAATTGACATGTAGCGCGATCCGTTAGTGACATTTAAAGGTTCTAAAGCTCAAAACTTTTCGACCGCCCGCCGTAATTATGATAGGACTTATTTTTCAACTAATTTTTATCAAATTTCCTTAATAAAATAGACGGCATATGATTAACATATGATTAACTAAATTGATTAACATTAACCCTCTAACAAAGAGAAAGAGGTTTTTCCATAAAACATATTTTGTTCCTTAATATTAATATGTATCTATTTTTTTCTTGTATGAACTGATGAATCGGCTTGTCTTTGGGTATCCTCGTTTGTTATTCATACTTAATTCAGCAACTAAATAATAAAGCATTATTATTCTGTTTATCTAAGTTGTTGGGAACTTCATTTGCCTTCACCTTAATTTTGCGATGCGGACAAATATTATTTAGTCACTACCTGAACCTTTGGTGCAATGACAATAAAATATTTGTTTTTTCCCAATCAAGTCGAAACTGGGAATTCAGTTCAATATAGTGTTAATATAGAACAACAAAAGGAATGAAGTTGTCATGACGATAACATCCCTTGTGTTATCCCGGTCCTCATCTTCGCTCCACACAGCAATGCCTCCTCCTGATAAATCTTCACTCAATGCTCGAAGGATTGTGGGAGTGGTACTCCACGAGTTCATCCATTCAAATACGCATCCTCCCACTCGACTGGATATCGGCTGTTACAATGTACACATATACAATTTCGCTTACAATATACTCCCTTTTCCAACACGTTCATCGTATCTAACCCTCCATCTTTACATACAACATGGGAGCAGAGTATAGAACATAAAGCTGTTCTTCGACTCGCAGACAGTTGGATTTATGTCGGCATGTAAATTTCACAAGCATAATACATTCAAAATATAATCGCTTCATTTGTATGGAACTACAATAAAAAACATAGAACCAGAATGAAAAAATAGAAAAACCGAAACTTGAAAAATGTAGTCAAGTCTTAGACGAAATGTTTTTTTTCTGCTCCAGACGAATGCAAAACTTGGGAAAAAGTAGCCCGCTGCCAGAAATATTCGTGTCTCCGGTAATTTTGTGATAGTGGCTAACGACAACGGTGAATGAATCCTTAAACGGGCGGATTCCGCAAACGGTCGAAAACAAATCTTTCACTTCCCGTGGCGAAAATTTGGCAATCGTAGCGGTTTTTGGTGCCCACTATTCGGATTCCGGGGTCATCATTGGACTCGGACTGGACTTTTTCGGCTGCCATTCACACCGTGCTACGAAATTTTGTTTATAAAATATTGCCAGCGCATTGAAAGTCTCGCGTGCTTTGCAAATATTTTCTATCTGGCTGTCAACGGTGTTCGAGTCCAGGTGAAAGAAAGCCGTCTGAAAAGAATTTGCAGTTTTTCCAGACGACCGTTAACAAAATCGCTCGGAATCGAGCAAAAAGTCAACCAGTGCTTTATGACATCGACTCGAAATTCGGTAAACTGAATGCAGTGAAGGCCTACGTACATATATAACTGTAGTCTTAGTATAAATAATGTTGTGGAAATAATTCCTTGAACCCCATTGCAGTTATGCTCTAAGGCATCTTCATTCAAATATTATTAGGTGGGCCTCTTGTCTGGCCAGTTTTCCTCCATTTCTTTCGTTCTTATTCATCCAGCTTACGTCCAATGCTAAGTATTATGTTCTGCTCAAAGGAACTTCTGAAGCGTAACTCATTATTTCAACTAAAACTTGATGCTGCTCCGTTTCGACTTGAAAGGAGGTCGTCGTTCTATTATTCCGGGGAATCGACCGTGTACTTCCGTTTTCTTTTCAAAAAGCTTTTGACAACTTTTTCCTAGATGTCGGTGGCCTGAGACTTGCTGAAGCAGTCAGATAGTTACCGAGTTGAGATTTGCAAAATGAACTCGATTGCGACAGTAGAAATTCGTTGACGCTTCAGCAAACTTGTAGAGAACTGAATTCTTTGATCAAGACTTTTGAGATTTGTAAGGAAAAATTGAAAATGATGCATACAGAAGCTGAACTGTAAAATTTCGGGATGAACTCAATTGTGGGTGGGGAACTACGTCGAGAGAGACGAGAGAAAAAATGAGAAATTTGATAATTTCATCATCGTGTCCGACAATAGTTATTGCTACAAAAATGGAATTTCAATGGTTTATTGTTACCACTATAATCTATGAACGAAAATGAAATTATTTGCAAACATTTCACGAATTCCCTCTTTATTTATTAATTTTCGTTCTATGATCAGATAGCATTCACTCAATCTTATTTTTAATTTAGACCTTGATTTGTTTTGAATTTTTTTTTATTTCAACATTTTGAAAATTTCTACACTATCTGAATAACGTTAGGAGGAAAATGATTGCTGTCGTAACAATACAACACATTTGAACAACAAAAACGCAAATGAAACGTCACCAACTAAGAAGCTTTCCGAGTATCACTGACTGGAGTAACATGCCTAGAGACCCTTAAAAAAGCTAGCGACTTAGAAGAGTCACTAGAATTATGTGCTGACATACGGCGTCTGATAATAAGTAACCGGACTGACCTCAGGAAATTTTTTATTGGCAAAATATGTACAATTTTTCTTTAGAAATCTTCAAAGTAGTATCCATTGGAGTCGATAATACGCTGATACCGGATTTTCCAATCCCCGAACGCTCCCTGGAAGTCGGCAACCTCGATGCTGTCTAGAGCCCTCGTCGTAGCACGTTGAACGTTTTCCAGAGTCCCTCGACTGTTTGGCCAACTGCTCGGTGACGAGCAGGCAGGTGTGCGACGGAGCATTGTAGTGATGGAGGATCCACGAATCGGCAATCTCCGGACGGACTCGGCGAACCCGGGCGGTTAGTCGACGGAGCACCTCTCTGTAGTACTGGCTGTTTACAGTTTGGCCGGGTGGCACAAACTCTTTGTGAACAATGCCTTTCACGTCAAAGAAAGCAATGAGCATCGACTTCACCTTCGATTTGCTCATGCGCGCTTTTTTCGGTCGTGGTGACGCCGGCGTGTGCCACTCCGAACTCTGCCGCTTCGTCTCAGGATCGTATTCGAAAACCCACGTCTCGTCTCCTGTAATAACGTGGTTAAAAAACTCTGGTTCGGTTTGCAGTCGATCAAGGATTTCCGAAGCGACAGCAACACGACGCTCCTTTTGCTCATCAGTCAGGTGTTTGGGTACCAGCTTCGCGCAGATCTTCCTCATGCCCAGATCGTTCTTAATAATGCTGTGAACGGTCATCTTATCAATTCCAACCTCATCTGCGATAGCCCGAATGCTCAGACGACGATCACTGTTCAACACATCACGCACTTTTTGCACATTTGTGTCCGTGTGACTCGTTGATGGAGGACCGACGCGCTGTTTGTCATGGACGTCATCGCGGCCCTCCAGGAAATTTCTGTGCCACTGAAACACTTGAGTTCTGGACAGAACATCCTCACCGTAAGCCTCTTGAATCATTTGACGAGTTTCCGTGGCCGTTTTATTGAGTTTGACACAAAATTTGATGCTAACACGTTGCTCGATCGTACGCTCCATTTTCATTCCGACGACGTAACTGAACACGCACTCCGCTCTCGCTCGATGCTATCTCTCCAAGCGCTTGGAGGCAACTGCTGCAGCCCGGTTCCCTTTACCTAGACCCCCACCACCACTACAGCACCAGATACCGGTTAGCAGACGCTTTGACGGCGCGGGGCAGGCTCAGTCCGGTTACTTATTATACAGACCCTGTACTACTACAGAGGACTGCAGAGGACAACACAATCACTGTTGTTGCTAAAGATGAATACAGTCCTTATGATCTCCCGAAGTCAAAAAAAATATTTATACCTACGTGGGAAAAACTAAATCAGGAGAAAATCTAGAGATACAAGGGTCCCTAGACCGGCAGTGAATTGGTTAACTGACTTTATTTGCAGTAAAATTAACACCCAGGGAACCTAACGGAGGATATTGTGATTCCTATCCAAATATTTCAGTAAGAAAAACAAGCTGATGAAGCAACTAATTCACGGCTGCAAGATCGAGTAAGGCTAAACTGAAACAAGGTCAACAATCTGGTCGAGGTGTAGAGCTTGGTGAAAAACCTGAAAAAACAACAAAACCACGAAAAAAAACGTGGCAACCACACCTAAGAAGCATACTCGAGGAGTAACGAACCAATATTTGAAAGAAATGAATACACGTGCGTCCAGCTAGCTGAAGGGTCAATCCAGAGATTCGGAGCGCTCTAGTGGTGATTTCCGCAATACGAAAATTAAAGTCTATGAACTGATTAATGGTGAAGCAATAGGGAAGCTGATATAACCTAGTGGATAGAACAATGGATCCTGGCGTTTGGGGTTCCTGGTTTGCATACAGGTAAGAATGGGGAACCACGCACTGAGCTTTGAGTTAATTTAGCTGTAGGTAGAAAACTGAGTAAAATCAGAGGCCAAATAGGCCATCAAGTTCGTTAAAATTTCGATTATGACAATGGAGCTTTTACCATTTCCACTCCCTAACACTGTTGCAGCGCGATAACTTTGCTTTGTTTTTCACAACAGGAAGTTGCAGGGATTTTAAGAGTAACTTCATTATTATTATGATTTCTTTTATTTCATAGCTAATCTGGTTTCATTTTTCTATATCCTGTGTTTAGCCCTGAGGCTATATATCCTAAATTAAACATTATATGATGATTCTAAAATTGCTCAAAAGTATGGCTTTGTTTAAAGAACCATTGCGTTAAGTATCATGTATCCAGGATAGTTGATTTGATCATTTCATCAATCTTAATTTTAATACCTAAGAATCCCGAGTTTTCAGTCGTTTGAGATGAAACTAGTCTCGTCGCAGATATACTTTTTTGACCATAGCTTCCAAATACTCTGAATGTATTTTTGTTGCTGGCGTTCTATACGTTTGGTTTCTTTTCGTGGTATGCTGCCATGATGTTGTTGGTTAACGGAACTGCAATATAACCGATGTCGTTTTGTTTTTTTTTTTTGCTGAGGAGTAATATTCAGGGTGGCCCGCGGAATGGCTGCTGTGAAGAAAGTGGGACGGGATTTATTAAAGATTTGTACTCTCACCCGATTTAAACTCAATAACGTATTAGACGGTGGAACAACACTCCTTTTACGACAAGCAAACAATTAGTTGCACTTTCAAAAAGTTCTCTTCACCGAATTATGCATAGTGATGTTCATTCTTCCAACAACTTTCAGCACAAGAGTATATAATGCATCGAACACCTTGTGAAAACTTGTTTGCCTCCATATTCTGTGACGTATTTGTGTTCTTTTCAGTTCAAGCTCATTACCACATTAGTGAGTGCATCAAAAAGCAAAATATGGGAAATATGAAGAAACTAATTCCAGGGTTCTTCACCAGAACCCCAGTACTCGGTTCTGGAAACTGTTCAGTGTGCCGCATTTTTAATTTTTCAAGGAAATGGTTGAAACTTTGAATCCAGAACTTTACCTGACTATGCTCCGGATATTTTCTAATTATGCTCCGGAAAGCTCCAGCCTGCTCTTGAGGCAATGCAATTGGATGAAAATTGGTTTGGTGTGAAACAAACCTTCCCTGGATAGCTCATCTCGTTAAGAGGGCACTTCAACTGGCCTGCACTGCACCCTCTTTTGACTTAACCCCTTGCGATTTCTCCTGTGAGGCTATTTGAAATTAAAAGTCTAAGGCCATCTTCCCCGCTATACTCGTCAGAATGCACCAAAAAGTGCATGAAATCCTTAAAAAACGGCTTCGTCAGGACGGTATTTTTACTGTACGTATCAGGTCGGTTCGCTTCAATTTTTTTATTTGCTTAATTTTTTTCTTTGCTAAAGCTTATTCCTGATTGATAATTATTGCCACATTATTATACCGTTTCAGGTATCCACGACTGCTCCATTTTAATAATTATTATTATTATAAGCAAAAGCAAAGATGACCCTCAGCTACCATCAGCCTATTACCTTTCGGGTATGCTACGGAAGGCAGGAAAAAAACGGATGATGTCGAGGCTATTAATAAAAATAAGGGTATACACTGAAAAAATCCACATGGCGCCCAGAGCTATGTAACATAGCGCATTATTTATGGCCCCACACGCTATGTACATAGTACCCTGAGCTATGCAGTATGGCTCCCAGCGCCATAATTACATGGCGCAGAAATTATGGCCCACACGCTATATTACGTAGTGCCATGAGCATGTAATATGGCTCATAACACTCCAATTATAACTCGCAACCACACTGTGTGAGGGGATGTATAAATGTCAGCAAGTGACTTTTAAGTATCGTCGATAGAAGTGCGCTGAATAAACACGTAGTGCTAGACGCCATAACTTGAAGACTTCTGACGTGTAGTTTTTAAATTGTTTAGTGGGTAAGCAAGGCTTGTAATGCTTGGGATCCGTAGTTCGAATTCAGGTTTAGATGAAGAACTACGGACTGAGCTATGAGTTAATCTAGTTCTGAATTGGTATCTTAATGTTATTAGGGGTAGTCGTGAAATTTGTAACTTTTCACTCGTATGCATTGATCATAAATTATTGAATAAAGCTTTCTACCAACTTCAAATCATCTACCCGATAAGGATTGTCGTGGGCTTACTATCATTTTACTTCAATATGAAAAGACTACTGAAAAAACACATAGCGCCAGACACCATAATTTATAGACTTCTGGCGCCATATACAAAGTCGATTTCGGTCGATTTGTGATCAAATATAGCGCCATATGCCATAGTACATAGGAGCACACGTTATGCTTATAGCCCTTCACGCCATATACTATAGTCCTCCACGCCATACGGTGGACATGCATAAGCTGCTTAACCAGTTTCAAGTGCCGGAGTACATCCTGCGGATGATGGATGATTGCGTAAAAAAATCTTGTCTCTTGTACGAAACGTAAGAAGTCCGTCGTGGTGCAAATTACGTGGGCCTGACTCGATTAAAAATTTATGGTTGGCATATCTTCCAAGCAATACTCTGAAGACAATCGAAAAGCTTCCCTAAGGTCTGGAAAGCAGCCATAGCATGATAGTGCCTGAACCTGCCAAAGACCTTCACTTTCCACAAAACTGGATACGAATAAGTCGCTTATCTTCCGTACGGATTATGTACTATGATTAACAACCACGTCTCCACAATGCAAACCATAGAAGGTAAGGTTCACCACTCTCCTCAATAATGGTTAGTTTATACACAGCAGATATCCTGAATATGCTCAATACAAATTTAGCCCATTACACCGATGATACATAGACTGTCAAGGAACAGTCATCTACCTGTGATTGATAATTGAAAACTGACTCTCATGGAACATACATTTTAAAAAAATAAAGGACATACCATTAACGGCATACTGAGTAGACTTCAACCTACAACCAGACCAGACGAACTGAACATGACAAACAAGGCACTATACAAAAAAATTATACGACCCGTACTGACTTATGGTGTCCTGCCTTCTACCAAACGTACAAAAATAACAAACAACAACTACAGATTTGCCAAAAACTTGCTCTTAGGAATACAGACATATATAGAGAATTAAAAATTGAGAACATAGATCTATACATACGTGACAAAAAGCTAAAACTTTTCGACAAATTAAAAGGACACATGAGCAGTACAGTATTATGGAACATTTCATAATTACCATAGCCCATTTTAACGAGAGATGTCCAAGCCCTCGACAGCTAACGGAATAGTGCGGAACACCTGCACTAAGTGACTTATTTATTTCTGGGTGAGAGGTGAGTGGGGCAGAAAAAATCGGCCACCCAGATTGCTGGAAACATCAGCTCCAAGAAAATATAGTCTTTTGGATTTATATGTGCAGACTTTTGGCAATGTTGAAAAGAGTTACCTATTACTAATTAGTTCCATAGGCTCTGTGAGTGGTTCATTATAAACAAATGTAAATCCTAAACATCAATGCAACTTAGGGATAAAAGACAAAGTCTAAAACTTACCTATTCGCGGTTTGTTGTCAGCAACTGTGTCCAGTGATTGCGCTAGCGAGGTATTTCCTGAATTATTTGAACTGACTTGTGGTATCGAGTCGATTCTATATCGTTGTCCTGTGGTCCCTGATACCGTTGTTATGCAATTACCGTTAACTACTAAGCCCGGAGCGGATGATGTTGGACTATTTACACCGACAATACAACTTGCCGCACTACTGTTTACACTAACCGACTCTAATGAATCTGATAACCTTGGTGTTGCGTAGATATCACTGTAAAATTTCAAAAGTGCCCTTAGTATCAGTCTTAGAGAAGATTTCTGTTTGAATGGTATTTTTGAGTACTCAACGTTTTGATCTGATACTAACCTGAATGCGCTTGTTGAGCCAAAGAACCCGGTTCGGTCTTGAAGGGCAGCTTTCGCCTTCTCAACACTTTGCTTCAATTGCTCGAAAGTTGATTGATGAAAGCGATACGATGTCCAATCTGGCGAGCATTGACCAATTCCTATGAAGTCTTCTGTTTTGACTTGCGTTGCGGCTGGCGAGACCCGTTTCAGGTCCAATGCCGTTTGATATGAACATGAGCTTTCGTACATGTTGGGATCAGCAGTCCACTTAAGCCTGAAAAATTTAAGGAAAGTAAAACGATTAAAATTCAAACTTGTATATATACGCAATATCTACACCTCATTTTCAAATCAACCCAGATGATTCTCAGAAATAAATAAACAAATACATATCTGCATGTAAGATCGGTTGGGTGAAAATTTTCTCAGTGTTTAACACTTAAATTTTAGAAGAAAAAAAATTTAGTTTCGAAGTATTTATGAGTGCTGCGCGGATTCAAAGATACGGCTCAAATTCTAAATTCTCTAGTGCATGTTTGTAAGCTTATTAAATCGTATAGGATGTATTTAAATTTAAATCATTTTTTCCCTTTTGAAGCTAGATTTATTTTAATTACTCGACATATATCAATATTTCGAGTGTTATCTGAAGGTACACTGAAGAAGAGGGCAGATTATCCTCGAAATATCGATATATGTCGAGTAATTAAATTAAATCTAGCTTCAAAAGGAAAAAAATGGTTTAAATTTAAATATTTTTACAAGCTAGGAAAAAAATTGGTACACAATAAAAACAACGTATAGGATGTATTGAAAAGTCTTCAACTCTGTGGAATGTGATTTACATAATTCGCCACAAATACGCAATTTCAAAGATTAGTGAGTCTAGTCTATTAGTGATTAGTGAGGCAAAGTATCTAGCTGTTTTTCTCTTATCGTAGCATATATTTCCCAATTCGCAAAATTTTTATGCCAGAAAAATAAAGAATATTTGATTAGTGTGAAAAATGATTTGCCAAATATATAGAAATTCTACTGAGCTTTGGTGAAGTCGGATTTGACTGCATGTTTTGGAGTATTTGTTTGAGATTGTGGGAGCCCAAAACATTGAAGAGATATCTACAAGCCATGTTCACCAAGAGTTTGGTTTTGTCGGAGACTGGACCCATTTTGAAAACAGAGCTAACAAATCAGCGACCACAGGATGATGTCTTCATATTTTCTGCAAAGTATGGTCTCGTTTAGCCTAAATGCTGGAATTGTCTTCGATTTTCATACAAGATTTCACGTGTTTGTTTCGATGAAAATTTAGCGTAAAATTAAGCGTGAAAAATTGCTTGATGCCACTCGCTTTGAAAATTCAGATGGCATTGACACATGTCTCCACCCATTTGACGCCAATTTAGTATGTGCAGTTGATTATTTCGAACTAAAAAGTGCCATATGATGTTAATTAGTATTTGATTTGGAAAATTTAATCGTGCCGATGTCTTTTCAATAAAAAACTCGATCGAGAATTGAAATGCTTGACATTTTAATTAACCGTCAGATCTCAGCAAAGTCTCCACTTTTATCCGTTGTCAAAATTTTCGCTCGAAAGAATGGCCAGATAATGGAGACTTTTCAAAATTTATCTTCACCAGTCATTACCAGCCTTAACTTTGATAAAAAAAAAAACTGCTTCACGTTGGACTTCACTAGGAAAACAAAAGAGGAAAGAGGTTATTAGTCCCTTGGCCTAAATTTTCCTTTCACTTCTCCTCCTTCTCCCTGAATTGAAAAAATGCGTATGGTTTAGTTAAAAATTTAAGGCTGATACTGAGTTAACCGTGAAGCTAAATTTTGACAAGTGTCTATTATCCGAACGTTCTTTCGAGCGAAAATTTCGACAATGAAGGAAAGCGGAGACACTGTTCATATCTAACGGATACAAATATATGGAGATCCGCACCCTGCGAAGAGAGTGTAGGAGGGAGTTCAACAGCTTGAAAACGTCTAATGACTGGTCGATGTACAAAACGAGGCTGAGGGCTTTTAAGCATGCCGTACGCAAGGCAAAGAAGTCCCCATGGAGATCTTTCTGTGGAAACGTAAAGAGTCTCAGCGAGGCAAATCGCCTTCGCAAGGTCTTAAGCATGATACCGAAAGCTATGGGGTACATCATGAACCCTGAGGACATTTGGACTAGTTCGAGCGCAGATACACTAAACGTTCTTATGGACGCGCATTTTTCGGGCAATTATTGCTCTCTAGAAGCGGTGCATCAAACGGAGCAAGCTCACAGTTCAACAACGCCGTTCAGAGAATCAAATTCTCAACTGAGGTGGGCTATCAGCTCCTTTGAGCCGTTTAAATCTCCGGGCCCTGATGGCGTCCTTGCGGCTGACATTCAGCAGTCCATGGAAGTATCGCTACCATGGCTCAGAGAGATCTATAAAGCTTGCCTACGCTTCTCGCATGTTGCCTCCAGCTGGCGGGAAACTAGAGTTGTGTTTATCTCTAAAGCAGGAAAAGTTTCGCATGTTAAGCCGGAGGACTTCGTCCAATAAGTCTTAACTCTGTCTTGCTTAAGATTTTCGAAAGGATCATTGATTAGCATATTAAAAAATCAATAGATCCTGTGTTGATTTCGCCGTCACAGCACGCCTATACCAGAGGTAAATTGGTTAAGACTGCTCTTCACGTCCTCATTGAGCAAGTTGAGAGATCTCTTGCTCTAAAGGAATATACGCTTGCCACCTTCTTGGACATTGAGGGAGCTTTGAACAACGTAAAGTGTAACGCAATCGTTGAGGCACTCTCGGTGCTACATGTGGATGAGCGGCTGATTGCTTTTATTGTGCAGCTTCTCAAAAGTAGAGTGGTGGTCTCTTCCCTGGGGAATGTCAGCGTAAGACGAGGAGTCAGTACGGGCACACCTCAAGGTGGGGTCCTCTCTCCCCTGCTGTGGAACATCACGGTGAATACTCTCTTAATGAAACTGGACCGTTTCAGCTGCAAAATGATTGCTTATGCGGACGACATAGCCGTGGCAGTGTCGGGAAAGTATTTATCTACTCGATTGGAGAGATTAAATAACTCTCTTGACATATTTTCACGTTGGAGTCGTGAGTGGGGCTTGAATGTGAACCCTAGCAAAACGGAGCTAGTACTGTTTACAAGGAAGTATAAAGTTCCCTTTTTTGAGTAACCCAAATCAAATGGGGTCTCCATTGAACTAAGGCAGAGGGTCAAGTACTTAGGGCTTATCTTTAACTCGAAGTTATTATGGACCTACAATGTAGCAGAAAGAGCACGGAAGGCTTTCAATTCACTTTACTGCTGTAAAAGAGCCATAGGAGCAAATTGGGGACTACAGCCTCGTACTGTTGCTTGGCTTTATACGGCTGTGGTTGAGCCAATTCTATTGTTTGGAGTAGCGTTCTGGTGGCAGGCTTCTCTAAAGGCTACCTACAAACGGTAGCTTGAAAAAGTGCGGAGGATGGCTGCACTGCTGGTAAGTGGAGCGCTCCGATCCACTCCTACTAAGGCACTTTTCGTGCTGCTTCATTGGCTGCCAACCAATCTACTTATCTTACAGCAAGCCAGTCTTGCTGCTGTGAGACTGAATTGCATCTCGGCATGGAATAGAACAGAAGTCGGCCATGCGAGGAATTTGGCCAAGGGAGTTCCCGCTCCAGCGGGTGTTGAATACATCGCTCCGCAATGCCTACTAGATTTGGAGTTCACAACTCGCATTCCTGGTAGAGATGAATGGCGTGATGGCGTCACCCTCGAAAGTGGGCTTATCCATGTGTACACCGACGGCTCCAAACTTAACAATAGAGTCGGGTGTGGTATATACTCGGATGAGCTGAATCTCAAGCTGTCCCTCCGTCTACCAGACCACTGTAGTGTCTTTCAGGCAGAGGTTGCGGCTATTTTTCAGGCTATCGACTGGCTTCTGTATAATCGAATATTCGGGGTCAATATTGATATTTATAGCCAATATTGATATTGATAGCCAGGTCAATATTGATATTGATAGCCAAGCGGCTATTAAGTACCTTGCTGATCCTTGTACAGTGTCCATCATTGTTGCTGAATGCCGTGCATCTCTTATGGAAATATCGAGACATTCGGTTGTTCAATTGATCTGGGCACGTGGACATAGGGGTTTTCAGGGCAACTGTGAGGCCGATGAGCTAGCAAGGCTTGGAACCTTGTTACCGGAGGTCTCTTACTCCTCAATAGGAATACCGATGACATCGGTGAAATTGGCCATCAGGCAAAAATATCTTGAGGACACTAGGAAGTCCTGGGCAGAGGAATCATCCTGTGCGATAGCAAGGCACTTCTGGTTATCTATGAATGCGTATCGTACCAGGCAGCTTTTAGGCTTAACTCAAAGCGCTCTGCGTTGCACTGTCGGCGTTCTAACTGGCCACTGCCTCATAGGACGGCACGCGCAACGATTGGGCGTAGAGTTTAACGATTTCTGTCGGAGTTGTGGCTCTGAGGACGAGGAGGAATCCGTTCTCCATCTCATGTGCCAGTGCCCGGCTTTGGCAAGGAGAAGGTTGGCGGCACTTGGTACATCGTTTCTCCCAAACCTGACGGAACTGTCCCAATCAATTTAAAGGCGATAGTCCGGTTTGTCAAAGGAAGCAGATAGTTTCCTGATTTTAGTGAGTAGGAGAGAGTCACTAATTTATTATGGCATCACAACGGGCCTCTCTTGTGCCTATGTGTGTGGGTCGTCAGGTCTCTGTGGATCAGCAGCCATTTCTACCTAACCTAACCTTAGTTAAAAATTTAAGGCTGATACTGAGTTAACCGTGGAGCTAAATTTTGACAAGCGTCCATCATCGGATCATTCATTCGAGCGAAAATTTCGACAATGGAGAAAAGCGTAGACATTGTTCATGTTTAACGGATACAATGTCAAGAATTTGAATTTTCGATCGATTTTGTTATTGGAAATTCATTTGCACAACAACATTTGCACAAAGAATGAACTGCACATCCTAAATTGGCATGAAATGGTTGGAGATGTGTGTCAATGTCATCTGCATTTTCAAAGCGAAAGCAACTTCCAAGCAATTTTTCAAGCTAAGAAATGAATACCAAACTTGCCTAATTACAAGCTAAATTTTCGCCGAAACAAATTTCACGTGAAATTTGTTTTTTGAAAATTTCACCTGAAATCGAAGACAGTACTAAGCTTTAGATGATTTATATTTTCTTAGCTCTGGAGGATTTATACGATACGGTTCAAAAATATCATTATCGACAGCGAAGTTTCACTTTTCAAGTAGGTGTCAAATTTAATATTTCAGAAAGTTCAAATCGAAAATTTCGTCATATTGTGTCTGTTTTATTTCTATAGATCTAAAAATTTCGAAAAAAATTAAGACTTAAAATCAAAAAGGCACCGAAACCATCCGAATCTTTTGCATGACTTTATTACTTTTGAATAGCTCTTTGCATTCTCCAAACACCAAAAAAAGACCGATGTTTGAACGCCCCCATAGAGCAAAGGATTCGCTTGAAATATTCATCGTTTCTCTAATGATTTAGGGTAAACAGGCTAACGTATCCTCTTTGCAGCCGATGAATATTCAAATGTTCCAAACGGAAGTAGTATACATTTTGATTTATGCTATGCATACACACAGTCAAAATATATCAGCAACCAACTCGGTTACAGATAGCCGAACTTAGATTTTACGGACTCCATAGTATGTACGTGTGCAGCGTCTTCCTTTGCGTGCGTTCGGATCACCCTTCAACCATAATAGTAACAATGACGGCAACGGCAGGCCCAATCTATGATTTGTACTTGTAATTTATAGTCCTGTTATGTTTATCTTGTGGACTGTTCGCAAAGTTTTTGGATAAGGGATGCTGCATTAGCCTTTCACTGGCTGGTCCACTTTACCGAGAGAACGCACCATAATTATTATGTATACATAAATAACTGAATACAAGGTACTTTCTGAATAACAGTGAACGCACGCACTCAATTAAATCGACTGTGTCAGATTGCAATGATACTGATTAAATGGGATTTTCTGGATATGTTTCTAAAGGGTTGTAAAGCGATAAGCATGGATTAGGGTTGACTGGTAGTTTGTTGTTCTTTCCGCCCATGTCTTACAACCAAATCAAACATTGAAAATTACCATTAAGTATATTGTATAACGCCAGAGACTCTGCAACATTAATTAGACATATTTTTCTTTAATTTTTGTGGATTTATTCAAATTGCGGCACTTCGAACAGAAAGTATTTTTGAGCGTTGCATTCCAACGATCTCTCACTGAGCGCACCATCTCGCACTCTATGAATCGTTTGGAAAATGACTAATGCTTTATAGATATTTTATAGCTTCCTATTGCGATGGTTCTAGCCGAGCAACTTGCAAAACGGTTTCTGCAAATTTCCCTTATCACTGGAAATGAATCGTAAATAAAAACAACGAGTAACGAAACGGACCAAGCCAACTATGAATAAGTATATAGCTAGATATAGTAGGCTGTTGTGTACCTACTACATAGCTCTCGTTCATATTTTGTACAGAATTTCGTTCGAAGGACGATAGTGTGTAGGGTCTGCAATTAGTCACAATGTAGCCATATTATTTACTGTGCTAAATTTTTTTTCAAAAAATATCATTTTTCACCAAGCTGATATCTGATCGGATGTGAAATACTGCTAGTTTTCCCGCAAAATTTTGTTTCGAAAGTTAGTTGACAGCTAGCATGGAAAATTTTTATCAAATTTTAGGGTCATAAGTCTGAATGATATTCGTTTTATATATTATGTCAGTACATATCACAATGTGTGGGCACTTAAAAAAATATACGTTACAGTTCGGCTGAAAAATTGTTTGAAGTAGAAAATGGAAGCGCAAAAATATGAGATGAATTCGCTGAGAGAATGTTTATTTTAAAGCTACATGCATACATTTTTTGACGTTTACCAAATATTGTCAAGCCATAAGTGCTGGTTTCAGTACAAATTCAAAATTGCTTCAGCTTTTGTAAGGCACACACAGTCTTTCGACCACTTGCGGCTAATTCAATTTCTGCAGTTTGAAATTTTTTGGCGATCTTGGTAATTGTTGGTAGAACTATTTAAATTGTCCACCTTTTTTTCATTACTGAGTAATTGTTTTGGGTTTTTTTAGTTTTTCAAATGATTGGTTTTATCTGAAATTTTAGCACGGGGCGGGTTATATTCTTCCTTGTAACATTGCAAACCATTGGTTTGTTGTACCACTGCTTCCTATACCAAATCTTAAACTAACATCAGGAACTACCGCCGGGAAAATTATATTTTTCTTTCATTCATTTTATTTTTTGTTGTTGTTTGGACTAGAAAGATAGAAGTTGTTGGAAAATGCGATTCCAACACTGAAAAAAGCATAGCGCCAGCCCCAAAAGCATTACAGTGCTGATATAAAGAAAAGTTAAAGCGAAAGGAACCGTTTTTTCAATTTCGGAATTTTGGCTATAGTAGATAGGTTAGGTTAGGTTCAAGTGGCTGGCACAGGGCCACACATAGACCCATTGGTCTGTAGTGATACCAGATAAATGGACCCGGAGAAGGAAAGTTCAGTCCAAACGGCCATCGAAGGCCCCGGACTTTTTTGCGAACTGAAGTATGTCCTTCAGCCTCTGCTCTGCTACACGTGAGAGATCCACCAGCCAGGGCTCACCGAAGCAGCGCTGCCTGGTTCTCCCCAGTGCCGGGCAGTGGCACAGAAGGTGTTGGATTGTTTCCGAGACTCCCGGCTCTTGACACTTCCTACAGGTGTCGCTGGTTAGGAGTCCCATTTTCATGGCATGAGCTACTACAAGACAGTGGCCGGTAATGATGCCGACCAGCCGTTTGCAGTGAGTTCGCGTCAATTCGAGTAGGTACTTAGTAGCTACGATATTGTACGACCCCCACATGATTTTGGTTAGCTTGCAGGTCTCAGTTGCACGCCATCTGCACATCGCAACTTGCATCATATTGGAGTCAATTGAGTATTTGATTGTCTGGATTGGAGTAGGAATATCAACCGATCCTGACAGGGGAAGGCTAGCCCCGTGCTTGGCTAACGCGTCCGCCCTCTCGTTTCCTTCAATGCCCTTGTGACCAGGAACCCAGAAAATTCTGACTCTTCTGCTGTTGCCCAGTCTATTCAGGGCCTGAATGCAGTCAAGTACACACTTCGATTTGTATGTGTAAGACATCAGAGCTAGATAGATTATGGAAATTCCTATTTAGCTTATTGAAATTTTAATTATCAGCTTTTAAATTACGACAAATAAATGGTGCTCGAATCTGACCCTAATCTTCCAAAGCTGGCGCTCTTCCCACTATGACCAACGAAATTAATAGAAAGTCAATGTTGTTGTTTTAGGCTACTTTGATTATTTGTGTAGAGATTATCTGCACAGTACTTGGGGCTATGTTATGTAAGAATTGAGACTATCTGCATGGCAGAAAATCCCATAGTGCGCTATAATTTGGCCGTTTATCTATATTTTATAGCTCAGCGTAAGTAGCGCACGTGACCATAAATGCAGCGCCTTGTTACATAGGATAATGTGCTAAGAAAAATTGTGATATTATAGCGTTACGAGCTATATTTCATAGCTATATTTTATTTGATATATTTCATATGTACATAGCGTATGTGACCATAAATGATGCACTATGTTACATAAAACTACACGGTATGTAACTAGTGTAGTAAGTGTAGCTAGTGTAGCAAGAGCTCGAATCTTCTTCTCGCTAGTGCTGGACAGAGTGTGAGAAGATATTCTACACACTCTGCCGTTTCCCCACAGTGTCTGGAGTGGTCGTCCTGCTCCTCACCTACCCTGTGCAGATAATTTTTGGTGAAGGTGGCCTGTCAATGCTCCACATAAGGCAGAGAGCAGTGCTACTTTTGCAGAGAGCCAATGCTTCTTTTGCTCTTTTGTTATCGAAGCCAATGTCTTTTTTTGAGGGTTTTAATCCCTAAATATTAAACCAGTAGTCTTCGATCTTTTTCTTGCTACATGTTTTAAATTCCTTGTCCGCATCTGCCTTTGTAAAGCCCAAGTATGGAGAAGGACCTATGAAGGACGTTTTTGCTCCTTATTTGGCTTTGATATCAGTTTCCTCATTTCCTTGGTGCCCTTCATGGCTGGAGATTCATATCAACTCGAGGCTGCTCTGTGCCCATATTTCATTTAGGGCCTCTCTTATCTCTAAGAGCATAGTTGAATTTCTTTGATCGCAATAGTCATTTGAGCCGCTGACTATCCGATAGGATCTTAATTCTGACCCTTTAAGTGATCCTTATTTTTTCTATTTGTGAAGCTGTTAGTATAGCAGATATTTCTGCTTGATAGATTGTGGCCTCCTTTGGGAGAGGGAATTGAATTTTACACTTGGGACCTAAGATCCCTGCTCCTACTCCCCAAACCATCTTTGATCCATCCGTACACCACATTTGTGCAACTTTGAATGGGGGAGGTGGGGCATCCTCCCATTTGTCGCTTGATGGAATTGTAATCTTGAACCTCTTCCTGAATGCTGCTTCGGTTTCTATTTGATCGGCGAATTTCAACATTTCCATTATAGGCGCAATGTCATCCAGGATTTTGAGGTGGGCTTTAAGGTCCCCCGATTTGTACCTGTAGGCCTGTTGTAGGCTAATGGCCTGTTTTGCTGCTTGCTAATGCGCACAATTAAAAGTCACCTTCAGTATTTGAATCGTTTGAATCTGTCTCTGCAGATAAATCGTTATAGTTGGCAGAACCTAAGCTAGGTCTTTTAATAAATGACTCTGGTACTTCCAAGTTATGCTCCTGTAGTTCTCAAACTAGATTGCATCAAGAGAATAGAATTCAAATATTTCAAATGCTAGTTTTCCTATGCAATATTTAATGCCATCGAACCTTCGTGTAAAGCAGTGCTAGCGTAAAATTTGAATGCTAATAAAAAATGCTAAATGCTAAAGTACCTTTTTCAATGCTAAATGGGTGAAATTGGTGCTAAGTCTAGCATTGAAAATGCTAAATTGGCCACACTGTTTGTAACTGTCCAAATGTTAAGAAACCCCACTTCGTCCTGAATTGAAACCCGATCGAGCATTTATGGCATCGTCTCAAAACCAGAGTAGCATTGCGAAAGCTAAAGAATAACAAGATATCATTATTGATGAATGGAAAAAAATTTCACCCACTTTTTGCAAAAAATTAGTGAAAACGATGCCGAAACGACTGCGAGAAGTGATAAAAATGCGTGGAAGAGCTACAAAGTATAAGTGCTAAGTAACTTGTTTTTTTTTTAAATTGATCATTTTAAAACAATTTAAATAAATTCAGATAAAACTGCGCTGTGCCTTAATTTTTTTTTACGCTATTTTAAATTATCAGTGGAAAAATTTTGCGTTAATGTTGTGAAATTTGTTTCGTTACCAGTTTTTTTTTGACATTGTTCTTAAAGTAAACATGCAAAACTTGTTATTAATTGACTAGCTGACTAAGCAATTGACTTTTTAAAAATAACGCACCCTTTTTCTTATGATGTTTAGTGTAAGTAGCATGTAATACAGGCATCATACTAAAATTTACGAACTGAAAAAAACATGTTTTACTACCAATAACCGTCTCCAAAATTAGGTTCCCCGGCTCTGCGCTTTCAGATTCTTCTGATATCTCAAATTAAATTTAACTTACGTCAAACTCAACTTCGATTCACATTTGTATATGCCATTCATTTGAATTTTAGCCAGGCATCATAAAAACGAACATTTTTTTAGAGTTCATGTTTCGCACCCTATCCATACGAAAGTCTTCGCTCGAATGTACAAAACATTTTAGACTTATCATAAATTTAAAGCGGCAGCATTAATAAATACCCTGAAGACAAGACACGATTTAATCCAAAGGCAAAAAAATATACAGACAGCACTTTGCGGAAGTAATGGCTTGATATCACGAGACTATCTTCAATTTTCTTCGTCGACTCGACACACGTGGCATTCAACATCACTTTGAAATTGCACATTATTCAAGGCAAACATTTCAATTCGGGACTCAATGTCTCACTTGCCACATCATACAACTATAATTCTTTGAAATCTTTAACTACATATTCAAAACTGACGAAAGCAGCTCTTAACGAGCTGTAAAAAAGTAGAAATGATTTTCTGATTTTTGGAAACAACACGAAATTACACTTGCGGGCGGGTGCTAGTAGTCCGGCGAAGCTAAACCGGAAAATGACCATTCGCAAACAAGGCCTTAATGGCTGTTATTTGCAACGCTAGAACTAAAAATTATTTAAGGGATTCACTTCGAATGCACGTTGCGCGGCGTACGAAAGTAATTAGATACTAGCATAGAAATATGAGATGTAAATAGCCAACAGTTGTCATACTGTGCTGTAACTTTGGATCAGAACCGCTCAATTGACCCCTTCCGGTACCGGACATGGGTCACAGTAAATGTTCGTGCAACGCATTTGCCTATGGGAATGATGCGCTATTCGGATTGTTTGTTTCGTGAAATAAGAAAATGTTGCATATTCAATGCTATACGATATGAATGGTAGACTATGAATATGTTATATTAAAAGTAAAATTTTGATTATAAGATGAGGTGTCGAATGTTGGGGAAGTCACAGTAATGCATGACTCGCATTTGAAGTGCAACCCCTTTCCCTGGAGATATCAAGCCATCTTTTTCCTAGAGCTGAATCTCTTTCATTCATTACCGCTGGCTACCTAATGGTTGTTCTTTCTGGATCTGCGAACTACAAGGTCGCAGTCATCTCATTTGCACATAATTGAGGAGGTTGATTTCAAATAAGGAAGTAAACAAATTATGGCCGAGTTTAATTGTGGGCTCGTTCGATACACGCAAAAAAGAAATACCTGAAAAGGATTGTACACTGCATGCATTTAACTAATGCTAAGGCTGTAAAAAGAGGCGTTGATATGAAAAGTGCAATAGATGCAAGCTCAGTATCTGAAGAGCTGTGGGGAATGAAAATATGAATTAGATGTGAGCATTTTAGACAATATGCAAATGGCATACGAAGGTCAAAGTTGCGACATTATAATATTAACTTTAAACCGTAAGTAAACAGGCTCTAAGTTTTTCAATTTTGTGTTCAATGCGAAATGTTGATACCTTCAGAAAAGAGTAATTTTTTTTTACTTTTAAAATACTTGGAAATTCCAGTCAACTTAGTTGTATTCACCATCTCAAATCGAAAAATTCAGCATCAATTGCTATCACAGAAAATAGGAAGTGCTAGGTCAAGACAATCTACAGATCTCCTAAAATCATCAATGGATATGAATGAACATCGATGGTCTAAATTTGATGAAGATTCAATCGCTGATAGGAAATTGATAAAACAAGTAAGTCCATTACGAAATCGTGTGCGGAAAAGAATTATTCAAGGTCAAACTTCAAGAAAGGCAATTCTGCTTAAATATCTCCTTACTTATTGATTTACGTGGATTTTTGTTGGCATTGAATTTGTTCAACATAAAAATTTACACATAAATTTCACATACGAAATTAACGTGGAATCAAAAGCTCTCGAGAAAATTTTTTTGAGTGAGGGAGAATGCGGTCCACAAGTGACTTCAGGTATATCAGCCGAAGGGTATTGTATTCAAGAGTACCGGCCCTTCCGCGGAGCAGGACTTTAAGAATTAAGGAAGTTTTAGCCTGAACAGATGAAGTTGACTTACATGAACTTTTTTTTTAATGGAAAAATCTTGAATCAACATGAAGCCGCATCCTTCAAATGATAAAGTGTTGCCTTCTTTGAACATCAAATGTAATAATAGGCCTTGTACACACCATTGTTTTCAATCGTGTTCAGAAAAAAATCAGAAAAAAATTATGCTTTGTTTGCGCAGGTAGTATACAATTTTAAAAATTCCTCATTCCATGAGAATGGCAGTCCTTCAACATTTGGTCATATTTTAATTTCATAATCTATTACACGATTCTACAAAATATGAAAAACCTATCTTTTGTGCAAGTATGTTAAAATCAATAGTGAAAAATTCCCTTTCCATTTATCTGCAGCACATAGAAAAATACAAATCTTCAAATAACTCAAAAGTTACTAATATGCAGATAGGGTATTTATGATTGGTATACTTTTGGGTGCAAAATTAGGATGGGACTGCCAGCTAATGTAATTTATGTCATTTTTGTGCCAAGAGATACTACCATTAAATTTTTAAGTGATGGTGATTTTGTAGTTCAAATAAATAACATATATTCCAATTTTGAAAACTATGAAAATTTCGTAGGCGATAGCCCTCAAAATTTTTCTGCTCCATAGCTTTCGAAGCAGTTATTGCATTGAAGTGAAATTAATAGAATAGTTTGACTTTGATGTGAAATAAATCTCATAGGTTATTGATTGCGATTTAACAAGGGATTTCCAGCACCGGGTATTTTGTTCATTTTTTTACTAATAAAAACTTCCATAAAATCTTCATATGATAAATACTTTATAATATGAAAATAAGCAACAAATGTTTTGCTTTGAATATTTTGAATTTTTCTTAGGTGGCAGCCCCAATATATTTTCATGTCTATAACTTACAATGCCGTTATTGGATTAGAGTGAAATTTACAGAGTGGTTTGGTCTTATTGTGAGCCATTTGTAAAGGTGGTTACGATGCTAGTGGAGGGCTGCCAGCACTAGGTATTTTTGTAATTTTGTACCAAGACATGCTACCATTAAATTTTCACATAATAATCATCCTATGCTACTACTTTCGATTTATTCACCGGATCCAAATGAAATTCAATGGACGAGTTGGTTTCAAAATGAAACAGGTCTAATAGACTATTGGTGAAGGTACCGATTTGGCCACTTCCATTCAAAAAATGCTGCCATTGAATTTCCATATTTTAAATACTCGGCCTGATGATAAGAAAGATAATAAAGATAAAGAAAGATGATACGAAATTTAATATTTCAGCCATAATAAAACCTGAAACCATTTTTTCACATATTGCTTATACGCTACCTTGCCATTGAAGCATGTGGTGATCACCGGTGATCCGCTGGCATCTGGGGTACGATTTTAGGAGAGTTCATTGATGATGAATTGGCAGACATTGTTTGAATTGGTTGAAGTTAGATTTGGTGTTAATAACTGAAAACAAACTGTTCAATCAATATAAACTCAGGTTTGACGGATATCCAACTGTGCTGAATGGTATAAATAGAGTCCTCGTTTAAGGGATAATGCGATTGTAGAATCAATTGATGTTTCTGATTGGAGTTTTTACACATCCGTTGCTCCATCCGTCTGTCTTCATTCTTATGAAAAAACCAACAACATTCAAATCCTTCACATACGCTTACTACAAAGTTATCTGGATTTTTTTATGTTCGGGCGACCAAAACGTCATCGAAACAACAATTAGGTTCGATGACGCCTATTATGGCATTTATCACATATTTCATACCCTACTCTGATTAGCCTATCTCAAATTGATGCGTCTCGATGAGCCGATGCTTCTCTCATATTTGTGTCAAAAAGTTTTAAACACTAATTATCTAAGCTAGGTCTTCGCATCGACAGATGAATCACCAGCAATAAGCTGACACAACTTAGTTAGCCCTAAAACCTTTCTTTGAATGAGCGACAATAAATCATTCGTAACATATTCGAATAACTTACTGCTGTATCTTGGGAATAACTTTCACTAGTTTTTGAAGCTTAATTTTAATGCTTTAAATAAGCATGGTAATTTTGATGTTTTAAATAAGCTTGGTGTTGCTTAATTTGTATTTTAGCGCATCAGATACCAAAAGAATAATAAAAAGCCAATCCTATGTAACTTTTGAATCCCCATTCTGATTCTATTGCAAAGCAAAGTAAAATATCAAAGGAAGAATTATATGCTGCTGGAATGCCAGGCTACTCAATTCGATAACTAAAAAGTCTAGCACATCAGAACCGCTAGAAAACTAATTTTCGAAGAAATTGTCTCTGAGTGACAAAAAAATTTGGAAAGACGTAATACACTTGTTTGTAGAATCATATCAACCATTCCTTATCCAAAGCAACAAAACTCAACTAAACCATAAATGATGAAAATGTTCCGTGCTGGCAACACTTTCCCAACGAAGCAGCAATAAGTTAACCATAACAAGCTCATACTTAAATCAACTTATCCTTTGAATTTCGTTCTCATCGGAGGATTTCATCGAAAGCTTCAGCGGTTAAACGTTGTTTGAGGCTGCCATCAAAAATGTTCAAAACTCGGAAAATTTAAAAATTGGTTTCTTATTTTTATTGTAAATGCTTTGCATATGAGTACGTAATTATAATCATTTCTTGGTGCAATATTTACGAAAATGACCAATGCTGGTTACCCCGTGTTAGCAGCAAAGCAAAATTTATACCAAATCTGCTTCACGTTAAGTTAAACCCAACCAGTAAATTTCGTTTCGATTGAATCACTGCGCTGGAAGTTATACGGGTGAAAAGAATTTTAGGGTAACCACCCTCGAAACTTTTCAAATTTTTAAAGCCTTAATATTTGTTGTTAATTTTCATTGCAGGATCATTCCCATTTGCAAATCTAATAGCATAATCGGTCAGTAAAGAAATTCCACAAAATTACAAAAATGATCATAGCTGGCAGCTCTTTCATGATTTTTCTACGAAATTCCTACTTCACTTGGCTCACATGAAGGTCCACTAACTGAGTGAACTTCGTTTTGATTTCAATACTGGACCGGAAGTCATAGGGAAAAAAGCTTTATTTTGCTGAACAAATTTGCAAGATTTAGGAGACAAAAATCACCATAGCTGGCAACTCTATTCTAATTTTTCAGCCAAATTTTCACCAAATATTACCAAAAATAAGGTTAAATCACTGTGTGAATTTTGTTAAAATCTGATGGCTGAATCTGAAGTTATAGGCCAAAAACCACAGTGATTTTTCTCAGTTCTCAGTGATTTTTTAAGATGGTACCACTGCCACAGGGTTGCCCGCATTTCAAAACCACTTCTATCAGACCTGATCCTAGTTAATACCAACATGTCTTGTAAATTTCACTATGATCGAATAATCCGGTCATCAGTTCTTGTGAACAGAACTTTCGAGTGCTGAAAATAGAGGTAATTTGGTGATGGATTGCCGTTCTTGTGCAAACCGGTATTTTCAAAATTTCGAATTGACATGATGGACAAAGGTCAAAATTTATAAATGATTTAATTTTTTGTCAAAAATCCAAAATTTTTCAGGAGGGTCAATGATTTGAAGGATTTTTTTCAGGAGCCTGCCGTAGCTACAGTGTTTCCCGCACTATCTTGAAAATCCATGTGTGTTAAATTTTAGTCAACATCAATCTGCTCTGCAATTTTCACGATGATCCAATGTTTTTGTAAGAAGTAATGAACAATCAAAATTTGAAAAAAAATTCGATTGCTGTGTTCGAAAGCTGTATTCGATTACTGTGTTCGATTGCTGTGCTCAATTGCTGGATTTGATTGCTGTACTTGATTGTTCAAGATCGGTTTATGCAGAAAGAGAATGTGTAGCTGTGGGTGTAGCTAAAGGTGAAGGCAGATGCCGTAGTTATTGCCAGTACTGTAGCTTAGATCAACACAAAGCTGTTTGATGGTCAGTAAATGTTTTGCTATCTAAAGAGCAGAAAACAAGAAACTCAAAGGATTTTTTCATTGGTTTAATTGATTGGTTCAATGACACAATCACGGCATATCAGATACGACTTATCAAACTATTGGTCGGAACAATTGACCCTGACGGAAAGGGAAAATAGTCATCAAAATTTCAATATCTGTGAATAATTGAAACATATCTAGTTTCCAAAGGAAAAATTGATCTTTCGAATAAAATCAGTTGCTGTACTTTTTACAAAATTCAAAGATAGTTTATTTATGCTCAGTTATTGCTACAAATGCGAAAATGCCCAAAATCATTGTAGTTGACAGTCCTCATTTTGCAGCCAAAGCTCTAGCTATCCTTTTATTGAGTATATACACTACAGCCACAAGGTTGCCTACATTTTCAAATAACTTCTATCAGACCAGCTCCTAAACTAAATAAATACATCCTGTGAGCTTCACTTTGATCTGGTGATTGAAAATTTGAAAATTCTAGTGCTGAAAAAATGGGTGATTTAGCAGAGGGTAGCACTTTTTATGTGCCGTGGAAGCTTAAAAATTTCAGGCTGAAACAAAAAATTGATATGCGTTCGCCTTATTTTCTGAAAAACTAAGACTTTTCAGGAGACAAGATGATATGAAGAATTTTTATTACGTGCCTACTGTAGTTATCTGCATACTCATTAAAAATCGCACTTGCTTATTGTTGATAAAAGTCAATACGTTCTGTGAATTTCATAATGATATGATACTCTTGTCGGAAGTTATCGCATATCAGAGTTTAAAAAAAAATCTTGGTTGATTTTGAGTGATGTTTTACTCACCGTCGGGTCAACAATCGAGTACAATAAAAAAAATCATCGAGATGTTTGAATAATCGAAACAATCGAGTCAAACATCTAGCAATCGCGCATCACTATTTCCGAACTTGTTCGAGCTCATGGCGAACAGAAATTGCGTTTTTCTTGTTTAAGACATAGTGCCCCTATACGTGAGAATTTAGACGAAATTTTTCTATAGACAATTCGTGGCAAATCGTTTACAAGTGCCAAGTAGCACTACAGCTGATTGTATTTGAAGTAATAACGAAAATGCAACGTCATTTTTGAATTTGTTTTTATTTTTTTTTTATTATATGTCTTTATGTTACCCAAAAATCTCTTCCTTTACTCTTTTGGTTTTCTCAAAAAAATTATAACTAACTAAAGTCAATTTTCACCAAAGTAAGCTACGTTCACAGTTTTCATACGAGTTCAATTAATCGTGAAAAATTTTCAACGCAATTTTCGTTCACGAACGCAACATCCAAGCCAATCAAAGAAAAAGGGGACAAAAGAATCTCTGCCATTAGGTATTTACAAAGTAGAATCTGTCGAAATTAATTCTCACTTATGAAGAAAGTTCTAATAGGCACTAGTCCCTGGAGCTATTGCATGCATTATGAATTAGCTTTTCATAAACAGTCAAAATCTAGCTAACGACATAATTCCAATAGTGTGTAGAGTTGAAATATGTGATGCAAAATACCGAATAAATATTGCAAAATACAATGCAACCATTCCGATGCTTAAAACAATGTTATTTCATCAAACATCATCATGAAATCGTTCAAATAGCGTTACATTGACATAACACTTAACAATAAGCTTTTACCTTAAATACGTAAAACATTTCCCGCCGTATCATCCAATAAACATTCTACAGTTCCGTTGCACAAAGCCGCTAGCTATTCCTTTTTGTCACTGTACACAGTAGGTCAAAACCACATTCAACACAAATCATCCCAGTAATTTCAATCAATTAATTCAACACGCCACAAATCACCTTAACAACTCCACGCATATCCTCTATCGTCACTTACGAACTGTCACAAAACAAAAACGTTACACTACGTTCGAAGAACCCGGAAGCTCGGAACACTTGAAATGAACAACCAGTACGTACACCACATGCCAAATACCCTAGAAATCCTCAATAAATTGCTTCAACGGGCAGGAACAACAAGTTCCATACATTTCTTCATTCAACTTTATGACAAAAAATTGTAAACAAAATCGAGAAAATCGGAAAACCGGGAGAGGCGAACTCACAATATCGAGTCGGATCAAACGCATCCAATTCACAACTTCCACGCTGGAATGATCTCGTAAAATGGAAGGCTGTCGTCAAGGATTCGAGTCGAGTTGCTTGTAATGCACGGGAAGAGGACATGAACACGAAAAACACAGCTTATCCTCAACTTGCCGCGTTCCAAACCGACAAAACCAAATTGAAATCCGTGCCAAACCGCCTACAAAACACTACTTGCAGTTCCCCCTCCGTGCTCCCGTACATTGGCGCCCATTCCGTTCGAACACGGGTAAGGACGAATGAGGACCTTGGCCAAAGGTTTCGCCTTCAATGCCTAGTACTGGGAAATCCGCTCGTCGTCCACTTTCGCCACTTGTCCCCCATCTACAATACTTATCGAGCCGGTTTGGCAGCTCATGTGCGCCCTGCTCGCAGAATCTGTGTAAAGATATCAATTTCACCCCCGCAACAAGAAGTTGTTGACGGGCGGGAAAGCATACCATCCACCATACCGGCAATAATTAATCGCAAATACAAACAGGACGAACAGGATCATCCTTTTCGTCCCATTGACGGAGCACATCCTTCTCCTTTCCAGTCCGAGTAGTCTCAGTGCCAAACAGAATGGAGTAGCGCAGCGCAGAGCAGCAAACAACCGTTGCTTGCGATGAGATGGCTCATGCACGACCACATGATACTCCGAATGTATAGCAGCTCGTCCTTGTCTCATGGCTCTGTTCACCTGCAATCCTGTTGGCTCGTCGTTGCCGAATCCAAATCGCGAGCATAGAAACTGAACTTTGCTTCGTAGTGTGCGTGTTCTCATGTGGGTGGAGCTAACGCGTGAAATATCCTGACGTTACGCCATCGTGATTCGAAGGGATGCTGCTGCGAGATTGTTGCTTCTGCCATGGAGGCGTCAGATGAGAGTGGGGATTCCTTGAATTGAGAGCAAAAGGGATACTGATGCTTTATTCTTTATCCCTCTGTTCGGTTGATAGCATTTTTATCATGGCGAAAGATGTTCACGTATTTAGGACGAAATTTCAGTTTTTGCTGTTAGCAACATATCTTTTCGATTCTCACATGCATAAGGAAAGAATTATCTGTTCTTTTGCAACGCCTTAAGTCTTTATCCGTGGCTGATGGTACATCGAGTTTTCTATTATTGTCTTTATATCATCTTGTCTTTAAGCTTTTTTTCTTCAGCGACTTTGATATTGTGAAGGAATTTACTTGTATTGTGCATCCGCCATCCTACCTAGCTGTAATTGGCATGATTTGCATGGTAGTGTGTTAATATGGTGCATACGACTGTTTTTCAGTTTTTAGTAGTAGATTTTTTGCATATTTTTTTTTTGTTTTGTTATTTTATATTAATTTTGAAATGCAACCAACGTATTTTCTTATTTCCATCTTGTTCTATACTATGTTCGGATTACCTCAAATGTAATATTGAATCAAATATCGTGCAACTACTGAAAAAAAAATTATACCTGACATACAGATGATACATTTGGAAGCTTTAGTAAAATGTTTCAATTGTCTGAAAGTTCATTCGACAGAATAAAACAGATCAGCTTTTATTATACTTTCGCCATTGATAAAAAAAGATTTCCAGAATTTAAGAAAATGAAGAGAATATCTAAAGAAATAACACCAATATTCAGTGGAGCTCCGAATCTATTTGGGAATGATCTTACTTCCACCAGCGGTATAGGCAATATGTGTCAATTATCAGCCATCATATATTTGAGAGGATTGAAAGCAATTGATTTCTAGATACATCCCCGTGGAATAAATTAGCTCATTTATTTTTGGAAAGAGTCATGAAATCATAGGTGTCCTGAAGCTACTGCAGATATTCATGGCTGTTTCGCATCCAAAAAGCGCAGAAAAGCTGCAAATACCCCCTCCAAGATTTGCACAAAACACTTTAGTAAAATTATACGTTTAACAAGGCCTTGTTCACTTCAGTGAAAAGTATCACTTATATTGGATTATCCAATAAATAATGCGGATTTTCGTATCTCACTTATTTTAGAAAATCTAGATGCATAAAACTATTTTGAGCCTAAGATAAATACTCAATCATTTTATTCGATACTTTTCCATTTATCTGAATTTGAATTTGACAAAGTTCACTTCGTAGTGATGAAAAGTAATCCTTAAGTACTGTTATTGACATTAATACATTTTATAATAATACATTATCTACAGAATCCTTAATTTTTCATCCAGATGACTTTGTAGACTGCAAAACATGTTAAGTTCCAATGGTGCGATATCTTACCAATAAGGTGGATTCTGCATAGTTTCTCATCTAAACTCCTCCATCTTCTGTAATGTCACTAATGCTATTTATAAATTAGTGTTATCTTGATGAGATAACACAATTCACTGTTATTTTCCTGCTGACTTGATTAGTAATCGCCTTGGTTACCGTTTGGTTAAGGGCTGAAAGTTCATTGTGGATGAAATCCTTACATCCCAGCATACACAGAATGATTTAAATGAATGAAAACTTGATTTAGCCTAAGATTTCAGGGATTTTCCATTGTCTAGGCAATGCGCATTGTCTTCAGCGTTTGTTATTTATGTAGAGGATATATTTTTCATTACCGATTTCTATCCTATCCAAAAATGGTGTATTTTGAAGCATAAGCTAAACGCACAAATTCACTATAAGAGCACAAATTCACTCGAGCGCAGATTAAAATCCAAAAGTTGATAAGAAATCTCATTGGCCCATCTTGCTGATTTTCCCAATTGTAAGAAAGTTTCGGTGAATCGTTGAATGACCAAATTTAGGATTTCCCACTAGTTCTTCAATCGTTGTGATAAAACTTAGTTCCACCAGAGATGTCAAGTCGTCTTCGTCAGGCTTTACACATTTCCAGTGCGGGATTGACCATGCAGGCTGGTTTTTCCGACTTGGAACATCTGAAACTATATTTGGCATTAGTTTAAGCTTATTGCGCTTTGCCTGTGCATAGTATTAACATTTTTTTGCACTTTCGATTGCATTAATGCTTCGATAGACCATGGAGCAAACATCTTCAGATATGCCATTTTTACTGATTTTCGAAGAAAATCAGTATTAGGCTCGTTTCGCCGAAAATTCATGTTTCTTTATATATATACATATATATATATATATATATATATATATATATATATATATATATATATATATATATATATATATATATATATATATATATATATTTATATTCACTTTATATTTATATATATATATATCTATATATATATATATATATATATATATATATATATATATATATATATATATATATATATATATATATATATATATATATATACATACATATATATATATATATATATATATATATATATATATATATATATGTATGTATATGTATGTATATGGATATGTCAGCAAAAAGACTAAGGGAAATAATCTCTGGAGTAGCCGGTCCGATTGAGCCGAAATTTTCATTTTTAGTACAGTGATGAACTAAATTTACAATATCTTGAACCCTTTGGCGGCGGCGGGCATTTTAGTGAATTATACAGATACCCCTATATTTCTATGCAGAGCACATTTTGGTTAGACATAATTACTGGAAATAAAAACTAATAATGTTATTGCTTGCCTATGATAAAAAAAAATGAAAATTATGAACCCCATGTGGGGGCTGAGAGCCTAAAAGTAAGCAAGGATTATTTTTTTTCAAATATCGTTTTGTCAAAACTTGTGACAGAAACATTCGATCATCGTGAAATTTGCAGAGCGTATTGATGTCGAGTTAAGTTTGGGTTTTCAAGATTGTGCGGACAGCCCTCTAGCTACAGCAGGCACGTGAACAAAAAAATCCTTCAAATCTTCGTTCTTTCCGAAAATTTTTTGCTGTTAGATAAAAAATTTAAATTATTGATAAATTTCAGACTTTGCCCACCATGTCAATTTCAAAAAAATTTCAAAGTTCCGAGTTACACTAGAACGGCAACCCATCGCCAAATTACCTCTATTTTCAGCACTCGAAAATTCTGCTCACGAGAACTGACGACCGAATTAACCGATCATTCTGAAATTTACAGGACATGTTGGTTTTAACTAGGACCAAGTCTGATAGAAGTGATTTTGAAATACGGGTAACCCTATCACAGTGGTTCCATCTTGAAAAATCATTACGAAAAATGATTTTTGGCCAATAAATTCCGATTCAGCAAATTTTATTGAAATTCACACAGTACTTAAACTTTCTCTAAGCCACATTTGGTAGAAATTCGATTGAAAAACTAGGATAAGGCTGCGGGCTACGGTAATTTTTAAGACCAAAATCTTATAAATTTGCTCAGCAAAATAAAGATTTTTCCCTTGAACTTCCAACTCAGTCATGAAATCGAAAATTTATGTAGTAATTGGACCTCGTTGTAAGCCGAGTTTCGTAGGAATTTCGTAGAAAAATCATGAAAGGGCTGCTAGCTATGGTAATTTTTGTAATTTTCTGGTATATCTTTACTAAGCTATTTGGTTATTAAATATGCGAGTATGAACGATCCTAGAATGACAATTAACAACAAATATTCAGGTTTCGAAAATTTGAATAAAATTGCGGGTGGTAGCCCAAAAATTCTATTCACCCTTATAACTTCCAGTGCAGTCGTTCAATCGAAACGAAATTCACAGGGTGGGTTTAACTTAACGTGACGCAGATTTGGTATATTTATGGTTAGGCTCCCAATGCAGAGTTGCCAACACAAGTCATTTTCTGTAATATTCATATGCAAAGCTTTTACCGTAAGAATAAGGAACCAATGTTTAAATTTTCCGAGTCTTGAAAAATTTTTTGATGGCAGCCTCAAACATCGTTATATTGCTGAAACTTTTGAAACGAAATTCAAAGGATAGGTTGATTGTAGCATGAGCCTGTTATAGTAGACTTATTGCTGCTTCGTTAAAAAAGTGCTGCCAGCACTGAACATTTTCATCATTGACATTATAGGAGATGCTGGTGGGAAATGGTTTTAGTTGCTTTGGGTAATAAATGGTTTATATGATACTACAAAAAAGCGTATTACGTTTTACCACACTTTTTGGTCACTTAAGGACAATTTCTCCGAAAATCAGTTTTCTAGCGACTTTGATGCCCAAGAGTTTTTTTACTTTCATTACTTCGCTGACAAACTACCGATAGCTTTGCACTACACACTTTGAGGCATGCAATAGGAATAAGAACGAAGTGAATTTTCCATACGTTTTTATCAAAAATAATGCAGATAGTCTATCATGCCCTTTCTGTCTCTTAATTTATGCATTCAAAAAAACCGCATTCTTATAGTACAACCAAATACGTCTATTATAGTCCGCTAACTCAATACGAAACCTTTCATAAAGATATGGTATTCGATGTGATGAACTGTGAGCCAAATATTTAGTTTATTCATGTCTACTCCAATGTTTCGGAAGCGTCGACCAGTATTCATATATTTTTTCCTGTACCTTTTCTTGCTGCATGTAGCCATCGATCTCTATATATGGTTTTCTGTCAGTGTTTTTTGCCACTTAACAGCATCTTCTAGCCCCAAGATCATGCTCAGCACAAATCCAGTTTTATGCCAATTTTACTTTGTTCTTGATGTGGAGTACAACTCAGATCCTCGAGGCACGTTCATGTTTTCCTTCTCGTGCGCTTTGCCTTTATTCATCTCTTTTAGACAAGAACACGAATGAAGTCAGAACAAGTAGTCAAAAATTATACTTGAAGTATGATGAGCTGTTCGGACATATAATAGTGAGTCGTTAAGGCATGAACTGGTGGAATAGTTTGTTCGCTAAACGGAAAACTTTTTCCCTTTGTTTGTTCAAGAACAACCTAAGTCAACCTCATTCACTATAAAGTATATTTTAATCCAATGAATGAGTTGTTTCATCTTCCAGCACGAATTCTTTGAAACTATACCGAGATTCATCAGGTTGAGTCAAAAATTCCTTCATATGAAGACCAGGAATTGTTTTCCATGAAATTTTCCCAGTTTCCGAAAGAAAAGCCGAGTATTTATTTTTCAGTACCTGATCTATAAAATTATTTCAAATCAAACCTTCAGAGCTACTTAGGTTCAGATTTTATAGATTCAGAGTTTCCAATTTCCGCAACTACAGGCAATGAAGCCACTGAAAAAGTATTGAACTGCTATTAGAGAGATAATGTTGCACTTATGGGGGGAAATAATGTGCATCCGAAGATGTCGAGTTTTCAAAATACCGCCAAGCTTTCTGTGATATGTTTAGTTAAAAAAAATATTACATTGGGTGGTTGCATTGAAAATATGGGTTTATGGGATTTTCACACTTCTTTATTCCAGAACGTCAGGTCTTGTGTGTGAAGCAGTGCTGTCGTTTTACTGCAATTGCAGCATATCTGCTGCAATTTGATGCAGTTTACTGCAACATTGTATTTGCGTTTCATCTATTGCATTTTACGAAATTTGCTACTTGTTTAATCTAGCTAGCATATTTAGTAAGCTAGTTTCGCTCTGTTTAGTTATATATGCAACCGCTAGCCATTTCAAACTAAGAATGAATAGGAATTTCCCCAATTTTTAATCCTGGAGATATAACTGTATATTGTAATTTATTTTCTTTGATATGGAAAAACTGATATTAACAATAGTATGTATTTTTCATCAAACGACTAAACTCGAACCTGATATCTTTAAAAAAAAAATTATACATCTTTTGTTGAATATGGTTTGTTATTGCTATTTCAAATTGCAATAGTTGTATTTTTAATGTATGTAAGAAGACTTATGTGTGTACACATATGTATATACCTATAGAAGAATCAATCTACTGCAATTTAGAGCAATCTGCTGCAACTTCGGAGTTTTATTTACTGCACAAAGCAACACTAAAACGACAGCACTGGTGTGAAGTGTAAAGATGGCGAGTAAGATGTGCTGTCTACTATAAGTTCAAATTAGGGGCAACTGGAGCAACTGGTGCCCGCTGGATATGTGACACATTCGGAGACGATGATGGGCCTGATGCCACCCTAGAGACGAATACGTTGAACCGGAAGAATGGAGTTGTGGAATTGTGTCTCGGATAAATGACCCGGACCTTCTTAAAACAGTCCCCGTCAAACTTTGCCCGAATTAAGCGTGAGGTTCCAGCTAGACAAAAACACCATTGTTCACCATCTTCGAATTTCGGGAAAAAAACGATGGCTTGATCAGTGGTTTCTTCATGAACTCAAAAAAAAACACCAAATGCGGCGTAGGGATCTGTACTTCGCTGTTGTTGCACAACCAGTGGGAGGCATTTTTGAAACGAGTGGTTACGTTTGATGAATAATGAATCGTGAACACATTACCTCTGAAGTGTAGTGTCAGCTGCTACGAGATATTCATCATAAAGGAAGGACGTCCTGTTTCTCTTTCAGGAAGAACGTCTAGTTTCTTCTGAACAACGCACGCCCACATACAGCAGCGCTGACCAAGAAAACCTTAAATGAAATTTGCTGGCAAAATTTGCCTCATTATTCATGTTTTTCCAAGGTTTCGCCATCAAATTCTCATCTATTTCGGGCGATGGATGATTTCATGCAAGGATTATAATTTACAAACCGCCAGGACTACGAAATTTCCTCAATGAGTGACACAGGGACTTCTGTTGGAGAGGAATATTTTATTTACCATTGCACTAGATTGTAATGATGCCATTCTGGAGAGATCTTAGTGAGTACATACACTTTGAAATTTTTTAAAAAAAGGATCGAAAAAGATTTCGACATTTTTTCCTGAAATTTCAACAATGATTTTTCTGTAAGACACTTCAGATTTCTATCGCTGCGAGTGGCACAGATGTCAGCTAATTATTTGCAGTGATACGAGCCCAAAACTTATTTGGAGTATTCCCTCATTATATCAAAAGGTTTTCACGCTATTTTGTTCCATAAGAACAAGCCAGGCTCTTTTTGTGTATTTTAACTTATTATTTTATTTAAACTTATTATTTATGCGTTTAACATTATCAGTTTTTTAACCGTCTAAGTCTAAGCAAAGTATTTTATCAAGTTCTTTCCAACAGCCAAAATGAAGAATTGATTCAAAGCTCACGACACGGCCAAGCTTAAGTCCTTTCATTTGTGTTAATTAAGATAGTTTTTGAAACTCAGGAGTTATTTCATTCTATCCTCACACGAATGAAATTGTTTCTTATCATTTTCAGTGATGTTGTGCAAACCAAAACGTTCGACATACTGTTCTAGTGACACTCATTTATACATATGCTACCTTCACTTCTTGGCTGAAAGTATTCTGATCCAAAATATTTTATTATATCGAGGTCAACTTGTGTTAGAGCTGACATGTTTAAAAAAAAAAAAGTCAAATAAATCGTGTATGTAAACAACACAGCAATTTTTTCTCGAAGAAATTGCCATTTAACATGCAGATCCTCATATGCATGTACACTTATTATGATAAACGTACAGGTGATAATATCAGAAAAAGGTGTTTTGAACGTTACCCTACAAATGCGCCCACTTAAAATTCGTTTTTTTTTTTATTTGCGTTAAGAAGACCCCTTACGGTATGACCACCAAACCACCCGGTCAAACATTTTATAGTTCGGCATGCTAGCCGAGAATAGCCTTCAATCGCATATGAAAACACTTTTGGTTTCGTTTTAATTACTAAGCAGATTTTGATGTGCTAAGCGCACCTTTCGTCTTTTCAATGCTTTATGGTCATTTTGGGTTTTCTTTTGTCCAGGTCACGTAATGCTATGATTGTAGAAAATTCGAAGGGGAGGAATACTAATGAAGATGGGGTGAAATTTATTACCAGCGATTTGAATAATAGATCGACGCAAGACATAACATTAAATGCCGTTTTTGATTAGAATCATACACAAACGAAATTATTTAAGATAATATAGATAAAGTTTGATGTTTTTAACATGTTGCAGGTTCGAAAAATGTTTTTCGTGATTGAGATTAACTGAATTTGATTGGATTCGTTGAAAACGAAATTAATAACAGTTAGTAAAACTAGTGTACATTTGTCAATTGTATTATCTAGTAGTTCGTTTACAGTCGAATGAAAGAATACTACACATCAAAATGTTCAAATTGCTCTTAAAATATACCAAAAAAAAGTTTTGAAGCGATATTCGTATTAGTTCTCGAGTTATAGTCAATTATAGGCAGCGCGGCCTTCCCCAGCAGGTCGAGCGTCCCTGCCTACCTTCTTTTCGGTGCTACGGGCAATTTTCTAATTGTGTATACCTCCCACATTCTTATAAATCTGAAATTCTAAGGAAATATAGATACAGATGTACATTTGCACTTGTATATTTTTATAATATACAAAGGAGCCTGTATTCATGAACCTTCCCAACGGGAAAAATAATGCTTACGGATATATTCGGTAAGCATTTCGCGTAATGCGTGGAAGCATTACCGGACCATTGCCTGTTGTTTTCTTTTTAACATTGCATGTCCTAGGCTGGCAAGATTTATACAAGGGGAAACTTATGCTTTTAGCTTTATAGCTTTATGTATAAGAGCTTTTTGGAAAGTACGACATCGTATTCTCGCATTTCCAACATCTAGGGTGAATACGAATTGAAGCTTTGGCCGGCGGCCGATCGTATCTCTGCATGTGTGGTTATTGCATGCTGAGTGATTGTGACGCTCATTAGAAATTCCAATAGCAAATTATCTTTGCTGCTAGGGAGAATTGGTAATGCTGTTTTTCATTCATTTTACTTACCCGTGATGATTTGAAATGCTCCGAAATTTTCATCTTTCCGCTTTATATAGCAGACTACCCATAGCCGATGTATGCTCGCAAGTTCTTTTCCCCTTATTTCTGCGAGTGATGTTCATTGGCCAGTCATGGTCTTATAACATATGAGCTTTCTCCCTTGCAGCATTCCCCATGCTCCAAGTCATGTATACGAGTATATCGTACACTCAAAAAAATTTTGGTTGAATTTTACCCTTATAATAGTAGGAAACTGGTTTCCTACTATAAAATATGTAAATTTACAAAAGTGCGTAAAAAGAATATTTTACGTCTTAAGTGTTTAAATTTTTTTACGACCAAATCGTGTAATTTTATCCAAAAAAGACGTAAATTTTGGACAGAAATGGATTAAATTTATGTAGCAAAGGTTGCTTTTTAAAATAATAAGCGTCATTGATTGGTGAATTTCAACAAAAATGTGTAAATATCACAATCAAGCACTGGTAAATTTCTACATCAAAAGTTATTTATTGTGACCAATTTTAAGAAATTCGCACTACTTAAGCGTGAATTTCATGATCTAAAGTTTAGTCACTTAAATCAGGGAAATGCTGTAATATAAAATATGGCCCCAAATGAAATATAATTAACAAAAAGCTGTAAATTGGTAACTTTAAAAGCCAAAAAAGACGAGAGTCCTATCAAGTCAAGGAAGTAAAATATAAATATTATTATTATCAAATACAAACACTTTTTCCTTTCAGTTTATAATTTATTTTAATTTATTACATACAAATATGCACATAAACTTATAGCTTAATTACTATTCTACACTTCTACACTTGTTACACCGAAAGAAAAGACTGTACTGTTCACTTAACTGCAACTATTCAAATGTACATAACCAAATGTCATACTCGTTCAATCTTGCCAAATTACCGTTTTTCGTCACAATATTACACCAATAATAAGTCAAATTCGAGAAAATGATGTAGTTTTATGGCTTTGGTGCAAATATGAATAGCAAACTAGTAAATTTACACTCTTTTTGCTTCAATTTACAAAAAGCTGTGTATTATTATGCTGATATGACGTAAAAGCAAAAAATGCACATCGAATGTGTAAAAAAATTGGTGATTCGTTATTTTAAACAGAAAAATGAATATATTTGCTATTATCAAAGTATTAATTATAGACCCACTTTTTAGAGTGTATAACTGCTGGAAAATAGCTTTCTAGCACATTATATTTGCATTACTAGGATTGTTTGATTGATGCATTCTGCCAGAATACATTACGGCGATTCCCGTTGGGTTGTAGTAAAACCATTAGATTGCCGACTTGAAAATAGTTGAAATACCAGCTTACATAGCCGCTGGGATGCTCAACAATAGCCATACATTCCTCTTGCACCTAATGAATGATTTAGGTATCGAAATAAGCCCCAGCTTATTTAATTATGCCAAGAGAGCCGCCAACGACAGGATAGAACGATAGAACCGTCAAAGTCTTTTCAGCTCAAAAGAAGCCCGAAATGTTCGTCGTGGCCTTCTAATGCACCAAAATGATATGCATGAGGAGGCTGAAGGGCTGCTGTATGGACCTAGAACCGCTGACTAACGAGTAAGTTATAGTAAAAAATCATAATCAATGATTTTTATCTAACGCAAACTTTAAGCGCGTTTTTTTCAAAGTAGTACTTTTTCAACTTCCGTACAAAATATCTAAAAAAATATTGAACCAATCCGGCTCAAATTTATACCACATCTAAAAAAGAGTATTACACTGAAAGAAAAACTCTTGGTTGGTTCAACTATTTGTAATAGTATTGCAACGATTCATTCAAAATCGTTAAACGAACTACGGAAAATAGTTCTTTTTACTATGTTAATATAGTTAGTTTAACGATATAAAAGTAGTCGGCTCTGGTTATACAAAAAATATCGCAACGTTCATGAAATCAAATGTTTTAATTGTTTCATAACCACGAAAAATAGTTGATCAATAGAAAAATATTCATCAATTCACTCAAAACTTCAACGTTTTGAATTATCAACAATTTTTATGGTACTTAAACTACTTTGCAATAGTTGATTTCAACAAACGTAATTCAGTGAGCAACGTCTTTGGAATTATTCTACGCAAAGTAAAATGGTTTCAACATTTGGACGTTTTTCATGCTCCGAATGAAATTTTCCTTGCAGTAGCGGATAGGTCAATCCATCAATTTCTGCGCATTTGATTGCCGAATTTTAGAGTTACCGTGAAAAATAAATGAATACGTATATGTTTCATATTTCAGTTGAAATTTGTATGAATGCGAAATAAATTTACCTTGCTTGTGAGTCGCCGCAGCACTGACCTCCACCCTTGTGATCTATTCCTGTGAAAAATGCTGAGAGGGTCAATAAGTTCAGTGTTAAGCGTCAATGAGTGAAGTAACGTAAAATGAATAAAATTTAAATAGTGAAAATAGTGAATTTTTTTTTTTTAAACGTGAGTTATTATTATCGAATATCTCGATTTTTTTTTTAATATCTCGAAAGTTATAATTAAATTGAAAATTATTATATAAGCATTGAATATATTGAAAGTTACTAAAATTTAGATAGCGCGTTTATGCTAAAGACGACAGTATACTCTTGTTTAATTTTATCGTCTGTAGTTAACAACTATTTTCCAGTCGTTACTGCTTAAACAATACTATTAAAGTGCAGCAAAAATCCTTGAATACACTTTAAACGAACTATCCATCTTCTACCTAAGGCCTTTCCAAACTGACGTCTTTTCATTCGTTTTCAGCTGGGGATAACAGAATGTGACGTTAGACCTAGTCAAGCTTGTCCGAATTTGGTTACTTTCGCCAATACTGCACGGCCAGATCTTTGCGGGAAAATATAGCCCAATTTCAAATTTTCAGAGCCCAAAATAGCCAAGATTTCTTATTTGTAGCTCAAAAATCACCACACTAGATTTATAAATAAATTAATTCATATAATCTGATTAAACTATAATATTTAAATCCGTAAATTTCGTACGTACACATCCCTGTTGTGCATACAATTTAATTGTTGAGCAATCATTTTTGTCTGCTGAAAATTGTTGCTGAATCACTCATTATTGTTGAGGCACCACAGACTATATTCATTTACTATTTCGTACTATGCGCATTGCTGGAATACCAACCATGCGTCATGGTGCATAAAAATAATCAACTATTTTCTTATGGTTATTTTAACTATAGCCCGTAGTTGACGCAAAAACAACTAAGGAATATTGTTGATTTTACTAAGATTTTTCTCTCAGTGTATCTACTCGTTGAACTAACATGTTATTGTAGTTTCGGAAAAATAATTTGTTTATTAATGTTTAAAACGTGATTTTTTTTTAAAATAATTGATTTTTTAAAATCTAAAATTAATGTAAAAATTTAATTTCTTTTTATTGGTTCACCTATGAATTATATATCTCATTAGCATTTTTTTTTCTCTGAACGTTGCAAGTTCCGCGGAAAAGGCGTTAAGTTGTACGAGGTAATTTTTGATGTGTTTTTTTCATTCGCTCGCATCGCCGCCATTTTGTGTTGAAAAATTATTAAAAAAAAATTTTCATTTACTGTGAGACATGTACTTTAAGGATTTAAGATTAAAAATTTTCTGAATAAACAATATATATAGTTCAAGTCAATCTGAAATTAGCAATTTTGTTTCGATTTTACATGTATTTCCCCCTTAAATTTAGGCTTTTCTGTCTTGTTAGCTCTAGAAGCATGACCTTGGATTCGGAATCACTTTCACTTTAAACTGGTTTGAAAAGAAATGATCTATATACTGATTTTTGGTTGTATAAACCAATCGAAATCCCCATTAACCTCTTTTTAAATCGTTTAGGTTTGCAGTCTTATTGGCAGTTTTGTCTTTGTCGTACAGGTATCCTTAGGATATCATATTCTCAAATTCTCGTTCATTGCAACTTTGAGTACATACTTTTTTCATTCATACCCGCAATAAGTTGTCCGCGCCCCGAATTGCCCATCGAACTCGAATTGAAATCACCCTCCTCGATACTTGAACTTGAAACATTTCCGACTGCTCGGCGCACAAACAAAACACTTTTGCGAACAGAGAAGTCAATACCCGTCTGGTATCCTTTTGGCAGCCGGAAGTTTCGCATGGCATCTGACAAGAGATCTTTTGCGATATTATCCAAGCGATTGGATCTTTTTGAGGACAACATCGTCGGAATAATTGCTTTCAATTAGAGCACGAGTCCTGACCGTAAACCCATACGATTTTTGACTTGAATAGCAGAATGCGATTCAACGAGAAAACTAAAGCAGTATGGACTGTTTCGGTATCGCAAGCGTATGTATGTTGTGCATAACGAATTGCGACAGTTTGTGCATGCTCATCAGGATGTCCGGAAAATCTTTTGACAACAATGCGGCCTTGGGCTGATTATATGATTAAATTCGTTGGAAATTTTTAATAGGCTCTTGCTCGACTGGGCTCCCATCACATAAGTGTCTTTCTAGTATGCTTAATGTCATTCTTCAAATAGAATTATTAATTTGTTGATATTTCCATGTAAATTTCATTGGTGGAAAATATTCACGAGATTATATCTGTACCGTATTCCTTTGCTCGTATTGCTCACGAAAGCTACAAGGTAACTTATATTTCTTACACCTGAATCGAATTGAATTCAGTTGATTGTATGCGTTAATGAACGATGGTGAGAGGAGGATGGATTCGACTCAGTGTTGCGTGATTAGGCATTAAAAGGACATTTCCGAGCGGTAATTTTATTACCACGAATCGAAAATGTTTCTCCAAATTACATTACAGGTGGTAAAGACTTCTATTTTCCTCTGTATACCTGGAGTTGTTGAATATGTAAAAGCGATGTAATCGATAAAGGTTGTTTTCGTGAATACATTGAAATGAGAACGAACGAGACTTCTTAAGTTGTTAAGTTGAATTTCGAGCAAACGATTGAAAATGTGATAGCAGAATGATGTACTTTGAAGCTGAACAGTTTCAGTATCGACCGAGAAAGCCAAGGCAAAATTAATGCAATGTTTTCTTTATTTTGATGAAATAAAAATTTTCTGTAGATAATCTTATTGTTAATACTTTACTGTAATCGACCCGCTTAAACCAAAAGTTTGCCCGCTGGTAGCCGAATACAAATCCTTCCAATCTTAAGGGGTTAGGTACACTTGGGACGTCCAAAAAAAGCTCTTTTTTTGGATTTTTTTAGACACACATTAAAATAATTAATAAAGAAATATATTTGTAGAAGCTATTATAATTTTTTGAAGGCAAAAGGTTGAAAATTAGTCAAAATAGAGTAAATTTTCGAGGGGTAAAAAAAAAATTGTTTTGCCGTGATCACTGTAGCTTGTCACTGGATCATCCGAAATAAAAAAAAATCGGGGATTATTAGTTAATGACATAGTGCTCCGGATGAACGAAGGACTTTGGCAGATTTTGATTTTTCGAAAAATGGCGGTTGTTTAAATTCAAAATGGTTTTTTCGACCAAAATTTAACTCACATTTTCGGCTATTGAAAAAAAAGTATTGTTCAATCAAAAAATCCTTCTTTCATCCGATCGATAAAGCCGTTTTCAAGTTACGGTGATCATCGACTTCGATGCAAAAAACATTTTATGCATTAGAGACGACTTCATTCAAAGTTATATATCTCCATAAAGAATTGTCCGATTCGTCTGAAATTTACAGAGAATGCTTTTGAAATATGCAAAAGAAATAAAATCGATTTTCTCAAAATTCTAAGTGTACCTGCCCCCTTAAATAGGTATGCTTCGGTCCAAAACCGATGCAAGGTCTATCAAATGATTCAATATACAATTTATTTATATCTATCAAACGATTCAAAATACAACTAACATTTTTATATACTACATTTAAAATAACAATTTTAAATAATAAATTGCCGAAACGTTCGATATGTGCGCATGCATGTGTATAGGTGTGCATATGACCCATGTTATCATTTTATTGTTCGGTATTCAATTGCAGCTCTCGAATGATTTATTCAAGCTCAAGGTTTTTGCAATGCAGACAACTCGTAGAGAAAAATAGCAATTAGTTTAGTGTATGCATGAACCTTAATACTAAAATGTAGCACAGATAGTAATTAGCGTATGTGTGAAACTTATTAAACTATTTTTTCGGTGTGAAAACTTGAACACAAAATATTCAATTTTTTTATACAAATAAATCCTCTTGTGCTATGGAAATTTTGGAAATTTCCGAGATGGCAACCCCGCAAATCTGTCTAAGCCTGTAACTTCCAAAGAACGTAAAGCAGCTGTAACAGACTTTTAGTTGCAGTGCGAATAAAGTGTTACCAGCACTAACCATTTTTGCCATTCTTGCACTCAGAAAAATACTTCAATTTTTTGAGGAAAAAGGAACACATTATCAAAGAAAATTGGTAACAATTCTGCGCCAAAGAAATATTTACTCATTCGAAAGAAAGTAATTTATTCATTTCAACGAACTGATATTGAACTTGGCCTGAGTAAATTTGGTATAGTTTCAAGGAAATGTTGCCATAAATCTAGCATCAATCGGTCAAGCAATGTTGGGGCGGGACCACTTGAGAAAATCGCATGTTGCTGGCACGCAAAAACTCTCCCTCCCTTCATATCAAAAGCACGGCTCACTTCGAAGGGAGTGAAAAAAATAATAAACAATTTTTTTAATGCCATATTTTTTCCTGATTTGTTATTTATTACCTAGTCGCCACTTAAAGCTATAACGTGACACTTAATCAATGGAGTTAGGACAACTAAAGACGAACAAAGTCAACCATGAACCCGACAGAATTCGAACCCGCGAGCAGTAGATCGCTGCATCAGACTGGTGCGTTAGCGAGCTAAGCTACCGAACACTCATTTGTGTAAAGAAAATGTTGATAGAATTCATAAAAACTATCCGTTTTTTCGTCGAATATTGAAGCGCAATTAATGTTGAAACATGTAAAAACATGTTCGCGTTGTAGACATAATTTACTAAATTTGAGGAAATTTACTTGCTTGAAATAAGTTCAAGTAAAAATTGTATTGCATTGAATGTAAGACATTTTAACACAATATTTATATAAATTACTGACATCAAATAAAAGTTTACTTGATTCGTGGAAGAATTCACATCTCGTAAACAAGTAAATATTTTCTTTAATTATCTGAAAAAAAATTTTTTTTTAGTGTGTACTAGGAGATGCTGCCGTAAAATTTTCATTTTCATAGAAAAGTAACAAGTATTTTACGTTCCTAAATTTCGAAACTCTTTTGAAGGGTAACCCGGAAAACCTATCTATCCTATGGCTTTTCATGCAGTCATTGGATCAAAGCGATGCATGGCCTTGAATACAGGTTGGATGTAAAAAGAAGCGCAGGAACATCCATTCAAAATCTCTGAAATTCCTCTTCCTTCATTAATCAGTGTTTCTAGCGGTTCCTACACGCTAGAGTTTTTTGTTTTCCCTTCTCTGAGAAGGTCATATTTTTAAGGTTTTATTATGCTGCTGTGTTTTCTCCAAAAAAGCGACGCTTGATGGATTAAAAATTATCTACGTTTACGAAATAAAACAGTTCGTTTAGTACTCTGAGCAATAAAAGTCACAGCTAGATCACTTTACACTCTGCAATTCACTAAACTCGCGTACACACTTTAATTATCGCGCTAATTTCAGTATCACGAGTATTCAATTAATTAATATTAATATAATTAGCTTACTTTGAAATTCACCCTCTGATAAACGCTTTGAATTCACTTTTTCCAAAAACTCTCACTGGGAATATTTATATTTCCTGTCCAGAATGGTCGATTGTGATTGCATCGTTTTAAGCTATCCTCGATTTCTCTCGCCCTATGGGAATAGGCTTGTGTCTTGGCTAGCTGGAATTTCATCGGGCGTTTAATATGGGATATTTTATGAGATTTTTCCGTTCTATGAGATACATTAGATGTTTTGTATGCGGATAGTTCGAGGCGATATTTCTCGCTGTTTCTCGTTATTTCTGGCACTGATAAGGCGAAATATGATTTTTGTTGGTGTGCATGCGATAATACCAATGAATAGAAAGACGGAAAAGGTAGAAAAAGTAGAAGCCACTGTAAAAATAGTCTTCATTTAAATTTTCAAATAACATGTAGGATTCATTTCAATATTTAGTAGAATTAAACTTAAGATGATAAGAATGCAAACGTTGATGTGTATAAGCGGAACGAAATAAAAGGTGCGTTTTTTTGCTCCGGTGCAGAAAAGAATAGAACTTTGCCGCAAAAACCACGATCTAGTACAGAACAGCAGTGCATTCGCTAAGATTGCTATAGGTTGCTGTATTCGCTGCATTCGAAAAATGTGGATGAAATTGTTCACGACCTACCTTCCTCTACATTTTTCCACAGCCATTACTGATGTACTTCAAAAGATGAACTTCAACAGGCTTAAGAAGGAAGAGTAGATATTTTCGAATCTTCGCTCTTAGATATTAAAACCAATTAATTTCGCAGCGATGGTTTTTCCTAAAACATAATTCGCAGGCTCGTGTTTCTCTAAGTTTTTGCAACCAAAGAAGTTTTTTTAACTAAAGCTCGGAAAACTCAATTCACACTTCAATTAAAATAATTCGATGGCGTTCGTTGTTTATTCATTGTTTCGCTTGTTTAAATTTTCGAGCCAATTTGTTATGGGACTATTTATAGGATCCCGTTGAATGTTTTGAATAATCATGGACAAATATCGAATACTCTCACCTAGTTTCTCCCTCACTATGATGTTCTGGTTGATTTATCAATCATTTGTCCAGTTTATCGCTATATAATTATAATTTAGTCGATTTCTGTTTGTTTATTCAAATAAATGCTTGTGAATGCTTTTAACTAATGCAAATGTAACTTCAGTGTTTGTCTCTATGCAACAATATCTTTTAAAAATTACCTTTTATCAGTTTTCTTCAACATTAACGAAAAATCAAAACATCATTTTTTCACGTACACAAACAGATTCATAATGAGACACATAATTTCTAGAAAAAAAAACCGGATCTGCATGAAAAGATCATAAATCTATTGGGTTTTCAGTGTAACTTCTCCAAGATGTGACATGTTTGTCCCTAAAAATCAGTAGGGACATGTTTGTCCCTAAAAATGATCAGCGTAATTTCTGCAACTGTTTATGTACAGTGGCTCACAGCTTATTTGATACAGTGACTATTTAAAAATGCAAATCACTGTAACTTTGAAATTAAGAACCCTAACCAAAAAATTTAAACGTATTTGACTAGATGCATGTTCAGCGAATACAATGCAAACAAAAAAGGTTCCAGCAATATTCTTCGGCGTCCGGTAAAAGAGAAATACCACTGGCGCAGAAAAATTACAGCTCACAGCTTATTTGATACAAACACTTCAATGCGAATAAACTTCTATTTGTCGCGCCGTTAATCTATCTTGTTTTTGTTTCTTGAATTTTTGATTGTGTTAGACATTGGCTTAGGTAATTTTTAGCAAGATCTTGTAAGCTGAAGTGCCAAAATGAGCCAAAATTGCAAAATGGGTCATCGCACCACAATTGAACAGCGCGAATTGGTATTAAACCACTTTAAAAAAGGACAAAGTGTTCGAAAAATTGCTGAAAGTGTGAGTTTGAGTGTCTCTACAGTGCAGCACATAATTGAGCGCTTCCTACACGAAAATCGGGTAGAAAATAAAAGGAGAAATGCGCCAAACAATATTTTCACCGTATCTGAGGAACGATACATTGTAAGGAAAGTGAAAGCAAACACAAAGATTTCCGCTCCAAAATTGGTTACTGAGGTTCATCGTGAATTAAGGAAGTCATGTAGTGCTGAATCCGTCCGACGAGTGCTTCGCCACCATGATTTCAGGGTCCGAGTAGCTCGTAGGAAGCCATTCATTTCCAAAAAAAATACAATAAGCAGATTTGGCTTTGCCAAAGAGCATGTGGGAAAGCCATCCGCGTTCTGGAATTCGGTTATTTTTGCAGACGAGTCTAAGTTTAACATTTTTGGCTGCAACGGAATGTCATATGTCTGGCGCAAGGCAAACACTGAGCTAAACAAGGAGAACCTCAAAGCTATTGTGAAGCATGGTGGTGGTAATGTGATAGTTTGGGCCTGCATGTCCGCAGCCGGAGTCAGAAATTTAAAGTTTATTGAGGAAACAATGAACCAAACAAAGTTCCTTGATGTACCAAAACCCATTTGCTGCAAAGTGCTAAAAAACTGGCTGTTCGCGACCAATTTCGGTTGTACCAAGACAACGATTCAAACCACAAGTCGGGACTTGTGTAGTCCTGGCCAATTTGGGATTGCCCTATTTTGATGTCTCCGCCGGCACAGTCACCAGATATGAACGTCATTGAGAATCTGTGGAATGTGTTGGATAACAACATTAGAAAACACAAGATTTCTAATAAACAAGACCTGATGAAAGCACTGCTAGAGGTATGGCAAAAAATTACTCCTGACATCACAAAAAAACTCGTTGATTCAATGCCGAATAGGCTCCAGGCTCTGCTTAAGTCTAAGGGCTCTCATACAAAGTATTGGAAACAACTGGAAACCTCATAATTCACAACAATTTTAATGTTAAATCAAACTGTATCAAATAAGCTGTGACATGAAATTTGTTATTACTTTAAGTTTTTTTGTTTTTTAAGATGTAAAACAGCAACTTTGTAACAAGTATAAACTTGTATAATAAACAACAAGCCATTGCCTTCAAAATGGTGTTCAAATTTTTTTGATATTGTTATTATGTATTGAGTTATTGCAACTTAATTTTTTAAAGAAGCACTGTATCAAATAAGCTGTGAGCCACTGTATAATTAGAACACTTTGAAGAGTATAGCTCAAACGTCACAAGTTGTTGATCGCTACCTAGTGCAATTGTGCATGGCACGACGATTTAAAATTAAACGTTTGCACATAGCATCGGCATATTATTGCCATACAAACAAGGACAACAAAATTTAAAACAAATTCACTCTTTCGTACACTATTTAGGTATTGATGGACTACAACAATGTACATTTTACATATTAAAAAAACAAACAAGCGATTATTATTTTATATAAAATACAGCAATTCCAATTATTATGTTTAATATAAAATACAGCACTAACCAAAATAAATCATCTTTCAGTATGTTCGCAACTTCATGAAATAGGCATAGATTGCCAATAAAACCAACGCAATCTTGTAAAACCACCTGAAAACTATCGCTCCCACCGGACTTTTCGCCATATTAGCGAGTTTCAAGTTCGTATCGACAGTGTTTTTGGCATCATCACTCAGCTCATTGTACTTTGAATCGTTGAGAAGACTTTGCCATTCAGTTTTTTCATCTACAAGTCTGAGCGTAATATTTTTGGTATCTTCCAATACCAAATAATCTCTGAGCTCTTTAGAGAATTCAGCTTCCATTGGTCTCGAAATACCGTCTTCGATTACAACATCTTTGATTTCGCCAGGTTTACGGTCGCTGAACGTGTAAAGTGGAATTTTTGCGAAAAATGTGAATTTAATAAAATCATATCCCATTCGTTTGAGACGCATATCCAAATATTCTTTTATTTCTTCCTCAGTAAATAGGGATCGGCACACCACTTCCTTGCTACAGTCGATTTTATATTGGTAACCGGGAACACCAACAACCCTCTTCGTGAGGAACAGGTGGGAATCATATGCCAAATAAGGAAAGAACTTGTTCATTCCTTCTAACATTCCTCTAATTGACCTTTTGAAAAGTGGAGTGTGCAGTTGCATCGCTCCAAGAACATAGTAGCGATGAACGGCACTAGCAATGCATTTTGCTACACCAGTTGGACACAAGCATGCATTGAATTCGTCTCGTACCCCAAGAAAATAACCCAACACGGCCCACAGGTAAATATAATCACTAATTCCTTCCTGGTGTTCGTCAGTTAAACCAAAAGTATGAGGCCGATTCATTAGATACCTTAGAGTAATAGCATTCGACATTATAACAAATAAAATAGCACACGCTACTCACGCTACGAATCCAAATTGCGTGAACGATACATCAGTTTGTGTGATGTTTCCGTTCTGCCTGGTCTTGTTCACTTTCGACAGTAGCTGATGTATTCTTCTTACTTTCGTTAAACTTTTCCACGGCCTGGAAACAAATACTTCCACATGTTTAACATTAGATTTCTGTCAGACAAGTCCTCTTACCTTGATCCATGCAGAAGTTCTTCTTCAAACCAACTAATCACAATCAGAATAAATTTTACGTAGCGATGGCCAACTCCAGCTGGGGTATCTCTGCCGTGCAAAATCTCTAAACCTTTCTCCTGCGAGAGGATTTGTATAAGTGCTACAATGTTGTGTCCTTGCAAGAACGAACAATATTTTTGGAAGAACTTCTGTCCCCTGAAAGTTATACGATCATCATTTTATTTTCCCAATCAAACTCATGCTCGTACCGTTTGAATCTTGCAGCATCGTACCAATCGGGAAATTTTGGCTCGAAATTATCTTCATCGCAGACGGCAACCTCACCTTCCGTGAAAAGTTTTATTAGGAAATCCTTCGCAGCTGTAATGTAGACATTGTAGAATTAATTTTTTGTATATTTCTAAAGAAGAAATAAAAGAAATGTGTAATTAAAATTCACATAGAATTGGAAGTTGCAGACTAGTGGTAAAGTCACTATCACCGATCTGCGCAAAGTAATTTGTAGTGTATGAGAATTTACTTTTTTATTACGGTTTCATTTCAGCTAACGAGATACATATTTAAGAAAAACTGATTTCCGTGACATTTGATCTTAAATAAATTTTTTTCGCGCATAGGATTTCATAATGTATATTTGACATTGTGTTTGTCATCCTACCATAAGAATGAATTCCATATGATGTTGCCAACAACGCTATGTATACACTTTATATATTAGAGCCATTTAGAGTCAAAGCGGAATCTCAGAAATTGTGCATTCAGCGTCGATCAAAAGAATTCTGCTTCTTTCCCTCCGTTATGCGAAAAATCTTGCAAGAATATTTTGGCCTTCCCCATATAAGAACCATATATTGCATAAACTTAAAACACGAAACCAATCGGATTTTGGAGCAGCTCCAAGCTGATCTATATTTTTAACGAAAACTCATTTTTGGTGACAAGACTCATCTCCTGCCCAATATTTTTGGGAACAAATATCTGAAGCGATGTGAATCCTCTGGAGACTCATATGGCTCTTTTACATCCATGAAAGTGTACGATTTGTTTACGTTATTAACTCTGGTGGCTATCTTTTGACAAGTAGTACGTTGAGAGAATCGACAAAACTAATCAGGACGATATGTCGTTCCAACAGGATGCTATGAAAACATTCATTTCATCGAATCCGTTCTTCATGACGTGCACGTTTGAATATTTCTACTTTTATAAAATTCTAATCGCTTTAAGATAGGTAACGAATTAAATGCAATCTAATCTACATGCTAAACATTTTAAAGAACGTGATACACTTAATTATTTCCAAATCAAATAAGGGTCACTATATACTTTTTTTATATTGAAAATGAACACTAGACACATTACACGAAACACTGAAGGGTTTAACTTGTTTGTTTTTTTAATTAGTTCACCTTGTTCGTCCTTGGTCAAATTCTGCTCCATGATGATAACGTATTTCTCGGATGTACTATGTGTTAAAACACAAAATTACAAATTTATTTCACCTGACAGTCAGGAGAGACTGTAAAGCTCATAACTATTCGCTGCATGTTATATATGTGCACAGTTATGACTTCGATGAATTTCATTCCCATCGTGAAACTACTTATCACAAACCAATCGTTAATGTGCATGTGCATGCAATATAGTTTTTATTTTCAGTTCGTGCTAAGTTTCCAGCATATTGTCACTTAAGAGAGTTTTCAGAGTCACATTTTTAATATTTTTGTCAATTTTTGAGAAGAACGATTCCTACAACAGTCATAGATGAGTGAGAACCGGGTAGATGAATATTATTAAAATTTTTAAGCAAAATAACAATGGTATTCATCCAATTATGTTTGTATAAGCCAATAGGACTGTAGCTGTGAAATATTTTCTTAATTTGATCGGACAATATTCAGTTTCAAACGAATTCAGCGCAGGATTTTTTATTGCACACAACAAAACTATCGTAACTATTATCGACATTTCGAGTTCTTGCAAAATTTTTATAAGTTGAAAAACCTTTTAAATTTGCAACAGCGAACTTGTTTATCATGATCGTTAGGAAATTCTAAATTCTGCATGTTACAGATTTCTTCAAATTCTTCACTTTTACATAATATGCTTTTTTTCCGTAGTATATTCGACGTTTTCAATATTCCTTTCGGCGATTCATTGAATTCTCTTTCCGGTTTTCTACAAATCAACAAGACTGATTGATTGAAAAAGATTTTATTTCATTTTAGTTATACATTCTTAACCTAGCTTAAAGTATGATTAGCTAGGATAACTTAAAGTCTAGTGGCTATACTATTTTGGCCTGCTGGCTCTTATGGTTTTTATATTTATATTTATATATATATATATATATATATATATATATATATATATATATATATATATATATATATATATATATATATATATATATATATATATCAGTGGCGTGGCGTGACAATTTACCGAAGGGAAGCAATTGGTTGATGTCCATGTTTGGTTACGCTTTCCGCAAATTCGTTACGTGTAATAGAACCCCTCTATAAAAGCACCCAGGAATTATTAACGGGGACGTGAGAGTAAACATTATGTATTCTTATGAAAATAAAAGTTCACAGTCTTTCACACAATAAGAAACCATATCAATATTTATCAGTAAAATAATAACATTTCCAGAACTAGAAATATAATATTTTTGAAAGTGGCCAAACTTCGAAGAATTGAAAAGGCTTAAAAATCTGAAACTTTTTAAGGATGAAAACCTTGAGTTTATTTTAACGATTATGCTACCAATTATTTCGACATAAGCACTTGTAAAGAATGGTACAACATTCTCATTGTTGTCAATTATGCGCCTTGTTGTTTTACGACGTTGTGGTGTTTCACAAATCAACCATAAATCGTTCCCAATTCCCGTGAAACTATTTCTTAAAGATTGTATTTGATCTTCAAATTTTGCCATTTTGTGAATATGACACAGTATATTACTTTGTTAGGACTGAAATATACCGGATAGTATGTGTATGTCTTTTTTAGTTTTTTTTTTAGAAAAAACATTAAACAGAAAAATAAACTAAGAATCTTTAAGTAAAACAAAAAAACCCGCTCTCACTATTAACGATCTCTCCGTCTCAATTAGCACTATCATTTTCAGTTATACATTCCACGAGTTATTTTAATATCTCTTTATTATAGAAAAATTGTTAAAAATAAACAACCATTAAAAGACCGACGTTTTGGAACTAATTTTGGAAGCCTTTTTTGACGAATAAATACAAAGCAAATAAACTTATTGTCGTTGTTGAAAAACTAGTAATAGATTGGGCAAAAATCTGCATTCGCGTATACTATTGCACAATTTAGATAAAATCAAATTTAGTCGATGCGTTAAATGTTGCGTTTTTATACATATCTTTTATACATGTTTGCAATCTAGTTGTTTTGACATTTATTACAGAGGCTCGTCAAGGCTTTGCATTTTCGGACAACATGCAAAACAAAGTTAAATGAACGGGACGCATTTTGGTTACCAGAAACATCTGTGAGATTTATGAAAGTTTCTTTAAGGGGTTACCCCCACTTGTAGCGGAAAAAATTGGTCATTTTCATGAATTTTTTTTAAGAAAACTATGAATTTTTTTTAAACGACTATTATATTACCTTAAAGTACATACATTAAGCACCATTCAGTAATTTTTTTGTTGAAAAATATTACATGGTTAAATTACAAATGGCCGTCAAAACAATGGTATTTTAATTTTCACCATTTGCGGTGACCAACATTGTGTCGAACTGGATCATCTGAAGCAAAAAATAGCGATGCATTTAGTTAAATAGCAGTATAAACTAGTGTTTGATCGAAGGATTTAAAACAATATCCATTTTTTACAAAATGGCGGACAGTCAAAGTTAATGGTTCGATTTGAAGATGTTGATCACTTAAAAAAACGGTCGTCTTTTTGCTATAAAACGGCCATTTTTTATCACTACACTACATTTTTATGTATTGAATAAGCCTGTCAAGTTTCAAAAAGATTGGCTCAGTAGTTTTTGAGTAATTTTGGCCATCGACTTCAAAAATATCATTTCGAGAAAAACGCGTTTATAAGTATAAGTAACGGTTGTTTAAGTAACAGTTTCTTCTCTTTCAACGCTCGTATCTCGGTCAATTATGTTCGGATCGACTTGAAATTTGAAGGACGTATTCTCAGATAGTTATACTTAAAAAAATGCAACAACAAAAAAATAGAAAAATTTAAAAGTTGCAAGTGGGGGTAACCTCTTAACTGCACCGAAAGAAGTAATGTAACCAAAGGTTGTTGAAAGTTGTGATCGATATGATATATCGGTTGTTTCATCTAATATTATTGCTATGAATTTGCTTTTCTTAATTTCATTACAATGAGATCGTTTTGAAACTAATAAGATCGTTTTGAATATAATTTGGTGTTCCGGAAAAAAACATTTGCTTGGTCCAAGTGAGCTGGCAATTATCGGTTATGTACTGTCAAAAGATTTATTGTCTTTAGGTGATTTACCCCTATTGCAAGAATACACATTTTCATTATAACTATGTAATGCTCCTTCTTGATATCCTAAATGACACACAATGTTTATTAGAATCTGCATTGTTTCTTAATTTCTCCTAACTGTGAGCAATATCACTGAATACTTATATTGACTACTCAGGAATTCTTCAAATCACTGGAATCAAACTTGGTAAGTAAAAGTACTGAATTGAAATGATCAATACTATTTGTACAAAGCCTCTTCACAGCTTTAACATTATTTACATTATAAAATTCGATATTTCGCCAAATGTCTGAAACGCTTGAAAATAGCACACATGACCAGCAAAATTATTTTTGTTTAATATTATAACTGATAATCCGTTCCGAGTTTTTCATTTATTAATTTTGCGATCAAACTACCGAGTAGGTACATCTCTTTGTTATAGAGACAATTTACGAATTCGGTTTCGATCGATCCTGGTTGATGATGTCTTATTTTTCAGCAAACTACCGAGATCCAATTATAAAAAAAATAAATAAGTTGGTGAATTCTAAAATTTTGACCCACAGAACAAGTGAACACATTCACCTATTTCAACTTTTCAGTATTTCAAATATCAATCAAAAGTATCATGCAATTTTACACAGTAATTTTACACATTTAATTCGACACAATTCTAGTCTACAGCTTCACCTATTTCTTCACCTACCTTGCAATATTATTGCCAAATCCTATAAGCTATAAGTGACTTAAAGCTTTCGCCACTTGAAAACACCTTCATAAAAGTTTCTATACAAAATAGAACATACAAAAAATAATGGCATAATATAAATCATAAATAAAACACATAAAGTAACGACTTATCGAATCTAAGGCATCTGGCAACGCTTGCCACATCTCGTAACTCAAATTCGCTCGCAGCAAGCGTTTTCCATTCACAAAAATCTGTACAAGCAAAGAATAATGATAACAATAACAATTTAACCTGCTACTAGTGAGGGGAAAGCAAAAATAAGTTCCACATCAGTCATGCGTTCGCAGCTCCGCTCTGAGTCTCTCTCGTGAGAAGATAATTTCCCCCTAGGAAGCAACATCTTCATTCGAACATCATGAAACAGATGGTATACACACATTTTTTTTATGACGTCACAGCCTAGTCTATATGGGGTCAAATAAACGCTCGTAGATGCAATTTTCACATTGCTTCCAAGTCGTGGTTGTTCTTTCATTATTTTCATTCTGTGGTGCTACCACATTAACTGTGTGAGATGTTCACAATTTGATTTGAGAATTTTTTTTTTAATAAATGTTTATAAGCGATTTTTTCACGGTTTCGAAAAAAACAATTGATTTAAAATTCATGTTAGCCAAATGTAAGGGAAGCAATGCTTCTCTTGCTTCCATGAACGCCATGCCACTTTTATATATATATATATATATATATATATATATATATATATATATATATATATATATATATTTTCTTTTTTTTTTTTTTTTTTTCTTAAACAGTTTTTATCTTACACACTAATAATACTACCCAGCTTGTACAAGCACTGGGGTTACCTGGGCAATACTTGACTTAAAATCTACCTTACACTACAATTAAGCTGTAACCTATACTTAATTATAACTAACCTAAGCTAATTAGACCTAAAACTTAACCTAGGTCTTACATTTAGCCCCTTCTGTTCGACGGAAGGCCTACATAGCTAAATAGCGCATCCATGAGCTGCCGTTGATACGCTGACTTTGCGGGGCGCATAAATGGCTCATTGGAGCCACCTGTACACCATATTGACCAAATCAGTCCGTTTTCATGTCCGTCAGTTTGTCCGTAGAATCTTGTCGTTAATTCTACAACCCGGTCTCTAAGTGGCTTCAGTCCCGACTCCTGATAGAGAAGAAGGTTCTTCGGCCACTTTTTAGTTACCGGGTTGTAGGACCTACCAGTGCAGAAGCGGAGAATTCTTCTTTCGAATATCTCCGCTTCGGCCATGACAGTCTTTGAACAGGTAATCCAGGATGGGGAAGCATAAGTCAGAATAGGCCGGATCAGGGTCTGATAGCAAATGGATTTAGCTTTGGTGGTCATACCCATCTTTTTGGCGAACAGATGTCTGATGCGTTGAAATGCGAATTTGGCAACTTTGATTTTACGCCGCATGTAAGGATTAAATTTGAGAAATTCGTGAAAATCAACACCGAGGTACTTTAAAGAAGAGCTAGGAGTAATCTTAGAAGTTCCGGACGAGACAGCGAGTTTTTTGGTCTTGTTGCGAATAGTTTGCAGTCCCCGATACTTAGAACGATTGCGAAATACAATGAGCTGTGTCTTACTGTTATTTGGTTTGATGCCCCATTCGTCAATGTACAAATAAACCAAAATACTGGCAGTCATAATTACTCATTCTCTGGAATGCAATTCCTTCACAAATGTATTCTCCCGGTAAAGTATAGCAATCGTCGCCTGCTGGCACCCAAACTGACAGACTTACACCGCCCTAGCAGCAGTTGGCTTGCTACACGGCCAGCATATTCTGCCAGGTATATTTGTTTTTTGTCGGGTGAGGGTGATGAGAGAGACTACAACAGAACCTGGTTTCTCAGTATAATACAGGACTACAATTGGATCTTGTTTCGTGAATCTCATTGAGTTTTTATCCAATTTTATCAACCAATAGAAATTTAAAAATGTCTAGCGCATCAGAATCGCTAAAAACTGATTTTCGAAGAAACTATCTTTGAGTGATTTAAAATGTGTAAAGACGTAATACACTTCTTTGTTGTATCATATCAACCATTTCTTATCCAAAGTTACAAAAATCATTTTCTGACAGCATCTCCTATAACACATATGATGAAAATGTTCCGTGCTTTCAACATATTTCCAACGCAGCAGCAATAAGTCTACCAAAACATTCTCGTGCTTAATCAACCTATCCTCGGAATTTCGTTTTCATCCACGGATATCATCGAAAGTTTCAGCGATTAAACTATGTCTGCGGCTGCCATCCGAAAAATTTCCAAAACTCGGAAAATTCAAACATCGGTTGCTTATTTTATTGTAAATGCTTTGCTTGTGAATGCAAAATGAAAGCATCTGTTGGTACGATAATTTTGAAAATGTCTTGTGCTTGTAATCATGTGTTAGCACCATTACCAAATCTGCTTCATGTTGAGTTAAACCCACCCTGTGAATTTCGTTTCGATTGGATGACTACGCTGGAAGTTATAGGAGTGAAAAGAATTTTAGAGCTACCAACCGATGATTTCGTCGAAAGTCACAGGGAAAAAAGATGCTTGGGATCAAAAAACGAAAGATGTTTTTGACCGAAAAATTTCTAGAAATTTAAAAAATTTAAACGTTGGTAACTTATTTCCATTGTAAATGTTCGCAATAAAACAGAAAAACACCTCGCACTGGCAACCTTTCGCTAGCATCAAAACCAAAATTATATCATACCTGCCTCACATTAAACTCAATCTACCCTGCGAATTTCATTTGATCCGAAGACTGCATTGGTAGTTATAGGGGTACAACGAAATTTAGGATTACCAGTCGCAAAAGTTTTCAAATTTTCGAAACCTTAATATTTGTTGTTAATGGCCATTGCAGGATCATTTCCATTTGAAAATTTAGTGACAACATCGCTTAGCAAAGAAATACCAAAAATTTACAAACATTACCATAGCTGGCAGCCCGTTCATGTTTTTTCTATGAAATTCTTACGACAGATGGCCTATAACAAGTTCTTTCCATTCGTTTTGAATTCCCGACCAAATCGGAAGTTATAGGAGAAATAACTTTATTTTGCAGATCAAATTTACAAAATTTAGGTGACAAAAATTACCATAGCTGGCAACCCTATTGTAATATTTCAACCATTTTTTTTCCAAATGTGGCTTAGAGTAATATTCAAATACTGTGTGAATTTGGTTAAAATCTGATGCCTGAATCGGAAGCTGTGAGCCATAAACCAGTTTTTTCTCAGTGATATTTCAAAATGGCACCACTACCACAGGGCTGCTTGCATTTCAAAATCACTTCTATCAAATCTGGTCCTAGTTAATACCAACATGTCCTGTAATTTTCATAATGATCGGATTACCCGGTCGCCAGTTTTCGTAAACAGAAGTTTTGAGTTCTGAGAGTAGACGTAATTTGGTGACGGGTTGCCGTTCCTGTGCAAATTAGAATTTTAAAAACTTCAAACTGACATGGTGGACAAAGATTAAAATTTATCAATAATTTAAATTTATTTTCAAAAAGCAAAAAATTTTCAGGAGGGTCGATGATTTGAAGGATTTTTGTTCACATGTCTACCATATCAACAGAGTTGCTTGCACAGCCTTGGCCAACACTAATACGCTCTGCAAATTTCACGATGATTCAATGTTCCCGTCAGAAGTTATGACAAAACAAAATTTGAAAAAAAAGCCTTGCCTACTTTTAGGCCCTCAGCGCCCACACAGGGCTCAAAATTTCCAACTCTATATCATGAACAAAAATAAAACATTAAACAAGTTTTTACTTACAATACTTTTGTTTAACAAAACTGTACTCTGAACAGAAATATAGGGGTACCTGAGACTTCACTAAAATGCCCGCCGCCGCCATAGGGTTAAAAATATCTTAAATCTAATCATTCATAGACCTACTCCTTATATACATCTATGTCCTCCGAAAAGTTGATCTTAACCAGATCGGTCACTTCAGAGATTATCTCCACTAATATTTTTGCTGATATATATATATATATATATATATATATATATATATATATATATATATATATATATATATATATATATATATATATATATATAGATTTATATATATATATATATATATATATATATAGATATATATATATATATATATATATATATATATATATATATATATATATATATATATATATATATATATGTTGATTAATTTTCTTCGAAAATCAGTAAAAAAAATTGAAGATGCGATTGTAGTTTTTCGCCATTATGAGAAGATAAGCTTTCGAAGGCGGCCATGATACGGTGAGTTGAAGCTCTGAAATTTCATAAAAGCCGGGTTTGTTTTTTCATTCTATTCTTCATTTATACAGGAAATGGCAAAGTAGGCCTTAATAACACCTGGGGCCAGAGGCTGTCTGGTCCAACCAATTCCGCTTGTGATAAGAAAGTTTTCTTCCCGTATTTGTACTTGTGCTATGTTTTAAGCTCCCTTTCTAGTGAATGCGCTTTGTCACATTTCGGCTAGATCTGGCTCGAGACCAATTTCTAAGAGATTTGTAGTCCTTTACGGACAGAAGCCCATTCCCTTGTGCTTTGTTTTGATATTGCAGCTACTGAGTGTTCTGTTGGTAAAAAAAAACCTTTTGAAACCCTGGCAACTCTTGGAAATCCTAGTAACACTTTGAAAAACTGGCAACTTTTTCCTAACACCACAGCCAAAAGTATATCAACTCTACTTCACGTTATGGCCAATCTACCCTCTGAATTTCGTTTCGATCCGATGACTGGTTTGAAAGTTATAGTGGTAACAAGAATTTAAGGGCTGCCACTCGCAAAATTTTCTAAAGTGCCACTGCAAGATCATTAACATTTTAAAACTTAATGGCCGCATCTTTTAGTATAAAACTTACAAAAACTACCATAGCTGACAATTCTATGTGAATTTTTCACCCGAATTCCCATCAAATATTTGTTACAATGAGTTCTATCTACTGTGTAAATATCCTTTAAATCGGAAGATATAAAGCAAAAAATTTAATTTTTTTGATTGAATTTTCAACATGACAAACCTGCCCGCATTATGGTGACACAACTCCTACTTTTTAAACACAATAAAATCTGGTAATTTCATATTGATCTGAGCATCTGATCGTGAGATCTTAACAAAAATTTCGAGCGTTCCCGTTCTCTTGCGGCTACCGCTCTCGTGCGAGTCGGAATATTGAAAATTTCGAACTGGTAATGTGGACAGAGCACTAGATTTATGAACCGACTTCTTTATGTCTGAAAAGTAAAAATATTTGAAGGATTTCAAATATTTTCGTTTTTCAAATATTCAGGATTTCATACATTTTCACCAATGATTGATGGATTTTTTTCACGTTTTTGCTGTAGCCACAGAGTTAAAGTAAAGTAATCCCACGACAACCCTCGTACGGGTCTAGGGGTTGAAGCTGGTAGAGAGCTTCATTACAATTTTTTTAATCATTGTGAATACGAGTGTGGAGTGATTAGTTCCACGACTCACTTTACCCCTGATTTAAATCAGGTACCTAATCAGCGCTAGGTGAACTCAAAGCTTGGTGCGCGGACCCTCGTCCGAACCTGGATTCGATCCAGGGGCCCATACGCAAGAAGCCAGTGCTCTACCCACTAGGCTACTCAAGCCACAGAGTTGCTTGCACACTTATTAATACATTCTGCGAATTTCGAAATGACTTGATGTTTCTGTCAGAAGCGATCACCAATCGAAGTTTGAAAAATATATTTGTCTACTTTTATGCACTCTGCGCCCACATAGGGCTAAAAATTTAAAAATAAAATTTAAATATCAACTATTATATATACATACTTGCCTTTTCCAAAATTATTCGTCCTATAGAAACAAAAGGTTAAATATATCTTGAATTTGACTTGATTGTCCCAACAATTTAAACAAAACTAGATTTTAATATTTCAAGACATTATGTACGATTTCCATAATAGTAAAAGCGTACAAAAATGAATTTGGTTATAAAAGGTACATAAAATTTCTTTTCAGTAACAAAATCAATTGAAAATTTAAATTTTTGACATTTAATCTGTCAGAAATTAGCAGTATCTCCACTTTTATCCATTGTCAAAATTTCCGCATCAAAGAATGATCAGATAATGATATTTCTCAAAATTTAGCTTCACGATTAACTCAGTACCAGGCTTAAGGACAAAATGTCAAGAATTTCAATTTTCGATCGATTTTGTTATTGAAAAGACATTTGCACAACTCAATTTTCCAATTCAAACACCAAATGTCACTTTTTAGCTCGAAAGAATTAGCTGCACATACTAAATTGGAGTGAAATGATGCCATCTTCATTTTCAAAGCGAAACCAACTTCCAAGCAACTTTTCATGCTAAGAACTGAGTACAACTCCTGTTTATTTTAAAGATAAATTTTCGTCGAAACAAATTTCACGTGAAATTGAAGACAGTACTAAGCTTTAACGCGAAAACTTTACAGATTAGAATAATCCACTGCATGAACCACTTTTAAACTAATTTAACGTTTAAATTTGACACCGTCATAACGTTGCCACTCAAACAATGACCAAAATTCAAAAATTTCTCTTTCGGACACCCTTCAGGCATATTGATGGACCACAACAATGTAAATTTGACAAATTCACATGGTAAATGGCCGCACAAAATAATTTATTTTCTATAAAATACAGTACAAACTAAAGTATAATATCTTTCAGTATGTTCGTAGCTTCATGAAATAGGCATAGATTGCCAATAAAATCAACGCAATCTTGTACAACCACCTGAAAACCATCGCTCCTACTGGACTTTTCGACACATTAGCAAGTTTCATGCTCATATCGACACATTTTTTGGCATCATCAGTCAGCTCATAGTACTTTGAATCGTTGAGAAGACTTTGCCATTTAGTTTTTTCATCTACAAGTCTGAGCGTAATACTTTTGGTATCTTCCAATACCAAATAATCTCTGAGCTCTTTAGAGAATTCAGCTTCCATTGGTCTCGAAATACCGTCTTCGATTACAACGTCTTTGGCTTCGCGAGGTTTACTGTCGCTGAACGTGTAAAGGGGAATTTTCGTGAAAAACACGAATTTCAAAAAGTCATATCCCATTCGTTTGAGACGCATATCCAAATATTTTTTTACTTCTTCCTCAGTAAATAGGGATCGGCACATCACTTCCTTGCTACAGTCGATTTTATATTGGTAACCGGGAACACCAACAACCCTCTTTGTGAGGAACAGGTGCGAATCATATGCCAAATAAGGGAAGAACTTGTTCATTCCTTCTAACATCCCTCTAATTGACCTTTTGAAAAGTGGGGTCTGCAGCTGAATCGCTCCAAGGACATAGTAGCGAAGAACGGCACCAGCAATGCATTTTGCTACACCAGTTGGAAACAAGCATACATTTAACTCGTCTCGTACTCCGAGAAAATGCCCCAACACGGCCCACAGGTAAATATAATCACTAATTCCTTCCTGGTGTTCTTCAGTTAAACCAAAGGTATGAGGCCGATTCATTAGATACCTTAGAGTAATAGCATTCGACATTATACAATATAAAATAGCACACGCTACTCACGCTACGAATCCAAGTTGCGTGAACGACACATCAGTTTGTGTGATATTTCCGTTCTGCCTTGTCTTGTTCACTTTCGAAAGCAATTGATGTAATCTTCTCACTTTCGTTAAACTTTTCCACGGCCTGGAAACAAAAACTTCCACATGCTCAGCATTAGGTTTCTGCCAATTCTAGTTCTCTTACCTTGATCCATGCAGCAGTTCTTCTTCAAACCAACTAATCGCGATCAGAATAAATTTTATGTACCGATGGCCAACTCCAGCTGGGGTATCCCTGCCGTGCAAAATCACTAAACCTTTCTCCTGCGAAAGCGTTTGTATGAGTGCTATAATGGTGTATCCCTGCAAGAACAAACAATATTTTTGGAAGAACTTCTGTCCCCTGAAAGTTATACGATCATCATTTTGTTTTGTTTTCCCAATCGAACTCATGCTCGTACCGTTTGAATCTTGCAGCATCGTACCAGTCGGGAAATTTTGGCTCGAAATGATCTTCATCGCAGACGGCAACCTCACCTTCCGTGAAGAGTTTTATTAGGAAATCTTTCGCAGCTGTAATGTAGACATTGCAGAATTAACTGTTTGTATGTTTCTAAGGGGAAATATAAGAAATGTGTAATTAAAATCCACATAGTATTGGAAGATGCGGACTAATGGTCAAGTCATTATCACCGATCTGCACAAAGCAGTTTGTAGTGTATGAGGATTTCAAGTAGGGCTTCAATTTCGTGAAACTTTTGCGTCTCTACTAAATAATATTCGGGTAGCTATTGAGCGAGTTTTTTTCAGGTTCTATTTAGCGTTCGTGAATTTTGTATATGCAGCATTTGTGCAAATTTCTATGTTGAACAAATTTGATGTTTTTCATTTGATTTGAAAACTCACATAAAACCAATAGTTAACAAGATATTTAAGAAAAACTAATTTTCGTGACCTTGGACCCTAAATAAATTTTCTCGCACACACAATTTCATCATGGTCTTTTCACATTGGGTTTCTCATTCCACAATATGCATCCACCCAACCCAGATGCGGCACAACAAACCATCATCAATCGATGTACTATCAACAGATACCTTACAGGAATTTAGGTACAGTTCCCCAGAATCTACCTCCTTCCTACACAAATAACACCATTACTACAAATAACACCATACCAAAGATTATTAAATAAACTCACACCTTATGCACCCACCGCCAATGCCTCCAATCTTTCATTTAAATCTACTCTTTTCTCAGTTACAGATGACTATAGTTGCGAGACTCTAAAACCACCTAAGCAACTATGTAACTCTGACACAGTTACAAGTTCTAAAAATCCTAACTTCGAACGCGGCGAGGACGAAATAGCACGGAAATTCATATACCAAACTCATCCTTTAAAATTTACTGACCCACTTCCACCACCAATCGTAAAACTAACAATAAATTCTGATGACTCAGATAATAGATACTTGTTATCACGGTTTAGGGGCCATAAAATCTATGATATCGAATGATTCTACCTGTTTTGAGCACATCTCAAAATAATGATCCAGCAAGAAGGCCTTTCCACTGAGGTCGACTCTCTTCGCATATTCTTTATTCGCTACCATGTCGAACTGGGAATGACTCCAGAGTAAGTCGAAAGTGATCGTAAAACCTATCGTTCATATGTGAGCTCCAAATATATTTAACTTTTACAAAAGTTACGCGAAAATCAAAAGAAATTTTATTCCTAACGAGAAAGTCACCCAAGAATTATTAGGAAAACTCAACAAGCTTTCTCTTGACGCTAAATCTTGCCGTTTCAATATCCTGGCAGTAGTTGAACGACTCTCATCAAAGTGAAGAAATCTTTGACAATATATAGAGCCAATCGCGATTATGTTCAGACTGGTTCTACAAGGGGTGGTGGTGTTCTTATCGTCACACGTAACTCTTTTTCTAGCTAGCCTATTTTAACCAATTCTTCCAAGTTAGTTTAGCATAAATTCGTCAGAGTTCTATTAAACAGACATTGGAATATTCCATGTGCCACCGCACTTTGGTGACATTGCTTACAATACTATAATTGATACTTTATCATCTATTATTGCTTGTATGAATGAGGAAGACAAAATAATCGTATTCGGGGACTTTAATCGTCCGAACATCAGATTTATTATCGATGAAAATGATATCCAACTCCTCGCAGTCAACCTTTTTGACGCCGTAAATTTCAACCTGATCAGTTTGTTCTACGGTAATGATTTACAGCAAGCTAGCTCGACTTCTAACCAGAAAGGTATGTGGTTAGATTTAATATTAACCAATTTTTATGACGAAGTGGTGGTTAGTGCAACTATTGGACGCAGAGAATTTTATCTCTAATACTCTTCATCATTTCGCTATTACTGTTGAACTTTACACTATCAATACTGCTTTTAACCAATCATACAATAACGAAATTTTATTTGATTTTCATAATGTAAGCATTAAAAATTATCTGGTCAACATCCATTTCAGCGTTAGATTTGGTTGAACTTGTATCTTTTTTCTACGGAAAAATCTTTCATGCCATCAACACGTATGTATCAAAGATTAAAAAACGTAAAAACGTAATAAACGTTTTGAGCCCTAGTTAAACAATAATTTGAGACCATTAAGGAACCGACGAAACAACCTATGTAAGGCAATTAAAAATGACCGTAATATCAGTGAAGGGCTAAAAAAAAGTTACGATCTTTTACCCAAAGAATTCCCAATAAAGTCTCGTTAAGTTTATGAGCTATACGTGACTTTAATGGGAAACAAAATTCATAACGATCTAAAAAAGTTTTTTCTATCCCGCTTCTTTGTTCAAAGGGAATTATATATCTTCAATTCCACAGTAGATCTCTAATTTACTTGCTGATCACTTTCAGAATTCTTTCTGTCTTCCTTTCATTCCAACAATAAATTTAACGGGTTCATCTACTCAAACTCTATCAACACGCCTCATTGACGGAATCTTTCTAGCAAAAGAGTCAATTGCCAATGCCATCCGAAAGCTAAACAACAAACAAGTGCCCTTACTTTGTGATGCAGTGTATCAGTCAATTGATAACCTCTCTGCACATAATTTTTAATAAGTCGCTGTCATTAGGCATCTTTTCTTCCTTTAGGCATCTTTCCTTCCCACCTTACGCCTATTTTCAAAAGCGGCGATAAACGATCTGTTGACAACTATCGAGGTATTGCTATTCTCTCAGTAATCCCCAAACTCTTTGAGAAGCTCGTCGGCGATCAATTGACTTCCATAATCTACCCTCTTCGCAACGAACAACAGCCTTGGTTTCTAAAAGGCAGGTCAGCTACCACGAAACTCATGATATTGGGTTCGGACGTCCTCTGCGAGATGAAAAAGCGAACCACGTTCATGCGATTGATACTGATTTGAGCGAGGCCTTTGACAGATCATCATCGATAACAAATTTTGACACATAAATTACTTGATTTCGGTATATCTGGGGTGTGTTCAATGTTCATGCTATAGCTGCTCCAAAAGCATAGCATAGCATAACTTTAGCAAGTGTCAAAATTTGAAGTAGCTAGGTGAAGCAGCTATGGATATTGGACAGCCAAGAGCTGCTACGAAGGTCAGCCTTTACACAGGAAATTCAAAAATTATTTTGTTTCAATTTTTTTATTGTTTTTTTTTTTGCATTTTCGTGGATCAGTTCAATACTTCCATTGCAATTTGGAAACTGTATGAAATTCAAGAGATTTCAACATACAGCTGCACTATCCATTAAAATTTTCCTAACATATTTTAAACGTGTCACTTATTTCCGGCTTTTGACGCCATATATGAGAAAAAGAGCAAAAAAGAATCGTTGAAAATTTGATAATACAGGAAGCAATTGAAAATGACGTTTAAACCAATTGAAAATGACGTTTAAACTGCACGTCAGCTGTGTACGCACGGCCATTTTGCCTTAGCTACTTTCTTGCTATCCTCCAGACTGCGAGCAGCAAATAGCTGCTACCTTAGCAGCTATGCCGGAATCTTGGACAGCCCGACTGTCAAATAGCAAGCATCAGGAAGTAGCTATTTCGTGACATTGGACAGCCAAAGCTGCTAAAATAGCAGCTAATAGCTGCTATAGCATGCACATTGAACACACCCCTGAGCGCTTACTCAACTGGCTTAAATCTTATCTTTCTGACAGAGCGCAGATTATCAAATTCCTATAAAATTTTTCAAAACAAACAATTTTTGCTCTGTCTGAAGTGCCACAAGACAGTCATTTGGACCCTCTTCTCTTTAATATTTTCATTTCGGATCTATGTGGCATTTTATTTTATACCCCACATCTATTCTACGCTGATCACCTGAAATTGTACCACACTATCAGAACGCAGTCCGACATAGCTTTTCTCCAATCAACATTTCAATCTCTCGAACAGTGGTGCCACTTGAAAAAGCTGGCTCTCAACATCAACAAGTGTTAATTTATAAGTTTCCACCGAAAAAAAAGTCATAGCCAACTCATACTGTTTCAACAACAATAAACTTAATAGGGTAGAACATATCATAGACCTAGGCTGCTCTACTAAGCATAAACGTTATATCTACATTTTAGTACTTTCGAGATATTCAATGATTTATGTTTTAATTTGTACTGGAAATGTGTGGAGAATGCATTTTCTTCATACTTCATACTTCTAATAGAGTACGTAGTTTTTGAATCCGGTGTTAACTCAAATATGAGAAAAATGCAGATAGAGCGTTTATGCTTAGCAAAGTAGTAGGTGTAACTCTAGACACCAAAATGTGCTTCAGCCTGCACTACGACAAAGCTTTATCGAATGCAAACAAAAAACTAGGTTTCATTAAGGGCGTGCAAAAGAGTTCAAAAACATTTGAGTTACTAAGTCTCTAAATACTAGGTTTGATCCAAAAGTAATGATAACCAATGTAAACCAAGGTGATTAAACTAAAAAAAAATATTTGTTTTCCAATATAGTCTCCTAACAAGTTAATACACTTAGTTCATTTTTTTTCAAGCCCAAGATACCCTTAGAAAAAATGATTTGTCTCTACTCTCACAAAACGCTTAAACCGTGGCCATCACTTTGCTACCATCTTCAAATTTCTTGCCCCGAAGGTGTTCCTTGAACCGCGGAAAGTGGTGGTACTCACTGGGAGCTAGATTTCGTTAATAGGGCGGATGTTCAAGCAGCTCGAATCCTGTTTTCTTGTGAGCCGGTGCGTTGTCTTGAAACAAACAGTATTCCGGCTCGCAGTTTGCCACGTCTTTTTTCCTTAATAGCCTCTCACAATCTTCTTATTTGATATGCGTAGGAAGAGCTTGATGTAGTGACTCCATTTTTCAAATATTTCACCATAATAGTGCCTTTAGCGCCCCAAAAACTGATGCCATAAACCTCCATACCGTGCTCAACACTTTAAGTTCTTTTGGACCCGGTAAAGAGGGTCGCTTCCAGGTTATCGATTGCTGTTTGGTTTCTGAATCAAAATGGTGGATCCAGGTCTCGTCCATGGTTACGAAACGTGACAAAAACTTCTCCAGACCTGCCTGAAACTTTTCGAGATTCACCCTCGGAATGTCGACTCGTTTCTTCTTTTGCTTGTCGGCTAACATTCTCGGCTTCCAACGCGCAGAAACATACTTCATATGTAATTCGTTGGCTACGATTCTTTGAACAATGCCAAACGGGATCACTGTGACCTCAGCTACATGCCTGATGGTCACTCTTCGATCTGCCAACCCGACATCTTCGACTTTTTCCACGTTGTCTTCAGTGAGGTACGTGGATAGACGTGCTACGCGGTGTTCATCCCCAGATAATGTTCTTCGCAGATTAAACTCTTTGGCACAACGTGCAACGGTGGAATATGGAGGACCAACTCGCTTTGTATGTTTTGGTAGACATTTTTTTCAAACATAGGTACTTAATGACAGCTCTTAATTCATTTTTCTCTATTTCGATGTTCTCTCTTCGACGGTTCGGATTCAAATGAATGTACCTCGCTGGAATCGTGGCCTGTTTGCTGATGCTGATTTAGTGGGTATACGAGGTAGTAAATTTTTTTTTAAAATTTTATGCGTACTGAAAATAGCCGATTATCACCACTATTGGATCAACTCTCGTACATCACTAGTGTGGCCTCAACTGGAATACGCCTGCTTAATCTGGAGCACAGCTTCTTTACTACGCAGCGACAGGCTCGAATCGGTTCAGAAACAATTTTTGGGCTTCGCCTTGAGGCACCTCTATAATCCAAGCGCCTTTAATTATTTTCCCTCTTGCGAATACAGACTTAATCTTTTAAACCTAATGACTCTTTCATCATGAGTAACCTTAATTAGCGCATGTCTAACCTTTGACAAAATTAATGGAACAGTTAAGGTAGGAGTTCTATCTAACAAAATTACATTTAACAATCCAACAAGACGGACTAGGCATATAACTCTCCTTGAGGAATACCATCAATAGATGTTGTAGAGCATTCAACAGTACAAGTCATTACTTTTCTTCAGTTATCACTAAATCTATCTTCAAAAATAACTTGGCAAAAGACCTTTTAACATATTAATCAAATAAATATCAACTGAAACTATAAGCTTTTATATTTTATTTGCATTATGTATTTTGTATGATGCTTTGTTCGGCAAACAAATAAATACAATAAAAAAGGAAATAATTTTGTTAAAAAGCCTTCACCCGGTTTCTTTGGCAGAAAAAGTATAAAATGGCTGGGCCAAATGTGATTTGATGGTCTTCATCATCGACCAAATGTGCTCACTGTTCATCGATCCGTGAATGCATTTCATATGATTTGGCCAACAACGCTATGTATATACTTTAGAAATTAGAGCTATTGAGAGTCAAAGCGGGAACTCGGAAAATGTGAATTCAAAAAATCCTGCTTCTTTCTCTCCGTCATGCGGTGCAGAAATATTTTGGCCTTTTCCATATATGACCCATAAAATGCAGAAAACTTAAATAAGTCAAGATCTTATCAATCAAGATCTTATCAATACTTTTGGGAACAAGCAAATCTGCCGTATTGGAGCGATACGAATTCTCTGGAGACTCAGACGACTCATTTACATCCATGAAGGGGCACTGTTTGGTTCTGTTATTAACTACAATGGTCTCATCTGTCCTTATCTTTTTTTGACACATCAAGCTAGGAACGCTCGCGATATCTTAAGAAAATAACCACATGTAGTACGTCGAGAAAATTGATGAAACTGATCAGGACGATATGTCGTTCCAACAGGATGATGTTACGTATCATACTGATCATGACACTCTTGATTTCATCAAGTCCATTATTCATGACGTGCACGTTTGAATATTTTTACTTTTATAAAATTCTATCCGCTTTAAGATAGGCAACGAATGAAATGCAATCTAATCTACATGTTAAACATGTTAAAGAACGTGATACACTTAATTATTTCCAAATCAAATAAGAGCCACACTTTTTTAACACAGAAAACTGAGCACTAGAACAGTTCGTTGCACTTGCTGATTGACTACTTTTCCGACCAGTATCATATACACGAAACACTGAAGGGTTTATCTTGTTTGTTTTTTTAATTAATTCACCTTGTTCGTCCTTGGTCAAATTCTGCTCCATGATGATAACGTATTTCTCGGGTGTACTATGTGCTAAGACACAAAATTACAAATCTACTTCACCGGACGTCAGGACAGCCTGTCAAGCTCATAACTATTCGCTGCATGTTTTATATGTGCACAGTTATGACTTCGATAAATTTCATTTCCATCGTGAAACTCCTTATCACAAACCAAGCGTTAATGTTCATGTGCATGCAATATAGTTAATATTCTCATTTCGTGTTAAGTTTCCAGCATGTTATAACTTAAGATAGTTTTCGGACCCTCATTTTGTAATTTGTAATTATTTTTGAGAAGAACGATTTCCACATCAGTTATGAATTGGTAAGAACATGTTAGATGAATATTTTAGAACTTTTGGAGTAAAATAATAATGGCATTTATTCAACTACAACTGTATTAGCAAATATGACTGTATCAACTTGAGAGATGTCTCCATGATTTGATTGGTTAATATTCAGTAATTTTCGTCGGTTGATGATCAGTGAAGAAATTAAATTGTAAACAACGAAAATATTTTTGAAAAAAGTTGGTTTTGTTTGTAAATGAAATTTCATAACTAAATTCACAGTATCTAACTTTTTATTACAATTTGTGAATGTTACAAATTTCTTTACACTTTTCGCAATAAATCGCCTGGCTACTGATTTCCACACTCAGAAAAAGTTCACCACTTAAAATTTAATAGAATCAAATTTCAATCAAAAGTTGAATTACTTACTCGTTTTTAACATGTAATTGCGAGTTTAGAGCCAACCGTCTTCACCTACTAGAGTTGGGTCGTACTAAGATTTTCACATACTAAGTATAACTAGTGCAAGTACAAAAAATACCTGTTGCAAATACCTGTTCCAAAAATATCAGCAAGTATATTTTGAAGTATGTACATATATACAATACATACAATTTGCAGTGATGTAATGAAACGGTACGATATGTCCTCCCCCTCCCTCCAGACACAAAGCTCCCAACCTAGAATGGGGATGGTGCAAGATGACCTTCAAAGGATACCGAGTCTTTAGTCCGTGCAGCTTGTTCGTAACTTTCCAATGGTCGGTCATTTATTTGCCAAGTCTTTCTCCCATCTAGGAGCCATCCAAGGAAAAACAATCAAATTCAATCAATTTAATTTGATTTTCATTTTAATATATGCACAAAACACCTCCTGTATTCGTTCAAATTACCAAAGTCAAAAAATTTACTAATATATGACCAACTAATCTTGTTGCCAACTATATGACTTTTCGTCGATCGTTTTCTGATACCTAATTTTTTTGGGCTAATCTAAAACAGTCGGTAATGGCATCAATACCGAAAATCAAAAATTACATAAATTTTCAATTTTTTTTACCATTCCCAAAACACCCGAAACAAATGCCAAATCAGCCTAAGTACGAGTACTCAAATACAACCTTTTTTCAAGTACAATATCTCTCAAATATCAAATGCTCACAAGTACGCTAGTATTAAATGATAACATCAATACTAGCAAGTACGAAAATACTTGCAAGTACGAAAATACTTGCAAGTACGAAAATACTTACAAGTACGAAAATACTTGCAAGTACGAAATACTGAAAGTACGAAAATACTTGCAAAATAGTTGCAAGTACGAAAATACTCGGTATGAAAATACTTTCAAGTACGAAAATTCTTGCAAGTACGAAAATACTCGATAGGAAAATACTTGCAAGTACGAAATACTCGTGAGTATGAAAGTATGAAATACGAGTATGAAACCACTTGCAAGTATGAAATACAAGTACATATTAATATTAGGATACTATTGCGTCGCTGTTTGATTGGAATGAATCAAATGGAGCAAATTTATTGGGTAAATTCTTGATTATATGTATAGTTCACAAAAATACTCGTACCTTGTATTTTTGAAGTTCGTACTAGGTACTGGCTGTTCCAAAAATACCTGTTCCATATACCTGTTCCAGTATAAAAGGCTAATTTCTATCACCTACATTGCCGCTATCATGAGAAACCCCCCACAGCACCAAAAATATGCGACGGTAAAACTCCGCATTATATAACTTTTTGGGGAGACGCCAGAGGTGAGCTTGCACAAATTTTTAAATGGTGATCTGCAAGAACAACAACCATCGCTGATGTTGGAGAAAATGGGATATCTAGTAAACAACGCATGTTCCAATGAGATGCTACGATCAGCCCCTGGACACGGACGGTATAACTTTCCACTATTAGCCCCTTCAATCCTCTCGCGCACAAAGCATGTTGTCAAATTGGAGGGGAACTCCTTGGATTTGACCCAATTTGACAATGAGCAGACAAAAAATTACTACCATCCCCTTCAATGTAAATCTTATGGGCATGTCCACTCCATTTCTACTACCTCACTGGCTACGATATATATTCAAATGGCAACTACTGACGCGGATGCAAGAAACGATTATGCTTAGCGAAACAAAAGTTCTAAACAAACACGCCGAACAAGCCGATCGCATAGCAGCCGTTCGCCAGGATTGCGTCAGTGTAATCAATGAATATAATCCCAAACCTCCGGTCAACAACGATACTTCATCGGGTGACGAACTGGCAATTGTTTTAAATGATTGTTCTTGTTCTCTACTATCAGATATTCGGAACAACCGCACGAAAATGCGAAGACTAAATCAACAACAGAGAAACTAGGTCTGCGGCCGATTGCGGCGGTAAACGACGCCTCTAATTTGACAAATCGCCTACACATCACCTCCAAAATACGATATTTGATTGACACCGGGGCCGAAATGTCAGTGATGCCACGAAAAGTGTTTTCCGGAGCCATCAACCACACAACTATTTGCTGCAAATGCTTAAAAGAATTAAAAAATTTCAAGTCGACTTGTGACTGGGACGCCGACTCACTTGAAATTTTCACGTGGCGGACGTTTATAAGCCAATCATTGGAGCCGATTTCCTAACCCAAGGCAAGGTGACCAATGCCAATGTACGTGGAAGTTTGCGTGCAACCACTGCCATCATCCTGGACATTGCCATAGAAAACGTCTTTACAAAACTGCTGGCGGAATATGCAGACACGAAAGGATCTCCCGTTGCTGAGCCTCCACGTCGGTTACCTCCCGAAAGGTTTCGAATCACGAAACAGGAGCTCGAAGAAATGCTCAAACAAGGAATTTGCAGACCTTCTTCCAGCAAGTATGCAAGTCTGCTACACATGGCACCAAAAAGGCAACAGAGTAATGACGACCATGTGGAGATTATCGTAAAAATAAAAAATTGTAATCACTCGTACCAGGCGGACCAAAAAACTTGGAACACTATTTTATCATATTTAAATTTATCTTACGACATAAGATTTAGATTGCATGCTTCGGAAGGGTACAAGTCAGTACAGAAAATAAATTTCGCAGAAAAACTCTTAAGCGTTTAATTTTAGTACACCCTTAAATATATGTATTGGATCGAATTGAGATCAAACTCGACGGAATAATTTCTCCTTTTTTATTTAACAGCTAATTTACAAAAACCATATCTTTGGACAACCTATAATTTATACAATTTCATTCGAAATAAAACAATAATTTTTACTAACTATTTTTAACATTAATAGCTTTTCATATGTCTTCGGAATCGCCACATTAAAAGACTTACAAGCCAATCAAGCGTATAATGAAAGAATTTATATTCTGATAGTTTTCGTATTTTTTCTCTGAAAACAAATAGGCTCTGTGATTCCGAACTCAACGTAGCAAATCGCGAATCATTCAAAAATCGTTCCCATTCGGTTTCATAATCGACTAATGTTAAAACAATTCTCGTTGAATCTTTCAGTTCCATTACCTGTCTCACTTTGCACCGAAACTCTTCTTCCATTGGTCTTATAACACCGCTTTCAATTACAATGTCTTCGCGCAATTGTTTCTTGCTGTCTATTGAATCCGAGCTTATGTCTACGATAACTTCATCTTCGATAAATGTATAAATAGGAACTTTAGCAAATAAAACGATCTGCGCATACTCGTATCCAAGTTCGCTAGCGCAGCATTTAACTATCCGCTGTGTTTCGGCTTCCGTAAAAATAGACCTGCACAGTTTTTCTCTTTTACAATCCACGTTATACTGGTAGCCCGGTATGCAAGCAGCTCTCTTGGCTGTAAACATTTGCACTTCATATGAAGTGAACGGCACAAATGGTTTCAGCCCATCCAATAGGGCCAGAGTCATTCTTTTAAAAATTGGCGATTCCAACTGAAAGCCAGGTAATATGAAGTACCGAAGGAATACTTGTGAGGTAAGTGTCACTATACTAAGGGGCAACAAGCAAAAGTTGAATTCATCTCGAATGCCAAGCATATAACCGAGCACTGCCCAAAGATGAACGAAGCCTTGCAAGTCTTCTTCACTTTCGTTCCTAATGTTGAACACTTCTGGTCTGATAAGAGCGAATCTGCAAGTAAAAGAATATAGTAACACATTCGAGTGGTCGATTGGTAACTATACCCCATAAATCCGAACTGAGTAACCACCATTTCGAACTGATTTATCTTTCCCTCCTGCCTATTTTGCGACGATCTCGAGGCATTCAGATGCAATTTTCGCACTCGTAACAATGACTCCCAGGATCTGTAAATGAAAACTGGAGTGTATCCAGAATATCCTTGGAAATTCCAAAGCTCTTACGCCGATCCGGGAGTGAGGTCGTGTTCATACCAACTAAGGGTGTGTAATACAGTTGAAACGTAACGTTTTCTTGCTGTTTCTGCAGTACTAGAGCGCCCAGTTGAACATAATGTCATCAATCCTTTTCGCTGCCCCAGAAGACAGATTAGACTCACCATATTCGAATTGAAAATCCCCGGTCGATTCGCATTGAAGTATTTCTGGCCTCTGCAAAGAAATCGTTTAAAACAAAGCATATTTCGAGGAGTAAAATTTCCTTTCACCTTTTGTATTTTACGTCGTCGTACCAACTTGGTAAATTTGGTTCGAAATCGATCAAATCGTCATCGCAGGGCACCTCATTACCTACAGTCGTCAAACGAAATATCAAGTCCCTTACGACTGAAAAAGAAACGAAACAAGGTTTTAGTAGTTTGCCTTTCTTAGGAGTAATAAAATATAGATAGAAAAAATGTATAAATGTATTTGTTTGTCACACAAAACTGAAAAAATAAACTTATTATTTTTTATCACAGTAGTGAAGCTCATTGCTGTCAATTTCATATCTCTATCCCTAAAAATTATTCCTAAAATTTGCGCCCAGTGTGAGGCTTATATCATGCACATACATAGTAGAATACAACATTTAATTAGCTCGAAATTACAACATGTATAGCCAACAATCAATTATTCCCAGTGCTTTTCGATTCTATTCGATTATGCTAGGAATTCCAATTCACCATTTTATCTTGTGGTGCTATTCGATGCGAAGAAACCTCTCGAGCACCAAACAGCCTGTACTCAAGAAGTTAGCTCCTCATCACTCATGAACCTTCCGTCATGTGCCCAATTCCATAATTTTTCAATTTCAACAAATTTTTTGATTTTCATTTCAAAAAATTGCACTGAATAGAATTATTTTCGAAAAGTTTCGATACCCAAGAACTTTAGATTTCTCAAAAATTTGTAATGTGGGCTGATTTAAATCTAAAACAATTAAATGATTTCGGATTGAATTTCATGACCAGATATGTTTATTTCGATAGAGTAATTTTCTTTAAGGTGAATTAAATTTAATACGAATTTTGCTATTGGAAAGTACCTGCTTATTTATTTATTTATTTTTATTTTTGGGTACGTTCTTATTTCAAGGTTAAAAATTTAATTGAATGAAAAAGTATGTGAACGTGAATAATTCAATAAATCCTTAGCAAAAAGTATAAATAACATTTTTTCGGGGTAAATTTTTTTTTATTTTTCAACATAGTCTCCCTTCTGCTCTATACATTTTTCTAGGCGTTTTTACAAATTTTTTAAGCCTTCCAGAAAGTAGGATTTTGGAAGCTCCTCAAAATAGGCATTTGTTTGGGCGATAATCTTCTCTTTAGACGTAAACCTTTGTACGCCAAGCCATTTCTTCAAGTTAGGAAATAAAAAAAAGTCACTGGGGGCCAAATCTGGTGAGTGCAGTAGATGGAGTAATAATTAGAACTTTTGCTCCATTACTCCACCCGTACATTGTCTTGATAAAGATGATCTTTTTCCGGTTCAAATGAGAACGTTTTTCCTTGATATCTTCGCTCAACCGCTCAACTCTCCTGTTATCGTTTTTCCTTTTTCCAAGAAATCTCTGTAGATGATTCCGCGTGCATCCCCAAAAGACCCTGGCCATAACCTTACCGGCCAATTTAACCAACTTCGCCTTCTTCAGAGCCCATTAATTCCGAAAATTCACCGTTTTGACTGTTTTTTTGTCTATGAAGTATAGTAATGTATCCATCTTTTATCAACAGTTATGTATCGACGAAAAAACACCTCAGGATTGTGACACAACAGCCTCAGAGTCGACCACACGATTGCGTTTATTCTCCACTGTGAACAAACGCGGGACCCATCTTGCCGAGATTTATTTCACACATAATTTGTCGTGAAAAATGAAGCGACTGTGCCTTGCGATATGCCTGTGGCCTCAACTACTTCGCGCACTTTGATTCATCGATCACCTAAAACCATATCGTGGATTTTGTCAATCCTTTTTTGGGGTAGACACTCTCACAGGGCGTCCAGAACGATGTTCATCTTTTTTGGATGTACGGCCACATTTAAGCTCATTCACCGAATTGTAAATAGTTGCAAACAGAGGAACAAATGTTCCATGAACTTCATCCAACTCATCTTTGATTTTTTTCGGTGTTAACCCTTTTAAATACAATTGTTGACCGTTCGAAACTCACTTTTATCCATTGTTTTATAATCAAATGAAAGTGTTTTTACTTCAATCGACAACAACAATGAAACTATGCGATGGATACAGCTGAAACTCTAACAGCTGACTAGCTAGAAGTGCTGCTTACTGGGAAAAATTCATTTTTGATACTACGAGCACCTTCTATTAGATTTTTTAAGGACTCGTAATTTGATGGTTTATTTTACGTACATTATTTGCGTCAGTTATTCCTAAGCCAGCATAAAATGCTACTGCTTCTCAGGTGAGCTCGCTTTTTTTTCTTTATCCCAAAAAATAGTAAAAGAAATAAAAGGATTTATCAATCGGTAATGCAGCTGCAATCTTCTTATTTTAATCTGAAGTGCTAGCTTATCATACCAAAACTTCTTATTTAGAAAGGTCAAATAAGGTCAAACATATCCCTTCTTTGATAAGTAACCTATTCGAAAAGAGTCTCACTAAAATGCCGCTTTCTTGATGATTTTGGATGACTTTTGGATGGATGGCCAAATTATGCGTTCACTATCACATTCATTTATCTGTCGTTAATACGTCGCAGTTAACTCTGCAGCACGCACCCAGTATACGAATAAAAACCCTTGCTTGCCTTCCCCAAATAATCTTGTTCTTGCAACCTTTTTGAGCTCATATCTTCCCCATTCATGCAAGTAAAGTGTCTAGCTCATGAGAGTCAAAATTACAGGAAATGAAATCGCAGCGAGCGGAATACTAGGAACAAAATCTAAGCGAAGAAAATCACTACGAAATAAAAAATCACAGCCAAAAATCAACGCGACCAAAATTAGTGTGAGTGAAAATCACAGAACCAGCAAAAACTGTGATTCTGTTTACTGATATTTCGTTCGCACCGATTATTTTCTGTGACTTTGAAAGCTGTGATATCAATTGTTGTGATTTTATAAGCTCTCATTCCACTTGATGTGATTTGGAACGTTGTGATTTTTTCGTGACTTGTGAACTTGGAACTTGGGCTCGAGTCGAATTTCGTGAGTCAGATTATCTCAGGAGTGCGTGATCCTTTGCACGGTCAGGAAATATTGATGTATATAAGAAGCAGGTATGCTTAAAACTACAAATATATTTAACTCTTTTACGGTGGTAGATATTCAAGCGAATTTTCAGATACCTCTATATTACCATGTAAAGAAAGATTCCGAAAAAGCAAATTAAATGAAAACTGAAAATCTGTTACGTTTGGCAATGATAATGCTCTAGAATTTTTTCATTCAAGGTAGGCACTGAGTGTTTAAAAGTACGCAAAGAAAATTTGTAAAATAACTTCTCCCATAAACGCCATTATTTTTATTAATGTCCGGACAAAGCTGTAGATAGGTACGGCACGTAAAAGAAAAATATCTTTCAAATAATAGAGCATTCTAATTTTTTTTTTTTTGATAAAAGTATGCAAATTATTGCTTTCTCTACACAGCCAGCTTAAAATTTACAAGATTCCTCAACACACAAAAACGGTAAAACTTCCCCAAATTATCTATTTTGAAGAACGTGCACGTGACCTTACAGCCAGATCATCAGATCAATAAGAAAATTCCAAGATGTATTGGTCTTGATTAGGAGAAATAATAAATAAAGTAGACAATCCTGTGAATGTGGTGACATCTTGAAAAATGGTCAGTAAAAAAACGCTTTCTTCCCTTATTACTCCTGTTGTCATCATCAGATAAAAACGAAATTAGCACTGTATAGCCCAGTAACTTTATACATCAGACCTTGCGTTGAATTCGGATGCTCTGATTTTTCGCGTACTTGTTTATGATGTTGTCGCAATGAATAACTCAAGTTTGCAGCCTCGAGTGCCGAACGCAACCTTGTCGAAATCCAAAAAAATCGATACATTTTCGACTTTATTTTAGAGTTTGCCAATTTATACCATAGAGCGCTTATTTTATGATACAATTTATTACGCAAGTTTTTAAACTATGCTAAATTTGCTTTAATTTGATACCATCTCACCGCTTCTGTAGACCCGATAGTAGACCCGTCAAAACGGTCTCTTTAGACCCGATAGTTTCCGAGATACCGCTTTTCAAAGCTATCGATTTCATTTAAATTTTGACATTTTTAACAATATTTTGTGACTAAAAAGTCCAAAATTTAAAAAAAAATCAATAATTTTTCAAATGCTGTATCTTGGAAACTATCGGGTACACAAAGATGGTTCTAGTCTCAAATTGTAGCAAATTTAATAAGGTTTAAAAATTTACTGAATTTATTTTATCATAAAACAGGACATGTTTAGTTTGGCAAAAACTAAACAAAATAGTCGAAATTTATCGATTTTGACATGGTTACGTTCGTTGCTCGAGGTCGCAAACTTGGGTTATCATTGGCTCAACATCACAAACAAGTCAGCAAAAAATTTGAACTACCGGATTTTCATCATCATCATCATCGTGGCACTACAGCCGGAATCGAGCCTTAGCCTCCTCAATCCTCCGCTTCTATTCGTCGATTCTCAGTGACCGCGTCTCCCAGTTTGGTGCTCCCAAAAGTGACCTGCTGTCAGCATGTTTCCAATCCTGCCAGCGCTTGCGTGGCTTACCGGCTGGCCTGGTTCCGCTCGCTCGCCCCTTGAGAGACCGCTTGGGGATTCAACTGTCGCTCATTCGTTCGACGTGGCCAGCCCATTCAAGTTTTTGTAGTCCTATGACGGTAGAGACTTCCGACATCCATCTTTTTCCCGTATTGGATTGAGCATTCTTAGCAATATCCTTCTTTCGATCGTATTTAAGGCTTTTTCAGTCGCTTGGGTCAGTGTCCAGGTTTCGCTTCCATCGCATAGCACAGGTCTGATTATTGTTTTGTATATGCGAAGCTTCGTATTCCAGTGTGCGCATCGAGATTTCAAAGTGGAAAGCACTGAAAAGAATGTCTTATTGGCTAATTGAATCCGTCGTTTAATTTCGTCATGCTCATTCCCATCCTTCGAGAGGTTCGTCCGTAGGTACACGAAGTTGTCTACGTTTTGAAGGCTATAGTCCCCTAACGTTACGTTTTGTCTTACTGGCATCCTTTTCTTTGATTGAATCATAATTTTTGTTTTTTGCTCGTTAATTTCAAGACCAATTTCTTTGGCGGTTTCGTCTAGAGTTACATATACTTCATTGGCGTCGTTCAACGAACATGCCATAATATTGATGTTATCAGCGTAAGCTACTAGCTATGTCGACTTAAAGAAAAGGGTTCCTCTCGTGTCAACGGGGACTTTTCTGATGACATACTCAAGTGATAGGTTAAAGAGTACAAGAGCTAGTCCATCCCCTTGTTTTAGCACTGTATTCGTAGAAAATGAGTTGGTCATGTCATTCTGAATAAGCACTTGTGATGTGGATTCGGTCATGGTCATTTTCACCAATCGTACCAATTTTGCTCGGATTCAGAACTGCAACATGATGTTATATAAAGCAGTTTGGTTGATGCTTTCGTACGTTTGTTTAAAGTCGACGAATATTTGATGAATATCAATATTGAATTCCCAGCATTTTCCAAAATTTGTTTGACCGCAAATATTTGGTCAGTTGTCGATCTTCCACGTCTGAAATCGCCTTATTATTCACCGAGAATTTTCTCGGCGTGATGGGAAATCCTAAACCCTAAAATCTTTGTCATATCATTTGATGGCAGAGAATCATATAATCTTTCCAGAAGGATATGTTTATTTAGCACTGAGTGACCTATTCATGGAGGGCTTTAATGGCCTTCGGTCTGTACAGGGTTCGCACGTTCCTAGTTCCATATTTCGTTTGCGTGGTCGTTTTCGTTAATCCTGAGGCATAGCATCAGGTTCTTGAATGAGTAAAATTTTCCGGGAACGGGTTATTGGCCTATTACCCAACCTCCAACCTGGAGGGCCAGTCTTGTTAATGCTCCCGATTTAAAGCGCGGAAAACTCGCCCTCATCCTCCTTCGTTGGCAACATTCATGATCTACTTTGTCATGAAGGTTCCCGGCAGCCACCTGATGTAAAAATGTGAAATCAAATCTTCGCGGAGGTCGAAGGTATGATTCAGTAGCAGAGTGGTAGATTCTGTTTCCAGCAAGCATTTCGCGGGATTTCAATTGCTTCTTCGATAACCAACACCCGATCAATCCTCCGTGGCCTATACTACCATTTGGCTGCCGTTGATTTCAGTTTCAGCCAAATCCAAACAATGTTTTGAGTTTGTAAATTATGCGTGCGGCAACCGCGACAACCGCCAACAAATTGTAATGTAATTCACAGAGTGACTTGAATTAGACATTTTTGGTTTCGGTACTAGTCAATTTTTCTTAAATTGCGAACCTTTTTGGACAGCCGCCCACAAAATCTTTGCATGCCTGTTACTTCCGATCGAGTTATCGGACCAATGCGAAATTCCTAGGGTATGTTTGTCTCAATGTGAAGTATGTTTGACGTGTCAGTGCTACCAAAGTGCTGCTAAAACCGGTCATTTTGTTTTTATTGTACCAAGAGATGGTACCATTACATTTTCACATGCTGAAAACCTCATAATCGGAGCATTTCTGTTTGAATTTCTTATGTATTGAAAATTTTGCCGGCGTTAACTTTCAAAGTCTATCTGCTCCCATAGCTTCCGATGCAGTCATCACCACCGAAACTTTGTTTTTTTAACTTGTTTTGTATTTTTAACCATTCATATTTTACATTTCACATTTTCTCCTACATAAATGGGGGCATATCAACAGAGCAAAACCCAATCTTTTGCTAGAATCGATCAGCATATTTAATTCTAGCGCCTTAGGTATCTATCTAAGACCGATATAGGCGCGATGTATTAAAAGCAGTGCCTGAAAGTTATTTCTAAAGGCTGCTACTTATGTTAGTTAACTGGGAGCTGATATTTCTGCTATTTTTAAAAAAAAATATTGCTCAAAATTCAATTTATCCAATTTTTCGTTCTTATCGTTTCGTTCAGCATAACGTTTTGCCATTGTTTAGCATTACATTTTGCCAGCTTTATTTCAATTGATCAGATAACATTACCGTTTGAAACGTCTATTTGGAGACAAAAACAAAAATATACGCAACAACGTAGATGGGCGACATCCGGTTAACTTGATTTTGCAAAATATTGACATTTATCTTGCGTGAAAAACAAATAACAAAGGCATACTCAATACCAGCTCCTCTGACAGTAGCCCTTAATATTTCAAAATATACCTTCATTTCCTGTGATCAGTTAACCAATCAAAAATTACAACAAATAGCCCATTTTGATTTGAATTGCATCATGACCAAAAAACATAATTATTAAATAATTTAAAAGACCTCGAATCGCAGCTAAGCAATGCAAATCAAACTTGAGAATTGAAATGTAAAGAAGAATTGTGACCTAACGCAACTCGCTTGTCTGCACTGATAGTAAAAAGTTCCAGTTGTATTACCTTAGCCACGGTTGTAATCGTCTAAAGTTAGGCGTGTCACAATCCAATAAACAAAATTACTGCAACCACCAACTCATTTCTCACGACTTTATTTAGAAAAGACATATTCCTTCACAATAAGATCGTTTCAGCAAGCAGCGCAGAATTACTGCAACAAAAGCTTGACGCAATTCTCAATCATCATTATAAGAAAGTCTCAAGAAAACCAAGAGCATAGCACGGATATTATGAAAGATTACATGCAATCTCGGCGGTGCATAATTGCTTGCATAGGAGAAAAATCACAGTGTTATTAAAAAACGCCAGTAACAACAGTATCTATTTAACTTGCACACAGCTGTCGCATGTAGCTATGCATTGCGAATTTAGGTAGCATTGGATTTAGATGCTCAATCGTCTAATATTGAATCGACTATTCAAAATCTGGGTCACTACCACGTCAAATACGGAAACCAATGCACTTACCAGTCATACAAATTCACAACTCAGGGTCGTCGATTTAGAGTGCAGCAACCACATCAACTGCAGAATGTAATTTGATGCGGGTTCGTCAGTTCAAGTCCAAATTTTCTATTACAAGGTCAAGTAATCTATTCGAATTAATAGTTATCTCGGTAGATATTTGAAAAATACACTTGACGATAAAATTATTTCATTTTTACCATTGACGCAAAAACTGAATCAGCATTGAGGTAGCTAAATCCGTCGCAGCAATTAATTGTTTGAAATGATTGTCGAAGTCATGAAATTAATAAGCATACTAACACAGAAAAGGAAAAATCACACAACTATTGTCCTCAATGGAATAATTAAATGATTTAAAATCATTCATTCGTGAATTTGTGTTGTTTGTTGAAAGATAAGAAGAATGTAGAAACACATGTTTTTTTTTCGAGGAAAATTAAATGCATTTTACTGGATAAAAAAGATAAAAGATACTTGTAAATGTATCATTTATCTTTTTTATTTCGTCAACTGTTGTGGCAGCTCAAATCGGAAACTCTAACGATTTCATGAGTTGATCGACCAAAATACAATTAATACTTTTTAAATGGTAATTTATGAAACCATTAAGTGTCATATTAAGACCCTCCGAAAAAATCTTGCAGGCAACTTACAAATCGGCACACAAGCGACAAATGACGGCAAATTATAATTAATCATTTAGTATATCGTTTCCAAAAATCAATGATGTAAACATTAGACAAGTCAAACAAGACTCAAACTTGAAACTGCTTGAACAACCAATTAAAATGATTTTAACTTTACGTAGATTTGTTTTTATTAGACAATTAAGCATTCGTAAAAGCGCAGTTTACACATACCTTTTTTAAGAGAGAATAAAAACAACACGAGTGAAGTAAATACAACAATTAGAACATGTAGCTCGTTTAAAGCCCAATAGTCCATAAAACATGTAAAATAATAATAAGTTTGTATGACTAAACTAAATGATGATTTACTTAACGATCTACGATTTGAGTAGTATTAATGTTTCAACTTCTAAAAGTTCTACCACCAATTAATTTCAATTTTACTGCAATACACAAAATACTTTTTGATTTTTGCAGTAATTTTTTACTGCCAATTGCAAGGATGGAGTCAAACATTTTTTTGACAACTGGTTTTATTGCCAAAATGAATTTTTATTATTTCCTTACTCAGCATTTCATGAGTGTAAGTTTCCGAGGCGACTATTAAACTAATGCGACTTATACAGAATGCACTTGTGAAGGCTCATTTAGAAGGTACTTGATGCGACTCAGAAGGTAGGTAATGACATGATCATCTTTGAGATATTCAGCATATATTGAATGGAAAATGTCAAATAAAACCTCCCAATAGGTCTGACATGAAAATAAAAAGAAGAGGGCCAGGATGACTGCACTAAAGTTGACACTTATATTCTCAAAAATAAGTCCTGGTAATTTCACAAAAAAATGACCATCCTGGGAAAATAATCCAAGTAAAGGATTTTCAACGGTATTAAGTTTCTTGTGGGAGAACAAACACAATGTGAAATGTCCATTAGGAAGGCCTGTGCACAAAAAAGTTACTCAAGGTCAAAGATCACGTAACTTAATTTCAACTACTGATTTTACGCGAATTTTGATTCATCAAATTTGTTTAGAAGCCTTATGTAGAAAATTCGCATGAGCGTAGTAGTTCTGCTGAGAAAACTGCACTATCCTGTTTGCATTGTGATAAAAACGGACGATAAATGCATCAAAATTTCGAAATCCTTCAGGCTCATACCCTTTTTTTCATTTCTCGCGTACCAGATAAGCTTAACTGTCTATATTTTGCAAACCGGCGACAGGTTTACCAAGAAAATAGCCACCATAGGCCACAATGTTATTGAGATAACACACCGGTAAACGTCTGAGACTATTTCTACGGTGCAATTTATTATGCCTCACATTATATCACTCGGCAAAGTGGCGACATCTAACGCAAGAGCAAACTTTCATTTCCACACACAATTTTAGAAGAAAATATAAATGATACAAATGTTGCTGAGTCTGGTGAAGAAATTGCAGGAAAAATTAAATTTTTCGGCAAACAATGCCCCGATTTCTCCTGCAAGAATAGTGAAAGAAACTACTTGTATTAGAAACTCTTTGGGGTCACTAAATTCAAGGCGTCCACAAAAATTGCAAGCAATATAATTTCGAAAACGAGCTTAACACCAATATCAAGACATATTGAAACCACATGTATTATATGTTAAATATTCGTGGGAAAGCATCAATTAAAATATATTGTCATAATTAAGAATAATGGTGGTGTGGAAAAATTCTAAACAAAATGTTGTTTGCCTTTTATTAATGTTTGTTTCGCTTTTTTATAACTCAAATTATAGTTTTTTTCACATTTTAAAAGGATCCGCGATTGTGTCCAACGGTTTTTTTTAGTATGCGTGCACCGTGTTACTCATCATTATCGTAAATATGAAGACTTATATTAAACTTAATCTGGGTCCTCTACCACGGATGATGTGTCAAAATAAAAACTTTACAAAAAGAGTTATTTATTTTTTTACTAACTCTTATGTTTCACCTTGACTCCTTGGCTTATTGCCACGTTTAATTAAATCTCTTATTTAATGAATTGCCTGATTTTAGAGAAATAACTTTGAATATATTCATTTCCCATATTGTTGTGAGTTCAGTACTGACAACTTATCTAGTTCTATTGGATAAGTGATAAACTAACCGCAGTCGGATAGGGGTAATAACATGTAGTATATGAATATATGCAGGTGCAGTAACTATTTCGGCTAATGGAAGCCTAGTTTATATACAGCTGTGTATATATTTGACTTATATTGCAATTGTCATCCAAAACACCATGTGCTCGGGGTAGACTTTCTCGTCCTTAAGAAAACCCCTAAGAAGAAAACCTTATGCTGCCGTCATCAGACATAGAAGAGGAGAACGGCATACCAAAATTAAATGTGGAGAACCCACATTAAACCAAACAATTCATGAATTTATATTAAACGTGTAAGAGCTTGAAGAGATGCCAGAAGACTGGCGCAAAGGTACAATATATTTCATACATATGGAAGGAAATATAACTATGTACAGCAACTATTGGGGTATAGCATTGTTGAGTACTTCCTATAAGATACTCTCCTCTATCCTGCAAGAATGGATAGCCCCATACGCTAAAGCCATCATCGGATAATATCAATGTGGCTTCATCCCAAGCAAATCAACAATTGTTCAGATCTTTGCTCTGAGGCTATGGAAAAATGTCTGGAATTCAATATTCCACTGCACCATATATTTATTATCATCACAAATAAACTGACACTTAACACCATCGTGGCACAACCATCCGACATCGGGCCCAGGCCGCCTGGATCGTTGTCCTCCAATTATTTCGGTCACGTGACCGCGTTCTCCAGTCTTGAAATCCCAGTAGTTGCTTAGCGTCTGCATTTACCGAGCTCTTCCAACGAGCTCTTGGTCTTCCTTGTAGTCTCGCTCCGTCGACTCGACTTCCGGTCATAATTCGTTTCGGCGTGCGATCGTCATCCATGTGTTGTACACAAACTGCCCATTGTAATTTGACGATTTTGGAAACTTCCAGCTCATCGTACAGTTCGTACAACTCGTTATTGTGTCGGGTGCGCTCAGTCATGAACAGCCCCGAAATTCAACCGTAGAACTTTCCGTTTGAATGTATCAATCATATTTTCGAAGGATTTCGAAGGATATCAATCATATTTTCGATGTTCAGATTATCTGGTGTTCTTACTAGGTGGGTTTACATTAATATTCAGCAACTGCTCGCCAAAGAATTTCCGTTTCTAACGCATTGTTATTCTATTGGGTATTCTTCGTCAAACCATTCATTTTGCGCTCGTCGGGCTTTGTATCCAACGACGTTTTCTGCAACATCCTTGATTGTATTTTTGAGTTCTTCCCAGAGCCCGTGGGCATCTGCGTTGCTGGAGTCGCGCAACATTGGTGAGATCCTTTCTTGAAGCACGGTCGTATATACCTGCGTCTTATTATCGTTCAGCAGATTCTCAACCGCGAATATTTTGGGGGTCTGAATTCCGATTGGTGCACTGAGGAAATTCTGCACCGGTAAGTTGTTTGACCAATGTAACAAGCCAAGTTAAAATAGCCGGATTGCTATTTAGACCGTTCAACATTTTCAATGAGCTCCGATAAGAGGATGTCCTGCTTGCTGTTAACCTACTACAGTCTGTCAAGGCTCTTTAAATCATGAAATCTCACCCGAACATCAAAGATCCTACTGTACAAGACCGGCATAGTCCTGAGAGTCTGAAAGTACTCACGTATCGATCCCAGACTTGGGTGCTCAGCAAAGGCACTCTGAGCTCTTAGCCGCGTTCAAAAGTAAAATCATCCGAAGAATCTTGGGCCCCAAGTGTGAAAAAAAAACGCTACAAATATGAGTTGTACGCTATCTACCTATGATTACTAAGACAAAGCTGGGTAGCCTCCGGTGGGCAGGATACCTAGCTCGAATGAGCGATGAGGATCCTGCTCGAAAAACCCTTTGTGGCAGATTTCACGGGAAATCCTGCCTGTGCTGGAGTGATGGCGTTGACCAGGACGCTCGGAGTTTATGGTACATTGACATCGGCTCTCGATCGAGACCGATGGAAAAATTTGTTGATGGAGGACAGGACCGGACCCCGGTTGTAGTGCCGATGATGATGATGATTGGATAACTGATTAAAGTGAACATGTCTGAAATAATGCAGTTTTATCGAGTAACGAAAATTTAACGTATGGTCAAAGCATGACTTAATGATTTTTTGACTATGTTTCTAATTATACTTGTTTCATAGTAACAACTTAAGTTACATTCATATTTCTCAAAAAATTCGGAGACCCACTCCCGCAACAAATGTCAATAGCATCTAAAAGTGTCGAATCATTCATTTTATATCATGTTAGTTATTCGGATGTTGCCAACATTCATTCGAACCTTCATCGAATAGACCAGTACATTCTAACAATATAACAGGCATACACATATGTATACGCACTAGAGACTGGTTTAAGCGCTAAGATCATCGGAATAAAAATATTTCATCTAGGGAATTAATGTATTGATGGTCATGTGATTAATGTCTTTCTTACTTTTTTCATCTTCTGTCCACGGAGAATCATTCACGCTATTGTGTTCCATCATATTTATGTACAATTTATAGTGGATACTTGGCTATGTAGGTTCTGAAAAGAGACAAAAAAATGTTTATAATCATTTAAGTTGAGTTATTTGAGATAAGTTTGATATCCGTTTTATTTAATTTTCGAACTTATTTGTTATTCCCTTTGTTTTATTTATAGCTGTAGAGAAAACTGAATCAACTTTAATGCATCTTAAAATTCTGGTTACATACTTAATTATTTTAGCTTGGTGGGTAACATTCTTTGATTATTTGCTTATTTTGGCTCTGAACAAATTTTAAACAATTAATCGTTCGACAAATGAAAAAATCTGTTTGGTTATACATTTCGCAATTTTTTTGAATATTTTATTTATCTTCTACCCGATCTATTGTTGATATCGAAACTGAGCTTATAAATTTTAGAAAGATTTACCATGAACCATACACAACTATGTAGAATTTCTATTCACCTTCGCACTACTTTAGTATAGGGGCTCGATAGATCTTACCAAGAAGCTCTAATATTTAACTTTGGTTAAATCTGGAGTCTATACTATATATATTTACATTATATCTGATAGCATAGGTGACATTTTAGTTCTAATGGTACCCAAGGCTTGCAGATTTTTTCATAGTGAGGGAGCCCAAGTCCCAAATAAGTGTAGCCCAGGTTAGGTAAAGGAGTCAAATGAATTTGCTCAAAATGGAATTATTTCAACAAACCGCGAATTAGTTGGAGTTTCTAGAATAATTTGGTTACGAAGCAAAAACAAATTCACTATACATTGATGCAGTAATTTAGAACGTACAAGCTTTTATTTTTCTACACATGCAATGCAATTTTCTTTTCATTCAAACAAAAATGGTGATTCAGTCTCATCTTCAGCTTGAATTTCATTTATTTTGGCATTGAACACACTGATCATAATGTCAGTGGAATGAATTTATTACGTTATAATTCTTCTGAATGAATATGAATTCTCACAAGAGAGTCAATAATTTCAGATTGCGACTTATTACTTACAAGCTTCAGTTTTGAAAGAATTCCTGAAAGAAAATGTTCTTTCGACTGTACAATTACTAACAAGGAGACAGCATATTACACGCAAATCGCAACAGATCATGAGATTTTAAATCGGCTCATGCATTTTTAATTTGTGAATCTAAGACTTCGCAGGATTTTATAAACCTTCTGAAGTGTATGCAGTTGAAAAAAACATGAATTCCATCATCACTTATCCAGTACGATTTTGACCTGAGCTCTGTATGTAATATTCAAAATTATCTCTCTACTGCCGTCCACCAGTAATTTCTATCACATTAATTCGTCCACCAGTAGTTCCATTAGGTTCAATCTCGTCATGCACAGAGATGGCAGACGTTTGCCATTATTCCGCACCGATTATAGATTTGGACTCCTCGATCTTCTATGATCTCTAAAAGCCAACATGGAGTCAAGTATGAGTCCGAGGAGGCTGTTGATTTTGTGATGTCAACTGTTTCTCTCTTGCTTCCTGTCCTATCTAAAGGAATTCAGTGAATATATTAGTTGTTATAGTCATTTTTGCAAGTAAGTTTTCTTGCCGTATCTAGTCAACAATATGCGTGTTTTTTTGCTCCTCTATCCAGTAGAGAATACGATATACGCATTGGAAACAACAACACTCCTGTCCCAGTGAATTCACTAGTACAGAAATTCTATTCTTCATTTGTAGTTCAAGTGCGGAACTATAGAATGTGCTAATAGAAAAAAGAAAAGCTCATGAGAAGTTATCTTTTTTGCTGTGAGGTGGCTTTGGTTTTTTCAAGGTTATGCCTAGTACTATACTCTTCGCGAAACGAATTCAACGGTCAAATCCCATACAAAAGAGCTTTACTGACGAATTGAAAAGCTCTTTTTGTTTGAGATTTGACCGTTGAATTCGTTTCGCGAAGAGTATAGTACTAGGCATTATGTTGAATGTTTTGGTAGTTAGGAAATTAGGCAAAGCCCTCATAACGTGTTGAAAATTAAAAGAAATGATTTTCTGTTAGTTTTTTTTCTATTTTCTATTGATTGTGGTAGTGTATACTCGTTATTTTCTCCCTTTATTTTCAGCTGTTTAGTGGTACCACAGCGAATATAGCAACCTATGTCAGTCTTAACGAATGCACTGCTGTTTTATACTAGATCGTTGTTTTCGCGGCATAGTTCTATTCTGTTCTGTATCGGAGCAAAAAAACACGCCTAATAGGTGCGTTTTTTTGCTCCGATACAGAACAGAATTTAACTATGCCGCAAAAACAACGATCTAGTATAAAACAGCAGTGCATTCGCTAAGACTGACATAGGTTGCTGTATTTGCTGTGATACCACAAAACAGCTGATAATAAAGGGAGAAAATAACGAGTATACACTACAAAATCGATAGAAAATAGAAAAAAAAACTAACAGAAAATTACCTCTTTTAACTTTCAACACGTTATGAGGGCTTTGCCTAATTTCCTAACTACCAAAACATTCAACATAACCTTGAAAAAACCAAAGCCACCTCACAGCAAAAAAGATAACTTCTCATGAGCTTTTCTTTTTTCTATCAGCACATTCTATAGTTCAGCACTTGAACTACAAATGAGGAATAGAATTTCTGTACTAGTGAATTCACTGGGACAGGAGTGTTGTTGTTGCCAATGCTTATACTCTATTCCCTGCTGGATAGAGGAGCCAAAAAACACGCCTAATATTTTTCATGGTTTGGTCATGTGTAAAATGACAGCTCCATCAACATAGCTTATCAAGACGGAATTTTCCTATATCTCAAGGTGCTAGATCATCAGCGACATTTTTCTGGTTTCTTCTAAGGATTAACCCTTGTACTGCTCCAACAAATCAAAAAACTGCTATACTTTTCGCGGTCCGATCGGCGTTAAGGTTTTAGCCGTTGGCGGCACCCGTCATTGTACGAAGGCTTTTCTGCAACGAACTGTAACTATCTGTCCGCGGCTCGATGCTAACTTGTGATAGCTTCCATTGTAATCAAAGTTTTAGATTTCAGGTACATGTAGAATGAGGAACCGTAATGCGAAATTCAATCTCCATATTCAGTTTGCGTTCAGATGAGTATTAGCTAAAACGGGAGGATTACGAGGCGACTGTTGACGCAGAGCATCTTTTTTCCAATACTCTTCACCACTCTGCCTTTACGGTCGAGCTATCCATATCTGATCTGACAACTTTACAATCGTACAACTATTCTGTTTTTTATGACTTTCGAAATGCTGATTATGATAGCATTAACCATATATAATATTGACTGGAATAGTACACTTTTACTTTAGTACACTTTTACTTTAGTACACTTTTACTTTAGTACACTTTAGAATTGAACGAAGCAGTGTCTCTATTCTACCAGTTGGTTTTTGATGCGGTTGAAAAGTAAGAAAAGATATAATGAAGTACATACTTATTAAGAAGAATTTTAAGAAAGTCCCGCGAAGCATATGAGAGCTATTCCAATATAGTTGGCGAAAACATAATTCAATTTCGACTTTGTGAACACCAAGTGAAAAGCTTCTGGTTATCCGAAATCGATGCAAAAAAAACCACTCAGTTTCTTCTGACCCACAAAATATATGGGGCATTTCACGTGAAGCGGACAACGAAAAAAAATCAAGGCTCTGGATTTCGTTCATATTGTGCATAATGGTACTTCTAGAAGATATGAATGTGGATGCACAAGTTTTTGTTTCTATGAGGTTTAGTTGCCGAGTTATGGGCTTCTGAATAATTTACAAAATTGATAAAAGGTTTTTTTGAAAGCGGATTCTGAGATTCAAAATAAAATCTAAAAAACATTAAACATAAAGATTGGTATAGAAAATTAGCTGTTCTTTTTAATTTTGAAATTAGATTTGAAAAATAATTTTTTTTTCCTGTGTGGAACCGGAAATAGACACTTTAACTCGTAATTTGAATAATTTGGACCAGATTAATTTTGTTTATTTTTATAACAAAACAAAGCTTAAAGTATACTTATTTTATCATAAAAGTTTTAGAATGGGATGGCCAGTAGTTTATGAGATAGGTGAATTTCAATACATAAAAGTCGCATGGAACGTGGTACCGAGAGCTTGCTTAGGACAGCTAGTTGGCTCGAACACAAAAATTGATTTGAAATGTAATTAGTAATGCCATCTCTTATTTGAAAAATGTTTTATTTTCCCATAAAAACCCAATTAAAATATATTACGCATATATAATATATTTGACGCCAAGCCAATTCAAATTTTCCGTTATTTTTCGAGTTACTGTTCAACGTTTGCAATGACTATTACTTTCGTTGATAAGTTAAAGAGTCTTTATTATGTGTATTATGTCTCCGTTCGGCTATCGATGTTTCAACCCATTCGATTTGAAGTTTCATCGGAAGGCTAATGACCTAAGAAAAATTCCAAGAATATTAGCAGAAAATAAATTATGCCGAATCTGCAGGGAAAAACTAATCGTAGAAACACCTCTAGTTATTAAAAAAAGGAAAGAAACGAGAGTAAAATTGTAAAAATTGTGAAATAAATTCATTTTTCCATACACAAGTACCTTTTTTCACTAAGTAAATCAGCATTAGCAATTTTTAATATTTTATCTTCTATATATAAGTGACACAAGTGATATATAATAGTTTTACTACAAATATTTTGCTTTCACACTCACTACCTATCATAATCAAGCTCCCGGTACCATGCTCCATGCGACTTTTATGTATTGAAATTCACCTATCTCCTAAACTACTGGCCATCCCATTCTAAAACTTTTATGATAAAATAAGTATATTTTAAGCTTTGTTTTGTTATAAAAATAAACAAAATTAACCTGGTCCAAATTATTCAAATTACGAGTTAAAGTGTCTATTTCCGGTTCCACACAGGAAAAAAAAATTATTTTTCAAATCTAATTTCAAAATTAAAAAGAACAGCTAATTTTCTATACCAATCTTTATGTTTAATGTTTTTTAGATTTTATTTTGAATCTCAGAATCCGCTTTCAAAAAAACCTTTTATCAATTTTGTAAATTATTCAGAAGCCCATAACTCGGCAACTAAACCTCATAGAAACAAAAACTTGTGCATCCACATTCATATCTTCTAGAAGTACCATTATGCACAATATGAACGAAATCCAGAGCCTTGATTTTTTTTCGTTGTCCGCTTCACGTGAAATGCCCCATATGTGACTTGTTTGCCGAACATTTTCAGGCAGTTTTTTGTCCGCTCAGCGGCTCACCTAATATGCCAGTTTCCCAAGCACCTCAGCTGTCTATCGCTGATGGAATATATTTAACTAGAAAGGACATTACTAAAGCTATAAGAGAGCATGACATGAAAAAAGGCCCTGGATCAGACCTTCTTCCTCCAAGCTTCATAATCAAGTGTGCAAAAACGATTATATCACCCTTGCATATAATTTTCAACAAATCGCTGCATTGCGGTGTATTTCCTCGTTTAAAAAAGTGTGACAAAAGTGGCAACAAATGATCGACTGAGAATTATAGAAGCATCGCCATTTTATCTGCTTAACCAAAGCTGTTTGAAAAAATTGTTTGTGAAAAACTTACAATGGTTGTTGATCCCCTTCAAAACGAGCAACAACATGGCTTCAAAAGGTAGGATCTCAAATGTGCTTTGCAATATGGAAAAAGAACGCCAGGTTGATACTATTATATAATGACTTCAGCAAAGTTTTTGATCGTGTCGACCAGAATGTTTTGAAATTTAAGCTGCAAAAATTTAGCATTTCAGGAAACTTGCTCAATTGGTTGGATTGTTACTTAAGAAAGCGAACGCAGCTTGTAAAATTCCAAGGTTTTCTCTAAAAAAAAATACTGTTTCCTCTGCAATACCGCAAGGCAGACACCTAGGGCCGCTCCTGTTTAATATTTTTATTTCGGATCTATCGATGGTGCTATCAGATATTCCACATCTTTTTTATGCGGACGATCCCAAGATTATTCAGTTGGAATCTGGCGTGCAAAAGAATTCAAGAACATATGGGTCAACTCTGTACATATCTTTAGTTTGTCCTTCACGCGAATGTGGATGCATAGTCTGGAATCCTACTTTTAATATTCAATCTATCCAAAAGCAGTTTGTTCTTTTTGCCCTCAGAGATCTATACCGCCCAGGTGATTTTATATCCTATAGTTACATACTAAGTCTATTAAATTTAATAACAAAAAAATTAAATTTAATAACACAAGAAGAACGTTATTATGCTCATGTTTCATTTTCGATGCGATTAGGGGCTTGATTGACGTTGATTATATTTGCAATAACATAACGGTCAATAATTCTGCAAGATGGACTAGGCACACACGTCTCCTCAATAAGCACCAGGTGACAGAGAACCCGATAAATAGATGCTATAAAATATTTAACAAATTTTCCAACTACTCTTTCCCGTCTATCTCTAAATCTAGGTTCAAAAGTGCTTTGATTAAAGCGTTAAATTCCTAAAGAAAACATTATTTCCTTTCCTTTGAATCTCCGCCTCAAATTGACAATTAGACAAAGGTCTGGAATATGTTATTTTGTTTATTTATGTTATAATTTTAGTTTAGCTTAAGGAAAATATAAATTGTTATTTTTTTATGTATACACGTTGTTTGGTCTGAAATAAATAAATAAATTGACCGCAGTATTTTTATGTAATTCGCTGGAATTACTTTGCAGCAAATGAATGCATCTACTTTTTTAAAGTCACTAGATCTCGAATTAAACTATTGATACAAAGTGCAATTTGCTTCCTGGTCTGAATTTAAACAAAATTGTGCTCTGGATAATTATCTAAATTTATTTGCCCTACGGAAAGTTATTGCATTTTAAACTATTGTTCACTAGATCGACATTACGACAAACATTACGCAAACTTTTAAACAGTGTATTAGTATCGCAATATTAGATAATGCAGCGAAATTTGAGTTAACCGAACTGTAAGTTGGCGCGTGAGTCAGATCAGGAGTAAAATCTGGCGTGGAACTGATCACTTTACACTCTTATATAACGATTATGACCTAAATATTTGTCACATTTACATTCAACCTGCAGTTCCAGAAAAGATTTTATTGAGGCATCTTGTTAATATTGCTAGCATTCTAGAACACATTGGAACCACATTCATACATCATCATCAGTGTAATAACACACATTTGTTTCATTTCTTTAAAAGTGACATACCCGAGTGAACCATATACCCGTTAACTGCTATCGTTATCCCAAGTATCTATCATACACAACATAAATCATATGCACGCGCAAGACATATTACATCACACGTAATAAGTGCAGTCACTTTTCGCTGTCAAGTTCAATGGCTGGACTCACGTTTTTCGCTCATTCGAAATACATGAGCGGCAATCGTTCAAAGGTGATAATAAACTACTGTAATGCTAGCCATAAGATACTATGTTTTATTGAATGCTTGAAAGCTGGAAATCTCTGCAAAATCCAAAGCTGCTGTTTATGTTTAAGAAAAACAAGTACAATGACAAGGTCATTCACATTACAGATATTTTTGACTTGTTTACTATCTACAAAAATATTTGCTAATTATTTGTACAGAAAGAAATTTTAACAGTTAACGTCTGTTAACATACTCAGCACGCCTACCATGTGTACAGATATTTACATATTTTGATGTTAGATTTTGGATTTTATACAATTTCTGCGAGATAAATCAATTAGCACTCGCATATTTTTACTCCGCAAATCAATCACTACATATGTACGTATTTGTATCAAGAGATTCAAGATATTTTTGGTTTATGCCTCCATTTTTATAGTAGAGTGCACTACTGACTGTCTTTTATGCAAAAAATTCCAAGTTTGTCATGTGTATAAATGGTTTTTGTCGGGGGCCCTGTCACTTGAATTCTAGATGAAAGGATATAATGCCTGGCGGAATTCCATCAATTTTCATCAAGAACTTTCCAAATATCTGGAAGTTTTCTTACGTTATTCCAATCCATAAATCAAGAGATAAATGTAATATTGAAAACTACCGCCCAATATGTACTCTTTCCACAATCCGAAAAATCTTTAAAAGCCTAATCATTGATCATATGACACCAATATCAAGACCATTAATCATTCCGAATCAGCGTGGGTTTTTCAGGGGCAGATCTACTGTCACTAATCTTCTGTTATACCACAACTACATAACTACGAGCTTCCAAATTGGGAACTTCTAGACAAGAAATCTACTAAGCATTGGAGTAGGTGGAACATTATTGTCCTGGCTAAGTGATTATACTCGTAATCGCTCTTTAACTATTAAAATTAATAGCCACCAGTCAAATCCTACTTTTCCATCTCCTGGAGTACCACAAGGCTCGCACTTAGGTCCCTTGTTGGCTTTTCCTCAACGATATATCGCACATATTTTCCAACGTTCAGAATTTGTTATTTGCAGATGACCTTTAAATCTTCGAAGCAATAGCTACACAGTCGGACATAAGTGTTTTTCAAACGAACGTAGACAGGTTCTATGATTATTGTACACAGAACGAATTAGAAGTAAATGTCAGGAAATGTCAATATATAAAATTCAATCGCACAAAGCAGATTTTTTCCCATTGTTATACTATTAACACGGTCCCAGTTGATTGTGTAGAATCTGCAAAAGATCTTGGAGTTCAATTTGATACAAGCTTGAATTTCAACCCAGGCGGCCAAATTACTCGGATTCTTAATTTTTTTTGAGTACTAATTCCTGTTTTACGAGGAAAGGGTTGGCTTATAACGATTCGCATCAGCCATCGGGTTCGACACCACCCATAAAGTTGGGAATTCTTAATTAGAAATACGCAGAAGTTTGCAAACATAAATTGATTGAAGACCTTACATTTTTCACTTATTAGAAGCAAACTAGATTATGTTTCAATGAAATGGAGTCCATATGATAAAGCTCAAATTGGATCTGTTGAAAAAGTTCAGCATACATTTTTGCGCTTCATAGGTTATTAGCTGCACATTCCATCTGATAATATTAACAACTACTCCGTAATAATGCAATCTGAACACAACCACACTGGACGCTAGGAGACTTTTCACTGACGCTTTATTACTAATGTTCGAAGAACATTAGTATTAAAATCGATTTGGACAAAAATTCATGTTTCCATATATATATATATATATATATATATATATATATATATATATATATATATATATATATATATATATATATATATATATATATATATATATATATATATATATATATATATATATATATATATATATATATATATATATATATATATATATATATATATATATATATATATATATATATAATACTGAATTACCACTTTTTTAAAGAACTGCCTAAGACTACTTTCAAAGTGTTGAATTCAACTTGTATTCAATTACTTCATTTTACTTCTATTTTATTTTTTGTAGTTTTTAGTTCTAGTTTTAATTCTACTCTTAGTGTTTTTTTAGTCAAATTTTGGTCATAACATTTAAATTGCATGTCTAAGGATAATGTCCGTTAATGAGTGAAATAAATAGATTCTTAGGAATAGAACCAATGAGTTATACATGATTTTAAAATATTTTGACGGAAAAATTCTCAGAACTACTAGTAACGTGAGCCGATTTGGCAACATATGCAGCGCTAAAAACCAAGCATTAGATGAGTCATAGACTACCAAATTTTCAAATCGACACTATCAAAATATGGAACGAATGTGTGAAGAACCCAAAAACATAGCCTCGACAAATAGAGCTCCAAAAGGTTAGTTAGACCCAGGCTCTCCTGAAACCATCTTCCAGGTCGGACAACATTCATGGCTTATACCTAAAAAAAAAACCTATTTATAATAATTTGAAGCTCACCGGAAAAAATAATATAAAAATCCCCCCTAGCCCATTAGAACCACTAGAAAAATTGATTTTCGAAGAAAAGCAGAGCAAGTTTGTAGATTTCGCTTATATGGTTGAAATGTTTACTAAATCAATTTCTGGCACTCACGGCTGGACCATCACACTAGATACATAACACATAGAAATTTAATGCCCGATTTTTTCAGTGCACATGTGGCCAAATCTTTAGTGGCCGTGTCGCCCGCAAAAATTTTGTTCAAGCAGATGCTGCTTATTTTCATGTAAAATGTAATGGTAGCGTCTAATTTTTTTTCTATGATGATTTCAAGGCTCAGGAGATGCTCTATTATACTATAGCAGAGCCTTGGCGGAAGGAAATTCAAGGAAAGGAAGAGAGAAGGGTATGAGAGTGAGCGCGTTGGGTGGCTCGAGTGTTGCACACAGGTGGTGCTCTACAAGAGAGCAGATTTGATATTTCATTAGAGCAAAGACCATAATAATAGCGGTAAAGAAGAGAAAGGCAACTCACATTACGTCGGTGTTCAAGGGATTCAATACGTGAGGTAATAGTTTCATCGCCAATAAGCTTGAAAGCTTTGCGTTGGACTTTGTCTAGTTCCGCTAAAGCAGTGCGGGCTGACCGAGTCCATATATGGGAGTTATACTCAAGTCTTGGTCTTACGAGAGTCTTGTAGATATGCGCTTTGTCTGATGGTGTAAAGTGTTTCTTGCCTCTCAGAAGGAAACCTAGGCATTTCATGGCATTTTTGGTAGTTTGAAAAATGTGGCCGGTCCAGCTTAGTTTGCTGGAGATGATAAAACCTAATAGGTTTAGCGAAGATGATTCAGAAATACCCAAACCATCAACGGAAACAGTTTGGCTAGTAGGAGGAGGGTAAGACTTCAGCAAAAGACGACAGCATTGGGATTTGGACGCATTTGGACGCTGAGCCCCAAGCGATAATGTTTAATAGGTCCCTGTTTAAGGATGCAAACATGCGATCTCTACTAACCGAAGTAGCATCTTCGAGAGAGTCGGCCACTCTGCCAAAAGAGTATGCGAAGTCAGGGTGCTGTCATCGGCAAAACTATGAATTGGATTGAAAGTGGAGGAAAGGAGGCCATTTGTAAATAAGAGGAAGACAGTTGGTGAAAGAACAGTCCCTTGCAGAACCCCGGCATTGATGGTGTGGACACAGGATTTGAGTCCATCCAGAACAACTTGAAAGGAACAATATACGAAGAAACTTTCAATCCACTTGACGAGGACGGAGTGAAGATCAAATGCACGAAGCTTGGCTAATAGGGTAGGGTGCGAGACTCTGCCAAAGGCCTTCGAAATATCAAGTAGACGTACAATAACGTCAAAATGGCCGGTTGAGGTAGCTCTTTTCTACCAACGACACCAAAATTTTTTCAAATCTGCTTTTTTTCTGAGACTAACTTACTCTGAGGATTTTGTTTTGATCCGATAATTAGGTCGGAAGCTTTAGGCAAGTTTCAAAATTTAGAAAAAATGAAACTTAGTTGCTTATTTTTGTCGTCAGGTTCTTATTAGATGAAAATTTGTTGGTGGCAACTCCTGGTGTAAAAGTTATATAAATTCCCCATGCATTTACATTCGATGACCGCATTGGAAGTTATAGCAGTGGAAAGATTTTTAGGGTTGTCGCCCGCGAAAAGTTCGAAATTTGCGAAATTCAGACATATTTTACTTGTGTTATTTTGCACTAAGAGAAGCTGCAAAATAAATCAAAATTCTAATTTAAAAATTCTCTATCCTAACTTTACAACCAGAAATCTGTGGAACTTTGCTTACGTTAAGATCTGCCTATAGTGTGAGTTTTGTGTCAATTTGTTGGCTTTATAAGAAATAATAGAAGAAGAAAGTGTTTTTTTTTTCATTGGAGGTATCTTACAATGGTGTCACAGCTTAAAGGATTGCCCGCATTTTCAAATTACTCTTTTCTCAGACCTGGTTCTACTCAAAACCAATAGATCTTTTGACTTTCATACTGATCTGATGTAGGGATGGGCAAATCTGCAATAATTGAAGAACTGGTTCCAGTCGTTTCGTTCCGCTTCTGGAACCAGTTCCGATATCCGTTCCAGTTCCACCTCTTTTGTAATATTACCATTATTAAGTGAATATGCATTTATGTGAACAAAAATTTTCTTTATTAATTTTATAAAGATGAAAAAAAAACACTCAACATTAACTTAAACACTACAATATAGATTAAAAAGGATCAGATACGAAAAATTAAGAGAGAAAAAAACACGAATATTTGACCTTTAATTGCATAATTACAATATAAAAAGAAGAGCATTATAACTTTCATCGTTCAACGCTCATTTGTTATGAGTCTTGCTTTGGAGATAAAACGCTCGCATAGCACTGAAGTAGCAACTACACTCAACATGCTTCCACTTCACTGAGTTTTCATTTCAACCTAACAGGCAATCTTATTAACATTTGTTTATTTTAAGTACTGCGAAATTTTCAATTGTCCCTAGAAAATAACGTACGAATTAAGTTCCAAGACAATGTCTCAAAATCTCCCCATATGACGTCCTGTCACTCATAGCTTTATTAAATTATCCCTGAAAATCGAATTACACAATGGTTCCAGAACAATGCAACAGATCTCGTGCAATTTTCCGTTCTTCAGTGCTAAATATTGGTCTTTTTTCAATTATAGCCAGAGCTCTTTTTATTAGAACTTCAAGGTCCACAAGCCTTTGGAGCATGTAGTACGTGGAGTTCCATCTGGTAGCCACTGAAGACACAACAAAAACATTGCAAGCACCTATTCAAGAGCAAGTTTAAATACCCACATATATGTAGCTCAAATAGCATCTTTAAAGGTAAACGGACATTTTATTAAACACTAATGTGCAAAGAAATGAAAAAAAAACAGCCGATAATTGTACAAATAAATCACTTCTATAATTGATAACGCAGTGATCGCATTCTACCCCAGTTCCATACACACGAACAAAATGTTGGCATAAATACATATATGCATGCCAATCTTCACTAATTACTTCAACGACATCGCCCTATACAAAACAATCATGCCATGTCTCAATTCACATCAATGTACAAACAATCGATCGTTCTAATCGATGCGGACTCAAACCGTGTAGGAACGATTATTAACAGCTCCAAATCCAGTTCCAGTTCCAGCTACATGATGCATCGGAACTGAATTGCTAGCGATTTCTTATCGGTTCCGTGTTCAATATGTATCATGGTATAGCTTGAATGTTCGCTAGCGCTTGATGTTTGATCGGAACTGGAACTGTTAAGAACTATTGATTGGAACTGGAACTGTTAAGAACTATTGATTGGAACCGTTCCGACCAGTTCCGAATTATTATTAGGTTTTCTTAACAGTTCCGGTCGGAACGGTCCATCCCTAATCTGATGGCCCGGTCGTGTGTTCAAGTAAATGAAAATTTCAAGTGCTCAAAGATTGGTGATTTGGTCACCGATCTTGTGTGACGCCAAATTTTGAATATTTCAAACTGAAATTGACTTTGAATATTTCAAACAGTAATACGTCCTGTGAAAATCCAAACGATCTAATATTTCTATTTGAAGATATTATGCAGCGGAATCATTCTTTGTCTATTTTTGGGCACTATGGAACCACATAGAACTAAGAATTTCCAAAGCGTTGATATATCTCAGGTAAAACATTATCAGTTTTCATTTTACATGCTTGTTTTGTTTTTCTGAAATTCTTCCTTTTATAAAAATTTAAGAGAGCCCGAAAATTCACCAAAATATCCAATTTAACGCATGGTTAAAACTATCTTAACTTGAAATAGACCTATTCCTTATATGCATTCATATATTCTGAAAATTTCAGGTAGGCCGATTTAGGCTCATCCGGGATAATCTCTAATCATGAGTGGCCACAAATCCCATTACATTATGACGTAAAGCATATTATTTTTTCGCATGACGGCCACAATAATATGAGCATTTGTTTAATTAACACCCGAAATAATTATAGTAAGCAAAAATCCGGCACGAGTTTGCTATGGGAACCATCTCCTATTCCATGACGCACTCACTTGGCTCATTAATACGTTAAGTACTCTGATTTGTTTCAAGTCATCTTTTCATAGGTCAACCGACGAAACATCTAGTAACTAAATCTAACTACGCCACAAAAAAATCTTTGACTTTCAGCATCTTGGATCACTATTAGCGAACACATTAAATTCAAGTTTTTTTTTACTTCGTTCAATTTTCGGAAATCTAAATGCTGGCTTGCCTAGAGCCGGCCAAGAAGTAAGAATTTGGTAAGAAGAGAGGTAGACTTGTAGGTAGAGAAAGCATCATAAATTCAAGTTTTTTGGTCGTTTGTAGTTTGTATTTGGAATCAAATTCTTATTGTTTCAATTTAGTTGGCTGACAAGAAATTTGTTTTCAAAATCTGTAAAAAAAAATGCGAAGTAAATCGGCATATCCACAGTGTATTGAATTTTTTTTACTTTTGTCAGTTTTTTAGGGCCTTCTAAATTTACACAAAATATTTCTGCACGCAATTTTCTTGTAAAATTCAGTTTTTACGATAAATTTTGCAAAATGAATAGCAAAGGTCACACTAGTTTTTAGAGGACAGTTCTTTAAATCGTTGAACAAATAACGTCAACTGACCTGAAACCAGATTTCTATCGCTAGAAGGAAACGAATCTAAAAAAAAAATATTTTTAGAGATTGGGGTTTATAAGACACCACGATATCATGTCAGAAAATGTATTTAATGGTTGTTCATGCTCTAGAATATTCTGAATAGATTTCAAACCTATGATTTCTCAAAAAAAAAACAACAACTATTAACAGTTTATGGCTGAGTAAGTTTTGTGTTGTAAAGACTGTACTTCCTTGATGCATATTTTCATACAAAAATGGTCCACAACGTACACCGTGAAAAAAGCTTCACATGTACAAGGAAATTAATGCACTTTCGGCTAAGTATAGCAACCGGGACATAGCTGTCACGAATAACAATTTCGCTTTTCACAATCCCAATGCAACTAAATACTGCTCCGCACAGTGCCCCAAAACAGAAAATACAAAGTTTTCTTAACAGCCCCCAGCCCTGGCGCCATTTGCCAATAGTCAATACTTGGCGCATTGCATGTAAATACGATATGTAAACCAAAAAATTTTCTTTGCATGATAAGGTGTCTAACTTAATTTTTAAACAGCAATGGTTAAAATAATACAAAAGTAGCCTCAGTATAGAGCCAACTTATTTTGCATTATTTTCAATAGCGCCTTGAACACCGGATGAAGAAAGAATGAAGAATGAAGAAACCACCAATTTCTGTCCGAATTCATTGCTTTCTAATATTAGAAAACTAATTGAGAAATTTTATTTATTTATTTATTTCACCAAACACGGTATAAAATTCCAAATAAATGAAAAAAAAATAAAAATAAAATTGAAATTACATTTAAAAAGTTGAAATGAATTAATAACAGGTATAACATACAACTGAGTACAATGCAAATAAATAAATTAACATTCGATAAATAAATACTTTACAGCAAAATTACATATAGGGCACAACATTATTCAAAATAAGAACGAAATTAAATATTTGTTTAGTCATGAAAAGCATACTAGGCCGGTAGACTAGAGAGAATAAGATAAGAGACCCTTGGTAACTCTATTTTTAAAAGAGGCTTTCGAAATCGTGGGGGAAAAGTGTTGGCTCATGCTGTTGAATATCTTGCAGCATATGCGGTGCTATGCTTATATTCAACTAGCATTCGTCGGGATCTAGTGACTCCCACGGACTGATTAAGCACAAATCTTTCCTGTATGTGGTCGACACTAACAACGTCTCTAATGATATCGAAGCTGAAGCAGGCAGATAACATTAATCTTCTGAATGCAAGTGGTGACAAGCTTAGAAGTCGAAGGCGAGATTCATATGACGGTAAATTGTTAAAATCACAAGGATGGTAAAGACATCTAAGAGTGAATAGCGAGAATTGCTTTTGAATAGATTCAAATCTCTGGCTGTGAATTTTGAAAACCGGGTTCCAAATAATACAAGCATACTCAAGAAGAAGGTGAACAAGCGCGATGTATAGTGATTTTGTAACCCATAGGTTCTGAAACTTCCTGACGCGTCGCTTAATGAATCCAAGTCATTTACTTGCTTTAGAAATCATTTTGTCATAATGAAAATTAAAGCGCAGTGAGCTCGCTAATCTTTTACTGGAATATCGATTTGGTTTTGTTTGTAAACATAAGACGCAACATACAATTTCATTCTTGCGCGATTTAATTGCGACCCAGTTAAATGAACATGAGATTCCCACGGTATTCAAAAAAGCTTTCGATCCCATATGGCTGTTCAAGCTGATCCAATTTAGGTTTCTGAAACAGGTTATACGACACGCTGCAAGTTTCCTTGCCAAAAGAAATATCCAAGCCAATGTCAATGGAGTTAATTCAATTAAAGGACCGATGACTTCAGGAGCGCCGCAAAGTTCCATCACCAGACCCGTTTTTTACTCAATATTTACTGCTGACCTCTAGATTTCAGTGGATTAGCAGGGGTTTTCTCAGGCATTTTTCTTAGAGTGTGTGTTCTGAATTTTAGGAGGGGTGTCTCTTTAGAACAAAGGACCCAAAGGTCTCTTTGTATCGGAAAATTGTCCGTGTTAGGGGGGTGTATCCACTTTCCAGGGGGGGTATTAGCGGGGTGTTAGGGGGGTGTAGGAAAATCTCTGAGTAGCCTCAAGTTGAAATCTTCCAATACTTTTATATGCATATGCCATGCTTTTATTCTTCAAACCACCGAAGTTTGGTTGAACTAAAACTTTATTTCGACAAATTTGACATCAAATCAAGCAGCGAGAAGACAAAACTTTGTGCATTTCCCAAGCCATCTCAAACTATTCGAAACACGACCAAAAAGCTCTCAAAGTGAAACTATTTGCTACCAAACTCCCACATGTGCATTTCCATCCTAGATTACCTGTTCAAAAGCCACCATGACAGGGGCAGTGATATTCAAACAGGGCATCCTGCGCTGCTGCATTGGTAGGCCCATCCTATTAATTTCGCTTCGATTTAATGCAGGGGTTGAACATTTTTAGTACTGCCGCCCGCGGCAACTTCAGAATTTTGGAAACATTTGATGTTTATTTTTACTACAGGATCATTATCATTTGAAAATCGATTGGTAACATCTTTTAGTAAAGACATTTTCCGTATAGTGCTGTTGACAATTATGGGATAAAATGTATGTGGAGAGATTTGAAACAGAAGTAGAGAACGAAAGCCGATATCAAAAAAGAATTATAGTAGAGATCTTCTCTATTATAGTGGCAAAACCACTCTCAATGAGACTCTATTAGTGACAAAGATTCTTGAGAAACTTGAGAAATTCGCATACCTACATAAATTAATACTAGCGATTAAACAAAAAAAGTGCTATTTATCCAAAGAAAACTGTGAAATTGTCGTCATATCAAAGTAAAATATATGACAAAAAAAACTGTAAATAACGTTGTTTATGAAGATTAAAATCTACTTGTCGATCGCGTACTGCTCATATATTACTTATCTTGCCTACTTGCCTATCGCGCTACGTAAATGTCGAAGTCCGTCAAGTAAAATCAGACGTAAGATTGAAGAACTAAAACACGTTCCAAGTTCTAGTGGAGCATCCGCTGCGCTTTTATGAAAAAATGAAACCATTAGAAATGCAAAAAAAAACTGGTACAGTGAATTCTAGCTATTGCAATTCACACAATATGAACTAGATTCAAAAAACTGATTTATGAACAGATAAAATATCTCCGTTTGCTGATACTATTGGTTCAAATGCAATGAACACACAGTACACAAAAGTATCAAAGAAAATATAATTTACAGTAAATTGAGGCTGCATTAGTGTTAAAATTAAATTGATGCATTTACGAAAGACGATATCCATGAGCATGTGACCAAACTGAGAGGAAACCTGATTTTATTATCTAACGTTTTTTAGACACATCTTGAAACTGGCTTTATAATTACTTTTCTCGAACACATCAATGCATAACTAATTGTATGAAACAAAAAACAAGTAATATTTTCTTTGTTCGAAATTATTAGTGAGAAACATTCTAACTTTTGAAATTTAAAACGTTTTCAATTGTTGTTGCTATTGTAACCAAGCTGCTAATCTTCAATTACTATAAATCTTATCATTATAAAATACCAGAAAACTTGTTAAACGAGTGAGTGGCAAGTTAAAGCATTCTGTTTTATTGAAGCTCTACTCGTTCTAAGTACATCCATTGCGACGAGAATATTATATGTTTCTAATTATTGTATTCATTAAATTAAGTTCTGAGGCTGTGTAAGTTTGTGGGTGATTGTTATACCAGAGCTCAAAAGAAAAAATATACTAACTTTTTTTTCAATGATATGAAACACTTCTGCTCTTTAACTTCTTATCCAAATATTATCCAAACAGTAAATACGTTTTTAAATCTTACACGCAATAAAATTCACTTTTCACTCAACGTCGTAGATATGCGGAACCAGTCAAATGAAATGGCAAGTTAATACACTTCATAAATTCTAGTTTTTGCTTAAGTTTTGTATAATACTACTATCGATATTTTCGGGATCCGAACACAATTAAATAATATTCGCATGCGATTCCGCTATTATTTATTAAAAATGATTAAAAATTTATTAGAACACTGGACACTCTTGGTTCCGATGCTAGCCGTCTAGCAGATCGAGCGTAAGCTTGAAAGAAACCGGGCTTCAATAGTGTCCAAACAAGACTGGTTGCAGCCTCGACAAATCTAAAGATTTAAAAGCTCGCAAATCTCAAGACTAACGCCGTAAAAAATGTTAATACAAGTTACGGCGGAATCGCACTTCAAACACAGCAAAACCACATGCCAAACAACTTGGTCCATCGCATAATAGTTGATGCATGCTTTCGAGAGGGAAATGCATAATTTTACAAAGAGTTTTCGCGGTCAAGTTTACAGCGTCATTGATTTTGTTTGGATTTGATTTGAGAATTGATTGTATAGTTGAGGTGTTCGAAGAGAATGAGGTTAAAATTAGAGTTTTGGTGTTTGTTATAAAAGATTTGAGTTGGATTATAGTTAAATATAAAAAGTACAGTTTCAATTGTTGTTGCTTGTATTGAAAATAACTGACTAATAACAACAACTAAAGAGAACAATAAAAGAAAAATAATACCCAGTAAAAATGCTGATAGGTATGAAAGTACTTTATTGTTCTCGCATATCCGATTTTGCTTATGACGACCATAAAGTGGCTGAAATATCTATAGAAGCAAACATCGTTTCAATCAACCCTTTCAAAATTTATATGAAATAAAATTCTATGTTATAAAAATGTGTACAAAATTATAGATTAAAAACACTCTAGCGCATAGAAACTGCTTTAATGACTGGTTTTCTAAGAAAAGTACAGGAAACTCGTTTCAGGTTTTATATAACTGAAATATTGACAATCAGATATTTAGCATAAAAAAATTCAATGCTAAATTGTCTAAGAAAAAAATACACTGAGCAATTTAGTCCCCGGCATCAAATGTATATCAAAAGTATATTCAACCCAATCTATCTTTTTGGCTGAATTTGGATCCCAGAACTGCATCTAAAGGTACAATAGTAGACAAACTTTGAGGGTAACCACCCTTAAGAGTTAAAATATTTAAATTGAACATTTTTAGCTTGTTTTAATGATGGGATGTTTCTCATACGAAAATTTGGCCAAAATACCAAAATGACAAATAAACCTGTTGCTGGTAACTCTTTGCTATGACACGTGTTTCATGTTAAAATCAATTAATTCTGTGCATTTAGCTTCGATTCATTGGTTGCGTTGAAAGCTGCCAGAGTGGGAAAATTTTTGTGGTTACCTACCGCAAAAGTTTGCAATTTTAGCAAATTTGAATGCATAGCGCTCATTTTTACTGAAAGGTTTTTATCATATGCAAAGTGTTAGTATAAAAATGACGAAAATTACTACTGCACTGCAAGCAAAAGCCATTAAGCCTAGTAGAAAAACACATATCCTGTGAATTACGATAAACCTAACCTAAATGGAGTCATCCAAAAAAGTGATAATCGGCTATTGCCAGTTCACATAAAATTAAAAAAAAAAAAAATTACTACCTCATATACCTACTTAGTCAGTATAAAAAGACACATAGATAGGCCACGATTCTAGGGGGGTACATTCATTTGATTACGAACAGTCGAAGAGAGAACATCAAAATGGAGAAAAAAGAAATTAGAGCTGTCATTAAGTACCCGTGTTTGAAAAAATACAATACAGCATTCAATACGAAACATTCTACTAACACTAATAGCTATAATGACAACTTGACAATGATCGCAGCATCTTTTTTGGGAATGAAAGACATGTATATTGACGAAGATTCCATTTTGGCGTTTTCCAGGAATGCTATCTTAAAATATTGTATTTCCTCCCTGTCTCCTATTCTTGTATACCTATTTAATATTTCTCTGTCGCTCGGTATTTGTCCTAATGGTTGAAAATATGCAATCGTCACACCTATTCATAAAAAAGGCGATAGAAATGTTGTAGGCAACTATCGTCCCATCGCAGAACTTCCTTGTGTTGTTAAACTATTCGAAGTGATAATCAGTAATGCTGTGGTGTTTCAAAGCAAATCTATATTATCTCCTTTCCAACATGGTTTCATGAAAGGCAAATCTACAACCACCAACCTGCTTGAGTTTTCCAATGCTGTTATTCCATCAATCGAAGCAGGACTTCAAATAAACTGTATTTACATTGGCTTCACGCAGGCTTTTGACAAGCTGGATCATTCCATATTATTGTGTAAGTTATCCTCTTTTAACTTCTCTCAGCTATTTATCTCCTGGATAGCATCTTATTTGAAATGCCGTACCCAATGCGTATCCTACACCCTGTCATCAGAAATTGATGTCATATCTGGTATTCCTCAAGGAAGTCACTTAGGACCTCTAGTTTTTCTTTTATATATAAATGGCCTTTCATCTGTCCTGAAAGATTCATCATTTTTACTATATGAAGATGACGCCAAAATTCGTAAAAAGGAACTTCAAGCTGTCATTAATATTGACAAGTTTACTGTGGTTTCGTTCACACGTAAAATTAGTCCGTTGAGCTTTGAATACTCTTTGAATAGTATTCCCTTAAGATATTCTGATAATTTACTCGATTTAGGAGTACTTTTAAATAATGCTTTCACTTTTGACGATCATATGAACGCCATCTTATGAAAAGCTTCATCTACTTTGGGATTTGTGAGGAAGCGATGTAAAGAGTTTCATAACATACATCTTACTAAGATTCTTTTATGTGCTTTAGTAAGACCGATACTTGACTTTGCGTGTATAGTTTGGGCACCTTATCAGCAGGTGTACGTGGACCGTATCGAGTCCATTCAGAAAAGATTTTTACGGCTTTGTTTGTGTGAATTTGCTTGGTCAGATCCTCTTCGCTTGCCCCCTTACATTGATCGACTTAGGTTACTGGCCATGAATATACTTAATGACAGACGGGAAATTTTCAAAATGATCTTTGATGCTACGCTCCTCACGGGGAATATTTGGTCTGAACAGCTTTTAGGTTTATTTGGCGTCAATACCAAGGGTCACAGAGTGAGATACGTCAACATTTTATCTGTCCCTTCCTATCGGATCAACTACGCTTTCAATGAGCCCCTTTCGTCCATAAAAAGAAATGTTAATAATGCTTGCAATAAATTTGACTTTAACATATGTCTACCGTCTTTGAAAAAGAGTTTGGCTAAAAATAGTAGTATGTGAATTGTGAATAGCAGTTGAAAATAGTATAATAGGATTTGTTTGTCTGTTTTTCATCATTATGCAATTTTACTAGTCTGTATTACACGAACTTTTTGAATAAATAAAATAAATAATTAAAATAAAATAAAAATGTGTTTCAAAGATATAGACAGCGACTTCATGGAAACATTATGGGACTCTGCTCCTCCCTATTCCACCCTTGCACGCTGAGGCAAAGAGTTTAAGCGTGGAAGAACATTCAGTGAAGAAGTCCGCGAAGGACGTCCATCTAGGTCCCTCATGGAAGACAACGTGAAAAAATCGAAGATGTCTTGTTGGAAGATCAAAGAGTGACCATCAGACATATAGCGGAAGTCACAGGGATCTTGTCAGGCAGTGTTCAAAGAATCGTTGCCTAAGAACTACATATGAAGAAGGTTTGAAGAAGGCATATGCGTTGGGGGCCGAGTATGTTAACCAACGAGCACAAGAAGAAACGAATCGACATTTCGAGTGTGAATCTCGAAAAGTGCCAGGCAGATCTAGAGAAGTTTTTGTCACGTTTCGTAACCATGGACGAGACCTGGATCCACCATTTTGATCCAGAAACCTAGCAGCAATCGATGACTTCGAAGCGACCCTGTGCACCAACGCCGAAGAAATTCAAAGTGTGAAGCTCGGCAGGGGAGGTTATGCATCAGTTTTTTTGGAACGCTGAAGGAATTATTATGTTGGAATATTTGGAAAAGGGAACCACTATATCAAACTTTTACTACGCAGGTCAAATAAGATTGCGCGAGGCTATTAAGGAAAAAAGATGCGGCAAACTGCGAGCCGGAGTGCTGTTTCATCAAGACAACGGACCGGTTCACAAGGCTACAGTTGCGATGGCTGCAATTCAAGAAACAGAATTCAAACTGCATGAACATCTGCCTTATGCTGGAGTTACAATCAATGCAATACAACATTGTTGCCTTGCTTTGTCGGTGGAATGAGTCACAATCAATGCAACACAACATTTACCGTCATCTGTCACTGGCTATATTAACAATTTTTTAAAGTCTCGGACAGTGATATCAGTGAGTATTTTATCCTTTAAAAGCTGCAGAGTATATTGCAAAGCAAAAATGAGACAAAAAAAAACAAATTCTGATTTTCATTTGCATATGACATTTCCCATTTCCCGGGCGCCCATAGGAACAGATGGGATTGAATATTTTCAAAAATGTTGTTGCCATGCCAAGTTTGAGGTTTGAGCAAATTTTGCTGCGCAACAAAATTGTGATGCATCATTATAACTGCTCTCCATAGATATGAAAGAATATGGATACAAAATGGCTATCCGTGTACCCATACGTGAGTGTGCCTTTTTGAATACACACACAACATTGCCCTCTCACAAAAATTTTGTGATTAATGCTGTGTCTTTGCATATGAATGTTTTAGAAATAATAGTTTTTGGGCAACTCGATTCTTATACGACTTTTCCGAAAATCAGTAAAAACGAAGAATACGCAGCTCGTATTGGCATCCTACAAGGGTATCTATTTGATCATTCCGTTGTTTTTACTTTAGGTTATGTGTTTATTTGATTGATTTTTTTTCTTGTTTTATGGAAATTTCGATGACTTTTTTCTATTGATAGGACCTATTTTTCTGTCTGAAAATAGTCTATTGTTTTTTCAATTTGCCTCCAACATACCATATTTTACTAAGTTTTGATCGACCTTTCACTCCACCTCATTAAGGCACCAAAATGTATTTAAAGTTCCATCTAATAATGTCAAAGCTTGCACTTGCAAATCAGTAATCAGAAGTCGGACCTAGTATCGAACCCTGAAGAATATCTGTACTACAATTTTTGTATGTAATTTTTTTTTCATCAAACTATTGCCTATTTCTCGAATACTATGTACGAATAATACCAAAATATAATAAAGATATTGCGATCGACAGTGTCAAAGGTTTTTTTTTAATCTACGAAAATAGCCCCCAACATAAGACCTGTGTCAAAATGAGAATTAGGCAATCTTGCATATCTGTAAAGAAATTGAAAAACTGATTTAATAGTAGAATAGATCATATTCTTAAATTGCGGGTGATAATAATAAATATATTTCGAATTTAAAATAAGCTTTAAAATTCACATGACCATGTAATTTAAAGCTAAAAAGCAGCCGAATCGCAGATCTTGCTCATTACAATCGAATAGTTTTGTAGAGAGGGAAGAAACTCTTACAATTCTAAATTATTCGGCGGCAAGTTCAAGAGAAACAATTTCATTCGAGTATATGTAGACGATTCTGTTACTCTGCAAATTAAAGTAGTCCCGCTTTTGGTAGGGACTTTATTCACAATCAATACATACAAGTGTGGATTGATCAGTTCAACGTCTCACTTTACCTCCTGACTTAACTCAGGTACCTATTCAGAGCTAGGTGAGTTCGGAACCCGATATGTGGCAATATTTTCAAAGTATGGACTACACACGCTAAAATTCGATAATGTACCCAGGCTTCTACTCAGGCTTCATCCTATACTGTTTCTTAAATTGGGCTCAATGGGCTTATTGCAAATAAATTTAATGATTATTCGGTATCGTCAAATACTCACTTCATACAGATGGGTTTACCTTTTACAATACAGCCATTCACAAACTCAATCCATATCATCGTAGCTTTTTCAGCTTTATGAACGATAAGCATCGCAAACAATTCCTTGGATCAGTAAATTCACCCATTCATTCTAAACACAAAATGCCTCTTTCATTTTCCTAAAATTGTTAAATAACCGCGGATAAGTCATAATTTGTATGTAGGGTGATTTTTTTTTTTGCTCATGAATTATTTACACCGGCAAAATACCGTTTGACCGATCCAGATTGACCAGTCATGATATATATGTAAAACGACCAACCCCTTCCGTAGCCGAAAATTTTTTATAACTTCAACTTCCGCGCATTCTATCGTTATTCACGGCCATATTACTAGAGGTGACTAAAATAACGGGAAATGCTAGGCAATTACAAAATATCATCGTCCTTAGGGTTCCATTTCACCTAACAGGATAGAACAACATTTCATCTTGACATGCAATTTTTTCCATTTTTCGCAATTTGTTCACTTCTTGCTTCAAGTTTTTATTTCGTTTTCACTCGAAAAGGTTCAAAGGGTTACTACTTGCTTTGCATGAGGTTTTTTTCACAGTAAAGTATCTCACGTACGACATACGCTTGTAGGCCTGATAAAGTTGTTATTAAGTGCGAAACTAAGGCGTGGAGTATATTGTTCTTTGCGAGCGTGGACATTATGTTGCTTTTTCCGTTCTAGTGACCTCCAGCCAAGAAGCAATTGATTTTATGGCACAGCCTGGTGGTGACCAGTTGTTCGAAAATTTGAAAATTTGCGTGTCGCTATCACATAGAGAACTGTGCTTAAAACTACGAAACATCTATAAATTGTGAAATGGAGTCATGTGGTTTTATGAGTGCATTAGTAGCATAAAATTTTAATAATGAGCTGTAACGTTTTTATCAGATTTATGAGAGTTCGAGTGGATTTATGAGGTAAACGCTTTATACGGGAAACATTATATTCATAAAACATAAAAGATTTATATGAATCATAGATTCGGGCGTAGAAAATAGTTAAAAGAAAGCGTTTTTCAGTTTTTCACGCGACAGCCCAAGGATTACACTAAATGAACTACATGAGCTAAGGGAGAGAACTTCATCAACCTCTAATACCTGGCAAAGAAGCCGTCTCACCAAAATCGAGTAAAATTGCCAATGATCAATGAGAACACAGCGCTCAACAAGCTAAGGGCAGTAGGGTCCTCAATTAACGCCTCCAAAAGGAATAAAAAACACGAACCACCGTCTTTGACAATTTACATCGAGGAATAAAACTGTTCCCGAATGTATTTTTGCTTGATATGAAGTATCCCTACCTACTTCTCATAAATAAAATGAACACGTTTAGGCGGATGTGGAGTTTTTAAATTTGTACTAAACCTAACATGAGTGATACATATTACAATTTAAACTGAAGAAAATGATTTTTTTTTCAACAAAATCATTTATTTTCAAATAAAGTTATGATTGACATTCAAAAACAAAATTTTTTGTAAATTATTAGATTCGAAATAATTTCTTCGTTCATTTGAAATTTGACTAGCCCTTGAAAAAAGTCTTTCGCAAGATACCGATGTCGCTAAGGCACACAATTTTTTTTTCGCTATAGCGCTCAAGTAGGGATAGGCGTACTCATGATGTTTCCACCAGCATAGAGGATCCTGATCTCGACTGATTATGTCGCTTTCGATATACCTTTCAATCTCAGTAATGGCTCTTGAATCCGAATCTTCTTGCGGCTGATATTTGGCAAGCGTTTTGTCAATTGACGTCCAAATTGATAGCGGCTGATTTTCGGCCTCCTGCTGGTTGCTGGTTGTTTGCCGAAAAATTGATTCAGATGATTGCTTTGCCATCTCTTCTAATACTAGCGATATCATTTGTTTTTTTATTTTATCTGCTGCGTTTGCACTACGAAAAACGTGTATTTTGAATCTAGGATCCAAGAACGTACAGCAAGCTAATGTATCACTATATTCTACGTTGCCAAAACAATTTTGGACTTCGGCTTTTAAGTCATTGATAATTTCAATGGATGAGTTGCATTTTAAATTTCCAGAGTGTGTCAACTCATCCAAAACATTTGACAAGGCTGCCACAAATACAATGACTAAAGATGCCATCACGTATTTTTCTCTGCTGCAGGCAGCTGCAATGTTTTCAAATGGGGTAAGTACTTGAATTAGGTCCTTCAATATATCCCATTCTTGCAGTGTGAGGACAGGGAGCTCCGTATCTAAAGTATCTAATATTGACCGCAAAGCATCCTCCAACTCGACAAATCTTTGAATCATGTGTAAAGTAGAATTCCGTTGCGTCGCATATTCCTGTTTCAATTTTTTCGGCTGCTCAACTCCGGAATTTTTCTGATAAGCCATCAGTTTACTGTTTGATACCGCACTCTCTTCAAAATGCCCAACTATTTCTTTCATTTTACTGATTGTCACTGAACACTTTTTCAAACCTTTTCGCAAAACCAGGTTTAAGGAATGCGCAAAACATATAAAATGCTTCCAGCCCAAATCTTCAGATGCCTTTTCAATATTTGCCGCACGATCTGAGACCACAAAGGTAATTTTACTGGAAATTTCCCAGTCCTCAACAATATCTTCCAACAATGTTGATAGACTCCCACTTTTGTGACTTTCGGTAAAATTACAACACTTCAAAAGCATTGATTTCATTTCAAAATTTACGTTTATAAAATGTGCTGTTATCGCCAAGAAGCTTTCATTGCTTATAGATTTCCAATATTCGATGGTTAAACATGCATATGAAATTTGTTCGATTTGTTCCTTGCATTTATTTAAACACTTTTCATACATTGCAGGTATATATGATTTCGAAATCGTGTCCGTTTCAGGCAATGTGTAATTTGGGTTAAGAATTTTGACGAATCTTCGAAATCCTTCATCTTCAACAATTCCGAATGGCTGAAAGTCCAACGTAAATAACAGAATTAATTCCTCGTCAATTTTCTTTCTTGTGTCGACTGGGATTTCGTTTTGGGAGTGAAGATAAGATAACGTCGATTGCTTAGCTCTTACTTTCTTTTGCTTATGCTGAGGAGCAGCTGTAGCAATGGGAGATGATCTTGAAGTCCCGGGAAGTAGCTCCGAAGCTACAGAAGCAGTGGGTATGCTTACATAGTTTAGAGTCTCACAGTGGATTAAAGAATTGGCGGCACCCTGAGTTGTACTATTCTGAAAGATATGAAGTGTAAAACTACTGTAAATCAAAACTTTCTAGCATGTTTTCCGTACTTCTGGCAAAATCTTTAGTTCAGTGAAACCTTCGAAAATACATTTTTATCGTTGATCTCCAGCGCAGATTAAATCACGAATGAATGAATAAAAATTGACCGTTAGTATTATAATAAAAAAAATTGTAATGGTGAATTAAAGCAACAGTGACTGAATATACATATTTCTTATACTAATTCTTAAAACATCAAATTAATTTACTTTTCGCGGTGGCAATATCAATATGCAAAGTTTCGGTCTAAAATATTTTATCATCTTTTGAAAATTTACGCAATCGCATATCAGATTTTATTTTATTTCTAAGGTGCATTATAGTAAAATGCGTTCTTGCTGCAAATTGAGTTTAAGTATTTTTACCTGCTCTAATACTGATGATTCATCCTCACAACATCTGCTGTTCAGACTGTCACTATCAGTTATTCGTATCTTTTCATCCGCCAAAACGTTGAGTTTTACACGAGGATGTCTGCGTTTCATATGTCTCTTCATGTTCGATGTCGAAGACTTGTAGCTCAGTGTCAGGTGACACAAATCGCACTTGGCATTGCTCTTATCTAAATGGGTAAAAAAGTTCCAGATCGGAGCTCGACTGCGATAACTCATTATCACTGCACCGTACTACTGTCACAAAAACTCACAAAATTAACAACTCGGTAAACACTTCGGCCGGTTCGAACCTACTCTTTCGAACCTACTTCTACTATTGAGCTAGGTGCACCTGCTATTTTAAGAACGAACCGGTTCTTCTCGTCCATTCCTCTGTGACATAGCCATCTCTTTTCATTCCATTTTTAACAAACAACCATACATGCTTTTACGTCTGTACTCAATACGCTCAATAAATTCAATATTATTCTACATCTGTAAAATATTCCCATACACACCGATTATTTAGCTCATGATGCGGCAATTGATCCCGCTGTGACAGTCCGAACATACGGGCGCAGATGGGAAACGTCAAACAAAACAAGACGCGCTACAGTTTGTCTGAATCGTCTGAACCGGTCTCGTCGATGCGCTAAATGGTTCGGTACGAGCGGCATTCGATCTCCTCGGAATTAAATTCGTTGCAGAAGTGGAATCTGATCCGGAATCGGAATAAGACTTGAACCTACTTATACATGGGTCGGAATAGCTCATTTGCTTATTCACAGATTAATATTGGGTTTATTATGTATGTACGTTTATCTTACCACTCTTTACATTTTATATACACATGCAAGCAATTTTTCATTAAGTATGAAATGAAATAGCTATCACGTGTACATAACATCTACTTCTGCAGCCCAGAAAATAATTTTAGGTGACAGGAAATTATATTTGATGCATTTCCATCGTCGATATTTTCCATGAAATTTACGTTTGAGTGAACAACGGTTTTGCCTTGCTCTTAACTATGCCCTATTTTGTAAAAACAAAAGCGAGCATTTTACCACGCTGCTATTTTTTTTTAAACTAGAATGACTACGTTCGTGTCTGCAAATGTAAATTTTGAAAAATCAATATATGTAACTTACCATTTCCAGATAACTCTTCACCAGGTCGAATTAAAGGTAAGCTGGTTAACATTATACTATTAACATTGATTCACTAAAAAAATTTAACGGTTTTTTTCTTGTGTTTATGAATTTTATTGACACTACAGAATGACAAAAAGAATTAATTGACAATCACCAAAAATTTCCCCTTGTGTTTTCGCACAAGCGCAGATTGAAAATTGAAATACAGCATAAATGCTTTATTCAAGACAAGATCCAAAATAGCAGTTAAAGTGCCTCATAAAGCGCAAGTGTGCACAGATGCTACCTAGTCGATTATTTTTTTTTTATTATTTCAAAGATTGGTATTTAAATTTAACTATAATTGGCGATTGAGATAATGAAACAAGAATTTGGTTTGAACAATCCGCTATCACGTGATATCCATCCAAAAAGAATTTAGATGCACGTTTGGTGGTACTGCCTCGGGCAGATGGACTATAATGAGGCTCGTAAACAATTTTGCCAACAGTGGAACGATCACAAGAAGGCCTTATCATCAGTTCTGATGCAGGAAACTATCGCACTGCTGCCATGAAAGCCAATCCTAGATTTTCGACAAGGACCTTATCTACTCAAATGGGTATCAGCCAGTGCCGGCTCTTGGGAATCACTGTGAGTGCGGCTAGTATTCAAGCACAAGTACCGGTAAAACTCGACTCCGTAATTCCTATAGCCGTTAGACAATCAGGCCGATAGTGTTTTTTTATGTTTTTGTGATTGTGTGTTTGTTTTTTAGGGTGTTTTTTGTTTGTTTGTGTTTTTATCTTCAGGGTGTTGTCTTTTTCTGTATATGTTGTACATTTTTGTTAGTATTTTTCAATTTTTAATCCCTGTCTGTCCTTTGGTGGTAGGAGGGCAAAAACTTGAAGAGTAACTGTAAAAATACACGAAAACAGACCACACTGAAGAAAAACAAACAAAAATACAAACAACACCCCTAAAAAACAAACACAGAGCCACAAAAACACAAATAAATACCATCGGTAATATTGCCTAACGGCTACGGGGAGCACGTAGTCGAGCTTAGCCCTCTATTTCACCAATAGCATATGCATATATATATATATATATATATATATATATATATATATATATATATATATATATATATATATATATATATATATATATATATATATATAAAGAAATATGAATTTTCGGCGTAATGAGTTCAATACGTATTTTCTTCGAAAATTAGTAAAAATAGGTTCCCAGTGCTACTGCACGAAATTACTTGGCGATTTCCATTTCCCTTCGGATCAAACTTACTGCTTGAGTCTTTGTCACTATCCTCTTATTGAAACCTTTATATAATATGCTAAAATGTCGGAAACAATAAAAGCTACAATGCATTTCAATCACGTACACGAATTTTCACAGTTTTTCGAGATGCGTCAGATGCGATATGTTCTTGTGAACGCCCAAAGTCTGACGAAAAGTTAAATTCATTTTCTGTAAATGCTCAACGAAAACGCGTTTCGAATTTTTAACATTAATAAGCATCGATTTCTAGGCATTGGCTGCATTTTTTGTCACCCTAAAAAAATCTATTATTACACTGGTTAACAAAATTTAATCTTCGTCGTGCCACACGAACTTTTTTAGTGATTTTTTATGTATTAGGTGTTGTGAATAAAAATACACCGTTATTTTTTTATCACATATGAATTTTGTTTGGCTAAGAAATATAAACTATCAAGAAAATATAAACTAGTTCTCAAGAAACATGTGAATAATGTAGTTTGTAAATTAAAAGTCTACGATTTTCTGGAATATTTGGCTTCCGGTTGGTCCCTTTTGATCGTACAGCAGAAGCCAAACAACATCCTTGGACTCAATCTACCCTGATGACGCTTATCCATCTTTGAAATGTCCTGTTGGAACCTTTTTCCATGCTTATCACTTGCAGCCTTGAAATTCTCAGGGGAAAAAACCAGATATGAGTCTAGAAAATGAATTTTAAGCGACATATTGCAGCACAAAACTTCATACGTCAATAAAAGCTCGTAAATCAATTCTCTATGGCTCTTCCTCTTAGGGTTACCCAAAAAATTTGCAAACACGTTTTTAAAGCAATGCCAAGCTGATTTTTCCAAAAGTTCAATTTTTCTTTGAATTTCGGATCTATTATTAATTCCCTGATTTGAGTGAGGTCTTACGAAAATGCCCTCTTTGATTTTAGCATCACTTTTTCAATTGGCTTGAAGTGGAGGGTTGAGACTCGTCAGCCTTAAACGATATAGTTGGGACTGGTATAGGTAAATTGTCATTATGAGGTGCAGATCTTATTGCTGATGATAAATTAGAGTATCGAACTGTGTATTTTGTCATTGAATTTATGCCTTTTATTGGAGTAAGACAAAAATAGCAGTCTGAAACATGATCTCTCCATATCTCCATATCAGGGGAATCATTTAAATTTTTTACGCATGCTATGCAACAAATATGTGAGGCCCCAGATTTGTCTTGATGAATCACCCCCAAAAAAATTACTAGTGGTAACATTTCAAAATAAGATCAGAAAAATTTCGCCTCGATTTTTGAAAGTCATTTCATCACAAATATAATAAAAAGAGGTAGGAACGTAAATAAACTTTCTCCACATATTCGCGCAAGCACAGAAGTTAATTAAAACCAAAACAATTTAAATTAATGGCCAAAATAAATATATAGCACTCCTTTTTTATGGCCGTCCATATGCGTTTATCGTTACAATACCGAATATGAACTTGACCTCATCACAAGAAAACTGAGGGTGATTGAAAAAAAATAAGTGCATTTTCGTAATGAGGGTAAGAAGTCAAAACACGATTACTTATCAGAGCTCGTGTGGCATGACCACTGCTCATCAGTGTTATCAGATGCTTCCCTTAGTGATGGGCGTTTCTGTTGTTTTCAAAAAACGAAAACGAACTGTTTTTTTTTTAAACAACTGTTTTTTTAAAATGTTTGAAAAAACAGTTTGAATTAATGAAAAGGAACAAATTTTATGCTGTACGACAATATATATTTGAAATGTAGTTCAAATAAGAAACATCGTTCATAGTTTGAATAATCTTCAATTAGTTCAGTGCAATGAATTTTTACGTATTAGGTGTTTCTAATACATATTTTATGTATTATGTCTTCCTGTCACCAACGTAAACATTCATTGCTGCTTCCAAACTGAATTGATGCTTGTAAGGTACCTATTTTCCATTATACTATCTACTTGATTAACCGTAAAATCATACATCAATCACTGTACGTAGTCATAAAGAATCAGCACACATGGTCGTATGCCATATGAAAGAAATCAAACCAACTGTTACTACAATAAAGAAGAGTTCCAAATCATTTCATAATACATTTATTGCATAATTTATCGTAAAAATCGTCAGTTTTTTCAAGCATTGTCATTCAAAAACATGATCATTTCAATTTTTTAGATGTCAGACGAGTTCTTCTATCACTTATCAGGTTCCCTGCCCTGGAAAAAATCCTTTCGCATGGAACGGATGTCGCAACGATGTTACACTTTGTTCTGAATATTTTAGACAAATTTGGATACAACTGCCGATGTTTTTTCCACCAGCCCAACGGACAGCTATGCATGCCTTTTTCATCAAGACGTGGTAGAATATCGTCTTTGAAATAACGGTTCACTTCTTTCTCAGCCCTTGTTTTTGAATCCGTCTGCGGTTTTTTATCTGCCATTATCTCGTTTAACACACACCATGCACTCATTTTTCCATGTAAAGGATCAGATTGAATCGCCGCGAAAGTAGACGGTCCTTCAACATTAAACATGCACCCACTAGGGGGCCAACTTCTCCCGTAAGGCTGGACATGAGACCAAGGGGCACCTTACCTCTCGCGGTTTCGTTAATTTTACAACCCCGGTAGGGTTGGAGACACCCTCGTGGCAACCTCCAGTCACGAGGAGGGTCTCAGCACACCCAGAGACGCCAACTGGTGATCCAAATAGGATCTCAACCTTTTCCTCCTTGGCACTTTTAGTGCTACTTTTAGTTTTTCTGGTGGATTTCATTTTGCCGTATCTTCGAAACTAGGCCGCTTTTTCCCAGAATTGTATGGAAATTTCACCTGAAACAACTCAGAATGGTCCCCGAATTCATGCTAGACCAAAAAAACAAATTGGAAAAAATTGACGTTTTTGCCCAAATTCCCCTATAAAAAGAATTTCCAAATATCACTATTGTATTCCCCGACTACTTTCAATCATCGAAAGCGCCGTAAAGTTAGTGTTTGCCAAACTATGGCCAAAAAAACCCTTACTCCCCTACAAAACCGAACTTTGTGTATCACAGCAATACTGCCCTACTAAGCGCAAAAGCGGTATCTCAATGAGAGCGAGTTTCGAGATAATTGAAGTTTTATAAAAGTAGTAATATTGATATACCTCTTATTCCTTTAGTGATTTAAGGTAAAACTTATATAGGCGACGAGGAACTGGGTTCGTTTGGAGCTGGTGGAGGATTCTCCTTACTCCACTTTTCTCGGTGAGCTGTCTTCCGCTCTTGGATACATCAGGTACTTAGATTTAGAAAACTTTCTTAATGGGTTTTCTATATGTTTTAAATAAGATACCATTAAAAGGCTTAGTTCATTAGATGCGTTTGTTTTAAGCTTTCTAATGTTATAAAAATCAATTTTTCGGTTTTTTTTAGATACCGCTTTTGCGCTTAGTAGGGCAGAATAGGTCTTGGCCCGTTATGTCCCAAACCACTCTAACCCAAAATTGTCCGATTTCAGCTCCTTTTGCCCTAAAAACGTTTTGAATATTTAAATAAACTACTTGCAAGTACGAAAATGCTCGCAAGTACGAAAATATTGTTTTCCGCAGCTAAACAGTTTTCCACTGCCAAACAGTTCGTTTTAACAACCGAAAAACGGTTCGTTTAAAAAAAAACGAAAAACGATGAAAAACGATTCGTTTTAAAAAAAAATGATAAACGATTTGTTTTGAAAAAACAGTTCGTTTTAGAAAAACGGTTCGTTTGAAAAAAACGAAAAACGATTCGTTTGAAAAAAACAGTTCGTTTTAAAAAAAGGATTCGTTTGAGAAAAACGAAAAACGTTTCGTTTGAAAAAAACAGTTCGTTTAAAAAAAACGATTCGTTTGAGAAAAACGAAAAACGATTCGTTTGAAAAAACAGTTCGTTTTTAAAAAAAAACCATTCGTTTGAGAAAAACGAAAAACGATTCGTTTGAAAAAAACAGTTCGTTTAAAAAAAAACGATTCGTTTGAGAAAAACGAAAAACGATTCGTTTGAAAAAAACAGTTTATTTTAAAAAACGATTCGTTTTAGAAAAAGAATAACGATTCGTTTTAGAAAAACGATTGGCTTTAGAAAAAAACGATTGGCTTTAGAAGTTGGAATAATTGGTTTTAGAAATACTATTCATTTTAGAAAAACGGTTCGTTTTAGAAATGCTGTTCGTTTTAGAAAAAAAAATTTCGTTTTAGAAAAACTGTTTGTCGCTATTTGGAAAACTGTTCGTTCATTTTTTGCAGCCAAACGTTTTTTTCAAACTGCTTGGCGTTTTTGAGCCCATCACAATATTGAATTTCGTCTTTTCCAAGCATAAATAAAAACATAAAAACAGTCAAATTTTATAAGCACTTTATTTTTAACTATATTCACGATTTCTTATAATTTCTTTGCGTTTCTCTATTGTTTTTTGTTTTCTCTTCAAATACATTTTTCCTTATATATGGCTCTCTATATGTGTCTAGTAAATTTCTGCATATCGGATACAATTGATCATTAAACTATTTCCACTATGTATATTCGGATAGATTCGTTATGTCGCAGATATTAAATGTCTTATGTATGGCTTATGTGTAGGATCTGGAATGTTTTGTGTGTGAGTGCATTCTTCGATCGTTCTCCGATACTTTTCCTATTAACTTTCACTAATTAGTTTTTTCTTTACTTTCTATGTAACAATGATAATGTGTGGGATGATGGGTTTTGTTTTTGCTCAGGTCGGTGATACTTATCTACTTGCAATTCATTTAGCTCAAGCGTATGAAGGAGACAATACGATTACATTATTTTGAAGGGGGTATTTGTTATAGGGCTGATGCACATACATTCATGGTTCATGTTCAAGATGTTTCTGGCGGTCAATGAGTATTTATTGTTAATGGCTAATGTTTCAACTACGGATTTTGCTGTGTACGATTTCGTATCTATATTTCTCGATAAATAATACTGATCTCCATGAGTTGGTCAGAGTCGAGTCTTCATTATGTAGAACGTGACAGATGATTTTAATGTGCTTTCCAAGTGTGTGATGGTGCGGAATCCAAAGATTTTGAATAGCAATTCTATCTAGTTCTAACAGCGTACGCTTGAAAAGGAATGAAGAAGTTAAACTGTATTCGAATTCATGCTATGTTCGAAAACTGAAAGCGTATCTGGACAAACATGATATTTTTGATCCTACCGACTCTGCCAAATGCAGGTGTGCCTGTATAAAAAAGGTTCATTCAAGCTATTGGAATCGAATAATAACAGTGTGAGTAGTCAAAAGACATTTTCGGAAATCATTTGACGGTTTGTTCGACAACTGAGCGCGGATTCTAGTACACTTTACAGTTACTTATATATGCTCCTAGTTTATCCATTTTTTAATTGTATATCCTTTTTCTAATGTATGTATATCATAAAAAAATCGAATAATAGAACGCTTATCGTTATCTGTATAATATGTATAATAGTGTATAATATTTTTAAGACCTTTCTCACATTCCAAATGTTTTTCTTATTGTTGTTTGTTCACATACCATTTGAAAACGAATCTGAAGTTTTCCATGAAAATTTGTCTATTCGTAGTTTTGTCAGACTTTTATCACTTTCATCGAGATAAATATCTACTGTAAGTATTGTAAATTGTTTGTTCTCCTTTGTTATCGAAGTGGAGACGTATGCTGTTTGTTTGTTTGTTTACTAGTTGATGGACTTATGCATAATAGCTGCATAATGCTATGAAATACGGAAGCTTCTATAATTGTTTGTCGTTATTTGGTTTCTTATTTCAAATTTCATGACGAGTTTGCATAGTAGTAAAAATCATTGCGACCGAGTGATTTTGAATTCGATTTGCCCATGGCTATCACAAATGTAGCTTGAATAGATTTCTTGAATACGAAAGTGAGGCTTTCAATTGAGGGTTTCGAAATGCGTGACTAAGAACGCAATAGATGCTTCAACCCACTCAGCTATTACGGAAACAAAAGAAATTGTCATATCTGCTGGTCTATGTAATTGTGTTTTTCCTATTCGTTAGTTTTCGCACAACAAATCGATTTATGTAGAATGTATGTCTTCTATACTTTTTTCGTTCCACTATAATCTCACAGTCGGAACGTACAAAGGGAACTGAGGAAATTCATTGCCATCTTTAAACTGAATGTTGCTTATAACGTCTTCCTACCTATGCTATACTAATCGGTGTTTGTTGTATGAGTATGCTGTCGATGAGATCACAGAATGACACCGAACTCTCTATGTAAATTTATGCATAAGTAATCCAAGTATATAAGCACTAACCACTTTCAAAAGTTCATTTTTCATGCATATATGTGTGTGCGTAACAACCACAGTAAATTTTGAAAGTCAATGGTGAATGACATTGACATTATCTTTTAATAAACCCTTTCTAGTCTTTGTTTTCATAGTTCAGTTTATTCATATAATCATTGTTTTAAACAGAGGTGCAGAAAAGAAATGTACTTTCAGCTAAGAATGTAATGGCTATGGGAAAACTCATATTGTCAACTACGGAGACGTTTATACACATTTTTTTTTTTTTTTGAAGTGGTGGAGCAACTCCTTGATGCCAGCCCAGAAATATTATCAAAACTTTACTCGATGTAATGTATATGGCTCTAAGCTGGGACGAGTATATCAGTAATAATGGTTTGCGCACCATTCTGTTAGCATCGTCGGCTCAAAAAATGGTTGTTGAGAGTACCTGTCTTGCAAAGAACGATATGCATAAAGTCTACAGGATTTCACGATCACACTCTCAACCAAATTGACCAGGTGTTGATAAAATGGCTCTACTTTAGTAACCTGTTGAATTGGTGAACATATCGAGAAGCCAATACCAACTCGGGTAAATTTTTTTGCTAGCGCGGTTCCAATAAATGATTAGAATAGCCCCCGGCTTGACTGCAGGCAATCAATCAAAACCAGATTAAAGCAGTAAAATCCATATAATCAACAATGGACTTCAGCAAGGTTCACTTCGTTGCCATAGACCATTGTCGTATACCTCTCTTGCATCCCCTACCATCTTGTGTTTTAAAAAAATTATACGGGATGAAGGCATGAGCCTAAAAGCTTCAATCCTCAAAAAGTCCAGCCAAATTATTGATTTTTGCTGACGACGTTTGCATCATTTGCCCAAACGAACGAGATGTCGAAGAATCCTTCATGAAAATCGACCAAGTGGCGAGGAGCATAAGTGTGCTCATAAATGAGGGCAAAACAAAACATAGGATGGCAACACCGGCATCAAAAACCATCAAGCATAGCCTCTGCAACAGTGAAAAATCACAGCTAATGGCGTCTGCGACGAAGAAATTCGCGGAAGGTTGTTGGCAGCCAACAAAGCCTTCTTCAGACTATCAAAACCATTCCACTCGAGTTTCTCCTACAGGAGGCTGAACGATGGTGCTGTCTATATAACGAAATATATGAACGATATCGTGAACGTGGGATTACTAATAAGATCAGGCTCAATAAGCTACGGTGGGCTGGTCGCGAAATTCGCAAGTCAAAGGCTGTGGGAATTCTTGGAGCAGAATTTTTGGAAAAAGACGAAATCGTAAGTCCTGTCTTGGTGAAGCCATGGTGTACGCCAGGTTGCCAAAGAATCGCGAAGAATATTGAAACCACGCTGCTTTATCTCTCCCTATAATTAATTTTCTTTTGCGGCAGGTCTAGATCGGATTGTTTTGCCGTTGACGATTACGAAACCTACTCTCACCTATGTCCACAATAAGCTATTTTTATCATGCTTGCTTTGTTTTCCTCACCGGGTTTTTGGCAAAGGATTTTTTAACAAAAAATTTTTTGGGTTATAGTTTCTCTTCATGCCGGATTTACACTCACCTCGAGATATAGCAAATGTTGCCAAGTATGAGAGTGGAAACGATCACCGCGTTTATTCTCGCCTGTTTTTCTCCATTCACACACATGCCAAACCATTTCAAGCACGAAAGTATGAATGGTGTTTTCCCGGCACCTACCTGTTTTATTAGGGTTTATGAGGGTCTCGTCTTAGCTCGAGGCCGCTCGAAATGTTGTAGGTTTTCCTATCGAATCAATAGGATTTGAAAAAAGTCTGGTGCTAGCTCCGTTAATGTTTACAAACCGATTAGGTTTGCCTACCAAATCATGGACAAGATGCATCATACCGGACAAGATGAATTAGTACGAATGGGCACGAGGTACACTGTTCGATTATTTGTAAACAAATTTCTGAACAGAGAATATGCTACCTATGTACCTACACCACATGCATATCTGCGCACTTAAACTTCACACACTTCAAATATTCTCAATGGGGACAGGACGAGTTTTTTGGCATACTGATATAAACAGTTTTGAGTTAAGACTTTGAATACTCGTCAAATGTTTTGGGAAGTAATTTCGCAAAATCCTCGACGAAACGTTCGCCATATATGTGAACGAGGCATAAGATGTTTTTTTTTTTTTTTTTTTTTTTTTTGTCAAAATCTAGGCTAAAGCCATTCGTGAAAAATTATTTAAATTATAGCTCTACTTGGCATAAGCTCTGAGTACATGAGAATGTTTCTAGTTTTCAGATAGTTAAAATAATATTAGTTTTTCGGTGAAACGTACAAAAAAATTATCCACCTTATCAGTGAAATTGCATAAAAACTATGCTGAAATAGTTTCAATACAATAAAAAGAATAATATTAAAAATAATAAAAACAAAGTAAAATAATCAAATAATACAATTTTCAAGATACAAATTGGGCAAAAGTATATTTTATCCATATTACGGAATGATATAATTTCCTCTACCTGTCTATAATAATTTATCTGGGAGGTCATGATCTAACCAATGGTTAAAATCCAACTGGCAAGCTGCTCCAAAGAAAGTTGAAAGGAAAGTAGTGGTATGTTGAAGTGCATAAGTGCGAGGGGATCTCGAATTTCACTCCAATACAAGTCAAATTTAAATCCGCTGATTAAAGTAAGTTTTCAGCAAACGAGCGAAGGTTTATTAAACATCTTATTATTGGGTTTCCACTACTTTTGGCATACTTTCTTTTCAACGTTACAAAGATCTTTTTCTGGAATTTTTGGGTTTTTGTCTCTCAAATAACATACTTGGATTCCACTGTCAAAAAGAAAACATTACATTGCACATGTAATGTCGCCTCTTTATTATGGCCCACGATGGGCCACTGCAATGGTTACCATCATGGGCCACCATCACAAATTTGATTCACTAGATGGAGCAGCCCTGATTTTTCGGTTGCACATGATAGCCCGCTTTGATGTGATGAGTAAAACTGCTCCCAAAGCCATCCTCACCATTTCACCACTGTCGACCACTATAAACCATCGTCCGCCTACACAATGGTTATGGCCAGCATTGGTCCCCGTTGAGCCATAATGTACAGGTGGCCTAAGAATGTCGATTGAATATTTTGACCACTCTATTCATATTTACCACTAAGACTAGAAAAGGTTTAGAAATTAAAACATTATTTCGACCAATTACATTAATACTTGCGGAATGGTTATAAAATGAATTTCTTTCGGTGCGTGAATATGTCATTATTTTGTTAGTTGAAAATGAATAGTTGCTTTTTCTTTTTTTTTTGTTCGTTAACTTATTTATAAATATGCTTATGAAATAAGTATTTATATTCACATATTACCCAACTATATCACTAACACCTAAACAGATGTTTATTGGTATTTTCTGTTAATATTTTTTTTACAATAGTTTACATAATTTTTAGTTGCACTTATATATTTATTAATTTGTTAGTGAAACACGAAGGGCAGTGATTAACAACGTTCATTTGTTTTTTTTTTCTTATATATTCTATACGAAGGTCTGTATTCTTATCTCCTGTTTCATAAACAGCTTAATGAAATAGATTTAAACGTCCAGAATAAATAGAAAATAAAGTACATTTTTATGTTTCGAACTGAACTTAGTTTTACAAGGACAAATCGAAATTATTTTTTATCAACAGTCGAATGCAATTATTTTCTATTTTGAAATAAATTAGTAAGTTTTAAACCGAGTGTGTTAAAATCTTCAAAATGGACAAGAATTAATTTATCTTTTTAATGCTATGATGCGTTTATCATTTTCATAAATTTTATACCTTTGTAATATAATTAAAGCAGTCCTATACAAGCGCCGCGCTCTCGCTTTCTTTGCAATTTTTATAAACAGTGCATTTTTTAAACTATTTCAATGATGGAAACTGGGTTTTAGATTTGAACTAGTTTTAGATCGCCGGTAAAAAAAATTAATGCCAAGAGCAGAGGACTATGTTGACTTTGAATTGTTTTATACACCGTAACCAAATATATATAGCTGCACAGTTTTCTCTCACAATGCATTTTCATTCCCTCATTATTCTTCCTCACTGAGCTTTTCTCAAAATATATTTTATTTAAGGATGTAGAAAACTATCTCGTGAAAAATTTAAGTATGAATTTCAGTCGATTATTTCTGAAAGTTGTGCATAGTTTAGAATACATGTATTGATGCGTGGCACTATTTCATATACTTTATTAATTTGCAGAAGCTACCGGATGCACGTCCTCAGAATCGATTCCAAAACAAACAAAGCTTGAATGTCGAACATTTCGGTATGTCGAAAAAATCGTTTTCAGAGAAACTAGCTTAATTAACTTATTTTATTGAACTCTATTTACAAGTTATGTACATAAGATAGATTTACGAAATGTATATTTGTGACAATTATTCCATATTGCTGGTAAACAGTTGCGATCGCTCTGCACAGTTTTATATTGGATTCATAGCTATAGGTCATGCACCTTCGCGTCCTCTCAATTTTGCTCGTTTCCTTTATTTACACAAGATCCAGTTCACACGGTTCTTTAAAGCTTGCTTTTTGCGATTGAGCATAATTTATCGTATTAGCTAGCATTGGGCATCGCCATAAAATTCAAGTCGGGCTTTAGCCGAATGGTATTAAATTATAGGGTTTCAGTCAACACAATGTAGTAAAGCGAGCTCGAAAAGAGGTAGGAAGCTGATTAAACTATTGATTACCGACTGGAAGTTTATTAACTAAAAAAAAATAATCTTTGGTTTCAGCTCTGATTTGAATATTTAGAAGACGATTGAGACAGCTATTCTTTTGAGAACTTCACTCACTATCCGACAATTTCAATGAATGTCTTAGACATATGTATGTACAGAAATCAATCATTCGACTAGAAAAGTTAGTTGTCATCGGTGTACTTATAATACTCTCTTCTCCCCGCAATCATGTTCACGTACCATCTCACTCCAATATTATTATGTAATGCAAATGTTTCTACTTATGCTCGTTACTATGACCAACACTACTCTCTTTGTTCTCAAATTATCATACATCGAAAACAATAATTGAATAAGGACGATAATATACATGCAGCAATAGTAATTACAGATGCAAAGATTATTCAAAATGAAAGAAATCAAAAGAACTGCCGTGGCTGCTGCCGCTACTCTTATTGTTCTGTTTCGCTTAAAATTTAGGTACGGTCATCAATCGCCTTCGGGTCCCTCGGAGAAATGTCCTCGAACATCTAATGCGTTGGCCAATTGCAAGATAATATGCGATAACGATGGATGCTCCAACAATTCGTTTGCTGGTAGCGGAGGTTCGCAACGTGGTCGCATATGACGTCCACGAAAAGCTCGATGCAATCGAAGAACAACATCACAGAATACAAAACGCAGGATAAGAGTTCGCAGAAAATCATCACCGAAGAACTGAACATAAGAGGGATCTGGAAAAAGCAGTGTTTAAGCGCAAGTACAATATTTTATTTTATGAATGATTAATGGGAATGGAATGGTGAGCTAATGGTAAAATCGTTTCTAAATAATTTATCAAACGTGTAGTTTAGTTTGCTATGAAAAAAACTACATGCGTATGCGTATTTTTGTTTGCTGTGTATTGAGTGTCTTGTTGATGTGACTCAATTTTTCGGGTTGTTAAATGGAGAGCCATATTATTTCAAACATATTTTGAAACGGGAATGGTATCTTGGTAGTTAAACTCGAATCCTCATTCTGACATAGGAAAGCTTTCACTGCAAAAGGAAATATCCCAATAAAATTTGGAGACTATTGCTGTAGTGCTGGAAAGTCCATCCTTGCGTTGAAAGCCACTTAACAGCTGAATGACCAGTAAAAAAATCCAAATCGGCATATTGCATCAATTCTTGCTATTTGTCAATAATTCAGTAGAAACAAGAGCCAATTATGTTTCTAGTAATCCAGGTCATTGACGTGCTTCTCATCTCTGAGGGACGTACATAAAAATTAACAGACTCAAGTGTAAAAATTAAAAATCACGACGGTAAAACAAAAGGTCGCTCAGCTATTTTCATCAAACGTAGTCTCCAGCATTATTTTCTTGTTGGCGTTGAAGAGAAATTTTAAAAGAAATTCATCCAATCAACATCTGTATGCTTGTGAGAATGATGAGGGTTTTTTCGCTTCAAGAATGGGCCACCTATATTACCTAACCAAGCATACCATATCCTCAGCGCTAGTTGATGAATTTTTTTCTTTCGTTCGCTTGGGAGCAATTCACAGTAATAGGCTATTACAATAAAAGGCACACCTTCCGCGGCTTACGACTGATACCACCTAAAAAAAGAACTCGCAACCAAAGCTACAAAATTACAGTCTTCGAGTTACATAATTCATCATCTCTTTCACTGTCCTATAAACTTGAATACGATTTTTGAATCAGTAAGTTCGAATATCTAAGGGAATATTGACATAGTTTATAAAAGAAGAAGTTACTTTTGATCCCCCCTTGAACAACTCTCCAGATATTCTTCAATAAGAACATGCAGCGGGTAAAACAGCGGGTACTAGCATGTATCAAGTATGATCACACACTGGTCTCTGAGATACCCAAGCTTTGACTGAATGGATTCCTCAGGCGAGTCAGGGGTAGAGTGCGTCATGAAATTAATCGCTGCCAACTCGTATTCACTGATTATGACTGAAGTGCATACATTTTACTTTCTCCAGATGAAGATCATCCTTGATTGCTGATTGTTAATGCAAATTTAAAAAAACGATGCCGCCATGTTCTTCGTCTTTTTGCCGCCCTCTCGATCTAGATGAAGAATTCTAGTGCAGCTAGTTCAGATCTTAGAAGGCTGTCAATCTCACCTGTGAATGTCGAAGGGTCAATAGTCCCCTCTTGTTAGCACGCTAGTCTCAAATTTATTTTTTCAGTGCCAGGTCTGAACAGGAAGCAAGCCAGACTATCTCCTTGTGGGATCCCATTGAAGATGTTGAATGCCTGCGTAGCAATCCAGGTATTTTTACTTGGTTTGTTTGGAATGCCGTGTTCTCTAATTTTTTCTTATAATCCTGACTATGCTGTCATAGGCTCATATGGTAGAATATTATATCCTAGACATTTTTCCATCGCCTGTCTAAGGCTGTTATTGTGATCAATGTGTTCAGTAGAAATTGTCCTCCCGAAGCAAGGAAATCAATCAAATTAGTCAGCAGAGGAAATTAGTGAAAGTTAAACTCAACAATATTTCCATGAACTCGTATCAAGCCCACTAACCCAAATATCTTAGAATTTGTCTCAATGAACCAGTAATCTCGAAGCGGCACATCGATTCAAAAAGGCAATAGATACAGGTTGAAGGCCAACAAGCATTCTCTTCGGTTTCTTGTTTTCAAAGTGTTGCTTTACACGCCCATTCTCACATTAATATCACAAATATAGTACACAGCATTCAATCGAAGATCCAATGATGTGTAACTGAAGCGTAGAAGAAAATAATAAACCCAAGTGAGCTTGAAAAACAACATCTTATATTGTAGTTTTTACTGCTTGAAAGAGACCTGATGCAGCTTACATTCTCGTAAAAATGTGCTTCTAACTTATGATATTATCATCTTTGTATTTTTAGTTGGGTCTATTTCAGAATCGTATTTTTTTAAATTTGCTTGCTCCAGTTGTCCTGATCATGGTGCATACTTTCATTCAAACTTGCAGTAGCGCTTATCAAGCACTCCCCGGTCTAATTTAATTTGGTCAGGATTTCAAGCAAATGAGATACATTTCTCGTCTCTTTTGAAGCACAGCACACTCACACTAAAGCCCCCTGATTTGAGCAGCAACTCCAAAATTGTCGACGCTGTTTTAGTTCCGGCCGTAGAGAAGAATGGTTCTTTTTTGACTTCGCAACGCAACTATGAGATGTGTAAAATGTGTAAGCATTTCCTCTAAAGCAGTATCAATAGAGATCTTTCCGAGCTTCTAAAGTTTCCATGGCCTGATAGAAATCATCAGTTTCAGGGTTGCGGTTTTAGTACCTGGCATTCCTCAGCTCGCATTTCATAATTCCACAGACCTTGCTTGAGTTTATTATGGTTTCTGATTAAATCCTGGCTGTATTCCCCGTAAATAGGATCTGGAAAGTAAGACAAGATCTGAGGGATCCCAAATGAAAATGATGCGCATGAGCTGTGATTTTTGGTTTGTAGTTTTTAGAGAAATTGAGAACATCCTTTAAAAGGAACTATATAGTGAATGAATATCTAATTGTCATTATTACATTTATCTTTAATGTCCCCACAATCAAAATCTACAAAACCAAAATTAAAGCTCATAAATCAGACATTCCTGTAAACAGACCAACTGTAAAGGAAACCTCGAAAACAATATATTTTAAATTACCAATGGTAGTGTCAGCGTGGGGTAAGACACTTCGCATTTTTAGAGAATTTAATTATACTGAAGCCCTTCCGATTTTATGATTGATGGTACAGGTACTCCGAAAATTGAAATCTCGATTAATTATTTGTAGGACTTTGAAAGCTCTTTAGCTCGTTTAGCCTTGTAGGGGAGAGCACTGGCTACTGGTGTGTGGGGTCCTTGGTAACCTAGCCCTGAGTAGGTATCTGAGTCAAATCAGCGGATGTGAATATAGACCAAAACATCAGGGGACTCCAACTGTTCATCAGAAAAAATCAGTCGACGAAAGGGTGAACTCTAAAATTCTGTCATCGCGACACTCAAACAGTTTGTATATCATGTGTGACATATGTATTCTGCAGGTGTTCTGCCTTATTGATGTATGTATCATCTACATGTACCCATCTAAATAATGAAGCAAAAGAAAATCTATAGATTTGGAATGTCTACAGCCACTAAATATCAGCTAACAAACACATTTACGCTCTACGTGAAGATGAATTAGTTATGAAGAAATGAGCTTACATATTAAATTACCTATGAATCCAATTCCTTGTTCGATTTCATCGATACGACACCTCGTCACTAACCGCGAAGCCTCTGTTACAAAACGATCTACATAAGTTTGACATCGTTCCCAGTGATGTATGGGCACATCACCAACATTGCAGATGTAACAGAGAGCTGTTAGTGGCGAGTGAAGGAACAAAGTAAATAACGAACCATGCTGTTGAACGTCGACTAAAAAAATCGAATAATTTAGAATAATTTTAATTTTTATGAGAACAAGGTTAAAGTTGAGAGCATACCTTGATAGGCTGGGGGCACATCTTGCGGTGACATAAGAATAACAAGTGGTGTACCGAAATAACGCGGTATATGTTGAAAGACAAATGAATTATCCGAGTCGACTATAATAAATAGTGGACGTCTTGTAAATGGATATAAGTCACCAGGATAGAGGCAATGTGGCTCTTTATAGGACTTTCCTCGAAACGCCACTCCACTCTCCATACCGTCTCGTTTCACGCTTGTTGTCAGACCTCCTAATTCGTAGCCATCTGCAAAAAAATTCTATTAGTATCAGCCCATCCATCTGCAATAGTATTTTCAGTTGAAGCTTGCTGAGCTCAAGCAGCAGAACAAAATGAATGGATTAAGCCATAAACTAAAAATTATTTTTTTCCAACGGACACTGGAGACGAGAATAGATTACCCTCGAAATATCGATGTTTTTCCAGAAATTAAAATATATCTGGCTTCTAAAGGAATAATTGGCCTTTAAATTAAAATATTTTTAAGCCTAGAGAAAGTTGAATCTCATTAAAACAATTAAATATTTTATATTATATTCTTCCACACAATTACTCTACGGAAGATAAATATTCAAAATTCTAATATTACAATAACCTTGAAATGAGTTAATGTAAAGAAAGGTCAAACAGTGCCTTAATCGTCGGAAAACTCGAACTTATCCGCGACCTGCTACATATTTTTCTATTTTTGCTTATAAGATACTGCAGGTTTACAAACGAGTTGTTTAATGCATTTTCCAGTTTTTTTATAACTCGAAAGCATCACAATTGAACTACTACTCCCCCATTAAAGTTTTAGTGCACTGAAACAGCATCGCGGTTGCATTCAACTGAGACTCCTTATCAGTGATGCCAGATCCAGATTTAAGTCTGGAGATTGCCAGTCTTTCACAACGTTTTCCAGATACCCAGATTTTATTCAAAATTTCCAGATTTTTTACACTTATACTGAAACATTTATGTTTTAAATGTTTAAGCAAAAGTTTGAAAAAATCACATAACGCAAATCAAAACGTCAAACAAAAAGGTACAGAGTTTGAAAAGCTCAGCCTGCGGCTGGATTGGAAAGGGATTATTTAGAGAAAACCAAAATAGAGGATGTGAAATTTTGAATTGAAATGTAATTTTTACCATAGGATAACCTTTACTAGGGGGCTGCAGTGAATGCCTAGTTAAATGGACTCAAAGATTAAATATTTTAGTATTTAAAACGCACTGTTCAAAATTATATTGTGTTTGTGAACCAAATATGTCAGTATCAGTTTCATGGATCCTGAAAATGTTGTTTCGAAAAGACCACCTTCAACTATCGGACTTTGTCAATGTTTTACAAACTTAATAAAAATATCAGAATCGCAGAATATAGGTTCACAGTTATTAGAGCTGAGGAATATTAAATTCACCGATTTCAAAACCGGCAATGCTAAGTTATTTTGGAAACAAGTGGCAGGAATTGAATCATTAGAACGCAAGACTGCTTTTCCAATTTTGAGTACTTTTGTTTTTCACCTATTATCCTTACCCAATTCTTCCACGGTGTAGAAATAACGTTCTCTCAAATAAATCTCAATAAACGAAAAAAAAGCAATTGATTACAAATAAATACTCTAAGTGGCATACTTTTGTCTAAAGAATATTTAAAATCAGAAATGAAACTTATGCAGGTATAATAGAATCAAAAATATTTTCAGAAAATTTGTATTAAAACATAATCATAGTACGCTGATAATAAGTGTTATGAATTATTTTTTTGTCAAGCATTGTTTTTTATGGTGAAATAAATGGTTTTTATTCAAATGAACTCGTTTTTACTGAAACGAAGCTACATTTTTTTTTTTGAAACTAAAATTCCAAGGTTTCTCTGGATTTTCTGAAAAAAGTGTTCAAGACTCTCTGTATTTTTTTCTGGCAACGCTGCACCCTATGCACATTTATCAACTTAGTGAACTCAATACAACTTACAATCTTCCGGGTGCTTTGTTGTCGAAAAACATCCGTCTGCGGAAATATATAGTAATAATGCACCGCCTGGTGGTAATTCTTTAAATCCACTAGCTAAGAACACGAGAAGTTGACTAATTGAAGGCTTGTACAAAAGATATTTGTGAGGATTGTCGCGATAATGTCGTCGTTCACCATTTTCCAAGTAACCTTTCGATCCCGGTACACCGTACGGTGGCATTCGACTTGCCGCAGGACTAGCATCATGTCCTGGATGATGTGGATTAGCTGTTTCAGTTGGTTCACGTTCTAACGTTTGTAACATTCTGGTATGAAAAAAAATAAAATTAATGCATTCTTCTGAAAAAAATTAAAATTAGTGCATTCAACTTAAGTTAGTATTTGATTTTTTCTTAAAAAGCAGGTTTGCTTTCATTTTCCTTTTTTCATTGAAGGCAAAAGTACCGTTATGAAAAGTAAAACCAACTTAATAAAACGAGCATTCATTAAAACAATAAATATTCTGTGAATTTCACTGTTAATATAACCGTTTAACTTAAGAAGTTTGCGAATGTGATTTTAAGTTAACTTATTTTCATAATAAGACATGTATTGTAAAAATTAAGTTCTTGTAAAACTTAAGATGTAGAAATTCAAGTTTCACAAGTTTAGTAGCTCACCTGAACATGTCCATTGTTAGCTCTGAAAATTTCGCTTGCTCGCACGCCGATCCAACAATTAGAATCTCCTGCAGGCTCAGTGTCATATGGGGCGATCGTTCACATGGCGGTGTTGTTAACGGCGATAGTCTGGAACCGGAACCACTGCTCATCAGTTTGTGTAGTCAACCTATTCAATCAGTGCACCCATGGCCCGTGCTTTCGAATGGGGCGAGTATGTGTAATGATGTGAGATGTGTGTATGTGATGTGGGATTTATCGAAGCTAAAGAGGATCACTAGAGTATCTAGGCTGACGAGGAAAATGGGATAAGAAAAGGCAATATTCTCACAATGAACTGGTAGACGCACTGAAATACACGTACATGCTTCAGGAGACCAATCGTTATTTTGAAGGTGCTAGCTGGCAAACTAGAATCGGTGAGGACTTTCTATTATGATAATAATTTGTTGCACATCATTCTCGAAAGAATATGGCTATATCATCAACGAACCAAAGAACAATCATTTGATCCAATTCAAATGCCAGTTGAATCGAATGTAATATTCCATCAGTAGCCATTGTCTCATAATTTAATGGACGTCAGGATGCAAAAATGTCCCCAATAACCCGAGATCCCTAAACCTGGAAAAAAGGGTTTTAATCCAGCTGCATACATAGGAAAGCAAATATTTAAGTGTAACTGACAATAATTAGAACTGTCTTATATTACAGATGTGAAAATTGGACTCTCGCTTCTGAAAGCAAGCTGGATATCTTTGAAAAGTGGGTGCTCAGACGAATAACGGAGGTAGATGGGATAGGAACCGATAACAAAAAGCAAGAACGATGGTAGTCTGCTTAATGAAGCTACAGAAGTTGCAGTGGGCTGGTCATGCATTTTGCAAGGACAAAAGTCGAATACCTAGACTGCTATTCGGAAAACTAAAGGGCGGAGACCAATGAGAAGAACCAGGAAACGTTGAGTAGACTCAATAGACGAAGAAAATGCTGCGCTACTCGAATTTCGAAACTGGAGAACGTGGGCCGGAGATCGAAATTAATGAAGGTTTTTGAGCGTTTATCTAGGAGGCAGTTGACCGAAAGTGAAAGGGAAAGCGTATCGCTATTTCCTGCAACAGCCAAGCTGCGCTAGTGACGCAAATTGGCCAAAAATGTAGGCCACGATTGAACTCTGTCATGCGGTCCAATAAGGTGCATCTGTTTTGGGGTCAGAACACTGCGATGTTGAAGGGAAAAAAACTTCTGATACTATTATGAAGTGAGGCTCAACACTTTCAATACAGGGTCCAGAATCCGCCTTAGGTGTACCGACTGTATCTGTACAGCCTATTTTAGGAAGTGGGTGGCCGATACCCATAAAAAGACATGGCTATCTTCTGATGTGGCGAGGCATCCGAAATTCTACCTCTCACAACCTAACCATGGAAGTGCAAGATTCTTCTTCAACAAGAATAAGAAGAGTTGCTAAGCGTTGACAACCATACTGACTGATCACGTTTGCTCTCAGATGACAATGTGCAGTCAAAAGCGCTCCTGGTACTGATTGTGGCCGGTAATATTGGGCTGATATTCTCTAATAGCGGCAGTAACTATATCACATTGAATAGTGAATAAAATAACAGCGAGCGGAATGATAGCTGAGAAAATCATTAAGGACGAAATCACAACAAAAATCACGGCGAAAAATCTCAGTACAATATTGCCGTGACCCAAATCACTTTGATCGAAAGTCACAGAGCCAGCAAAAACTATGATTCTGTCCACTCGTAGTTTGTTCGCTGTGATTGCGATCGCAGTAATGTTTTGCTGTAAATTTGAAAGCTGTGATTTTTTCCCGACATGTGAATTTGGAACTTACATTCGAATCGAATTTTCTGAGTGATATTATCTCAGAAGTGCGTGATCCGATCAAACAGAAATTTTCAGGAAATATTGATGTCTATACGAAGTAGCTGAGTGTCAAGTTATTTTATAAATATACTGAACCCATTTACGACGGCGGACATTGTAGTGAATTTTCAGAATTTTTTAATAAACATTTGAATAAAGTTGAATATGGAACGAAATATGCACGTTTTCTTTGCATTCAGTCAGCTCGGTCTTTTTAGTGGTCTCTATGCGCTTGAGTTGAATATGTTGAATATGAATATATTCAGCAACACCACAAAAATCTAAAGTGAAAAATATTTACTTCTACTTATAGCTCATTTTGATATAGATATTCTTATTATGTTTGGCTGCTGAAAATAAAGTTATTGTTGTCCTTCTGTTTTGTACTTTTAAATTAAGCTCCGCTCGTCATATCTTGTTCCCAAATCTTTGCAGTGACTAAAAATCACTGCTTAAAATCACAGTGGTTTTAAAATCACAATTAAAGTTTCATCGATTATTGATTATTACTTTTTCCAACACTAGTGGTCAGTGCTCAGCATAGAATGTTTATGCTGATTTGGGAATGGAGGACCCTCAAATTTGAAAAATGACTTTGTACATTACATACAAAACTTATATCGCTGATCTGCAGTGTGTACAATTTTTTTAATTCAAAATATTTCAAATTATTGATTGTTTGCATAAAATGATTAGTCGTTAAACAACTTATCAAAAAAATATCTCTCTGACACATAACTAACAACACAAAATTATGATACTGAGATTGAATGAGAAGCTAGAAAGTTAAAGGTACAACGTTAGAGCAGCAGTGAAATCATAAGCTGAGTCTGAAAACAATGCACTATCAGACCAATACTAGAATGAGCTACTGCGCCTATCTGAGCTTGCAGCAATCTTAACATTTGCAGAGTAGGCGACTATTTAAAGAAATATATGTAAACAAAGTGATGATAAGTATGAAAAGTGGAACAGCTAATTGTCTTCATTACGCGAAGAAAACTTCTCTCGGAATGTAGTGAAAGAGATTAGAGCTTCCGTTTCTAGAAAGACTATTCATGTTACGAGCTTCTGCCCCACGATATCCATAATAAAGAATCACAAGATGGAAAACTACACGATACATAAATATCAAAGTCACATTTTTCCAATTGATGCAAAGAAGTTTTTGAAAACAGCCTACATTTGCAATTGTAGTTCATGGATATCCGGTTGAAATTTATCACATTTTTCTTGAATTCCACATATTTTTAAAATTACTTTGAAACCCCATCGAATGTCTGACATCATTAATACACTCCCATCAACTAAAAATGTTTCTGAAACTGAAACATTAAGAGACATTTCAAACGACCAAGGGATGGTATAAAGCTAGAGGACCATAGATGTTACTAATAATAGTCTAATGAAGTCATGTATAATGTAAATGAACTATTATGTTAAGCTAAAATGCATGTGTTATGTTAAAATGCGACTGATAATGGCAATGATTATACTGATATACATTTACAGAAAGGGCAGGTGAGATAATATAACTTGAAGATTCCAAATTGAACCATACTCAAAACAAATCTATAGGCACTTTTAAAATTAAACGGCTGACATAAATTATAGTATTCACAAAATTATACACTTAAATAGTAGAGTTATTGTGGGCAGATATTCTAAAAGGAACGAATTGTCGAAAATGTCAAGAGAATACTAAGGAAGCGACTAATGATTTCGAATGATATAAAATGATTTCATGATATACGGGCCAATTCTTATTCAATATCATATGGTATTATAATACTTTCAATATTTTATAGAAATATTACATACATTGAAATCACTTATTATAAACACCTAAAGCAAAACATATCATACATCCATTGAAAAGTGAAGAAAATCATAATTGACAAATATCAGCAGACGCATTAACATTACGAATGATACGCTATTAACCTTAGTACAAATGAAGATTTTTATGAAACAACACGCCACTCAATAAAAAAAAACAAATAAGCTGCAATTTCAAATAAATCATCTAATGCACAAACAAACAATTGATTGAAAGTTTTAAATATTTATGAATAAATTATTGACACTCCAAATGTTTATTCATAAGCCCTTTTGTGCTCTGTGCAAAATAAAATGTCTAGTCTAGTTTTACAGCACTGCTAACTATCAATTTGACTTTCAAACCTAAACACTGATTCTTTGAGCCTAACTAAATACTCTTACAATGATAAATTTTTAAAAACAGTAAGAATTACGGTTTGACAGTCTTTTGCTAAGAATATCGTCCCGTCCAAACTGCATTCCTACAGCTTTGAGTAGTTGATGTAAAACTTTCTGGGTGAATATGCATAATTGCAAGACTGTGAGGTAATCTGAAGATTATAAGCTTGACATCAAAACAACTTGTTGAAGCTTGCATAGTCAAATGCTGCAGAAAGTTTTACTTCCTAAAAGCAAAATAGTATAGAGGCTAAATATTTTTATTTAGCATACATAATTTAAAGAAATAAAATCTACAGGTCTGTATATTTACCTATCAGCATGTTCAGAGTCCCTAGAAGCTTTTCCATCCGCAAAAGAATAATTCTCTTATGATATTTTCAATATATGCGCTAACGTCTAACTATGTGCCTAACAAATAAATTCAATCAACTCTTAACACTGCAATACACTATCTCACCCTTGCATTGGCACCTATACATACTGTACTATTACCCATCCTGCCATTTTCTATACCAGTCTGAAAGGTTATCAGTTGAAAGTTATTGGAAAAACGGTTTTGCCAAAAAATAACTATGATGTGTCTGACTTTCAACCGAAACTGAAAATTTTTTTGAATTTTTCCAATAACTTCAATGCCTGACTCAGTCAATATGTCTAACTTGTGTACCTACGTCCCTATTGTTGTATATCTGTTATAACTGTGCACAGTTCGAATGTCCCATTGTACTGATGATTTCAAACTACACATACAGCACAACGGACCATTACGATAACTGTTTTGCGAAACGTAAAAATTACCATAAGAAAGCACGGGCTTGTAACTACTCTACAGAGAAATCAGGAACCGTGCTCACCTGTGCGACAATATAATCGGATTTGAGTCCGCATGTAGAACCGCAACAGCCGCTTCGGCTTTAATGAATCCCTTGATTTCTTCTAATACTAACGACCACTCTAAGTGATCTTCAGGTTCATATCTGAAATGAATAATAGATCTTCAATAATAATGCACCAATTAAACATGTAAAAGTTCTTACGTTGTTGTATATTCCTGTATTTGTTTTTCCAACTCTATTACCAATTCTCGTACTAACTTCATTTTCTTCAAGAGCAGACATACTACAATAAACCTTGCATAATATCGTAATTTCTTAACCATAAGATCAGGTCGATCTTCTTTGATCGCGCGCGAATAATAAGCTCGACCACGAATCGCTGCATAGAACTGATACGCTTCATTTAAATAATTTGTTTCACTTGTCCTAAGGCTGAAATAAAAAAAAAATATGGAAGTTAGAAATACTGCCAAAATAATTTTATTTAGTAATTCATATTTACTGCTGATTAAAGAAAAATACAAACGAGACAGAGCGCTTGATTTGTGTGACACAATTGACAGACACCCAAATAACTCTTTAACAATCTTGAAAACTCAAAATTTTCACCTAATCCTCAACTATTCAAGCGGAAGTGCCAAATGCTACCATCAAATAAAAGCCGGAGCCAAACTGCTTACAACTAAAAGTGGAGTAAAAGCGCAATATCTGCATCAACTCCAGGAAAAACTCAGTTCGCAGGCAGAAGAGTCAGAATCTTTTGGGTTCCTGGGGGCCTATTATGAATCAAAATCCGAAATCGGAATTCATACGATATCGTATTTTCGTATTATGATTTGCTGTTTGCACGGGAATCCGCCAACTTCGGATTGTAAATTCCGAAGGCGAGTCGTCTAATCCGACAGCTCATTTGTGGTCGGATTTTTTGGCGGATTCTGGCGGGTTTTTAATTTTCGAATTTCTTTGTTTTTTTCGGTTCGATTGATATGCGTACGTAAAACTTGAAATTCCGGTAGCTGATGGACACCGTGTATTATAAATCGTAATTTTGCCACCAATTTTAAAATTCGTGATATTACATTCTTATAAGATTCTCCTTAACTACTGGACTTATTTTGACGTATTAAATTTTAATCCTTATTTTTTGTTATTTCCGACTGACCATACTTAGGCAAAGCAAAATAAATTGCCATAGAGTCAATGTTAGCAAGCTCCGTACCAATTTTTTAAATTTAAATAGCTATTTTGACACTTGATTGGAAATATATTGGAAATCTGGAATCGATTCAGCTCATTCGAGTGAAGCTGTCTGCAGTTTAAAATGGGAATTAAATTCTGATTTCGTAATAGATCATAATACGAAATTCCGACCATTGGCGAGTAGGAAAATTTTACGAATTCCGATTTCGGAATTTGAATCATAATAGGGCCCCTGGTCATAAAAGTATTAATAGGAATAAGAAAGTGGGTGTTTTTCTCTAGGTAAACCCCAAGACATCCCAATTCCTATCCAAACCGCAACACACTTAAACGAACTCAATATGATGTAGATTGTGGTGGTCATACAATCTTACAGCAACTAGCTTCTTACTCGCGTCAAACGGGTAGACGCTGCCTTGTAGCAGTCTCCACAAAGTGACACCTTTAGGAAGTGTCTGGAGCCTGGAATCTCAAAAACAATCGAGCATCTGCTGTGCCACCAATTTCCGCTTTGTTGGCTGGTGGGCCTAACATATGTACGTGGCGGATCAGAAGCTGAAGGATATCCTTTGATTTGATAAGATATATGGGGCCTTCATTGGTCACTTGGGCTGAACATTTAAGCATCAGATCTCCTTATCTAATACCGCTACGGACCAGTAAGTTGGTGCGTAGCCTAGAGTCAGCCAGGAAAACCTAGCTTAAAGCATTTGTTTTATCCAAAAATAACGGGAATTTCTGAAAACCTTTCTAAAATAAGGTAGGGAGATAGTTCCACTAGATGTTATCCCACCTCAGTTACGGGGTGTCGCACTCTGGAAAAGGACTAAATAGTAGTAAAAAATCGTCTCTCTTCGCTATAGTGCTTCCTTCATTCAAGGACAAGGTAAAGAATGTTGCTGATTAATATTCAATCAATTCATCTGCCGCCTTAGTATCTTCATTCGGTGTTACAAATCGTCACAAATAAAAGGAAATTGCACATAGTCCTTGCAAGTGTATAGTTAATTTACCAGTGCCACCGCGTAATGTAGCCACTGTGTATATTGAGCTAGCGACTGCAGATGCTTTGACTACTAGCCAAATCTTCGTCAACTTTCAACCTAGATGTTCTGTGACACATCTTGGTTATCATCAGCCTTCCAATGATTCAAAAGTACGACCCCACGATATAACTACTTTATTTTCTGAAACTATTTTGATTCTTCCATCTACTGTACTCGTATCTTTGCAATCGAATTATGCTTCAACAATATTCGACCTGAACTTTCGAGAGGGCTCCTTGAACCCCATCAGCGTCCTTGTGCTTTTTGGCCAGTAGCTGTCGCATGTCCACTCCCTCTAGAATATATCAGCGAAAGCACCTAACGAATATGGACTTGGACTTTAAGTCTACTACCAGAGCGTCCGTGGTCTAGGACCAAGCCAAATTATATCAAATTCAATTCTACCCTAGCCTCTGATGAGATTGCTTACTTAACGGAAACCTAGATGTCTAAATATGTATTTAATAAGAGATTGCTTCCTTTATAAAGCATTCTCCGAAAATACCACAATGTCTGTGAATGTGTCAAATCGAGTGGCGGTTTATTTCTAATTAGTATAAACGCAGCTCGCGATGAAATACTCTGTAGTGTGTTTCCTCCCCCGTCAAATGTGTTTTTCTTGATTGTCTGTTTTTTAGAGCAAACTTCTCTGTCATGGCTACCGAAATAAATGAAATACTCTGGTTCTACTTCCTTTGTGAGCTTGGTATTTTTTATGCTTTATAAAAAGGTAAATCATTCTTTTATAACCTGATTTTGCGTTTTGCCCTAACCAATCATCCGTCTAAAACAAATGACGTTCCCTAAAACTTCAACCGCTCTTGAAACGAAGAGAAACAAAAGAAACGTAGTAAATATAAAAGTGCAGGTTTCCAAAAAGACACATGAGTATAAAAGACTACGTTTCGAAATGACAAAAAATGTGACTTAAAAAATACTGGCGATACCAAGTTAGCCTTAAGTCAAAAATAAACTAAAACAAAAGTATGTTAATTTTTTCATCTGTCTAGTAAAACTGATCTTTCAATCTATTATTTAACCTCCAGTTCTGAGAGAAAAAACTTTATAACGAAGTGTCTGCGTCACACGGAATTCTTAACAAAAAATTTAATAAACACAATCTAATCTTAATTCAAATATTGGTACTCACTAATAATGATAATACAGTTGACCAATTTTACTAGCTATCTCTCCAATTTGCCATCGTTTCAAACCATATTTCGAATCGAGAATTAATCGATGTTGCTGCTGAAATTTCCATAATTTCGTATAAACATCGAACGTCCGGCCAAAATATGCTTGCCACTGTCGATGACCGTACTGTGGCAGATCCCTAAAAATATACAAACTTTTATGTTCAAATTGCATAGTTGAAGTACCATTAAAATTTAATTTACCTCAACCCATTGAAGAGTTGTTTCGATTTTTCCAACAGGTGGCAAAACTCCAAAACAATTTTCCTATCCTGTTCTTCCGTTGACTCCATTTTCACCATGCCGTCAAATATTTAAATTTCTAAGCCTGAAATAATACAATTAAAGGTACTTTTTATTTTATTGATTTGTTACTGTAGCAAATATGTAATTGTGTAAGCAAAGCGTAATGGTAATTATTTAATGCATCTTATAACTTTAGTTTTACATGATGGATAGATCTCCCACAAACGACGCATTTGTTCTAATTTTTTTACTAAAAATCACACAATTCACTAGATATATTATTGGATCTTATAGGCCTACACTTATTCTTTATGGATCTCATAGGCCTACAAGTAGCCCAAGAATATGAACAAGCCGCAATGAACTGCGTTTCTTCTGCAAACTTTACTCTTTGACAACATCAACGTTTCTTTTAGCACGCTCGAGTTGATTAATTTAGAAATGCTAAAGCTTGCGCTAGTAGTTTGCTATTGTCAGTTCGAAATCGAATCTACAGCTTCGTTTGCCACTAAAAGATATGAAACATATTAATAAGTGCTCGGTTTCTACATACGCATGTTGTAGATAGATTCGGATAGATACGGACCATTACGTCTAATGTCTTGAGCGGAAGCTTTCTTTGACTCATAGTAATTTGCAATTTACGATGGATGGAGCTTTGTGCGGATTACGTCACACTCTGAAAGTATTGGATCATCCATTTGTTGTACCAAGTCAGGCAATGGTCTCTAGCAATACAATGGGAATCTATAATCTATTAATTACCGCAACTATAATAATCGGTTCTTAAATTTTTTTTTATATCTGAAATTGGACCAATATAAAATAGTATGGTTATTCGAATGATTATCATCATTTAATTTAAAGAAAATTTTCGGTCTAGTAGATCAGTGGTTTTTGCCCTCTATGATAATTGCTCGATAGCTAAGCCTAAAAGTCAAATTTAATGTTCCATTTTTAAGCCACTAAAAAATAGCTACTAAAAAAATTGACAAATTTCGAGTGAAGCCAGTATGGTTTTTCTTTGAATAAGAAGAAGTTGCATAAAATACTGGCTAAGATAATTGGTTGGTTGATTTCCATGGTGTGGGCTCAGATGGCCTCTAGCACTACAACCTCCTTCCTGGATTTATTATGCCTCTTCTGCAGTATATCCCATAGGATATCCACACCTTTTATGAGCTTAAATCTTAATTTCACTAGTGCTGGTCAGCGTGTAACGAGATTTTCTGTACTCTTCGCCGTTTGTCCACAGCATCGGCAGCAGTTATCCCACTCCCTACTGCCACGGTGAAGCTACTTTTTGCAAAGAAGTGGCCTACCAAGGGTCCACATAGCACTTTTATACCGCTATTGCAAACGACCACTTCCCTGCTTCTTCTGCTTTTTTTTATCGATTCTGAAGTATTCATTTTTTGAAACCCTGTAGATTAAGCCAGCAGCTTTTTAAAGCTCCAGTACGAAGTGGGACCAAGAGAATTTTAGCTCCTTCTTTAACATTAGTGTCAGCTTCCTTGTTTCCTTAGTGTCCCTCATGGCCGAGGATTCACTGAGGTCAAGACTTCTGTACTACTGTTTCATTAAAACCCTACCTTCCCTCAAAAAGTATAGCTGCATCTATGTAATGAGAACTTAAGAGCAGCTTGGCTACCCAATGAAATCTTGTTTCTAACCTATTCAGTGTCCCCTATTTTTATTATATACGTGGTTTTAAGTATCTCTCTTTAGGTAGGGGGAGTATAATTTACACCTGGATCCTATTTTCCTCTTCCTTCTTCACAACCTATCTTCGATCCATCCGTATACCTCATTTGAGTGCCTAGGAAGTAGTGGTCCATCCTCCCAATTTTTCCTCCAAGAAATTTCAAGCTTGAATATTTTATCGCAGGAGGGCCTGATGTTCCCCAGAAATCTAACTAACCTTTTAGGTCTCCTGGTTTTGACCTGTAGGCCCATTATAGTCTTACAGCATATTTTGCTGCTCTCTGTAGAATCTTGAGGTGTAGCAGTCCAAAGTTTAGAAAGACCTCCATTCCTGCTGTTGGGGTGGAGCTCATTGCTCTTGTTTGCATACCATTCTTTGAGGTTCGTTGAGATTGTTAGCAGCAACTTTTTCACTTCCACCATACTGCTCAGTGTTATCATATCATACCATCCTTCAAAAAGGATGTCAGGTCATAGCATCCTTCACAAAGAATAATATGACTCACCATTTGTTTGTTTTTCAAGTGCCATCTTGGAATTAGTTCCCAATAGCGTAAATGCATTTGTTTTGTAAACCATCATGACTGGTGTCATTCATTGTAGCTTTGTTTCGATGACTGTCCCACGGGAACTCTTGATCTTGGGGAATTACGAGATATTTTACTTCTTTCTGTAGTCTCACCGTTGTACTTTTAACTTTTGTGGCCCGTATCTCAATTTCACCTTCCCTGGTGAATGATTTTTTGTATCTGAAAATTTATGGTTATACCCTCTTCCTCACACCATTGTATTGTTTCATTTAAGGTCTGTTGTGCTCTCGATCTTAAGGTATGCGAGTCTGAACCTGATGTTGTCTCCGTAGCAAACAGCAGATAGCATCTTATGCTAAAGTTGCACTGGTTGCAGATAGGTCGATTATTGACAACAATTGGGTCAAACTGTGTGTAAGCACCTGTCAATTGTATATTGGCAATCAATTGCCAGCATTTGTCAAACAAATTGCCAATGAATTTGACAGCAGTGTGAGCATCACTTGGGAAAGCAATTGCCATACAATTGGTCCGCAATTTTGATTGACATGATTTTTGTCAATTTTTCTTGCTTGACATCCATGTGTTTGTATTAAAGATCTGTCGACAAAATGGAAGGCAGCTCCCAACAGTGGCGCAAAATCTCAGACCTACAACGAATCTCTCAGCAGTAGAAAATGTCTGATGCAGATTTGCTTCTTGTTTGGTAATTTGTGGCGTCAAGTTTTTCAACAAGAAATCGAAATCAGCTGTAGTGATTCTCGCAAAATTGTTGAACAGTTCCGGGTCATTATTTCTCAATTGTTCATTGAACTAAAATAAAATCATTCCCTGGGGGAATTTGGAGCAAACCGCTAACGCATGATGTGCATATTTTTCTCTTCGCACGTTCTTCCTCTTCGCATTTTGAGACCATAATAATACTTGCGCTCAATGCACACAATTCCATATGTGGTTTTTGTTTTTGTTGGGCCCTATGCTTTAGCGCTATATGTCTCATACACTTTTCAGTACAAATGAATCTATTTTTTTTTTTCAAATACTATTATGGAATGGCCTGGACTTGGCTGAATGAAGAACACTCCTTCGATTCCTGCGGTCAATTTTTGTCAAACGCGAATTGACGGCAGTCTGTCGAGCACATTTTGATGTAAATTCAAGCGTTATCATAAACAGCATTGTCATTGGCTTGCCCCGTTTGACATCAACAATTGACCTATTTTCAATCAGTAGAACTATAGCACTACTGTTGAAGAGGTAAGCTCATCCTCCCTGTGTACATCCCTTCCTAGTATCAATATTTTTAATTAATTATAATCATTCTCCTTTCTGCAGTGGCCTACGAGTCCCATAATGTTATTGCTTGCTGTACTCTAGGATTAGAAAGAAGCTCATGTTTGTGTTAGTTCAAAACCCTGTGCTTTCCCTCCTCTGCCCAGATAAACTTACAATTTCTGGTATGCAGGCCACATATTCTACCTTTGTTTGAGTCCTTTGTTATAGCCAGTGAGGTAGTAGAAATGGAGTGGACATGCCCATAACATTTACATTGAAGGGGATGCTAGTAATTTTTTGTCTGCTCATTGTCAAATCGGGTCAAATCCAAATAGTTCCCCTCCAATTCGACAATGAGCGATTTTATAGCTGTTCCCAATTTGGGATTGGGAATATACCGAAATTCGTGAGCTTTCTCTGCGCGTTATTGTATTTGTGTGTACACGATAGTTCTGTGTACGTACACGTCGGTTTTCATCATGGCGCCATCTGACTACTGCTGTTCACTTCGTTCGAGCATGTGCATGGACGCAGCTTTCCGATATGGCGGCTTCTGACCAAGGCTGCTTGCTTCGTGTCAGCACGTCCGTGTAGTCAGATTTCCAATATGGCAGATTCTGACTTATCCTATTCACATCGTGCGAGCATGCTCGTGCAGAAGATTTCCCCTAGCGGCTTCTGCTGATTGGTGCTCATTTCGTAAGGGCGTTTCCATACAGGGAAATTCTTTACATGGCGACTTCTGAAAAATGCTGTTCATTTCGCAGGAGCGTGTACAAACGGGCACACTTCTAATATGTCGGCTTCTGACAAGTACAGTTCACTTCGTTAGAAGCGTATTCATGTAAGGGAATTCCAATGTGGCGGCTTCTGAAATTCACCGTTTACTTCGTTGAAGCGCGTGGAAACAGGGAAATTTGTTTTATTGATGCTTCTGGCGAGTGCTGTTCAGTTAGTTGGTGCGTGTCTGGTGAATAGCGACGTCGCCACTTCATGCATCAACGTTACATGAACCATTTGAGATGATGGTTATGTGGTTTAGGCATTTGGCGGCACCGCGGCCGTGAATCGCATTCATGTTCTAAGCACATTTAAGCACTTTCGAGATATTCGATGATTTGTGTTTTGATTTGTACTGCAAATAAACAAATATTTTCGTTTTTTTTAAGTTAGATGTGTAACCATACAGCACACAATTTTAGCAGGAGATCAAGAACAGAGGTCATTTTTGAATATTGATTTTAGCATACTTCCACAAAAGATAAGTATTTAAAATTTAGCAGAATGATGCAGTAGAGCAGGGGTGGGAAAACGGTCGATCGCGATCGACCGGTCGATTGCAAACAGTTCGACAGTCGATCACAGACATTTTTAATAATTTACTAGGTTAATTTAAAATGTGAACTAAAAATTTAGTTGACGATTTATTCAGTACATTTTGGAATGGGCCTTGGTAGATCCAATCGGACAGTCCACGCAGTTTCAGTTCACACAAAAGCTCGCAGAGCCTTGGTGGCGGAGAAGCCAACGGGAAAATCCGAGATAGCTATGCTCTCGATTTGTGCAATTTATAGATTTATATCATTTTAGTAAAACTGCTTCACTAAATCTCGTATACGTATACGGTTGTTTCATTTCCTTAAATCTCTCTGTTCTATACACCTTGCCTGCTTTTGCATTCGTCTCCCTGCTACCGAGATAGTAAATTTTCACACACAGCGTAACAAAGGTTAATCTCAATTTTAGATAAAATAAAATAAAAATATTTTCACGGCAATGTAGTTTGTGTAGTTCATTCTTTCGAGCTAAATAGTGACATTTGGTGTTTGAATTTTTAAAATTGAATTGTGTAAATGTCTTTTCAACAATAAAATCGTTCGAAAATTAAAATTCTTGACATCTTATCCGTCAGAAATGATAAGTGTCCCCGCTTTTCTGCATTTTCAAAATTTTTGCTCGAAAGAATGACCAGATAATGGAGACATGTCAAAATTTAGCTTCACGATTAACTCAGTACTAGCCTAAAAAATGAACTGCACCTACTAAATTAGCGTGAAATGATTGGAGACATGTGCCAAAGCTATTTGCATTTTCAAAGCGAATGCATGTTCCAAGCAATTTTTCACGCTTAAAAGTGAGTACAACTCTTGTTATTTTCAAGCTAAATTTTCGCCGAAATAAATTTCACGTCAAAATTTGCATGAAAATTTAACGTGAAATCGAAAACTGTACTAAACTTTAGATGGCTTAGCACAGGAAGATTTTTGCAAAGATTTCTAAATCTTTTGCCTGAAATTATTGCATTTTTGGACACATTGGGAGAAAAACATGAACAATTGGAAGTTCCAGTATGGGTAAAGATATTAGCATTTCTTACGGATTTTATGGGCCGTTACAACTTGCTAAATTTACAATTACAAGAAAAAAGAAAACATTGTTGACTTGTTGAGTTCGGTAAATGTTTTTTAAGTAAAATTAAAACCTTTTGCTTCACAATTAAATAGGCAAAATTTTTAAATATTTTCCATATTTTGAAAAGCATATTAAACTTACTAGTGAATCTAGCTGAAAGCTGAAAGACATTCATCAGTTCGCGAAAGAGTCCGGGGCCTTCGATGACTGCTTGGACTGATTTTTTTTCTCCTGCCGCATTTATCTCGTAGCAATATGTACCAATAGGTCCATGTGTAACCTTGTGCCAACTGGCACAACCTAACCTAACCTACTGGTGCATGTAATATTGAAATGTTTTGTCCTGAACTGGAAAATTTTAAACAAGAATTCGAGAGACGATTTGCAAATCTCAATAACCTTCAACCGATTTTTGAATTTATTTCATTTCCTTTTAGAGAATTCGATAACGAGGGTATTTCATCAAATCTAGCATTGTGCTTCAGTGCTTACAAGCCTAACTCTACAATACTTTTTGATGAAATGGAGAGTCACTCATATACATCAAAAATTAATTCAAAATATTTATTAACAAAGTACATTGCACAAAGTAGTAATACAATGTATTTAATATATTAATATCAATAAACACCTTAATTTAATTTTTGTTTGTTTTTAATTTAACCCATTTTTCGAAGTTGATCGCGCATAAATTAAAAAAATTAATGTCGATCATACCAGTATTAGGTTTGCCCACTCCTGCAGTAGAGTATGTAATTTTCGAGTATTACTAACGCAAAATTGAGCAACATTTTGAAAGAAAGTTTATGGAAATCAATGCAGAGCGAGTGTTTGATTTAATTTCTAATTACATTTATGAGAGAAAATATATTTAGAAGAACCACGACAGCACATTTTACTAATTTAAAATAAGGGGCATTTCACGTGAAGCGGACAGCGAAAAAAAGTCGAGGCTCTGGATTTCGTTCGAACTTCAAGTTGCCACGAAGCAATCACACAAAATAATATCTCTCAGATTTATGATAGATTTTGTCTACAAATTGAATTGTAATAGAGAAAGCATTGCGGTTATTCCATTATAGATAACGTTTAATTCATTTGAACGTTGAATATTTGTGAATTTGATTAAATTGTCACACCAAAGCTAAGTTGGTGCCATTTTGGAAATAAATGTATCAAAGTTATGTCTTAACAGTTCTGTTTTAATCAGACATAAAAAAATATAATAATATTTTGTGCTTCCACCAGACATTTCGTAGATTTACGGGACACATTGATGTGTATTATATATGAGTTTGAGTGGATTTTAGTGATGTGTATGCAAGCCAATCGTTGCAGCGCGTACGTATACAAACATCTTTCACACCATTAACCCTGCTGTTTTTTTTTTTGCAAAATGTAAAACAGTTAATTGATTCACTGATTTTCGTAGTCAAATAAATATTAAGAAATTCCCCAATCTCATAGGATATGTCTCGTTCATCAGATTACTTTTATGATGAGTCATTTTTCTACCAACAATGCTACCATCAAACTTTCATATTATAAACCTCTTACAAAAAAAAAACAGTTACAATTGGGAATTTCGTTCATAGCGGAACCAAAACGATTTATATCTCTTTAGCTTTCGATGGACTCATCTAGTAAAAAACTCTAGCGCACCTGAACCGCTAGAAAACTAATTTTCGAAGAAATTGTCTTTGAGTGACAAAAAAGTGTGGAAAGACGTATTTATTAGAAGAATTATTTGTTTATTAGAATCATATCAACCATTCCTTATCCAAAGCAACAAAACTCAACTATAACACATATAATTCAGTGCTGGCAACACTTTCCGAACGAAGCAGCGATAAGTTTACCATAGCAAGCTCATACTCAAATCAACGTATCCTTTGAATTTCGTTCTCTTCGCAGGATTTCATCGAAAATTTCAGCGGTTAAACGTTGTTTGAGGCTGCCATCCAAAAAATGTTCAAAACTCGAAAAATTTAAAAAAGAATTCCTTATTTTTATTGCAAATGCTTTGCATATGAGAACGTTGTTTGAAGCATCTGTTGGTGCAATATTTACGGAAATGGCTAATGCTGGTTAGCCTGTGTCAACAGCAAAGCATATTACATACCAAATCTGCTTCACGTTAAGTTAAACCCAACCAGTAAATTTCGTTTCGATTGAATCACTGCGCTGGAAGTTATACGGGTGAAAAGAATTTTAGGGTTACCACCCTCAAAATTTATCAAATTTTTAAAGCGTTAATATTTCTTGTTAATTTTCATTGCAGAATCATTTCCATTTGGAAATCTAATGACATAATCGCTCAGTAAAGAAATTAAACAAAATTACAAAAATTGTCATAGCTGGCAGCCCTTTCATGATTTTGGTACGAAATTTCTACGACATTTGGTTCACATCAAAGTCCATTTACTGCGTGAACTTCGTTCTGATTTCTATACTGGACCGGAAGTTATAGGGAAAAAAGCTTTATTTTGCTGAGCAAATTTGCAAGATTTAGAAGACAAAAATCACCATAGCTGGCAATTCTATTCTAATTTTTCAACCAAATTTTCATCAAATGTTATTTAGAGTAAGATCCAAGTACTGGATGAATCTTGTCAAAATCTGATGGCTGAATCGGAAGTTATAGGCCAAAAACCGGTTTTTTTTCTCAGTGATTTTTCAAGATGGTACCACTGGCACAGGGTTGCCCGCATTTCAAAATCACTTCTATCAGACCTGGTCCTAGCTAATACCAATATGTTCCTTAAATTTCACTATGATCGAATAATCCGGTCGTCAGTTCTCGTGAACAGAACTTTCGAGTGCTGAAAATAGAGGTAATTTGGTGATGGGTTGCCGTTCTTGTGCAAACCGGAATTTTGAAAATTTCAATTTGACATGATGGACAAAGGTTAAAATTTATCAGTGATTTGATTTTTTTGTCAAAAATCAAAAATTTTTCAGGAAGGTCAATGATTTGAAGGTTTTTTTTTCAAGAGCCTGCCGTAGCTGCAGTGTTACCCGCTTTATCTTGAAAATCAACGTGTGCTAAATTTTAGTCAACATTAATACGCTCTGCAAATTTCACGACGATCCATTGCTTTTCTTAGAAGTAATGACAAATCAAAATTTGAAAAAAAATCCTTGCCTACTTTTAGGCACGCTGCACCCACACACGGCTCAAAATTTCCAATTCTTTATCATAGACGAGCTTGGAACATAATTAGTTTTCATTCCCAATACTTTTCTTTAACAAAAATTTACACTGCTTGGATATATAGGAGTGCCTCAAAATTCACTAAAACGCTCGCCGCCGCCAAAAGGTTTAGAGTATCTGAATTTGAGAAAGTTGTGGACCTACCTACTATATACATCTACGTTCTTCGAAAATTTCAGCTCAATCGGATCGGCCACTCCAGAGATTACTTCTATTAACCGATTTGCTGATATATATATATATATATAAATAAAGAAATATGAATTTTCGGCGAAACGAGTTTAATACTATTGTTCTTCGAACATTAGTAAAAACGTAATTTACAGCATAAATTGTTGTTGAGCCAAGTTAGCAATGCGTTATCAATATTTTGCATTTTCATCACAATTGCACTGCTTGATACTTCTAACGAAATTTCATATGCTATACATTCTAAAATTAAAATAAGTAGTAGGCGTTTTAGGCGTGTTATTGCGAAGGATTAAGACCTTGACTCCTACGAGAGTTAATCCTGGAAAGTGGTGCATTGCCTTCTAAATAGGCTGATCGTAATAAAGGTTGCGTTTGCTGCAATGCCAATATGCGTTCTAAATCTACTTATTTTCTCTATTTTCCTTTGAATATCAGTCTTTATAGTAGTTCATATGCACAGTAGTTTTTAATTAGATACAGCGCACGTGGCATTCCGCTCAGATGCATTTTCGGAATGATTTTGCATTCCGATGCATGCTGTTTGGTGGATGGCCACCAAACTGTTCGATGAAGTGAACAGCGGCCGCTAGAAGCCACGATATTAGAAATTTCCCTTTTGGACACGCCCTATTGAAAACAAATCACAATCTATGTGTTTGTAAACCAGATCGCCGCTCAAATTTCTATGGTTACACGAGATCGGGATTTCAAACCGGTTTTAATCCGATCTTCGTGTAGCCATATAATTTGATCCGGCACACATACATATGAACGCTTCGTACAAAACCGGTATTCGCAAATCAAGCTCCTGAAGAGCTTCCGTGCACGTACACAGTCTGCGCACACATACATGGAAATCGGGCTAAAGCTCACGAATTACGGTATATTCCCAATCCCGAATTGGGAATCGCTATAAAAACGCTCAATGAGAGCGAAATGGCGTAAAAGCAGCTTTAACATGCTTTGTGCGAGAAAGGATTGAAGGGGCTAATGGTGGAAAGTTATACCGTCCGAGTCCAGGGACTGGTTATAGGTATCCGAGGCACATCTGCTGCTTACTTCCAAGAAAGCTTTGGATTGACGCAGGTTTACATTTAGATACATCTCTTGTTTTCCACTAGTTTCGACCCGCTCGGAGCTTGTGTTCTGCCCAAAACGATTCGATGACACTACATACTGTTAGCTCTTTTTCTCTGAGGCCGCTGGCTCTGGTGCCTTTTTGCCTGACTTACTAGCGGTCAACTTAACCTGTCCAAACCGGAAGCTTATTTTAACGAAGCTAATGTTGACGTCCTCATCGATTGTTTTGGATGCTGAGACATTGTTCTGTTATAGATAGGGGGAGCAAAAAAACACGCCTAATATTTCACTATTAACCTTATTTTTTTGACGGAATTAAAATTGACCATTGTTGTAAAAATATTTCGTATGAATAGCGTGCTGGTGCTGTTATTCATTTACTGTAGGTAGCTGTCTTATAAGCAGCAGACATTTTTTGGGAAATTTTACAAGTTTTAAAAATATTAAACTTTAAAGTGCCACAAAATTGTATATTTTGATAGTGGCGACTAAATATTGAAACTATTTTACATTATAAGAATTTACAAAAATGTGCAATGACTGCAGTTGGATGAGTTAAGTTTGTTATCGTCTGCCACCAATACTTGCCGTAAAATATCTTAAGATAGAAATCCTCAAAAATTTCAAAATGAAAATAAATAAATTAAGATATTGAACACCGTTTCGAGGGTTGCTTTCGATAAGAAGGATTTACGCCGAACCTTCTTTAGCGGTTCAAAACTCGCATTGTACTGCTTGAATGGGAAATCAGATTTAATCATTTCCAGACAGAATGCGACTGACAACTATGTCCAGTAGCTAAGAGACACAAACAGTGGTGAAAAATACACTAGCATCCCGCTGCACTCACCGACACATACAATGCGTAGATCTTTACAACGCGATGTCTAGAAAACTGCAGAATGCGCTTAGCATCTTGACATAGCACCTTAACGTTCTATGAACTCTGTGCAAGATAAACTTCATCAAACACCCCAAGGACATTTCGATGTCTGCGACAAGATGTGATAAACCACTGCCGGGTTAGAGGCTCCGTCATTGTCCTCAGCCAACTATACTCGTTCACTATGTGAACTTTTATCATTGTTATACGTCCACACTATCAACTATCTTGAGAATATGAGAAGAGCACATAAGACACAAAAGGCATCGCAGTCCTTGCATAATATCTGTCTCACAGGATAACGAAATGTCTACAATATGCGGCCTATTGTGTGTCTGTCGTACATGAGCGCCCATGCAAATGTGTACGTAAACAAGAATATGTTGTGAAATGTCTTTAATTGCCAAGTACTCGGCAACAATTGTTGAGCAACAATAAATTGGTCGCCTTTGTAGCAAAAGAGAAATGACACGATGATGGGGCCAAAGAATGCTATTGACTCCTCGTCGTGAGCTGCTTTTGTTCGCGTCTAATTTTAGTGCTTGTTTATTATGGCGTTTTATGCCCTTCCTACAAAAATATCCTTTCAAGTGTGACCGAACGCGACCGGATGTTGACCGAAATTTCTACTTAAAAATCGATTGAGGATAAATATAAATGCAAAAGACTTGAGGTTTTTTTAGAATCAAATAAAACTAGGCGAACGAAGCATACAAAGCTAATTCATCCTAAACGTGAGGCTTGCCTCAGTCTCTATGAAAGTCGTATTACCACAAATTGAGGGATCGCTTTCGAATATTTCCACACACACACACACAGGAGCAGCATAAGCGAAATGAATCCATTATTTTTGAATCAATTCGTAATAAATTTGTCGCATGCAGAGCGTCGTACACGAAAACTAAATTCGTTCGCAATCCCGTTCATCTCCATTCCTCTGCGTGAACTAGTTTCCGAGCGGTCTGTTTCAGAATAATATGAATCAAGGCTGCCAAAGCCGCCAAAAGATTTCTCAGTGAAAAGATTCTATTCTGTAGGAAACTGCAAGGGTATTAGGATAAGAAAGGGGGTGTTTTGCGCAAGGAAAGATTTTCGATTTTCATTCTCATTTCGTGCTGGTTTTCGTGCATTTCTTCCTATTTTTTCTGTGTTCGTTTCCGATTTTTTCCACTTTTTTCTTAATATTTTTCGGGATTAAGAACGTTTGGCTGCAATGGTACGAGAACTACCATACTGGCAATTTTCCAACTGCATCCTGGATCGTGCTGACTGGTGCTTGAGCAGAAAAAGCCTCGATTCGTTGTCGGTCTCGTTTTCGTCCTTGTCCCCTAAAGCAAAAGTGAACTTTACTGCGAGATGTGTAAACGTGCTTTAAATCGACCGATTAAATTCTGCTATCTATTCTTATTTGCTTTTCGATGACTTTCGTGAAATTTATCCTTCTGGAACACGATATATATATCTTGAAATATCAAGAAGCATTGTTAATGAAGTATGTGTAAGTTTAGATTTTTTTTAAGTTTTTTTCATTTAAAAAAGCGAATGGAATGGCGTTTTTCATTAGGATAGGTATATCGAATGTTGCAGCAACTGTTAAAACTAGGGCAAACCTACTCTGCGCCTGATCTCGCAGTGTATTCATGCACGTTGCGAAAATTTGTCAACTCTTATTCGAATGGAAATACCGTTTAACTTAATTGCGGCAATCATTCGATTTGGCGCGCATAGATGAAGAAAATCTTACACTAAACCAAGCACTTAGTATCTTATCCAATCCCATGTCAACATATTTTGCTGGATATTCATCGCAAAGTCATTAATCTATTTGATGATCATCTTTCTACAGAATATAAATGATTCAGAAATAATGCCAATATCGTACAGACCACTATTCGTATAAGTGCATACATGTATTCATATGTACATACATATGTATGTATGTATGTACGGACATACGCGTGTATCCCCGAAACACGAAGTGAAATTTCGGCAGTTCGTCATAGCGATAGGCAACGGAGGACTAGGACGACATCATGTGGCATATCTGTCGCCAGCATGGTGGGTCCTACTTATGCGAAATCCAATACAAGGAGCCGATTCAAGGAAAGCACCGAGCCAAGCGGTTAACAATAGATTTCCTATGACTTTACAGGTTTTGGCAATGGAACTATGCACTCTCCGGTTACTTGAACGAGAAAAACAAATTAACGTTAACTTAGCTAAGGGTTTTATTGAAGTTTTTATGTATGCATCCTGTGGATTTTATTGTTTTTCGGGAACAGCCATCAGCTATGCCGTTCCGTAGATATTACTTCAATGTTTCACTCTTGTGACCGATTTTCTATATTGACCTGGTGCTGAGACGGTGCCGAGAGTTACGATGTGTTGGGGATTATTAGAAATTTGAGTTGTGTTCGTGTCTGAAACTTGCAGCAGTCACTTTAGATAAATTTCCAAGTTTTTTTTTGAAAATGCGAACTAATGATGCCATGCTTTTGAAGTGAAAGACTCGTCACTTGTTATTAAGCTCAGGCCTGATGGTTATTTTTTCTTACGGTAAAAGAAATAAGTACATAGTTTTTTTTTGCCACACAAAATATGAAGAACTTGAGGAAAAAATTTCTCGTGGGTTTATTCGTACAAAACAAAATATGGATCTAGAAATTAATCTAAAAACATTATTCCAGAATATTGGTCTTCAAATCTATATTGCTACAACTTATTTAATATTGTTATGCCGTCTGCACTGTGACTTACGTTAATAACGCACAAAGAAATCTAAATAGGATTATAAAAATGCTGATTTTGTTCTACCATTTTACCGTTACACACTTAGTTTACATGACATGGACTTGATTTACGTCTAGTTTGCGATTTCTCGTCATAAGCAAAGAATCAGAGCTGCTGGAATATATGGTCACATTATTTACCTTGGCACTGGTGCAATTGCTATTTATAATATAGGAGCACACATGTGTTACAGGCAATTCACCTGTGGAAATCGAAAATCACTCCCCGAATACAACCAAGCAGATTATTACCATAAGTTGCATTGAACTTGAAAGACTCCCCTTAGTGTATATAGAATTGACTCGGGAAGTTGCCGTAGATTTGTATCAAAAAATTATACAGTGAAATGCTTGAATTATTGCTTGACTCCAACCCTGTGAGTGATTTTCGAGATGGCGCCCAACGTGAGCTGTTAAGTTTGCATTTATGGTAATTGATTAGTTAATAACTTCCAATTTTTAATTTGATAACTGACCAAGCTAAAAGAAAGGTGTTTCGATTGAAAGGTTGAAAAATAACATTTTGCCTCTCGAAAACCACGCGGTGGAAGAAAAACTAAATACAACCGAGAAAAAGTTTGGTTAGTCACAAATGGACGATTCACTAAATTCGATGGCTATGATAATACCCCAAATCATTCTGTAACGCAAAAAACAAGCAGCGACCTTGGTTAATCCAAGAAAATCATGTCGGGATACTAAATATACACACTTATTATACTAAAGATACACACTTCATGGATAGAGAAGTCCTTATCGATACCTACAAGCGGAAAAACAAATTGCATTTTAATCATAATTTTCTTTGTTTACTTGTTTTAAGAAAGTTTCGTTGTTTGATAAGTAACTGGAATTATCAATATGATTTGACTGAGTATTTAAGATATTTTATGGATAATCAATTGAGCTATATTTTAGAATATAGCTATATATTTTTTATGCAAATTTAAAATTTGGTATCAATGTGAATTTTCACATAAAACTGATGCTATAAATCAATATTTCAACTAATAATTAAGGACCCCTTTTACCATTAATTTTGACTGAAGTTAATATTAGAGAGCGTAAAACCAAAATAATCCCATTCCCGCGTTGAATTCATTGACATTTTTCGATGAGAAAGTAATAGTATTATTCGCGGCTATGCGAGATTAGCAAAATGTCTGTCTTCGAAAGTGAAAGCAGTTAGGTGCTCGAAAATCTATCTAGTAACAAAATGCGAAAAGTTGAACATCGCTAATGAAGAAATTTCTGAGCTCCATATTTTAACTTTCCCACTTGCTCTGGGACTCATTCAGTACCTAATTGTCATAGTATATTAACCTCTGCCTCATAAACCCGAAATCCTTCTCCTATCGCTCCGCCATTAACAGTTATGAGATCTCTGTTTCAAATATTTGTACCGGCGACTAGGCTGGGACATGTGCCCTCATTACGTACGTGTACAAATTTGACAAAGGCTAACCTGAATCACCGAACCATTCGAATCATACTTGCTTCTGGCTTTAACAATGCATTGTGAAATAATTTACTCAAAGAGTTGATTCCGAGACCCCGGGAGAACTTTTGCTCGAATAGATTGCACAGTATTCGAAACTAAAAACATCAATAAAATTAGCGTGCATTACCAGAACATTTGTGGTTTAAAGACTAAGCTAATCACGTTCAATCTTGCTATTCTTTTATCTTCTGATCAAACTATAGTACTTTGTTTGCCTTGCCGAAACATGTTGAACTGGAAATATTCGTAATAATGAGATCTTCTTCCTTTTGTGGCGGTCATGATGGTGTTACATCAATGAAAAATTACGAAGCTGGTGTTTTAGACGCTGTCCATAAGTCTCTTCAAGGATCATTCTGTAACGTTGAACATCCTTCTCTTCCTGTTGAATGTATTGTTGCTCATGTTAGCCCAAATTCTGATTGTTTCGTCGGTTTATGTCCCTTGTAAATTCCTCTGGTCCTGTTTATGATCGTTTTGTTGTTGAAGCCTCCAACTGCTTCAACAGTCGTTTCCATTTTGCTTAGTTTCGAATATTCCGCGATTTTTACTTATTGACATTATTGTAGATTAAATCCTTTGCATTCATACTTTTCTCTATCAATATTTCCTTGATTACCACTTCTTTCTTTCCATTGTCTTTACTCTCTCAACTCAATATTATTCCTGACGTTAACAACAAAATACTGAATTTCATTGTATAAAACAATCCCTCTCATAATATTACTGTTCAAGCTGATAGCACGTGCTACCGTGCAAAATCTTGCTTGCACGATCCTCCTTATTTTCATAGTAATTTTTGTTGATTTTATTATTCAATATTGGATCTCTCTTGGTCTTTTCGCTTTAAGTGCTATTAAACGGGGGCTGCTAAGATGGCGAATGAAATTAATTACACCAATCGGTACTCTCTTTGCCGCGCATTGCCTAGTGGCGACCTAACAATTTCATCTCCCGCTTCATTCTGCCTAGTCAGCCCCGCAAATCATCCGGTGTCGACCCTCACGGCCAAAAATGCTGCTAGTACTAAGTGTCGAGCTTCAGATTATCATGATGACTAGCTCGAATTCTCAAAGCTACGATCAGCTTCCAGAAATTTCTGTCAAAAAAGCTATGTGAGATTACTTCCCTAGCATCAAGTCATCTATACTTTCTAGCCAATGCAAGTTTTACGGGTCTTACATTCACTCTCTAGAACATTTCCACAGTTTCCCTGATGATGGGTTCCTTAATTATCTCACTGCATCTAATACACAAGAGTGTGCCCTTGATGTGAGATGTGTGACTTTTTTCCATAATATTTATCATTTTTCTTTTCCCATCACCCATCAATTTCCTCAGGTTGCTATATCATCTCTCTCTTTTATTCATACCAACTCGCTAGAAATTTAGACCTTACTTAAGCATCTTGATACTAATGCCCGTTCTGATACTAAAGGCAACCTGAACCTTTTAACTAAATCACTTTCATTCTCCTTGTGTATTGTTTTGTCCATTATTTTCAGCCTCAGCTTCTCCTTTGTTTCCTTTTCACGGTACTGGCAGTCTGCTCATATGTATCCCAGAGTTGTTTACAATTGTCTATTTAGTATCCTTCATCTGTTCTTACTCTTCAGCCGCATGGGTTCATTAAAAGAAGATCTGCCACCTCTTAGCCTTATCTACATCTAAGCCCAACAGGAGCAAGTTGATGTGGTATACACAGATTTTATAAAGGTTTTCGGTCCTGTTGACCACCGGCTTGTAAAGCTCGAAAGTTTGTATTTTCTCTTTTGTAATGGCTCACATCCAATGCATCTTTTCTCTGTTCTGCCATCTTTCTGAAGCTCCTCAAGGTTCGATACTCGGTTCATTGCTATTTCTCTAGAGCTCTCGCCACAACGATCTCCCATATGACGTTATGGAATAAAAAGCGAGTACGCAAATTTCAATACCTTATAGAGAAGTATAAAAAAGTTATATACGATTTCCGCTTAATATTATTAATATTTAATATTGCATTAATATATATAAATATATATAAATTATCATCCTCTTACTCTTAGTTCAAATTTTTTTTTGTAAATTTTTTTATTTGTTTGCATTTCAAATATCTGCGTAGCGAATCTGCAATAGTTTTTTTTATACACTTATATACTTACCAAACAATGAAATATTCGCCATTTGACAATATATTCCTTTGAATTTCATTGCAAAAAAAAACCTAAATTCCCAAAGATGATATTTCACATCCTCTTATGCTGCACAGTTACATTTTCTAGGGTTTTACTCTTTCGCCGTGCAAATTAACGTGTACGTACGCTAAACTGCTAGACATAGCACGTGGTAAAAATTTTATAAGTGCACTATAGAATAGAATTGAAATCCCACTGAACGTGTACCAGAAGCCCGAGCAAATAAACTCAACGGGAAAAATATTCCTGTGGCTCTTCTATTGCTTCCCGGGCTCTCAGGACCTGCTTGTGCTGTCATCGTTCTCGGGACTCATTTCTATCCCGAATCAGAGCCTGAACCGTTGCAGGAGTCAGTGTTCCGTGTTGCCGACAGGCTTCTTTATATTAAACTCGCTCCGTTTGTTTTTTACTTTTTACGCGTGGAAAAAATCAACGTCTGTGCATCTTTTATGCACTACTGCAGAATAGTTTATGTAACTTTTGTCTGAGCAGAAATTTATTGCCGAGCTTTATGATTTGCAGATGTGCCAATTATAATTGTATACATATGCCAAGCGCTACGGGTGAGTTGAATATAGAATGAGTATATAAGAGTTAACGAACAAATATTTAAGGTCTCTTCACTTTTTAATGGAATACGAGTAATAGGAAACGAAAATAGTTTTGATTTTTTTGATTTCGATAGCTGAAAGAGATTTCAACGCTGGACGATATTTAGTATCAAAAATACATTTCAAAAACATCTGTAAATGACACTATTGAGAGTTCCATTTGAGAAATAATTTTGAAAAGAAATACAATTTTTTAAAGGAAGAGTCCCTTATACCACATAATACTGATACTCCTATTTAAATCTATTGTATTCTTTTCACTCGCTTTTGGAAGTGCATTGCTTCTATAGTGATGGAGATTATGTTTAGATTTATAGCCCTACATTAATACGAAACTAAACAAAATGGTACAAAAGAAAATCAACAGTATTTTCCATAAAAATTTGTAGTGTGCTTGGTATTGTTTCGTAATGTTTTATGGTCTTCAACCATTCAAAAACGAGAAAAAATGCATTACCTCTGGCTTTGTTTATTCTGTACTGACATATTATCAAGAACGCTTTCGTTTTTCCTGAATGAACGAACTAGAGTTCGCTATACAGGTAAGCATATTTACACACTGGGAGCTTTTATCTGAAGTTGCAAGCTATAATGTATGACAACTCAAGATCTTAATACTCGTACGAAAATCGATTTTTAATACTACTCTTGTCAACTTAGAGGAACTAAGAATACGATTTCGAATGAAATGAATCGAAACACAATAAATATATCAGTGTTGCCGTAATTGAAAAATAATAAAAATCAATTATTGTTAGTATGATGTATGATGTTAATGATGGCGAGCCATTAATTAATAGTGGACAAAATAATTTGTTTGTACGGAAATTTATGAAAACTATAATTTTTCAGTAGAAGCGTGTCCAGGGATTTGAAATAGAGGCGGCAAACAAGCAAACTCGGCAGCCATTTTTCTTGTTTTTGTTGAAGGTGTAGTATGAACTAGAATCCCACACAACTTTCAAGAGAGGCTTTGCAATAGAAGGGCAAATTTCCCCCCTTTAACTCCGCCTGCGCACGCCACTGGTTCTCAGTAGTTGTATTTAAAAATATAACTTTCTTGATTATTTATTTTGCTTGTGCTTATGGGAAAAAAAATTTCGCACCTAAGAAAGTAAAAAGATGGTAAATCTAATTTATTATTTTGCGATTCGGGAAGATTTAGCATTTTGGAGAGTAATAAAAACCCTGTGTGTTTATTCACATAAAATTGAAATTTATATTATTTATAAGGGAACTTAACGAAGTGTTCTCCAGTCAGGGTAGGTAAGTAAATTGAATTGACTATCAATCGACAGAGAACTTCCAAAAAACGCACATAGTGCATTGAGTGCTCCCATTCTTCTTCTCGCCAGCGCCGGACACTAGCGCATGAGATAGAGTACGCATTCTTCTTCGCCTTCCAAGCCATAGCTGTGATAGAAGTCATAGCACGAGCGCCCAGCCGTTGCGCCTACCGTCCTATTAGGTAGTGGCCCGAGAGAATGCCCACCGCACAATGCAAAGCCCTACGGCTAAAACATACCTAGTGAGACGCGCGTCCATGGAGATCCAGGACTACCTTGCTATCGCACAGGATGATTCTTGGTTCCAGGACTTCCCAACATCTTCAAGTTATTTTTACTGATGGACCTCACAGTTGCCTTGAATACTACTGTGTGTAACTGATTTGGGTACTTCCCAAATCAATTACACTGCCGAATATCTTGAAGTCTCCCTAAGAGATGCACGGCATTCAGTAACAATTATGGGTACTATACAAGGGCCAGCAATGGAATTTATTGGCTCTCTGTGGAAATACTAATATTGACTTCGAATGTTCTATTATACAGGGCTACCACGTCTGCCTGAAAGACACTACAATAGTCCGGAAGAGAAAGGGATAACCTTAGATTCAGCTCATTCGATTAAATACCGCTGTCAACTTTTTTGTTCAGTTTTGTTTGAGTCATTCGGATACACATCAATAAGCCCACTGCCTAGGGTGATACCATTATTCCGTTTATCTCAACCAGAAATGCAAGTTGAAAGTTCGGACACCAGTAGAGCACCTGGAGCTATGCACTCAACGTACGGTCTACTCCGTCAGATGAGATTTTAACATGACCAAACTTGAATTCGAGATACAGTGTTCCTTATAGATTACAAAGAAATGTTTGTTTTTAAATGGTTGTTTTTTCGAGAATTGTAACCGATATGTCACTGGTTTCTTGCACCGAAAATTTGTTTCCTGCAGCAGCAAGGCTCAAAAAGTATCAACTCTTTATGCTGATATAGTCAGCTAAGAACATTAAAAACTAAGCATATCACAAATTCTTTGCCGACGAAATCAAAAACTTTATATCAGACCCGTTTTAAATGCAGTTTCTTCTTTCAAAAATGCAACTATTCAAGTAATTGAATTCTAAATGAAAGGCCAAGATAAGTTACTACCATTTATTACAGTTCGTGACCCCAACAACCGAGCGCTAACCATTTTATCAAGTATAACAATTATTTGTTCAACGATATCTATTAATACTCTGCGTGTCATTTGATTGCTTGTCATTTATGCTTTAATCGTGACGAGCCCGTGCAGAAAAACCGTTGGGTGCAGTAAAGCCCAATTTCGATTCATAATAGTGTATTGTGACTAATTATTGCAAGGCTGAGCTGCTTTTCATCACGCACCTCGTTCCCCGTTGCATGGCTATATGATTGAAGTTGTCGATTTAAATATTGTACACTACGTCCAGTTCTATTCGCTCGATATTTCTCGTGAATGAAAAAGGGTAGTGAAGATTTTATATCGAAAAATCACGGAGACATGCAAAATACATACTTTATTTATTTATTTATTGAATTGAAATTTGACAGGCGAGAGATGAACAAAATAATAAAATAAATAAAGCATAAAATTCAATAGTTAAATATTCCAATGATCGAAAAATGGTAAGAAAAAAGTAATAAAATAAATGATAAACTATAATACTATATAATCAGAAGCACACAAAATAAGCTACTTGGTTGGTTAGCAAATGACAAACAATAGAGTGCAATCGCATTTTTAGGAGCTTGGAGAGTTAAAACTTTTATTTGGCGTTTGATTTGAGAGAAAGTTTGGGGTAGAAGAGCAAACTGAAGCATATTATGACTCCTGACGATATGCAATAGCAGTGAGTTTCCTGACGATATGCAATAGCAGTGAGAGAAATTCTCGAAGACCTGTCTGAATGATAAACGTTACGTAAGAACAGCTGCGAACTGAGCTTAGAGAGCTGTGAAACTGTGAAACAGCTTGAAACATAAGCATCGAGCTTCTAAAAGAGGGATTTGAAATAAAAACAAACGATCATTATTCTGAAGGTATGCATCATATGATGGGGTGGTAATAATGAGGGCGAAAATGTACGTAAGATCGTTTAAATATTTTTAGTAATGAGACCAAATTTGCCAACTACCACATATCCAAGAATGCAGCGGGCAAATGAAAAAAAACCAAGTAAATGAAAGCAAGTAAAACAAGCTGAAAAGGACGAAACCGGAGAAACAACGGTACGCTGGCAATTATATGCGCAATATATGATCAAATTTAAGTTTTTAGTCATAAGTCACACTAATGTATTGCAAATTGCAAACAGAAGATAAGGAGAGTGAATAAAGTAATGACAATAGATGATAAATATTAGGAACAGCAATGGATCAAGTATCAAAAGCTAATGGTGCGGAGAAATGGAGGCACAGGGGGTGGGGGCTGAAAAACATTTTTTTCATATTTTTCAAATTTAAAAAACAACTTCATCTCCCCGCTCCTACTTTCAAACAATCAGCAGGAGGTGTAGTGCACAGATTTGTTAAAAATACATCGAAAACGTACAAAAATGTTATTAATAGTGACAATAATTTATTGGCAATCTTCATAACAAATAAGGATAACAATTCCTCAGTATAACTAGTTTTTAATAAAGCGATAAAAATTTAAAATGAACATTAAAAGATGAGAATATTTACTTGGTATTCAAAAGTATAGCTCTATTACATTTTCCGAAATGGTTGATAATGAAGCAACGATAAATCCATGACTCATCCGAGATACTTCAATGTTTTTGCTACTAAAACAATCTTGATTTGATCTACAATTTGTTTTTGTTTTTAATTCCAACAAATGTTGAAACTTTATTAACAAGCACTGTTTATTCGCTCCACGTTGTATACAAATGATATCCTTACTCAATGCGGCTGTCGGCATGCATGTGCTTTTCGGCGTCGGCGTTGCCGGAAAATGCTTGACGTCTACTAATACTTTGAAATGGAATCTATCTCATGGGAATATGGCACGATATTTCAATTTCAACGCGGAACATGGATATTCAGGATTCTCTAAGGGAATCAGGAACAGGAGAAACGAGCATGCATAGTTTGTGCTCATATCTCGGTCAACATCAAACATACATACTTATGTGTATACATATACAACTATGCACGTAACATCATATCGAATAATATCCTGTCTAAGTAAATGGAAGCTTAATGATTAATGACTCAGTGCGGAGCACAAAAGAATTCTGCTTAATTGTTGTACTACTCACATATCTCGGGAAAGCACAATGGAATTCAATAGTTTTCTCCTACTGCTACAGTTATGCACAGCGATGACGGCGAAAACGGTGACAGGAGCGGCAATAATTTTCGACTAGCTTGCACGTGTACGGTAAGGACTTTTGTCGATACTAAAAACCGCATCACAATGGCAAATCACAGAAGGTACGAGACACGAGTATCCTTGAAACGAACTACCGTGCACGATACTGAAGCGGCTTACTAATCAGTGTACGTACTGTTACACTTTGCATATCCACCGGGGCGGTTATTCCCCTTTCACCGACAACAATAAGGTTCGACATCCCGACATACTGGTGCACTTACCTACGTCCTCTTTAGAGATTTCACTCCTGACTTGTCACTAACTTTAAATTCCGTATCTTTTATCGCGCCAATTCATTGATTACTACGCTACACGCACTTTTTTGATTGGGTGAATTTAGCAGGAATCCACTAATTTGAAACTATCGAACTGTATTAAGGATATTAGAGCATTACTCAAATGTCGGTCAACTTACTGCCTGGAACAACATATTGCACTTGAATCTATGCACTGAATCCTCTTCGTCCTGGACGTAGTTGCTGCTGAGGCAAGGTGTTAAATATCCAGGAAACTTTAATCATTTTTCACGTTTATGTGCGCTATGAAAATTGCGTTTGGATTGAGATATGACTCCTTACAGACTGCGAACATATTTCAGGCTACGATTCTAGTGTGGTACAATCTTTTCACTATCCGGAAGGAATGAAAACTTGCGAACGATATCGACTGAGAAAAACGAATCCAGGACTATGTCACGCCGAGGAGGAGCTGCAAGAAGAAAACGCGAACTCAAAGAAGTACAACTTTTGACCGCTTTCGCACCGAGCCAAACGAAAATTAATTAACAAACGAAAGTACATTGGATTTACGATAAGTATTGAATAGAATGAAGACGATACACGACTATCTTTCTGTGTGGCTAAAAGAAAAAACGCTCCGAAAAAACATAATGGCGGCGTCCGGGAGTTATATTGAAATTGCACACTACATTTCGCCGCAACATAATTTTAGGCGAGTTACGTTCGAAACGCGCGCCGTCACCACACCAAAGCAATTTCCTACCCTTCCTATAGCTTTATGTGTGCAGTACAATCGAAACTACTCCATCGACACGTACGGATATGAAACGTAGGGGTTGTGCAATATTGTTACTCCAGCATACTCGTAAGTACCGTGATGTGGAGAATTGGCAGAATTGGCTTTCTTGCAGCGAACCTATGTCAATGAGGGGTCAGTGGATAAGGGTAGTGGAAGGCAGTGGCTCTCAAAATGTAAGCGAACTAAAAAAGAAACATTAAAATTTTTTTTTGTGAAAACACAACATCCTTTTCACTTCAGGGAGCAATTAAACATCGGGTTAGCTGGGTATGTTTATTTTTATCTGATGGCACTTCGATTGAAATTCAAATCAGCGACATATATGACCTTTGTTACGAGTGTTGATCCAAAAATAAAGATAATCAATATAAACCAAGGTGATTTGACTTAAAAAAAAAATATTTATTTTTTTAATATTGTCTCCTAACAAATTAATACATTTAGTCCATCTTAGAATTATTTTTTTTTGTTATTACTCTCCCAAAACACCCCAACAGCGACCATCACTTCGCTATCATCATCAAATTTCGTGCCTCGAAGGTGTTTCTTGAGCCGCGGTACGGTATGCGGTACGGTACGCAGTACGGTATGCGGTACGGTATGCGGTACGGTATGCGGTACGGTATGCGATACGGTATGCGGTACGGTATGCGATACGGTATGCGTTACGGTATGCGGTACGGTACGCGGTATGGTATGCGGTACGGTATGCGATACGGTATGCGGTACGGTACGCGGTACGGTATGCGGTACGGTATGCGGTACGAAAATGCGATTCACACATTGAGTAAAAGACAATTTACTGAACCGAATTTAAATTCACCTGTAGCGCTGTGAAATGTTTGGGATTAAATTTATCCTCTACATAGCGCACTACAATCGATGTTTTTCAAACACAGCCTTCACCAAAAAGCACCACCTTAAAATTAAATCTATTCGAAGTCATTAAAACACTTTATCTAGTTCCTTTCTGTTCGAAAGAGCATCACAATCTCGAAGAAAAACTAACAACCGTAGCGCTCTGACTGAGTTTTAAAGGAAATTCTACATTTCTAATGATTTTGTTCAGTGCTTATTGACGAAATATTTTGTCTTTGTCTCACACGTTAAGCTTGACCAAATTTATAGTGCTGTCCACTTCTTCCGATAAACTAGTAATAATCTGTCTATTTCGCTTATATGCTATTTGACAGAATTAGATATTGCTATCTATTTTTCACGATCAACTGACACTACTATGTTTGTTTACTTCTTTTACATGCTGCGATGATTTTACTATGTTTGTCTACTTCTTTTACATGCTGCGAAAGTGTATATTGCTGGCTATTTTTTTGCAATTTACCAATGCGTCCTAGAAGTACGGGCCGTCAGGCTACGTAATCGTTGTCGCTGTGACGTCATGGCGATAGGCAATTTTGACATTTCCACGAGGCAGTGCCGACACACAGCGAGATTTCACTTGCGGTGTTTTAGTCAAAATATGAATAAAACGTTAGTTTTTTGTGCGTGGATGCGTTGTAATAATAATATTTAGTCATAACTTTCATTTTGTATCGACCAATCGTATCGCGATAGTAAATCGACACGGAACATCACATGATAAACATTTCTTAGTGAATTTTTCTAACTATGCCGCACGCACCGCATTAATTTGTGCTTTAACTGTTCACTAGCACTGTTCCGCATATACCAGTTTGTTTTCATTTCACTCACTTTAACACAACCCGTACAATTAACATTTTCCCGCGGACGTCCCATAAGACTACGTGTGATTTTTGCGACATTTTGGCCTATTGCTGTGACGTCATCATTCTGCATTTCTAGGAGGCATTGAATTTACCAACACTACCATAAAAGGTATCGTAATCTCGTAATTATTATCGCAAATCACGCGCTTTCCATGCTATTCATTAGTCTATATGCTCTGCCTCAGCTACATGCCTGATGGTCACTCTTCGATCTGCCAACATATCTTCGTTTTTTTTCACTTTGTCTTCAGTGGGAGACGTGAATGCACGTCCTTCGCGGTATTCATTTTCAGTGGATGTTCTTCCCAGTTAGACTCCTTGGCGCAGTGTGAAACGGTGGAATATAAACGAGCAGAGTCCCCTATTGTTTCCACGAAGTCGCTGTCTATGTCTTTGGTAGATATATTTTTGTCAAACATTGGTACTTAACGACAGCTCTAATTTCGTTTTTCTCCATTTTTATGTTCTCACTTCGACTACTCGTATTCAAATGAATGTACCTCCCTGGAATTGTGGCCTATTTATATGTTTTTTTTTGTGCTAAACTAGTGGGCATATGAGATAGAATTTTTTTTTTGTGTGTGATGGGAACTGGAAATAGCCGATTACCACTACTTTTGGATTAACCCACGTATATAAATAAAGCAAAGATTAAAATGAAACTTAAAACTTTAAAAATGTCAAATATAGTATCATTTTAGGGCAGTCAAATGGTAGTATATTCTACGGTGGCGATAAGACAATTTAAATCTCATGAATTGAATAATGGAAACATCTTTGGCTCTTTGATGTGATTTCACACCGGGTAGCTGCTGGGGTCTTCTATAATATTTCACACTGTGCTATGTTGTTAAAGATGGAGGGTAATGACGAGTTTTCCGCGCCTAAAACCGGGAACGTTAACCAAATTGGTCCTCCAATTTGAGGTTTTGGTAATTGGGCAATAATCCTTTGACATTTAGGAACATAATTCATTTAGGAACACAATACTTCGCAAACGAAAATGAAATTCGGACTAAACTATTTGGACCCACAATGTGCGAGCCCTCTACAGACCGAGGGTTATCAAGGCCCTACTGGAATAGGTACCGAAATATAAATTACAAAAATATAATACAAAAGTGGAAATTATCCAGGAGCCACGACTTTGGAGTGGCCTTGAACATGGACCAAAATATGAAGCCGCAAATAACTGACTTCATTGCCAGTTAATAAAAAACGGTGGGTGATCCGTATTCAAACAAAGTTTTTTTCTCGTTTGTCGATTTCCGAGCTATCAGTTTAAAAAAGTCTGCATACGACTCCACTACCATGGAATTTTCAAACCCGGCAAGAAACTTTGGCTACCAGTGGATAATTTCGCTTCGGTGAAATCAACCCTTGTTTTCAATGCACTTCGCCGGACGATTCATTAAACAAAGCCCACGAAGCAATACACATTCGCAGAAAAGTACCCCTAATGTGTCAACAGAGAGAAGCAAGCACAACATGCCCTGAAAACGAAGATTGTATTTCTTCCCTTCGCAAAAGACCAGCACGCAAAGATCAAATGCATTTCATATCAAGGGGCTTATTGATATCGTTCCCTTTTATCGCAAAGTCTTTCCTTACACCTTTTCGGTGAAATCAATGGGGTTGCATGTCTGTGTCCATGGTACTTTGTTTGTACACTCGTTCATAACCCGACTTAGCATAGTGGCCAAGGTGGATTTCTATGCAATCTCAATGTGCATATACCGCCGACGACCGACACAGGACTTCTTTAACGATATTATGCTGTAAATGCATTCCCCAGACATGGTGGTTGCTCAGCAGGATAATATCTGCAGGAAAACAGCGGTAACATAATATTTTGGCATTGGACAGTAAGTGGTAGAATTTTAAAAAAAGATTGATTTGCCTATGAATGTCAGTCGAATAGAAAACAAATTTATTGGTTAAAACATTAATAAAAATTTCACATTTCATTCTTCCGTCAATATTAATTTAATTTCGCATTACTAGATATCATATGTATTTCATGCTTCACAAATTTATTTTGTTTTGAAAACTTTCAGGAACGTCTGTTTAAAACATTCTCGCAACCACTTTTCCACATTTCACTTATCTATTTTTTCTTGACCTAAGCCTTCTAAATTTCTGTATGGATTTGCTGAGTTTCATAAGGATATCATAACCGACATATCACTGCCACCGTGCAATTTCTGTTATTCAACCCCGGTAACGTTAAAGCTAACAGTCAGCATTTGACCAGATTTCCTTTTAGACATCATATCAGGTGAATATTAGCATATCGTTGTCATATCCTCGCTGTATTCATAATCCAGCAGCTGCCACATATCCATATATATGTACGTAACGGTGTTCATGTGCTTTTAGAAAACGAAAGTTAATAAGTGACTACAGAATGCGAAAATAATAAAATTTCATTTCCGCACTTGTTGTGATTCTTTGGTATGAAAAATAGATATGTAAGTATTTTTCCTGTTTCCGTTGTGCACCTACAAAATCCATAACGTGCATTTATGTATAGAAATAAATGCAAGAATATTTGAGGAGACAACGAATAATGTAGGTAGTCTGATAGTCAATCGTAATGATTTCGTATTTGTAGCCGTACGTACATACATATTTGCCGAGCAAGTGTTGTGGAGTAGACTATCCAATGGCATGAGGACTATTCAACGATAATCATTTTATTCGGATAGCCATTTCATGCATTGTTGTATATAGTCAGATATATATCAAGTTAAATTGTAAAATAGGATTAGTGTTCGGTATGTGAAAGCTAGCAATGAGAATGATAGATGAAATCGTAAAAAACACTCTAGTGCTGTGGGAAAATACGAAAACGAACGTCTGTTTTACTTGGCTGACGAAAATAGAAGAGTGAGTTGATTTGCATCGCTTACTTCTAAACATAAAATTCAAGTATAACCCTTTTGGCATATATCAATTAAAATTCTCAACATCCTCCGGGTCGGCAATTAGTTAACTTCAAGTTCATATAGATGCTGCACTGATCTCCTAAGCAGCAATCCATTTGCAAAACGGACTTCGCATGCCGTAACCAAACCGTCTCGTCCGGGAAAGACATTTTCTATAGTCGCAAGCTTCAAGTGAATACGAGGTTTTGGGTGATCGTATACCAAGACTATTTGTCGAGGATTAAATAAAGTAGTTGATGTATTCGCACTAGTATGATGCTGTCGTAGTTGCCGCATATACTCTATTTTCCATATTTTCCATAAAGAACTTGTTAATTTGAAACGTTGCTGCCATCGTTTTCTAATAAGGTCTGATGTGTGCTCAGGAATTTCAGGCGTGCTTTCATGCTGCACCTCACGATAGCCTAATAAAAAATGAGCTGGAGTCAACGGAATCACATTGTCGACATCCTCGGCCACGTAAGTAAGTGGACGTGCGTTAATTATGCCTTCCGCCTCACACAGAAGAGTTGACATCTGATCTAGATTGAGTGTTCGTTTACCAATCACAGTCTTCAGTAGTGTTTTGATTGATCGAACCATGCGCTCCCAGAATCCGCCCCACCATGGTGCTTCGACAACAAAGCGCCATTCGATCCTTTCCTTGTTTAGATAGTTTCGTATTATCGTCGTATCCAGATTTTTTAGTTCGGAAGATGCTCGCTTAAAAGTTTTAGCGTTATCAGAAGAGATTACCTTTGGTATGCCCCTCCGAGCAATAAACCTTCGGAAAGCAATTATAAATGTTTCAGTCGCTAATGTGATTACTAATTCCAAGTGGACTACTCTAGTCACAGCACAGGTAAGCAGCAGAATGTAGCACTTCATTAATGTATCACCAGTCGAATATTTGACATAAAGTGGACCAGCAAAGTCCACGCCAACCGATTCAAATGGCCTGGATGCAACTATTCGTTCCTTTGGCAGAGGTGGATATGGTTGATATTTCGGTGTACTCATTAGCTTCTGGCAAGTAATGCAGCGTTTAATCAAGTCCTTTACCAATGGTCTTCCCTTCGGTATCCAAAATCTCTCACGTAATATATAATAGATAATAATGTGCTGACGCCACAACGAAGATATCTTTCATGAGTTTGCCGTACGATGAGACTCGTTATCACTGATGATCTGGGAAGAATAATTGGATGTAAAATGTCTTCGGCTTCGTCGAGAGCTTGGAGCCTTCCGGTTACACATAGAATCCCATTTTCATCTAACATGGGATTGAGGCTCAAAATTTTCGAATCACGAGGTACAGCTCTTTTAGTAATGAGAGATTCGATTTCACCTGGATAATCAACATGTTGAACATGCTTAATCCAATATATTTCAGCAACATTCAACTCGTTTGCCGTCAAATCATGATCACTTGACCGTTTGCTAGGTTTATTGACGAAATTATGATCCAGGCTGTAATGCGTAGTAGCCTAGTCCAACTACTGAATCGTTCAAATAGCAATAATGGTTCACTAATAGTGGCTTGCACCACCTTTTCACTTTCTTTAGCCTGCACGGTATAAATGGTGAAAGCACTATCAACGAAAAACGTTGGAGCTTGAGGCCAATGCTCTTTCGTAGAATGCTTCCAGCATTCGGGTCTGTCCTTCCAAGTTTCAGATTCCAATAAAACTTTCGCTTTAATGCCACGAGTAAGTAAGTCCGCCGAATTCGCCTTGCCAGGACAATACATCCAATTTTCTATAGATGTGCAGGAAGTTATTTCTTCAACACGACTTCGAACATATGGCTTCCACTTTCGGGGCTTCTCCTTAATCCAATGAAGAGTGATTTGAGAATCTGACCACATACGCCATAAGTGTTATACTTGAATTTTATGTTTAGAAGTAGGCGATGCAAATCAATGTCAAATATAACAAATGCAAATACAGGAGTTCTCTCTCTCTTCTATTTTTTTCAGCCAAGTAAAATAGACGTTCGTTTTCGTATTTTCCCACATTTACAGCTTTGGGTGTCCGGACAAGCAAATATGCAATGATGTTGAAACCAATTTTACTTAAGGGGTAACACCTATGTGGAACGCTGTTTTCGAGGGTGATTTTTTGCATTTTTTTCCAAGGAAACTTTATATTTGATTGAAAAAATAATTACATGGCTTTATTATACATGTTTTGAAGTATACAAATTAATTTTTACAACGTCCTAAAATACAAAATTGTGGCTGTACCAGGCTACGAGCATCAGACGATTTTTCAAAGATGCCTCAACGGCCCGCAACTTTTCGTCGTCGCAAATAGTCTGAAACACAAAAATCAAATTTTTTCTTAAAGATTGAACTAAAAGCAAGGAAAGTACGTACGGGTTTTCAAAAATATTGAATTTTGAAAGATTCACGTACGGTTTTCCAAAAAAAAAATTTTTTGGTAAAAAAAAATCGTACAAAATCAGCCGTAAAAATGAAAATTTTCAATTTATCAGCAAAATCTTACGTACTTCCCTAGAAAATGATGTTGTGAAGCTTGCACCAAAATTTCAAATTGATCGGATACAAATTGGCTGAATAATCGTGCGGGCCGTATCAAAAAATGTGGTTTCGAGAAAAACGCATTTAAAGTTTGAAAACAAAGGGCGGCTCTTTCACGTTTCTCGTTTTCGCTTTGTGGATTTATTGCCTTTTTTTGTGGCAAATGTTGGTCTACTACCTGTCATACTGAATGGTAATTTACTAATGAGAAAAGTCGCTAACGGATACCTGTGGTAGATATAAGGAGTTTGGAGTAGAGCGTGCCGTACGCGCGCCGCATAGGCTCCGACCGCACGATCGGGCGTCCAACGTTTATGCTCATAACTCGGAAAAAAAAAATTTATTTTTGAAAATAACTTAAGGCGTTATTCTAGACATGTTTCCCTGCCATTTTAGCAAAAACAAACAAATAGATTTTTTTGAAATTTCTACATAGGTGTTACCCCTTAAATGTCTACCCAAAGTGCTACGTGTTGATTATCATCGAGCACAGTGCCTCACAGTCTCATCCAATGACTTAGTTGGCTGACAAAATCGCTTACTTCTAAACTAAAATTCAAGTATAACACTTTTGGTATATATCAATTAAAATTGCGTTTTCTTCGGACTTTTCAATGGAGGTAGTAGACAATGGAGTGGCCCTTCACATTTGAAATGTATTGGAGGGGACGAAACCAAGAGCTAAGGGATATGCGATATTTTGTCTGCCTCTTGCACATCTATCTCATTTGGAATCATACGTCATATGATCAGCACGTGGAAAATATCTTGTCAAGTTTATAGATGGGACGCTTGGCGAAAGTTGCAGGGGTAGAAGCAAAGCAGTTGTATCACATGGGCGACTCTACTATTTTATCTCTATGGACTTTTCCTAGGGAAATTTTTGGCCCGATTCGTCATTTTCTCTTCCCCCTTTGCCGTGCCATTTTTGTACAACACTCGGTTCTTGTATTTAGTTAATCGGTTTAATCGGTTTGGTTGAAGGCTGAGAAAACACGGGTAAAACTGGACTTGATGCCCCACACAGCTGTTACATGAATTTGCCGATAGATGTCGGGCTAATATGTTTGTGTGTAGGGTCGTATCCGAATATTACCACCAGACGGAAGAACGGCGCGACCAGCGGCAGGAGTAAAAACGAACAGTCAGTCGACACGACGGGACGAGTCTGGAAGGTAGCACGCCGCCGCGAACGAAGATTATTTTGAAACGCGTTTTGAAATAGCGTAATATGTAATATATGTTAAATAAACGGTAGAATTAGAAATGATATCTGCGTATTATTAACAATTGGTGACCCCGACCAAAAGAACATTCCTTTATGCTAGTGAGTTTTGTGAAAAAATATACATTTTCTGTGCCAAACTAGTGACGCCATTTTCCGATCAAAACGACGCCGACGTCGAAAAACATTTAAATTTTGAGAACTTTTGATTAGTGAACGATTAACATGAGTGAACAAGGACGTGCATCTTCTCCAGACGCAAGTCCACTTGATTCAACAATGATCGCCATGGCCACAAACAAAGACGCGCATGAGGATAAAGGCGCGAAGCCGAAAACGCCATATTCTCCAGTCGTGCCGCCTCGACAGCAGACAATCGAATCTATCGAGAATGTCAAATTACCGGCATTTTGGAAGCGGAGACCAAAGCAGTGGTTTCAAAACATTGAATCACAGTTCCTGGCAGCAAGAATCACGACAGATTCACGAAAATTTCATTGCGTCATTTCCGCCCTCGACATCGATATGATGGAAGAAATCGAGGATTTTTTGGATGAGCCGCCAAAAACGGAAAAATATGCCGCGTTAAAGCAACTTTTGTTGACAAATTATAGCGATTCGCCGGAAAACAGGCTACTCAAAGCTTTGTCCGAATTAGAGCTGGATGACGCAAAACCGTCACAGTTATGGCGCCGGATGAAAAGCCTAGTGGGCGATCAGGTGAGTGAAGAATCACTTAAAAATTTCTGGCTGAAGAAGCTACCAGTGCGCGTACGTGAAGTGCTTACCGTGGTTATGGACTTAAAAGTAAATAAAATGGTTGAAATCGCGGACAAACTTATGCGTGAGTATTCTAACTCTAGACATGCTGAGCTTCACGCAGTTGAATCGGTTCCGCGGGCAAATTTAACGTTGGAAGAAAAGTTTGATCAACTTCTCCAAGAGTTCGGAAAGCTCAAGAGCAATTTAAGTCGGGAACAGCATAGATTTGTAAGACACAGAAGTAAATCACGTGATAGATCGTCATCGAGACAGCGTAGACCCAAAGACAGTGGCCGATTATGTTTTTATCATTACAAATTCGGTGAAAAGGCGAAGAATTGCCGCACGCCATGTAATTTTGTAAAAAATTCGGAAAACTAAATCCCTCGTCGTCGGCATGTACGATCGGCGGCGACGAGGTAACGATCAACCGATTGATAATTCGCGACCGCAGCAGTGGAAAGATGTTTTTGATTGACACTGGCGCGGACGTTTCCGTCATTCCTCGGCACTGCGTAAAAGATAGCCTAACGAATTCAGACAGCAGACTATTTGCAGCGAACGGTTCCGCTATCGAAACGTTCGGCGAAAAAGTTATGAATATTGATCTGGGACTCCGCCGCAATTTTCAATGGAAATTTATCATCGCGAACGTTCCACGACCGATCTTAGGGGCAGATTTCTTACGGAAATTCGGACTGATCGTTGACATACGCAACAAAAAGCTGATCGACGGCATCACTCAGCTGTGTACAATAGCGAACGACTCCGTCAAATCAAATACTAGAATACTGACGATAAGTCCAAATGATCGCTATCATAAAATATTGGCTGAATTTCCGGATTTAACAGCAGCATCGTACGCACCGAAAACTGCGAAACATTATGTCGTCCATCACATAATTACGAAAGGACCACCAATTGCTGAACGCCCACGAAGATTGCCGCCAGATAAATATCAAGCCGCCAAATCTGAGTTTGAATTTATGCTGCAGCAAGGAATATGCCGTCCTTCCAGCAGCCCGTGGGCAAGTCCCCTGCTCATGAAGCAGAAAAAGACCCTGGACTGGCGTCCGTGCGGGGACTATCGACGACTCAACGCCGTTACATTGCCGGATCGGTACCCTATACCGCACATCCACGACATCACGCAGCACCTGCACGGGACTTCTGTTTTCTCGATGCTCGACTTGGCAAGAGCATACCATCAAGTTCCCGTGGCAGAAGAAGACGTGCCGAAGACAGCTGTCGTGACACCGTTCGGGTTGTTCGAGTTCCCAGTAATGACTTTTGGACTTTGAAATGCTGCGCAAACGTTCCAGCGACTAGTGGATTCTGCATTGCGAGGCATCGATTTCGCTTTCGCGTACCTAGACGATATTCTTATAGCGTCATCGTCTGAATCCCAGCACGAAGAACACCTGAGAGCAGTTTTTAATCGACTCAAACAGCACGGTTTGCGGATAAACGTAGCAAAATGCGTTTTCGCTGTCGATAAGATTAGCTATCTTGGGCACAAAATCTCAAGTCATTGAATCGAGCCACTTCCGGAGAAAGTAAAAGCCATTCTTGAGTACCCAACACCAACAACAATTTGCGAGCTTCGAAGATACTTAGGTATTATCAACTTTTACCGAAGATTTTACCAGAAAGCCACAAACGTGCTCACACCATTAAACGCCCAGTTAACGGATAGTCGAAAAAATGACAAACGCAAGGTTGTCTGGGATACAAATATCGAAAAAGCATTTGAGGCAAGCAAGAAAATGGTTGCGGAAGCAAGTTTATTGGTACACCCAAAAAGTGAATTACCACTCGCCATTACGTCCGATGCATCAGATACAGCTGCCGGAGCTGTTCTTGAGCAATATGAAGACGAGTGGAAGCCGCTTGCGTTCTTTTCAAAACGATTCAGCTCTACTCAAATGCGATATAGCACGTACGACCGCGAACTGCTAGCAGCATACATGGCAGTGAAATTCTTCCGATACATGATCGAAGGTAGAAAGTTCATCATACGTACCGACCACAAGCCGCTTATATTTGCCTTCAAGCAAAAAGCGGATAAGGCATCACCACGACAATGCAGACAGCTACAATATATTTCGGAATTCACCACAGAATTCGTACACGTAGCCGGACAAGATAATACGGTAGCTGACGCATTATAGCGGGTAAACGCAATAACAATGCCCACATCAATCAACACGGACGATATTGCAGAGGCCCAAGAACACGATGAAGAGCTAAAACAGATAATATCTGGAAACTCGGCACTTCGTGTAAAGCAGATGAAAGTCGCAAACGGCAAACTTTTATTTTGCGACACATCTACAGCCAACATACGAATATATGTGCCAAAAGTATTACGTCGGAGGGTTTTCGACATGGTACATAATGCATCGCATCCATCAGGAAAAGCCACCAGTAAGCAGCTGCGAGCAAAGTATATTTGGCCGTGCATGGACAAAGACGTCACAGCGTGGGCTAGAAGCTGTTTACAATGCCAACGTTCAAAAATTCACAGGTATGTGCACAACGCTCCACAAAATTTTGAAAGTTGTGATCGTTTCGAGCATATCCATTTGGATATCGTTGGGCCATTACCTACATCTAATGGATACCAATACATTCTAACGATGATCGACCGCTGTACAAGATGGCCTGAAGCTGTGCCTGTCCACGATATTTCAGCAGACACAATCGCTACAGCGTTCTACTCATCCTGGATATCTCGCTTCGGCTCACCAAAACGTGTCACAACTGACCAAGGATCGCAATTTGAATCCGCATTGTTTCGTGCGCTAGTAAGATTAACAGGATGCGAAAGAATACGAACGACGGCATACCATCCAAAGTCAAATGGAATGATAGAGCGATGGCACCGATCGTTAAAAGCAGCAATTATGTGCCACGACACGAAACGATGGACGGAAGTTCTACCTACAGTTTTATTAGGTCTACGTACAGCCTACAAAACCGACCTGAAATGCTCCGCAGCTGAACTGGTTTACGGAAAAACCCTAAGGCTACCTGGAGAATTTTTCATCGAGGAAGAATTCCATCCCGATTCCGAATTCTTCTTGGAAAAATTCCGAGAAGACATAAAAAATATTCGAGCGACGCCAGCATCTCATCATCGAGAAGACAAAATTTTTGTTTTCAAAAACCTACACGATTGCAAGCACGTGTTTGTAAAAGAAGGTGGTTTCAAAAAATCCCTACAACAGCCTTACAAGGGACCGTTCGAAGTAATTAGCCGACCAAGCGATACAGTTTTTATTGTACGGATCAACAATAAACCTACCCGAATTTCGACAGAAAGGCTGAAACCAGCATTTACGATTAAAGAGGACACACAATCACCTCACAACGACCCAGACCAGCCAGCAATTAGCCTACCTACACAACCATCATCAGAATACATTCGTCGACCGTCGACTTTGAAAACCTATTCAGGTCCGAAAGCAAAACGAATCAGCTTCAAGTAACTATTCCGCAACATTAGTGACACCGGGACTCGACTAGCAATTTACTCTGCAATTTCCGATTGCAACGACTGTCAAATTTATGGTATGCAATCTGTGCGTGGGCAATTTCATGGCATGCAATATCATTTCGAAAATGTCTCTGAGCAAGAGAGACGTGCGCTGTATCTGAGCGTCAAATGCTCTTAAGGAGTTATTTGAAGTGCAGAGCGAAGAAATTCCCCAATTTCCCAGCATTTCATACTCTGTAGACTATTTTCATTGCTCAACGAAATCAAAAAATCCCTTTGAATTCAGAATCCCTACGCAAAATAAACCAGGCCCACGGTTCAGCGCCATTTTGAAATCAAGAACTGTCAAAATATTGCAAGGCAGATTGCCGAGCAAATTGCATACCATATTGCCTACCATTTATGGCAGACCATAAAATATTGCATACCATAGGGTGCCTCCACTGGCAATTTCAAATTTCATGCAATGGGAAATTGCAAGTGGAGGCAGCCTGTGAATGTTACTAAGAGGGGGGTATTGTAGGGTCGTATCCGAATATTACCACCAGACGGAAGAACGGCGCGACCAGCGGCAGGAGTAAAAACGAACAGTCAGTCGACACGACGGGACGAGTCTGGAAGGTAGCACGCCGCCGCGAACGAAGATTATTTTGAAACGTGTTTTGAAATAGCGTAATATGTAATATATGTTAAATAAACGGTAGAATTAGAAATGATATCTGCGTATTATTAACATGTGTTTTTGTGGTTGTGCGTTTGCTTTTGGGGCTTCTTTTCTTTCTTTTTTTTCTTTTTCTTAATTGTTTTATCTTCTTTTTTCTTTTTTTTGTATAATTTTGTCTGTTTTTCTTCATTTTTCCAGCCCTTCTACCACCTTTTCGCCCTCTGGGGGTGGAATTTCCCGGGTGTGGGGCATCAAGTCCAGTTTACCCAAAACACGTCCGGGTAAAACTGGACTTGATGCCCCACACAGCTGTTACATGAATTTTGCCGATAGATGTCGGGCTAATATGTTTGTGTTTTTGTGGTTGTGCACTTGCTTTTGGGGCTTCTTTTCTTTCTTTTTTTTCTTTTTCTTAATTGTTTTATCTTCTTTTTTATTTTTTTGTATAATTTTGTCTGTTTTTCTTCATTTTTTCAGCCCTTCTACCACCTTTTCGCCCTCTGGTGGTAGGATTTCCCGGGTGTGGGGCATCAAGTCCAGTTTACCCCACGTCCGTTCACCCATGGTTCACCTCCGTTTCGACCATTCCCGTACATTTCACCTCTGTATTCTCGCGTGCGCGACCTGACGGCCGGAAATATAAGCTTCATCAAATTTGTCAACTTGACAACAGTGTAGTCGTTTGACGTTTATATTCGACCATAGTTTGCAAGGGAGGACGAGGACGTCGCAGTTTATCTTCTCAATTTTGATTGAAATTCAGCGCGTTATAGTTGGTGGTTTTGGTTGTATTCAGTATTTGATTCAAAGAAAATACAGCGCGTTGATTCCAGCCCATAAAAATGCCGAAAGTTGTTTCGAGAAGTATAGTATGCTCAGATTCAAAGGACCAAGAAGAATACAGCGAGGAGAGACCTCTTAATATATACTATTGCTTGTGCGGAAGGCTGTCTTTGATTCTTGGTAAGCTTGCAAACTTGAAATCGTGTAATTTGTGTCTACTAACATTAATTAATTTCAGACTGTGCTATTGACAAGCTGCCACTTCGTCGAGTTGATGGAGCCAGAGTAATCGATGGTTCACTCCGAGCACACAAACTTACCTACGATTCTGGCGAAACTGTTCACCTAAGACGTGAGAAAGGAATCGAAAAACAGTATCGGTTAAATGTAAGCACCAAATTATTTATTTTACACGTATCACTAGCACCAGGGCCGGTTCTGGCCATATTTCCGCCCGGCGCAGAACGATATTTAGCGCCCTCCATATTATGATTTTCATTTCTTCGCCCCCTCTTTCACGACAACGAATTCTTAGCAAGTTTTTACTAGCACTTGCGAGTATTTACCTGAGCATTGCTCAATTAAATTTTCATGATTAAACAAGTCATTTGCTCATTCGACTAATGCAGCATAAAACTTTTTTCTCAAAACTTTCTTGTGAGTAAACTGGACTTGATGCCCCACACCCGAGAAATCCCACCACCAGAGGGCGAAAAGGTGGTAGAAGGGCTGAAAAAATGAAGAAAAACAGACAAAATTATACTTAAAAATAAAAAAGAAGATAAAATAATTAAGAAAAAGAAAAAAAAGAAAGAAAAGAAGCCCCAAAAGCAAACGCACAACCACAAAAACACAAACATATTAGCCCGACATCTATCGGCGAGATTCATGCAACAGCTGTGTGGGGCACCAAGTCCAGTTTTACCTTTCTTGTTTCAAGTTTTCGATGCGCAGAAATATATTTCTTCTTCAATTTTTGCCTCTGTAATGCTGTTGACCTTAAAGTAACCAATTGTTTGAGCCTAATTAATTGCAGAACTATAGTTTCCGTTAACAGTTCTTTTCCAAATCACCTACCGCTACGAGATAGAGCTTCAGATGCATTTATTGAAAGAGGTTTCGCCTGGAGACTAAGTTCTCAATGTAAAAAATGTACAATAAACATAGAAAATTCTAATATTTATAAGAAAATCAAATTATTCGTTCATTGAAACAAACAAAAATAAGCTTAAAATATATGTTAAATACGCAAATGATATAGAAAGCTGCGATTTTTATTCGCTCAATCAAAGAAGTAAGAATAAAGTAATCTAAATTCAATCACAAACATGAATGTTGTGAAGTGCGTAATGCAAAGACTTGTGCCACAAACAGCGATCGTGTTTGTAAACTTTGTTGTTGCAAGGCAAGTCAATTTTATATGCGAATAGGGCTGCTCTGAAACTTAAAAGGCATGTAACGATCTGTAAGAACAAAGTTCGCATTGGATAAAAAATAAAACAAATAAGAATAAAAACTGCCAATTGTATAGAATGAACTCTAAATTTTTGTGTATTTCGATATTATTGTTATTATGAACTAAATATGATCGAAATATTTGCGCCTCTTCTAACATGTGCCCGGCGCAGCTGCTTCATTGGCACCAGAGGAAGATCCGGCCCTGACTAGCACTAATTTATTATTTCAGTGTAAATCATGCAATTTGCCCGTATATTACCGTCATTCACCCGAATCGAATGTTACTTTTATTCTACGGCGTGCCCTTGTGAAGCGTAAGAATGAAAAGCCAATTTCTGCATTAAACACCCAAGCAACAGAAGATGTACTGGGACAAGTTTTAGCAAATCAACCACAAAAAGTGATGGTGACTCGACATACGAAGAACATGGGTAAATTCAGTTCGGTTACTGTTTCAACCATCGACGAAGAAGAGGATGAAATCGAAGCGGTAATATATGAAAGACTGTTCTCGTATAGTAGCTCAGAGATAAAATGTTTGTTCCTCTTCATTTTTCAGCGGGAAATCGCTGACAGCTATGCCAACAATGCGCGAATTATCGAGAAGCAATTGCAACGGAAAGGCGGAAAGCTTTCTGATATTGGTGTACGACAAAGGACAGAAGACGCAGTCAATCCAAAACGACCTCGAGGGACATTAATAGATATATAGGCAGATAATTTATTAATAATGTGATTCTCTATTGAATAGATAATAAATACAAATCTTAAAATGAACTATCATAGTTATTCAGTCAAAGTAATAAAAGGTTCTGTAGTCGAGTGAGTAGGGCCTCAGCTGCTGACGTGTGTGAATTTTGCTTGAATCTGACAATAATCACACGTTGAACCAAACGTTAAGTGAGTCGTGGGACTTATCAATCCACACTCGTATGCATTGATTGCGATTCGAATCTATACCAGTTTTAACCTCCAGTCACAAAAGAGTTGCATTAGGGTTACTGATCGGTCTAGTATTTTGTTGCGAACTACCATGTGAAAATTTTATGCAGCTTGGAACAAATGCATAGAATAAAACTAACAAGTGCAAACTGCAGGTGTTCCTGTATTGTTTGCGCTCATTTCTTTTTGGAATTTCAGTAAAGAGGTGAATTGCTTCTTTGAGTGCAATGATTAATTTGCATATACGTTATCTTTACCTCAAAGCAAAAACCCCAACCACAGAAAGAATGGTAGTTTCGATCCCCGAATCTGAGTACTTGAGAAGCTTCGATAGGCAGCGGCATTGATATACACTGATGAAGAAGGCAGACACCCAAAAATATCGACAACTGTCACGTAATTGAAATACATCTAGTTTTTAAAGAAAACGTGGCCTTTTAAATAAAACAAAATGCATAATTAAACAAACTCTTCATTTTTTCAACTTCACATTCATTTATTTCCATCTTTTAGATAAATTACAGTTTGTTATATTGTTTCACAATAAGTTTGCCGGCTTAAAGTTTCCGCATTCTGTCTGAACAGAAATATTCACATTTATCAATTCTGCACACACTACTAATAAATATATCCTTAATGCTCAATTCATAATTGAATGCATACATCAACAAAGACTCGTACATCTTAATCTTGAATCTTGTAGACGCTTACAGTGGAACACAGATCATTCATAATTTTGCTTATTTTATTTCATTTCGTTAATCATAAACTTATTTAATCTTTATTTTATGTATGAAAGCAATACAAAACAATTATTGATAATAATCACCATGCGATTTGATATTCATCTATTTTTTTTCTCGCAATAAAAACGAAAAATTTACATCGTTCAGAATTTTATAAAATGGCACTATGAAATCTAAATTAAATGAATCATAACTTGAAGCTTTCAAATTTATGAATTTATAGCGAAAATTATGAGTTTAATTTTTGAATCATAATGTGTGATAATATATTTAAGAATATCGATACAAAATAGTATTAAAACTATCATTTAAGCAGTGATCCTATATTGTGCACGTTTTTATAGTACTTTATTTTAGTTTATATTAGCATTAATCCAGTACATTCTGCCTTATCAATCCCTGTTACGTGATCTCCAATTTTACGACTATTTTTCGTTTTTTTTTCTTCTATTATCATTTGTTTACAAACTCGTTTGTACACAACCAAACATTTTTTTGTTATAAATTATCACTTAAAAGCAATCGCCAAATAAGATGCAAAAATCATCATAAAAAAATTGAAATTAATAATATCATTGAGTCTATCACATCTGCCAATAAAACGATTCGTTGTGAGGAATGTTTTCGTAGCTGCCACTCAAATTTCCACAGAAGCCTATACATTCGGAGTGTACTGGAAACCATTGAAACAGAAATGCCACAAATATTTTCTGTTTGTAAAAATATCCTCATGTGTACGCATATTGATAAAACCATAACAGTCACATTTTATAGACGAAAAAGGAAATTAAGCGTGAGACGTCGTATTGTTTTGTGCAATTTTTAAACTGCACATATTCAAGGAAAAATTAATGAAAGCAAACACTAGCATTTACGAATATTGAAAGTACAGAATCATTCAACTCAAATTGCAGCATGCACGTGTGAAAATATATGATTGTTACATATAATTACAAATACAAAACACATCAGACAAGTACTATTATAGTTGACCTTTTGAATAGATATAAATTTGATAAATTGTTGCTATGTGCTAAATATTGCACTCTATGCATATTACATCTTCCCTTTAATATGAATTGCCTTCTATGGTCTTCAAATAAAACCGTAATATCACCTTAAGTGAAGGAAAATGCAAATATACGTACGAGCTTTTTTTTTATTTCAGGTATTGCTTTATTCAAAAAAAAAATGCAAATGGTACTAAAAGAATATGTACAATAAACAATCTTGGAAGTATTAATCATTTCATCAGTTAACAATATTAGTCCAAACAGCTTATAATTCCAAACATGGGTTTGCCGTAATAAATCAAACTCTTAAGTCTAGTGCATTAAATAGCCCATCGATATTTCAATATTTTCATTATTTCCATGCATTCATTCAAAAGTCAAGTCAATATTTGAGTTTCTGTCCGTGTTCTTGATGCATTTTTACAATTTGTAGTTCTAGTCGAATGTAAGAATTTTCATTATTTTCAAATATTTTATATTCCTACAAAATGTATGTCATTATACATAATAAGACTGTTTTAATTTCAATCGTGAATCTTAATTCACTATTCATTTTATTTTAAATTTTATATCATAGGACAACTATTGCCAAGTTAATTTGAGATAATATCATTTTATGTAGCCTAACGTTAAAAATAAATACTTGCCTATGACTAGATTCGATTTGCAGAGTTCATGAGCTCAATTCCTGAAATGTTCAATATAAAACTTAGAAGAATTTTTTTCATAATTAGTGTAAAAAAAAATAATGTTAATGTGTCAGTTTTCGAGAATACGATTAGGAGATGAATCGTTGTCAGAGCCTACAATTGCTCGAAAAGCCGCACAAACAATTACTTTATGCTGAACATTCAATATAAAATGAACATAAAGTTACTCACAAAACAGAGCGAACACCCGCAAAAAACCATAATTTTGTGCAAATTATAGGAGCAAATCCCTAATGATTACGTAGTTGGCAGTTTGGTTTTGTGCTGGTCTCGATCAATACGGCATGGTCTGCGATTCTGCAGGCGCTAACCTCATGTATGACTGTAATTGAGGACGCTGGTGGCAGTGGAAGATTACAGATTACTATCGTGGAAGTTCTCATGATCAGCGAGTGTTGGAACTTGCTGATTGCATCATCTATGGTTACAGGTTCCGGAAAAGCAACAACAGCATCAGCTGGAAGTCTGACTATGGCCGTGCCAGGGGAAAAGATACCTTCTCTCAAGTCCTCACACAAGAGGAGGGAAGCACTTAATGAGACAACTCCGGCTAGTGTCAACGAGATTCCAATAGTGCTGGTTGCGGACTGGGATACCAATGGTTTGAAAAAAAATTTTGAGGCGAAAAAACGATCGCTTTATCTAAGCAGAGATATTTTGCTTACATTGAGAACTCTTACCTTTGTAATAATTCTAAACCTTTCTGGTCCTACATTAATTCCCTTAGAACTACTAAAAACTTCCTGAATAGCTTCTTTTTAAACGATGATGTTGCTATAAATACCCATGATATATCTGAGTCATTCGCCGACTTTTTCTCCTCTACTTTCACACCTTCAAACACTCCCAGTCGTTCCATCAGTACTACCCACTAATTTTTACAAACTTGTCTTGAAGTTCTTATGACCTTTCCTCCAGAAGTTGATACTTTAATATCCTTTTTAGACCCTAATCCCAGCAGTAGCTCAGAAGAATTTCCAAATGTGTTTGTTAAATTACTTTCCTCTTCTTTATATGTCAAGTGTTCTTTATATTCAATTTAAGCGTATCTACTGGTGTCTTTCCCTCTGTTTGAAAAGTTGCCATTTTTCTGATCCTAAAATACTCTTCAGTTTTCCGAAATCGCTTGAACGAATTATCCGCAATAAGCTCTATGGTTCTATAATCCATCTTTTCACCAAAGAGCAGCGTGGATACATCGTAGACAGCTCTACATATGCAAATTTAGCCGAGTTTGCCAATATCATTACTGGTTCCTTCGATGATGCATAACAAGTCGACGTTATCTACATGGATTTTGCTAAGGAATTTGACAGGGTCAATTATTTTGTGTTGTTGTATAACTTTTATAAATTCGGTATTTCTAATGTCGGATCTCTTCATAAACGTAAATGGTGCTTGTGGCATCTTCAAGGATTGTGTTTCCTTATATTTTCATGCCTCATCTAGTGTTCCCCAAGTTTCCATTTTTGATCCCGTCTTGTTCGTTCTGTTCATTAATAACCTTTCCAGTTGTCTCAATTCTTCTTACCTCTTTTACGCAGATGACCTTAAGCTTTAAGTATTAGGTGAACTGTGAGTTGTCTTCCCCTCAATATTCCCAAAGGTGTTGCTATATCCTTCACAAACAAACTTGTACCAATCTGCTCTAACTAGGCACTTTTTGGTAATCTGTTGTCACATGTAGATCAACATAAAGACCTTGCGTCTTCTTCGATCTTCGTCTCAACTTTGGTTTCCACGTACGATATATCACATCTAAAGCTTCAAGAATGGCAGGATTTCCTCTCCGGTGTACTCGTTGTTCACTCAATATCTCCTCTTGTATCCGTCTTTTCACATAGCCTAAACGTAGCATACTCAAATACTGTTCCAAAGTTTGGTCTCCTTGTTTTATTTATCTGTCAGATGTAGCCGAATCCGTCCAGCGTAGGCTTACCCAATACCCTCCTTTATAAGTTTAAGTTTTCCTATTATCCTTAAGAAGAACACTTCAAATATAAATTTTTTTTTGCATACTCGCGATTATGCTCGTTTAATTTCCTCCAATGCTTCTATTTTCCACCTCTTACGATTTATTGGTTATCCTGCCAGAATTCAGTGTACTTTTTCTGTTCTTTTTGCACGTACATAGGTATTTTTTTCACTTACCGTTGCTTCGATGCTTGGAACTCACTATGAGGTTTTTATAATTTGAAAAGGTTGATTCTACGGATTTTGTCTGAACGTGATCGCCTATAATACCTGTACACTAATTTACTATTACTACTCTGTTCATTCTAATAAATTATTATATGAAATATTTATGTTTGTTTCTCTTGTTTGCGTTATTGAATTTTCATTACCTTATTTTCTTTTTGATATATATATATATATATATATATATATATATATATATATATATATATATATATATATATATATATATATATATCTATATATATATATATATATATATATATATATATATATATCTATATATATATATATATATATATATATATATATATATATATATATATATATATATATATATATATATATATCTATATATATATATATCTATATATATATATATATATATATATATATATATATATATATATATATATATATATATATATATATATATATATATATATATATATATATATATATATATATATATATATATATATATATATATATATATATATATATATATATATATATATATATATATCTCTTCAGCTTAAATTTTGTAATTGGATTATGTATATATAAAATGAATTCACAAATAAATGATTAAACAGAAACTGCAACCGTTTCCCTCAAAACTGGATGTCAGGCAGCGGTATCACAGAGCGTGCCTGGAAGAGCGAGTGAAAGGTTGCCCGGTGTTGCCAAGGCTGTCAGTCCAACCTCGAAATGTCATGGACGAATGACTGGACGTAAAACAATGGAAAGGAACCAGGAAAAGCTCTCAGCCACCGAGAGAAGAGGGTTATGTGCAAGAAGTAGATGCAATCACACTAAAAGACAAGGAGGGGCTGCCTACATTGGAAAACACCCTGCATGCCACCACAGATGACACTCTGGCAGCGATGGAGCGCGAAAGTAACACAAGGTAGAACCGAAAGCCGATGCAGACATTCCTGAGTGCAAGGTGACAAAATGTTGCATTGGAAGTATTCGTGTAGCTACTGGTTAATTTAATCGCGCTAAAAGATACCTCATAATCGGAAGAGCATCCTAGCATCTCTTCTCAAAGCAAATCTCCTTGCAACAACAGCGAGATATCATATCAGATAATATGATATAACCTTACGTATTTTACAGTCAGTATTTGATTTTATCAAAATATTGTTTGTGGATATACTTTCGAAACCGAAGCGCATTCTCTAAAACCTTTTATACACATCTTACTATGTACTTACCTCATTCGATAATCTGTAGTTCACTGACAGGAAGGTCAGATACTTCTTTACAAAACGTACTTGATCGTTCCAATTTCGATTCGATTCGAACCTCCTTCGCATGACCAGGACTTTCAATAAATAATTCAATTTTCTCTTCGCTACCCCCTCGTTCCACACATCTCCCAACATCCTTCTCGTTTTTATTATTGTCATGAGCAATCTTTTTACTCGTCATTCGATCCGCCTTATCACTGGACACGGATCGCCGTTCTGCCCTCGGCGCTGAATTATTTCGCTGAACGCATTTCATTTGACTACTTTGCGTAGGATTCGTGACACTATTCAGTGTTAATTTCGCACCAAGACTTCTCCGTTGATGTAAATTAGCTGATTGAACTGAACGTCGCATGGGAATATTCGAGCTCGAAATTGACTTGTACACTACATTAGTTTGGGGGATTCGGTCAGCTGAACTGGAATTGCTTGATTCATTTATTTTAGCAGCAGCTGATTTGCGTGCTAAAATTTCTCGTGACTTTGGAGTTAGGAAGCTCTTCCGGACATTGTTGCTGCCATTGCCTGCTGGAACGGATATTGAACGGTTTTTGAACGCATCGCGTGGAGAGTTCATGGAACTTGTAGTACTTGAAAGGCGTCCTGATTTGTTCGTAACTGATGATGGACTTGACCCAGACGTCGTTTGACATGATAAAGGTTTATTTCGAGCAAATTTGTTTGGGGCTGCTTTCGTAGATTGTAAATTTTCTTTGTTGATTACAGGATGCGAGCGTGATATCTTATTATCTTTTACAGAAGCAGCTTCGCATCGAATCAAAGATTCTTGCGAAACCGTCTTGTCGGTTCGCATTGAGCTTTTCATCGAGTCACCAAGCGAATCTATTGATATATCTGTATCGCCACGTCCTTTTAACTTTCCGATTATAGAAGCCTTCTTTGATGGAGAAGCTAGGCTATCTAATGACATGTTTGTAGATTTCGTTCCAATTTTGCGTGCCATATTTTTTGCGTTTCTTGCCGCCGGACTTGAAGTGCGAGAGCTGTCACTCGAAGAAATATGCTTGCCTTTCATCGACGGAATATTCCCACTCGTTTGGCTTTTCAGTGGACCACTGCGAGGTCTCCTTGGCTCTAAGTACCGTGGTCTAATATCGGCCAAACGGGATGCACTTACTGTTGTAGGCTTTTGTCCGGCAAGATCAGACAAGTGTTTAGCAGAAGAAGTAGAATCTTCGGAGTGCGTTCGACGATGACCAGTTATCTTCGTTTTATCCAGTTTAGGTTTAGAAACGCTCTGTGTGTGATGCAAGACATTCGGTTTCGAGGCCGATTTAATTATTTTTCCTGAAATAGATCAAAATATGTGTTTAATTTTATTAAAATGCGTCACAAATGTGCATCTGATACTTACCCAGTATTTCTTTGCCTTCATTATTTGCCTGAACTCCTTTTTCATTCGTTTGAATTTGTTTGTTGTTGTCGTGATGGTTCGTTTGCGTATGTGCCGTAGCCCGATAGAGTTGCGTATCTTGAGCTAAGGCTCGTTTTGAATGCGCCTGAATCGCCAGTTTCACCTGATACAGGTCCTGATTACGATTTCCGCTCGAGCTAAATGTTATTTGTTTCGGTATATTCTTGATCCTCCGCAGATCCAACGGTTCCGTTAGGCAGGCTAACTTTTGTATCTTCTTTCGCAATTCTAAATCCATACGTTGCCATGCAGCGACGCGCATCGCTCTTGCACACTGCTTGGTCAAGCATTGTTCTATAGCCGACAGTATTGCGCTAACTAGCCGAATAAACTCTTCGTTCCATTCCATTTCCTCCTCATGTTCATGTACGCTGTCAGTAATCCGGCCGTTAGCCAACTCATTACCATGCTCACTCATGCCTGGAACCTTTATCACTTTCGCTGCCAAGACAGCATTTAGCCTCGTTATGCGTTGGTAGCTCCGACACGATTGATCCGGAAGAAGTGAAGATGCTGTTCGCAATAGAATCGTTTCCAAGCGCGATATATTATGGCTCTTATCATGGCCTAGTGATAGAAAGCTGTCGCTGGCTATTAAGCTTGCAAAATGATCGCTCAAATAGCCATATGCAGCATCAAGAACATCCCGTACAAGATTTTCGATGGCGGTCGCCCAACGGCACGGAGCTAACTGAGATATCAAGTGATCACAGTCTAAAATCGAATCGAGTACAGATTCCGTTGTCTAAAAATAGAGTATATTACTTTAATAAGCATGGAGTTAAGGATAATAAATGGATGCTCAAATTCCTTGTAGCGTTTCATACCAATTAGCTATTAATGATATGTTCAGAATTGTGAGCAAATATTTTGAGCTGCTTCACTTTTGGGGGCCTTTAAAGTGTTTGCTACAGTATTTTAGAGGATTTTTCGTTACATATAAAATGCCACGCAAGTTTTCAAGCTTACTAGTGTACATTTTTTTTAAATTTTTTAAATTTTTGTTCAAATTTGGTTTTGAAAGTGAAAAATTCTCTTCGAATTACAAAGTTTTCAAAATTATCACAAAGTTTTCTTTATATTTTAAAGTTAAAGTTACTTAAAGTTTTGATGTATGTTATAGACTTTTATTGAAGTTCAAGTTGATCTCCAATCTAACTTACCATATGCGCAACAAGCATTTGTCTGCACCGTCCATAAATATCAGCCGGCAACTGAGCGAATGACCTTGTTGGCCAAACTTTCATATAATGTCGACACGTCCATTTCAGACATTTACGATACAAGTCATCCAAGGCATGATTCAAAGCGACTGGCAGAACCTGCAATATTCCGTCAATGCATCCCGAGCATGGCTTATGGAAATTATGGCAGTAGTTCAGTTTCAAACTATGTGCAGTCACTTCTTTTAGTCCTTCCAGTCCCAATAGATCAGCCAGTGCAGCCAATTCCATTAGACTGATTCCTTCGGGAGGATGGGAGGCTCCCGAGTAGATATGGCACAGAGCAAAATGTACTGAGCTGTACGAGTAGCCGGGGAGAGATATGACGTTTCCTGCACTTTGCACCCATCCGCCAGCTAGCATTGCCGCAAAATATTGACACCGTGACCGAAGAATACATTTGTGGGCTTTAATTCGACGTCCGTTCACTTCAACCACTACGTCTGTTCCGATTTCCTGCAAGAACATCTTCAATAAATCCTCACCAAGTCTCCGAGGTTGTCGGCACGATATCGAAGATTCGTCCATTCCAGATTTGCTGATGCTCGAAGCTAAGCTAGATTCTCCCGAATAGTCTGAATGACCATATTCTCCATTGTCATGCGGACTCCTGTTGAACATTTCGAATCCTACGTCCCCTGGTAGACTGCTGCTTAGTTCTCGCGACAAGTGCGGAAAGAGACGCGACAAGCTCTTCAAATTCTCCACCGAAGATGTTATGTTTACAATGTTGTTTCCAATCGACCGAGACATGTTCCACGAGTGCGGGCGTGCACGCCCATTGTCCTGAAATAATCGACTAATGTGTCGATGAGAGCCTACCGATTTCGACATTGAATTATCTGGAGAATGAAGCTCGAATTTGCTGATCGGTTTATCCATATCGGAGAGCTTGACAAATACAGAATTAGTCTCCACATGCTCCGATACGGTTTCTAAAAGTTGTTTTTGCTTTTCGATTGTGGCGTGGAGCGTTTCCATGGTATGCGACTTCGACTCGCCATTTGCCAAAGGTTTTTTCTTCGGCGATGCCGTTTCCTTTGTCTCGACGATCGTCTCCATAACTATCGGACGAGCGAATGTATCTTTGCTCGGCAATGATGTGGTGCTGGCTGCAGCCTCCGCAGCTATGCACAGGTTTTCTTCCTGTTGAAATGTCAGGTCCTCCGTATCCGTCGTCGATACTGGAGATGACTCCTTCGAGAAAACACCGTCAGTTAATGAGCCTTGACTGCTTTTGTCAAAAGTCTCATTCAAATGCACATCTTTTCGTCGCTTCTTCATTTTTTTCGCATGGTCCTCGTCATCGCCACCGCTAGAATGAACCGATGCTGAGGTGCCGGAATTCGAATTGTTCGAGTACGTGCTCAGCTCCGACTTGGAGCAAGTGAAATCTTCGAATGGTGATAGTGAAGAATCAATTGACATCGAAGATGTTTTAGAAATAATTGGAAGCTTATCGATAATGTTCATCATGCCTTTATCGGCGGTTAAGCTGACAGATCGCTTGTGCTCTCGATTGCTTAGTTGTGCGTTTTTGGATTCGGAATTATTCCACGAATGCCGTTTCGATTCGTCTTTTGAAACTGAATGAATTGGAGTCCGTCTCATCACAGGAGAATCGTTTTCTGTGAATATATAAGAAGGTTTTTTGCTTTCATCCGAAGATGTTTTCGCAGTTTCGCCCGTTGAATCGAACTTCTCCTGGCCACAATGACTACTTGTGCTCTGTGTCATAACGGTTTCAAGCGAACTACAGCTACTCTTCATCGAATCGCTATCACGTTTTTGGTTGAATGACGTAGATAATCTCGAGGCTAACGATAAAGGCTCTCGTTTTCTCGTTGCTTTCTTCTCCCCGAAATCAATAAACATTGAAAATATATTCTTTTTGCTGTCACTTGTGCTCGCAGGTCCGTTTACAGGAGGAGTATGCACGTTTACGCTCGGTGGTGGCGTTGCCGTGCTGGAGTATTCGCTTTCTGACATATCAATATAAAATCCAGTAGATTTTTTAGCTTGATCGTGAAGAGATCTACTTAACATGCTAACGTTATGGTTTTTAGCTTCATCTTCGCGAAGCGGTCGCGTTTCCTGCATATCGTTCAATGATACATAGTACCCCATGCCACTATTCTTAGCTTCGGACGATGAATCTGCTGTTCTGGTTGTGTTTTCCGTGCTCGAAGAGGAACTGGTACTTCTACGTCTATGATTTTGACAATCACTCATATCCACTACCCACGATTTGAGCGACTGCGCAATGCTTTTGCCTTTTTCTCCTGGATTTGTTTTGGGCTTGACCGCTTCGTTTTCTAAAGTAAAATCATTTGACACCAATCCACCCGAAACTATCGGACAGCTATCCGTTTTTCGACGTACTGGAGGACTCTCACACTGTTTCGGTGTAAAATCTTTGATCGATACCCCACCCGAAACTATAGGTGCCGAGTCATCACAACGTGTCGATCGCTTGGGTACTTTCATCGGACTGCTGCAATTTTCTCCTGCTAGAGCATGCGTCAATGAGTCTTTTAGACGATTCATAGTGTCTACTTGCATGATTGAGTTGTGAGGCGTTTCCGGAAGAATACAAGGCATCGATACCTCCGACTCCGATTGAACATGCGAATTGTAGTTGCTCGAGCTCTCACCACAGTCACTAGCATCCCCAAAGTTACTGCTAGTTGAATCGTAGAGATTTATCTCAGCCCAACCTGGATTTGAATTTGGACCATACTCGGCCATACTGTCGTCAGTGAATGGCATCTTTGGACTGATTAAGTGCCCTGAAAACTGTTGTATAGAATTCTGAAATATAAGGGTTCCTTGGAGTCGCTCATGTTCCCTTCTATGTCTGCTTTCTCTGCCGTCGATTTCAAACGTTCCTTGTCTAGTCACAGGCGTTTCTTTCGATTTGTCCGCTGGGCAAAATATTGAAAAGCCACCGGCATCGTCTGGAACATATTGGTCTTTTACATCAAGACGAGTCTTTTCCGATTCCTTTTTCGAGTTCTTTCGCTTCCAGAGTTTTTCTTCGTCCGACAAATTGCTTGTATAATCGTCAGTGGAACTTATTTTATTAGGTGAATCGCCTGTGCTACTTGAATTGCTATGGTTTCGTGAGTTTTGAGATTTACTCTTTGTCTGCTCCATCAAATCAACATCATCCGCAGCATGTGGTCGTTGTGAAGTTCTATCAGAAGCGGTTGAATGCAGCGGGGCTAAGCATTGGACTTCAGGAAGTATCGTGCTCAAACTGGAATAGTCAACTTCGGACTCATCCAGAAGTGTTGATGCATCAATAAAACAAGCAGTTGCTGATGATAATGCAGGCGGGTTTGTAGCAAGGTTCGATTGAATACTGCTTGTCTCTTGCGAGCTACTTTTTCTTTCACTTTGTAAAAAATTTTGGCAGCATTCTTTCACCTCCGCCGGGCCTGTTTTTTGCTGCGGAAACACTGATTCCCATGACCCCGTCTCTGAAGATATCGAAGAAGTCTCCATTATCACAATCTCTTCGTTTTGCCGCTGCTTCTCTTCTTTCGTCGATGATGCTGCTGTCGACTTCAGACGTTTCCTTTCATAAGTCTTGTTATCCTCTAAATCTACAGATCCAGTAGAAAGATTTTCGTTTTCTACGGGAGATATGAAGTCTACACTGCGACTATGACAGCGACCTCCTACTGCTCCTGTAGCAGTTAGTTCAATACCATCGTCAAGGGCCTGGTCACTCGAATAGCCTGCACTATTTACCGGTGAAAAGGTGTCTCGCTCTTCATGCAAGTCAACTTCGCAAGGTTTCGATATCGAGCTCTGTCTTTGGAGCTCGTTATTTCGGACTAGTAGATTTAGGTCCTGTGGTGGTTGTGCTCTGCTCGAGATTAAATCAACATCCCGTCGCTCATCGTCATCTAAGTCTTGATTAACGTTGGTAGCAATGTCAATACCCTCTTCCGGTGAGTTACTGTAGTCGACCAGTTCGAAAGTAGAGCTGGAGTCAGTTGAAATTCGTTTCGATAGACTACTGTCTTCGTTGTTTTTCGTGCCTCCATCATAGTCTGCGCCATGACATCGATCACGAGCGTCATAGGATCGTGGACTCGCACTGCTTGTCCCCGATAAATTCGATATATTCGACAGGTTTTCAATACCACTGTCACCAGCCATGCAATCATTACGATCATAAAGCTGTTGTTCTGATGGGACACGATCGTGTTTTTGTGTTTCCATTTTCGCCTTTGGTTCTTACTTTCCTTAGCTGTACATTTTAAAATTCAATTTATTTGCTCGGCTTGTTTAGTCCAAGGATTGATCATCGATTCCTATCGCTTATGGTTACCTCATTTGCATCGGCATGACCGGTGATTGCATTCGATAGAACGATAGCAGCCATATATGGTGACTGATGTAAATGCAACAACGTGAGTAGTCTCCTTTGTTTATATCAAGCGTATGACTGCAAAGAGCAATTTTATTGAAGACTACGACCGCACTTTCTGAAATAGAAAAAAAAAAACAATGATTAAATGGATTTATGATTGGTTTTGGATGTGTTAATATAAATTCGCTTTTATGCAGAATATAATTGCAGTTGCGAAGGTAAGTTCAGTTAAAAGATGTCAAGAATAAGTTCAATAACATAATACACACTAGATACGTTATTATTTTTTCCAGTTTTCGAATTACTAACAAAAATGATGCAAAACGATTTCAATTTTAGTACTCAAACACTCATATCATACTATTAATATTTGCGTATGATTTGATTGCTATACAGATTTGTATACATACATCATCACTGTTTGATGTGCAAGTATCTATATTTTGGAATACATAATCACAACTCATTAGCATTCCGAAGACAAAGCAGTATCCGACACAGCAAAGATTGTCGCATGGAATTTCTGATTGAAAAATCTGCAAGCTTTAATCACTTGAAGGCGATAATTGCTAGTGTTTTACTGACTGTGGTCGCAATATATTTGCACATGTTTCGAAAACAATATGTACTCAAGAAAACGTACCTACAATCACAAAAGCTTTGCGCGACGCCGTCATTTTGTCAAGTTTCCTCATGTTTGCTTGAGGCAAGAGTATAAAATGATTGTTTAGTCACAGTATAGATTTAGCATTTTGTTCTTGGTATTATTGAGCATATACTGCTATCATTAAAAAAAATGATAGTGTACAAATTGAATGGCAAAAAGACATTGCAAATAAAGTTAATTTTTACAATAATTATATTTTCAATATTTTTTAATACGGAATATTTGAAATGAAAGTAGTGAGAGCAATCAATAGACAATTGTAAATAAAATTGTAAAAAAAAAATTGTAAAACGGTAGGTCGAAGTGGAATGTCTCTACGAGAAGTATATAAAAAGTTTTGTGCTTAAATAAGTGCCACTTTTGGCAAGTGCAACAAAAATCTTTTCGAGTCTATGGACTCACTTTCATTTTTTTCATTAAAATATGATGATATATGTAAATCCTTGTAAGAAACTCTAATAAAAACGGAAAATAACTCTTTCTAGTCACATCTTAGAAAGTACGATTTAATTATTAATAGTACTAACCAAATAAACAGTGAAAGATACCAATGATAGCAGTTAAGCTTAAATACCAACGAGATCTAATCGAAGCAGTATCGCTGCTAAATTCGTAAGTTTCTAGAGCATATCGATGATAATAACATGGTTGCAAAAAATCAATGTGCTTTTCAAGCAAATAGTTCTACTGAAGATGCTATTTATGAACTGACTGAATTGATACGCATAACACTGAAAACAATAAAAACATGTTGCCTTTTTTTAGACCTAAGAGCCCGTTCGATTTAGATCAGCTGATCGATTTAAGACCTAATCGACCACAAATCTAACCTGATTTACCATACATTTGTCTCGGTTTTGACAATCCAAAGCAACCTGATTTATGAATCTAGTTATGATTTACGTTATGATCCAAGCCATAGCTAAGCTAATTATAAAGAGATGCCAATATAATATTTTACATTCTGAGTTTTGAGAGAAAATTACTAAAATAATAATAAAACCAGCTCTAACCCATCGCAATTAAATAAAATTCTAATTTGATTTGTCACGTCAATCTCATAAAAGTTTTTTTTATATATATTTTATGTTTAATTCGATTAATTGTAGAAGAGAGTTTAGACTAACAATTTGTCATTCAAAAAGTGTATAATCAATCAGCTAATAAATAAAGCAATTAACCAAACAAACTAATAAAACTAATCAAACAAATCAAAATATATGGCACGATTTAAAATGAATTTATTTGTCATATCATTTGACATCACAAATCAATATTTTATAATAAACTATTTAAATTTAAGCCATAAAAAACAACGATAGCTTTACAAAAGTAAAAATGTACCGTTAAAATAAGGAGTTCCACAAGGTACTGTTTTGTTTTGTTTTGCTTTTCCTCTTATAAATCAATTATTTATTTAGTAAAGGTAATTGAATTTGATCACGGTTCCCTTCTTGTCTATAAATCAGCATAGACAACGTATATCATTTCTACAGCATCGAAGCCGAGCATATTGAAACGGGAAACTTCGATCGTTTTGCGGAATCAGCCTCCGAAAGCAGAATCAAATTGGAAATGTTTTTGCGGGATGATTAAAATTGAATAACTTTTTATTAACATTAAAAATTTTTTTTAATCTACATAGAAAATTATATTTTGACAAAGTGGTTTCGAAATTACCTTTACTAAGTAAAATTATATCCATGGATATAAGTCGGAGATGTTAAAATTTGTCACAAATAGCATAAATAAAAATGTAATGATTTCCACCTGCAAGTGGTCACGCCAGTCAAGTATGCACTGTGTGCTGGTGTCTGATGAGAAGCAGTGCATACTCTCGAAACCACTTTGTCAAAATAGAATTTTCTATGTAGATTAAAAAAAATTTTTAATGTTAATAAAAAGTTATTCAATTTTAATCATCCCGCAAAAACATTTCCAATTCAATTATTTATGTTTACTTCAAAATCATGCAATACGCTGTCATATAATATTATAGCTTTTGCTGATGATATGAAAAAAATTGGATAGTAGTAGATCCAATTTAACAGAAATTAATTATATCATTAATCATGAGTTACAGATTTTATCTAAATGTCTTCACAGACATAAATTACGAGGGTAGGTATAAGTCAGGAGAGATATAAGTCAGTGACTTTTCGAATGAACGATTTTTTTGCCGCACATATGCGTTTAATTTCTGAACACAGTCTCCTTTTCGCTATATACACTTAGTTCACTTAGTTAAGGGTTTTTACAATTTTTTTATTCCCTCGAAATAATAGGTTTTCTCAAGACCTTCAAAATAGGCGTTTGTTTCAGTGATGACTTCTTCATTCGCTCCAATTCTCTTAACACCCAGTCATTTAATCAGGTTTGGAAACAGGAAATAGTCACAGAGGCCTAAATCTGTAGTCAGTATATATTTATTTACCGAAAAGGGTACAAAATCACATATACAATATCAAATAAAAATAGAAAAGTAAAGTAAAAAGTAAAAAAAAACAAAATAAATATGAAACAGACAAATTAAATAAGTAACAAATAAATCAATAAATAACAACCAATAAATAAAACATTGATAAATAGTTTATAGCTTACGGTTAGGGGGTACGGATGGCATGCAAAAGAAAGGATTTGAAGGATGATTTGGAAATCGTAGGGGAATATAAATTGCTTATGCTGTTGAATATGCTGCAGCCTCATTATGCTGCAGGCTCATTAGCTGTATATGTAGTCGAATGTGAATATTCTTTTAGGAAACGATTCGACCTGGTATTCCTCACAGAAGAATCAAAATCAGCGATTCTATGAAAGAGACATCATGAAATTACTTTTGAAATAGGAACGAATTGTAGCACAAAATGGTGCATATTTCACCCAAATCGAACAATGGGTGAATTTTTCTCAAACCTATTACATACAAATGTCAATTCATTGCTTTTAGTACGACTAGAAGAAAGTATCATTGCATATATAGGTACTACTAAAGCATGTCGACAATTTGAAGGATCTTGATGAAACTTTTGGAAGGTCCCTTAGCTGTGTGCCGCATATTAACTAACCAGGCTCACAGAATGCTAGGCTTTATTTTCCCTTAAACTGCGCACAATAATTTTTATTTGTGCGAAATAAACTTGATTATGCGTCAATATAATTGAATCCACTTTACAATATCTACTCAGAATCAATCGGAAAAAATCAGGACTAATTTTTACATTGTGTTGGATTCAAACTATATAATTTCTAATCTAATATCAACTACACTAAATCTAACTCTCCTCAAAACTAGAAGAAAAGTCGTTAATTTAATTTTTCTCTTTAAAATTTTGAATTCGAACATTAATTGCACATATAACAACGACATTTTTCATCTTCGATATCAAGTAAAGCCTTTACTCTCTGCTAGAACGTATGAAGCAGTCAGGATATAATTTATGGGGTCATGCTGAATCATTTGACACAATGAAGAGTTGGATAAACGCTATTTTAGGCAACTTGAATGATTCCTTCGAATGAGCTTCTTAATTTCTCGATTTTCCGTTCGCTTAGTATTATGGAAATCTTCCACTCACATTCGATTATTGAATTATTTATCATTATAGCACGGCACTTAATTAAATATAAATCGTAAGGACTTTATTCAAAGTCACAATGGACAATTTAGTGCATGCAAATAAATAATACTACCGACCAGGAACAGTAGCGACAATGTAGCTGCTATGAATTTACTATTTGGATACGACACTTTCCCAATTATCGATAAATCTGGTTTTAAAACATTTGATTCTAGTTTTGATTATGAGTGATGGAAACGCAGAGGAAATTATACTTTTAGCAGCTTGAAAAAGGTTCGAAAGTAGTGTTAAGATTTTATTATGTTGCACGGTCAGTAGTACAATACTGGGGTACTTGCGTAGTCGGGTGAGTAGAAGTTGGTACGATCCTTGGTTCAAATCCAACCATGATCACATACTGCGCATTGAATTAACTCAGCTAACTAGCTGGCTGAGTCAAATCAGAAACAAAGTGAAGAACTAATCGCTCCACTTTCGTAAGTAGACATTGATTATGAAGGGGATTCTCCACTAGCCATAACTGCAAGACCCGAAATAAGCGGTAGCGACACCTTTGCTTTCAGTCATATTGATATGGTTCCTATTTTCGTATCGTCATATTTGGTCTTAATTATTTGCACACATGTGCATTTATCTTAATCATTTTAATCTCAAATTTAACACTAGTCTTCACTTGCCAATTATAAAGCTCTTTAGCCTTTCAGCTAGGCTGAGATTCAAAAGAGCGAAAAAATTGAAAGTCGTGAAAGTACGCCCATACCTACTTATATACGTTCAATTACCTGATGATTTGAAAATGCATTTCGTTTAATGCTTGTTATCTAATCAGTTTGTACACAACGCATTGTGGCCCACGTCCACATTATCCCCTTTATTTACTATATTACTACTATATTTCACAAAGGTAACAAGAGCTAATGTTCGCTTTCCCGATGTGTTTCCATGTCGACACATATGTTCCGAGTTGCATCGTAATCAGGTCAGGTTAAATAACATTCTCGCTCAGAAATGGATAAACAACCTGCAAAATGCTTTATAGCTTTATAGCGTTGTCATTCAACTATACGGATATGCACACACATATAAGTTAATGACCTTGGACCATGTATTATAGGAATAGCACACGTTTGCCACATATGGAGCTTTATATCAGAAATACGTCATGTTCGCCTTCGACAATGACGATGGTGCTGATGATGATGACTACAAACGTACAACCAGACTTTACGAAGGTGGATTATGGCTAGCTAGAAGCTAGCGTGGACCTCATATAGGAATATGTGTAATAAAACGATTTGTATAATCGTAACACTGCAGTCCATAGTCCAGACGCCGCACATTAATCCGGGGGAGATGTTCGTAAAATCGATCAATTTATTAGCCTGGAGACCAGATACTGGTACGAGATTTGTTTGGTTCGTGTCGACTGAAAGTTATTTATGATGATTTTGCGCATTGGGGATAGGATTTTCAAGATGAATAGTACAACAATAAATGGCTAAGCAATTGGTTAATAAATCAAAAAATAGAAAAGGTGCGGCAGAATATTCAATTGAAAACTCATTATGTTGCCTAATTGGGTAGTTTTGTAAATTGCAAATCATACACTTGATACTCGTGACTAGTTATTATAATTTATTCGAACCATCCGTCAATAGTGTGGAGCGGAAAATTATTCGCGTACAGGTTTTTTGTCTAACTAATGAATGCTGATTCTGCGTCCAGCATGGGCGATTATGATTCATCAAAAGCTTAATAGAGCAATTGAGATATTATTTAGTTTATTGTATAAAGCGTTGGTTTTTGTGGTCAGTTATTTTTACTTTCGAGCTACAGACGAGGTAGGAGTTAACACCAGACAACGCGAGAAAGGAGTGGTACTATTCGATTAAATGTAAATAATTACCGAAAATGATTCTTTTTGATTTGCCTTGTATGGTGCTGCTATTCCATATGCCTTTCAAAAAATACCGAAAGTGATTATTTTTGAATATTTTTCGGTGACCAGTCATTGATATGAATCAAGTCTGCTTTATATATAAGCATTTTTGTGTCATTGCTTTTATGTAAATGAATGAAACACCAAGAGTGGGCGTCATATATAAATCCAATGGTAAAAAATTCCACGAAAACTACTCATTGCTTGTTTAAAACAGCGGCTTTTAAGATTTTCGAAGTAATGAATTTCGAACTGCTTCGCAATGGTTGATATGTATGGACTATACAATATTAAGCATTTTGTGTCTCAGTGTGTTTTTGAAGAAACAGCAGATTTCTCCGATTCCTGTGTGACTAGTGACGGTTCAAAATAATGTAGCATGTCTAATTATAAACATATTTGGTTCAAAGTAAATAATACACCAAATTAGTGCAGTAGAAATCCATCGAAGGATTGATTAAGCCGGGGTTATTGTCAGCAATGAGATCAACCGGCGATATTTTTGAGAGACAGTACGGCTTCCAGAAAGGGCATCTCAAAGATTGTTGGGGCAGTAGCATAAGCGGAAGAGGCATTATCATCCCAGACCGGTTGTCCTGCTGATAACGCTGGAAGTACAAAACGCCTTCAACTCAGCGAGATGGATGGACCCTTTGTGCTAGCCATGATTCGAGACTACCTCAGGAGGAACCGATGGTTGCTCTACGGCACTGAAAAAAGTATGTAACCTCAGGTGCGGCAGAAGTGTCGGTCTTAGGACCTGACCTCTGGAATATCACGTACGATGATCTGCTGCGCCTGATGACGTCGCAGCGGTAACCGCTTCAGATTTGCTGATTTTGGTCAAGTGAAGATTAGGGTCGAGCGGTGGATGATCGAGCACGGCCTCCAGCTGGCGATCTCAAAGTCAGAGATTGTCATACTGACGCAGCGGACGATACCATCTGTCATACCCATGACAGTTTGGACCGCCGAGGTCCAGACCAACAAGGTCCTGGGCACCATGCTGACATATTGGTACCATATCCGCAGGGCATGTGCCACGGCTCTAGTGGTCGTCACTTCGCTGAGTATGCTAATGACCAATGTCGATAAACCCAGTGAGAGAAGACGGAGGCTGTTGATGCACTCAAAAAAAAACTTTGTAAAATTGGGGAAAAACATTGTTAATTATATTTTTTATTAAATATATTTTTCACTATGAAATGGCGCCATAGAGGTTTCTCTATGAATTAATTACTGCATAGTAATACGTGCGTGAGTTGTATTGGCAACAATTTTCTCTATTGAATCAACAAGGGCTGCTTGTAATTTTGAAGACGCGAATAGGAAATCCAACAACTATATTGGATCGTAATAACATGGAAAGGAAAGTGTGGCTGCATATTTAAAATATGAACAAAAATGTCGTAAATCGACTTAAAATACCAATGCAAAAAATACACTATTTAATGATTTGAATAGTTGAAAAACCCAAGAATTTCAACAATTTATAATTCTTGAAATTCTTGGCTCCTTCAACTATGTAAAGCATTAAATAGTGTTTTTTTTGCATTGGTATTTTAAGTTGAGCTTTTTGAAACATCTTGACATTAAAATTGTGCTGTTTTGTGTCTTATTGCTGGCAAGCAACAGCTCTTTACAAGCTTTATCGCGTATATTGTTTAATAAGTATGGCGAGATTTTGGTCTTAAATGATGCCAATTTCGCAAGGAGAAAATTTTCATTTCCTGGGGCTGGGTGTAATAGTCGGAAGTTGATATGTATCTGGAATTTAAATTATAACACAATTTGAGTCTGATTTTATAAAAACTATCTACCCTTTTTGATGTCCTTCGGTATCTTTATACCCTTGGCCATGCTTTAAGATTTATTTCTATCTGCCTTAGAAGAAAAGAATTCTCCCATTGCTTTTTCACTTGTTCCCAATCACTGCAGCTATGACTAAAGGTAAGTAACAAAAAATAAACTATTCAGCACACCGAACGACAAACACTGCATGCACTACAACTTACATATATGCGCGATTTGTGTCTCGAAATGAATACTGCTGAGATTTAGTAATGATCAAGCAAAACAAAAGAAATTGAAGTGCATCTATTCAAATCAACAGATCGAGTAGTTAATTTGTGTTTATGACTAAAATAACCGATAGGCTGTACGTTTATTATGGCCCTGGCTTTTACATTGATAATTCTTGATTTTACTATGCGACTTTTTTCTGAGTGTGGTAACGACCAATTGCATCTTGCTATATGAAGCCGAAATTTGGGGAGATGCACTCTAAACTAAAAAGTTCCTAAAGCGCATTGCCAGTGTCCAGCGCAGAGGTGCCCTGCGAATCACTTGTAGCTACCACACGGTCTCAGAATAGGCCGTGATGGTGAAGCTACTAGTGCGAAAACGCAAGAAAGGGTATCTCTATCGCTCAGAACTGAGACAGAGCATAAATACTATAAAAGCGCGGAAAGCACGATGTTTTCCGATGGCAGAGAAAGGTATAATGTGGGGGGGTTACGGATCAGCTGGCGCCTGAAAAGAGGCCGCGCCAAATATGTTAAGTACGTTTTTCCACATGCGAAAGTGAGAGAAGCATATTCTCGGCCCTGATGATCAACCAATGATCCCATCAAGAAATAGTAAGCGCAGCGAACATTCGCTGGAAACAAACAACATTTTCTGCAGTGGATAGCATAAACGTATTGGTGATGTCCTTTTTATTTTCCAAATGGTATCGGAAATAGTATTCCGCGCTAATTATCATATTGCTGACCATTTTAATGCACAGACTAGGTGTTAAGAAAATCAATATTACATATAACGCCAGTCGTTAAATAGCTGTTTTTGGAAAGCATATGTATATTGCCTAGTGGGAATGAAAGAACGTATCTGATCGTAGCATTGCTTTCGGCGGGGTATTTTGTGTCTCGCATCAATTTTCGAAATCAGGTACTGCTATCTATTTTTCACAATTTGTGGGGTAATGTCGTAATTTGTATCGTAAATCATGCGCTTTCCGCGCTATTTATTAGTATATTCGCTCCGATTCGTGCGCATGCACATACGCAAGCTCTCCAGTTTTGGCAGCAACGCAAGAGTGAAAGTAATAAAAGATGCAGGACGGCTAACCTAATTAGCTAAATTGAGCCTTGATTTTTTCCCGTGTCAATTATTCTCTGCTTTGATAAGCTTTAGAGACGATATACGTTGTCTATGCTGATTTATAGACAAAAAGGGAGCCACGATCACAAATTAATAGCCTTTATGGGAAAAACGTACTTATTTAGCGCGGCCTCACGGTCTCGCGGATCAGGCACCAGCTGATCCGTAAACCCTCCGCATGATACCGACCCATGAGATGTGGTTGTTTTTGAAGTCCGTGATTAGGTGAATCAGTACGATCGGGTTGAAGCCATGAACCAAGGAAACAAGATTACCACAATGGGCGGTCGCTGTCCAGCGCTGCATCCAACGACGTCACATATCGGAGACCGGTGAAGAAGAAGATGTAAAATTTAAATTCAAAATATTTAAAGAAATTAAATGTAAATAGTTCTTGCGCGGTTTGTGCTCCAACCTCATTAATTAAATTCGCATAAAAGAGGCAACATACATATTTTAAGCACTTTTCTTTTCTCCATTTTTCAAAAACTAATCGCTTTGAGTGATAGACAGTCGGTGACAGTATTCATTATTTTCTTTTACATTAGGGCTGTGCGTAATTAACTACTAAATTACTGACTTAGATGTAAATGATCATTACTAAATCAGCAATTAAAGTGCCCGTCTGTCTAGGCTTGTAACATACAATAAACTCATTAACATTCTCATTAACAGATCGATTCGGACATAACTGAAAACAATACTTTTCTTTCACGTAAAACCCGGTTAATTTGGGATGTTTTGTAGGCGTTACTGCATCCAATGATGTCACGAGTAGGTGCGGTCATGTTCATGTCGTAACCTTTAAGTACTTGATCCATGGGTTGAAGCGGTGCTTAGACGGGTCTTGTAGATGGAATTTTTCAAAAAGCCAAACATCACATACCTTGCGGTCTGATAACTCACCCGGTGATCTAGTAAGTAGATTTTTCTGACCATCTACACAAGGGAAAATCCATAGAAGATATAATTATCATCGTCATCAGCAAAACAAAAACGGTTGTTGCCCCGGTATCCTGAATAAAAAAAATCCGCAAAGTACGTATTCGTATGTACCTACCATAGCGCAGTATTTATGGTTGCTTACACAATGTTCATAATATGCTGAGATGTAAAATATAGCTCCCTGCTCTAAGAAAAAACATAGCGCCAGAGACCATAGACTTATTTACTTTTATTCGTAGATTTTTTTGAGCTATAAAACATAACTTGAAAAAATCTACTTAGTGAATACTCCTATGTATCATAACGTAGAAATTATGGTCATATAAGCTATGCACATAGTAGTCTGTGATATACAATTTAGATTTATAGCAAAAAATTCGACACATTATGGAATTTTCTGCCTTACACCTAGTCTTGATTTCAATGCACATAGTTTAAAATCCTATACAAGCTGGCTTTTCAGAGGTGGGTCCCAGATTCGAACCCAAATCTGGACAGGCACGAAATTTTGCTTTTCATCAGAACGTATAGTACATAGCTTCCTTAGCTTTAATACATTGTACCTGCTTCAATGAATATAGCGCATACTATTGCCAATTTCAGGCGCTACAAGTTATCACTATCCTGAAATCAGCTATATACATAGCGCCAGATTTATATAAATTATAGTCTATGTCGCTGGATATGGTCTCTGATCTTTTTCGATGTACGATCTAGGTACCCCGTTTATCGTACCCCATTCAAGCTGCTTTTTCATTTTTTCGATCATGATATCGCCCATTTATTCTGTTGTTGTATAAGCGAAGGAGGCGTCCACCCTCATATTGGGAGTCAAATGTCGGATTGTCCATCTCTCGAATGAGAATAAAAGCTTTGCTTCCTTTGTACAGCCTTTATTCAGGGAATGGGTGAAATAGTTTTGATAATTTTTTCCTTATCTACGCATAAAGAATAGCAGAATAATTCTTAGGCAGTGTGTCAAGACTTCAAAAGTAAGCTTGAACTTTAGCTAAGATCCGTGGGACATCAGTTTTGAAATGCAAAGTACTCTGGACACTACCCCGATAGAGGGTTTTCATAGATACTTAGAACAAGTTAAATATTCAAGTTCAAGCTAAAAAAAAAATGGTTTTCACACTCTGTTGTTCAAAGAATTAATTTTCGTAAACATGTCAATCAATAGAGCTAAATTGAATCAAACAAAACCAAATTGATCTCATGATTGCTATTACAAATTCTTATATTTCAGCGGATCATTATGTTTTTCGAAACTATTCAGCTTATTGTTCGTAGTTACGGCAACCACTGCATAGTAAAGTAATGAAGGTGAGTTCATCTTGACCTCGATGACTTTTCATATCTTGCGGAAAGCGTGCATCAAACGACATTGAAATATAATCTCAAGTCAGAATTTTTTCGTGAATTTACCTTAATCTTTTACCATTCATTAATTACTACACTTAGTCATAAAAGTTTTGATATTATCCGGAAACAATCAAATATTTTATATCGATATAGCATTCGTACGATAAGTAAAACGAAAATCTGTTATAAACAAACTAATTTGGTAATGGCTAACTTCAAGCAACAAATGTAGATAGCAAATGTAATGTGTATGGGTATGATGAGCTAAAGTAACCCAAATAACTTTGAATTTTTCCGGCAGCGATAAGAAGAATATTAAATTGTTTGTCTCTGTTGATGGAATATTTGTTGTGTTTTTGGTCAGTTGATTTCGTGATTGATGATTAGGGCCAACACTGGACGTAAATTGACTGTTAGCTTGAATCTAACAAGTGGAAATGTTTTCAGACGGCGAGAAGATAAGACCATCAACATTTTTTAAAATGTGATACAAATAGTTTCGCAAGATTGCGTTCAGCATTTTAATCAACATCAATACATATGCATTGAGGGATTCTGTTGATTTAATTTGGGTAAACAGTTTAATCGCAATATGACTCCATTCGTCATCATTTTTTCGATCGAATCGGCAACTATGTATGTCAACTTTTTTTCCAGGTTCATAATTTGGACGATAGCAAATTGCAAAATAATACAGGGAATGTGCTTGGTTTTAACGAAGTCTTGCCTTCATTTTGCCTTTCGCCATCGTCATTGTTTGTAATTTCAGTTAGAAATCGTGAACTGCCAAGTCCACTTTTGCCCAAACCCCCGGTTTCTCTGATCGATGTCATCATTCGTAATGCAATTTTAATTTCACTAGCCAAAAACTCGTTTACACAGCTTCATTTTTGATTCACACTACATACTGTCAACAATCTATGCAAAGTAAACAGTAGGCTTAAAACTGAGCAATAAAAAAGTCGATGGCTTAGGAACTGATAAATATGCATTTGATGTCAGGATATTTAATTGAAACAATATTCATTAGACTAATGGCAATATGGAAATTAGCTTTAAGAACTATATATTTTTATCTATATCAAGAAAGAAATATGCAACACTGATGACAAATATAAATATTTGTTCGCAAACCAGTTAGCGATAAAACTTGATAGCCAGATACGCGCCTCTACGTCTACTATAGCGGTTTAAATCGTTATTTAAAAGCAGCAAAAATACAACCATATTACATATTTATAGTTTAATGATGGATACCAACACGGCATCTTTTTGTAATAATGAACATTCAGAGATAAACCTAAGAGGCTTAAACTAATTGCTCGTTTCAATATTGCATCATTTATTGATTTCATTCCTCATACTTTTCGTATTGATGATTCATCATATTAGAACCATAAAATCACATTTATATTTTTAGACTTTTCATCGAGTTGAATATTTAGTTTTATAGATATCTTTTACATGAATTTAGTCTTTGCATAAGCATATCTAAGAGAAAATATTGTACAGAAAAACCATTCGCACGAGTATGCGAAAATTTAAAAAAAAATCGATGTCAAACACATCTTTTTCATATGATGCTGACTTTCTTGCTTTTTCTTCTTTTTAGCGCTTTTCACCTGTAACTTTGTCACCTTTGATTCTAGTCATGATTTATTGCAGTGAAAGTAACAACAAGCAAGTTACGCCGCGTCGTGTCCATTCATATTGGTTTGTAGCATTGGTTGTGTTGTCGCTGGAAACGATGGGAAAGTTCTATGGCATAATTCAACCATTTTTTTTTTCGAGTAGGCAAAGTAAGGCTCAGATAGTAGAAATGATAAATCAACTTTTGAATGAATATAAATCTTGATATAATATCAATAGGAACTTCGAAAGTCGGTTGTTTTTATGTTTTTTTTTTTTGTAAGCTGGATTTTACAAACAAAAATTATTTCTTTCAAAGCTTGAAT